>OZ023232.1:35218445-36418445 GCA_964006365.1 Trididemnum miniatum
GTCGTTTTTACGACTAGAAAACTTCTGCCCACAAGCAAAAAAGATGTGCTTCCTGCTTCTCAACAGAGCAATATCGTTTATGAATTTTCGTGCCACTGCGACAGTCGGTACGTGGGTCGCACATCTCAACGGCTTCAGGACAGAATTAAGCAACACGTTCCCAAATCTGTGAGAACTGGTCAAGTTTCTCAAGACCGCAAGGCCTTCAATCGCTCGTGCAAATTGACCAATCACGAACCTATTTGCGACTCGGCAATTGGACAACATCTGCTGACCAATCAATCTTGTGCCTTACACTACAGCGATGACAGATTCTCGATCCTTTCAAAAGGTCGCTCGGCTTTCCATCTATCTGCCTTAGAAGCCACTTACATCAAAGTTTCTCGACCAATCCTGTGCCGGCAAAAGGAGTTTGTCTACACGCTGAAAATCTCTCACTAGCGCTTCTGTTTCTGATTGGTCGACACTTTTCGTCCAATCAGAAACGACTTCTCTTTTCTCTCTCGCGCTTTTATAAGCGGTCTCAGCTCTACATTCTTTATTCTGACGATTCCCTTGACAAGTGTCAGACGAAAAGCTTCGGGAAACATGAAACCTCTGCTTCTGGCTATCTTAGCGTCTAAGCAACGCAGCTCCGAAGAAACATCGCAGCAGTGGCGAAACGTTGCCGACATAGTATCCGATTTGACCGGCCTAAGATTCGAACCCAAAAATCGTTCCACACCGGTAGCGATGGCTTTAACCACTACGGTCGTTAACCGTCCTTCAAGCATTGCAGACTAATAATCTCAAACCCAGCAGGCCTAAAAAAAATGGCTTTTTTGTTCTAATGTTCGCTGCGAACGTTTTCGAAGAATTAAATTCGTCTTGAAAACGACTATAAAACTTAAACCGCATGTAAGTTCTTACTCGGCCCTACAACAACGATTTGGCGATACTCAGTTTCGAGTTCTTTCGTATGAGAAATTCCATCACCCAAAGTCTTATAACATCGCCCTTATTGGTCAAATGAATTATTGAAAGTGTTTTTCGCTGAAATCGAAACAATGCGCAGGTCTATAGACATGAAGACATCTTCCTTTTTTTACTGTAAGATAAAAGCATCTGTTTTTCGCGAAAACTTTCAAACTGCAAATGGGTTTCTATTGGACAAGATCAAACGATAACTTTGCCTCGTCATACCTTGCAGCAGCGGCTTTCCACTTTTCTGGAGGAGCGGAACCCCATGAAATATTCCACAGATTCGAGGAATCCGTGAGCATTTATCTTGCGGATCAAGGAGGGGGGATGTGGGGCATGCATTCTCCCTACCAGCCATTTTCAACAATGCTCTATATAAATAAAATTTTTCCATAATTTCGAACCTCTTCATTACAATAAGCCTCAGTCGCCTTTAGCACGCATAATCGAAACTGTGCGTAGCCTACAAAATGCATCACATTTGGTGAAGCACTCAAAGGTAGGGGCCAAAAATATGAACAAACTTTGCCTGAAAATTGTACAAAAAGCGCTAAAATGGCCATTGCAGTATGCAAATTTTCAAAAAATTTCCGCGGTAGCATGCTTCCGGCCGCCTTAGAGTCGTTTTTGTAACTTAAGCTGCTTAAAATTAACTCTGCCGGAAAAAAACTACGCTTGAAAAAGTGACGAAATTTAGTGCTTTTCCTGAAAAAGATTCGAATACGCCCCTGACACGAAACATTTTCAGAGGGCTTATGTACAGCCGTTTTCGAATCTAAACGTAAACGTCTTAATATTTAATTAACATTCAACCTAATTAAAAATCACATGCCCCTCCACCAAAACTTTTTGGATACGCCCCTGAACCCGCCTCTAAATTGTAAACCAGCAGAACCCCTGGCTAAACCCTTGGGTTCCAAGCAACCCCGATTCAAAACCACTGCTTTACCGTTTAATGTAAACTAGCTGTTTAACGAGTCTTTCCACTAAACCTCATTTTCTTGATTTCAGCTGCATTTCTTTGAGGCTTCGATTTTTTTTTACCAAGTATGTAGGCTACAATATAAAAGACCTCATGGAGCCAGGGGTGCAAATATATGATGAGCATTGTGGAGATGATTTAACGAAATTGACCATTTTTCGATATTGGGGGAATGAATTAGCAAAATTGATCATTTTTCGATATTGGGGGGGATGTAAATTGGCGATTCAAAATTGATGTATGCAGCGTATGGGGAATTTTCCACTTCCATGAAAAATATTAGGGGGATGCTGCGGGATTATTCGGGGGGGGGGATACATCCCCCTATCCCCTAGGATTTGCACCCGTGCATGGAGTGTCAAACCTAAGATAAATTTTTTAGTCTCTTTAGCTCAAACTACTCGGTGTAATGGTGAGGACAAGCTAATGGTGAGGAAAAGCTCTATAGCGCCACCTTTCCTTTGCAATTTGAAAACAAAAGCTTTACATCAAAACCCAGAATACATAAAATTTTTTAATCCGAATGAAAGAAGTTGGAGCTGGCTGGTTAGCTCAGTTAATAAGATATTGTTATCGGTGCGGGAGGTATGAGGTTCGAATCCCGGGCCGGTAAAATCGGACTCAGGATCATCAAAAGTTCGTCACCGCCTTGACGTTCCTTCAGAACTCTGTTGTCCAAAAGCCACGAAGATGGACCCCGCCACTCGTTACACGCTTCGGCGTAATGTCACGAGTATAATGAAGATTTGATTTTTAAGGAGAGCTGGTTAAATAGTTGATGCGCTGGGCTTCGTAGTTGATTATGTGGGTTAAATGCTCAACTAGGTCATCATCCATAATGCGTGTATTTCATTCGCTTATGCAACTGCGTTGCAATTGCGTAGCCTGAAACCAGATACCAAACGTGGTACACGGAGTGGGCCGAGAGGTCGACGCATTAGAATTAATCAACGTTTAATTGAAATTAATCGTCTAGATACATAACGAAGTAGGTTTTTAAGTATTTTTTCCCAAAAACTGGGCATTTCGACAACACAGATTCAACAAGCAAGGCAGTACAAAAGTGAAAGGTTTTGCAGTTTTGTAATGCCTTGTTTGCGCTGTTGATGATGATAGCTGAATCTATGTTTTCGAAACGTTCAGTTTTACAAAGTACTGCGGCTTTATTATGCCCTTCAAGCTATTTTCGACCTTATTTTTTGTATATACTGCTCATAGGTTACTCTGCGTTGGCGGTACGTTCAACAACCCATTAGAAATACAGACGTCGTTCGAGAAGGTTGTTAAAAAAGCGATTTGTTCGAAATCCGAAATTTAGAAGTAACCAAAAGCGATGGGCGGTGGCAATCAATCTGTTTGCATTCGCTCGGTTTGGTCAAAATCCGAATTAGGCTATGTTCGAGGTCTAAAACATAAAAATGTCGGATTTTTTGGTCAAAAACCGATTTGGTGGAGAACAGAAGCGTTCGATAACCGAGGTTTGATTGTACCATCACTGTGCTTAAAACCAGTGGTTTATAAACTTGTTATACTAATTTTCTACAACTTTAGACCTTTTTATGTGAACTGTGTATTTGGGTAAACTTATTCTGATCTTGGCCGAACCCCTGCTACAGCCTCACCAAACTCCTGGGGTTCGGTCCAACCTATTTTAAGAACCATTGCTTTAAACGCTGGCATAATTAACCTGTTATGCTGCGCTTTGGTTTTTGAATATTATACAGAGAGAATATGGTTTATAAATCAATGCACAAAAAATTGAAGCAAAAAACACCAAACAACACCACACATTAATGAGACGCAAAATGTGCCCAAACAAACGTCAGTTTTCGTGCGAGGGTTCAAACCTTGCACCCACCAAAAAAACTGCTTCTGGTTTTTAATACAGCTTAATAACGAATACAAGTAACCTATTGGTATTTCAGGTTACTAACAGAAATATTGGTAGCCTACTTCGGATGACTAATACAACTATTGGTGCTCTAACTTACCGACAAAAGTATTGGTTCATCAGCTTACTAACACAAGTATTGGTATTTTCGCTTACCAACACAAAGATTGATACTTCAGTATACTAACACAAGTATTGGTACATCAGTTGACTAATAAAAGTATCCGTACTTCAATTTACCAACACAAATACTGGTACTTAAATTTACTAACATAGGCCTAAGTAATGGTAAGCGTATCACATATTTCGTACTTGGGTACAAATTCATAAACCTTTTAAGTGTTTTTGCACCAACACTGTAACATTCGTACAGCTTCACAAATATTAACTGGCAGTGTCAAGTCAAGGCAGATCCACGGACGAGCAAGCTAAACGGAATCCTGGATCTGTCATAGCGTCGTGCCAATGGTTTTAGAGGTTCAAAAATTTAGCAGTTTTGTCAAATTTCATCAATTTTGTCAAATTTAACAGTTTTTGACAAATTTCAACAGATTCGTCAAATTTTAAGAGTTTTGTCGAATTTTAACAGCAGTGCTTCTCGTGTTTTACACACTGGACAGTGAGCTATGGTTTCTACTTTTTTTCGCTTTTTTGAATTTTTGTCTCGATTTGCAAAACTCTTCCGCATCTTTGTCCGATTTGCAACGATCTCGCAGGAGCTGAAGCGGACCCACAGAAGGAACGATTTCTAAATCCAATCCACCAACTCCTTCAAAAGCTGTATCAGACATGGTCGAACTGGAATCGTCGCTGTCGTACTCATCAACGTCAATGTCTTTGTCATTTACGTCACATTTTTTCTAAAAATAACAAAATACATTTTACATATATTAAAAAAAATCAAAACTTCATTAAAATTCTTGCGGTATTATGCGCCGATGCGTGTAACGAGTGGCAGAGCCCATATCCGCATTTAGCACCAGGACAACACAGCTCTGAACAAACGCCACAGCAGTTGCGAGCCGTAGGCGACTGTGTCCAATTTGACTGGCTTGAGAATCGAACCCAAACCTCCCATGCAGATAACGACGTCAACCAGTTTTAGTCAATACTCTTTAACGTGGTTACAAGTTAGCCAGCTCTCATGTGTTGCACTTACCTCCTGCATTTTTATTAAATTTTGAAAAAATCTTCCTTGTTTTTTAGGCCGATTCAAACGCAGTTGAAACACCTTGTCAACTTTATCATTTTTCCTGAAAAATAAGAATTTTAGAAACGTATTTCGGCAGCTGCTCCTGAAATTTTACACCACAAAAATGGCGGCAACCGGTGGACTTGTAGCTTGAACTAAACACTCGTAAAATCTAAAATTGAAAAGTCAAAAATATTATGACTTGCTGGAAGGTTGACTAAACTAAGGCTTCCTAAATACTACGTTTGATGCCCCAAGATCGAGTCTCTTTACAGAAAAATTGAACAGCACCAGCAAACTACCCAATTGAGACAATTACTACAAACCTAATAATGTTAATTATACCAAGAATATGCTTATAATAGCTGCCATGACTCTAAATTACAAAATATCAAATAAAAAAAAAGAATCAAATCTTCATTATACTCGTGGGTCGTGGCATCACCACCGCACTGTGTAACGAGTGGGGGCCCCTCTACGTGGCTTAGCGCCTGGGGAATGCTGCTTCGCAAAACGAGCAGCGGTGGCAAGCCGCTGGAGACACTAGCCGCCGGACAATCGAACCCCAGACCTCCCGCACCAATAGCGGTGACTTTATCCACAACGCTAACCAACCGCAACCTCCTTGACACTTCAAGTATCACATTTCTGGTATTTTTTTTACAAACCTATGAAAAAAAGTAGTTTTATCGCTTATTTTTTTGAAGAGCAATTACCCAGCTTCTTTTTTTCGGTTCAGCAACACTTTTAGGGGAAGTACCGCTTCACCCTCCAATTCGTTACTTGAAATGATGTCATAATCAAAAACAGCGAACACAATCACAGTGCCCTCTTCTTCGGCCAGTGAATGCGGGACGTGGAAGGAAAACTCTTCATTCCACAGCGGATCGAGAGTCCGTTTCATCACATTTGTTTGATAAGTAGGTTGGTCTTTAAACAACATTGGTGGAGCAAGTCTGCAAGGTAAAATTTGGAATTTTTAGGGCAAAAAATCAAATTTTTGAGAAGGACTAGATATCTTGGACTCTATTATGCTTCCACATAAAATGGTCTACCTCTGGAGCTGTAGAATCGGGTTTGATTCCGCTTTGGGTCAAACCCTATGACTTTAAATTAGTATATACAGCTTCCCCGCTTGGCGCTCACCATTAAAGGGGCAGTGTGGAGAACATGAGCCGGCAAGCGTATACTTGTCGCGTCGTTGGGAAAGGCACTTATCGGCATTCCCCATCTTAAAGTGGTAAACAGATGGCCGGCAACTCCTGAACGAGCTCGTTATAGCGCTCCGATTATTTTCTCGTGATAAGAAAACAAAAAAACTTTTCAAGATAGTAAATGTAGCAGTGAAAAAACTCGAGGTTGGTGAACAGTAAAAGAAAACAAAGTGCAAAAAGAGTTGCCTCTAGTCGCATTTCGCTCCTCGCGTATTAATAAACGCACCATGAAAGACGCAGCCAAAGAAGGGCAATTTCCTTCCGAAATATTTCAAGTACAAGTGTTAATGCAAAGATTTTCGTCGATCTTGACCCAAACATGGGCAACAGGGATAGTTAATTGCCACCAAAGATCTTTTTGGGGGTGGGTGGACAGACTGGAAGTACTGCTGCCCCCCAAAACTTTTTGGCTGGTTACGCCACCTCACACCACGCTTACCGAAATTGGACAAACGGATCACTTGATCCAGTAATATCCAGCGGATTTAGATTATTGGCGCTGATGATGTCTATATAAACTTTTTCTTCTTCCATGTCATACCAGGCTAAAACATTGAGTAGTCCGTAACATGGATTGGAGACAAATTTTTCCTGCTTTTTGTACATCTAAAATTTTTTAGGAATATTGACAAAAACGGATAACAATAAAAGTCAGTTTTCTGAGTAGCTTTCCGGCGAAATAAGCCTGATAGAGCAGATGTAAAAATATTCCAATTTTTTTCGTCGCATTTTATTTCTAAGGAGGAAAAGTAAAACCGCAGTAAATCTCAAAACTGGACGTTTCGACAACATAGATTCAGATGTCATCATCAGCGGTGTATGCAAGGCAGAACAATACTGGAGGAAACTTCACTTTTCCTTTTATTTTCGTCCCATATTTATCGTATTCCATTTTATTTTTGTTTTTATATTTAATAAAATATAGGACTGTCTTTTAAATTTCATTTGAATAAATGAAATACTGAAAAGTGGTAGATTGTCGAAATGCTTCCAAAATAAAATAGATGGCATAAAAATCAGCCATCTTCATTATACTCGCGGTATTACGCCGAAGCGTGTAACGAGTGGCAATACCCATCTCCACGACCAAGGGCTTGGGCAACACAGCTCCGAAGAAACGTCGCAGCGTTGACGAGCCGTTGGCGACACTACGTCAAATTTGACTGACCCGGGAAACGAACCTAGAACCTTCCGCATCGATATCTTCGTTCGTCATCACCACGCCGAGAGGCTGGTTTTTGTTCGTGCATTGAATTAAGTTTAAATTTTTGTACTTGCAAGTAGAAAAGCTTCACCAAATCACTGGTTGGAGCCGAGCGAAGCCTGAATTCAGATTCTAGTATCTTATAATCATGTGACTTCATCAATTGATTCAAAGAGGATTCATCCCCTCCTTGGTTGAAGAAATGAAGCAGTTTCTCAAGAATGTAACTGTTAAAAAAAATACTATCCTCGCCTTCTTCGCTCATATAGCCAAGATTCAGCCGCGCCATCAAATCAAATAAAAAAATTGAAATTTTCATTATACTCGCGGTATTGCGCCAAAGCGTGAAACGAGTCGCGGATTGATCTCCACGGCTAAGCGCCTGGGCAACCCAGCTCCAAAGAAACGTTGCGGCGGTAGCGAGCCGTTGGTGGCACTGCGCTAAATTTGACCGGCTCGGGAATCAAGCCCCAGACCTACCGTACCTACCGATTCAAACAGCACAAGAACAAAACTTGCCAATCGCTCTCCATTCTACTGTTCTGAACGAAAAGTAAGAAAGTTGTAGTTAGCCTACCAAATTTTAAGTTTTTGATGCTGTTTGAATTTCATAAAGAGCAAACTACACACATGTGATTAGGTGTTGGAACTTACCGACATTGAAAGAAGAAATGAGGCCCACGTTTGGTGAACTCCTCCAAGACTACTGTATGCAAACCCTCTATAATTGTCTTCCACAAAGCTTCGAGGCAGATGCTCAAGTTGTACTGAAAAAAAAGACATAATTATCTTCTCCTCATGTACAATTTCCGCGGGCTTTAGACTTGCGGTTTCTGATTTTAAGTTTGCGAAACCGCAAGCTTTCAGTTCACGAAATTAGACACGTGGAAAAGGTAAACATTGCAGTGAAAAAATTACTTCCTTAAAACTCTGAGCATTTTTCAACGAAGATTAATTTAAAACATAACTGAGGTTGAGAAATTTGCAAGGGACAAATTAATGTTTCGACTATAACAAAAGTCTCGTCAGCCTTGCTACGCACAGCCAATCCAGGCTAAACTCATTCCAGACAGTAAAGACTCTTTTTTGCATTGCTTTACCAGGACATCTCGACTTCATCTCTTTTCTAGGTTGTGCCCTGTTTTTAGCAGGCGACTGGCCCCAAACAACGATACCCAATGAAAGAGCCTATAACTACTAACTCACAACTAAGTTACCGGTAGCCTAACTAGCCCACATCACTAGAAGCCCCCATGGCAACCCACTCATTTGCAGCTGCAGACGCGTTTCGACCTTATTATGGTCTCATCAGTGCAGCATAGCAACCTCCCACCTTCCTGACCAAAAAAAAAAATTCTAACCTTCAAAAGAACTACGCACCCCAAATTTAAGCCTCTACTCGTTCTGCTCAAGATAGAACATTTGAAATAAAATCTTCAATTCCTTGAAGGTTTTATTTCAAATGTTCTAATAATAAAACCTTCAATTCCTTGAAGGTTTTATTTCAAATGTTCTTTCATTGGGTATCGTTGTTTGGGGCCAGTCGCTTGCTAAAAATAGGGTACAACCTAGAAAAGAGATGAAGTCGAGATGTCCTGGTAAAACAATGCAAAAAAGAGTCTTTACTGTCTGGAATGAGTTTAGCCTGGATTGGCTGTGTTTAGCAAGGCTGACGAGACTTTTGTTATAGTTATGACTGAGGTTGTTTTTCAATTATTAACAAGAAAGTAATGCAGTAAGCAATTGATGGATGATCCAAAGTGATCTTGCGCTCTTCAGGTCAGCAGCCACCCGGTACATAACTTATGTCAAATGTCTTCAGCCGTAGCTTCAGCCGTGAATCGAATGGCTTCAGCCGTGAATCGAACCCATCACGCAGAATTGTAACCTGCGCATGATGCCACACATTCACCTGTTGAAGGCACTGCGTTGTACTTAGCAACATATTTATTCTCTGACTACGAGAAAGCGATTAAAGCGCCATAGCGAGATAAGTTGCCGTCCATCTGTTTACTACACCAAGATGGGGGAATCCCGCTAAATGAATAAATAACTGAGTTCAAATTATATTGAACTAAAAGTTCAACAGTAATTGAGGGAGACTGCGAAGTGAGCTTGCGCTCCTCGAGTCAGCAGGCACTGGGTATATATGTCAAACGCGATCGGCTCCAACCGTGAATCGAACCCGTCACGTAGGATCTGTCAACTGCGCGCGGTACCGCTAAAGCATGTCGCTAAGTGCCTTCCCAACGACACAAGTAAACTCGCCGACTTGTTCTCCACACTATCCCATTAATGCTGAGCGTCAAGCAGGGAGGCTGTGAATACTAATTTTAAAGTGATTGGTTTGATCCGACTCGGAGTCAAACCCGATTCTACAACTCCAGAGGCAGATACTTTTACCACTCGGCCATTTGAGCATAAAATGAAAACATGTTAATTTATGCAAACCTTGCTGAGCCAGTCGCCCAAAACAATGAGATTTTGAGCCAAATATTCCATCAACGGGTGTCTTGCTCCGTCAGCCATTTTTCTCAGATCTTTTTGAGCTTCGGCGTCATTTATATCCATCGCTGGTAAATCTTTTTTGTTTATCGAAGTATTTTGTGCAAAATAAAGAATGTGCTTCCGAATATCCGGCTATAAATAAACAGGGAGTTTTATTAAGTTGGTCTAAAGTCACAAAATTTGCGGCGAAGCACGCGACACTAGCAGCTATGCTGACCAAATCAAATCTTCATTATACTCGTGATGTTACGCCGAAGCATGTAACGCGGCAGGGCCCACCTCCGCGGCTTAGTGCCTGACCAACCCAGCTTCGAAAAATCTTCGTTGGTAACTTTGTGTCTGATGTGACCGGTCCTGGAAGCATTTTTATGTAATGACCCAGCACCAGCAGAACCTTGGCTTTTTTCTGACAAAGCGTGGGTTTATAAACGCCATTTTGTGCTAGATTGCAACAACTGTTCTGGGGCACGGTGGCTTGGAGCGCCGCGTAGAAAGGGAAGTGATGCCCTAGTGTTGGGTTCGATTCTCGTCGCGGCTTCCCTTGTGACATGTTTTCAACAATCGGGTTCGTCAAGATAATAGAATAAAATGAGAAGGTTAATTCTGTTGGTGTTAGGTACTTGACATAAATATGCGTCCGGGAATACAACCCAGACTTTTCAAGCCGACATCAATAACTTTAACTAGCTGGCAAACCGGCCGGTTTAACATTGCTTGATTTTTTTCAGCGTCATCAGTAGAGGGCAGTAACATCATTTTAATAACTATATGATCAAAGAGGCTAGGAGTTGGTTGGTGCATTGGGCTCCGAAGCTGGCTTCGCGGGTTCAATGCTCAACTAGGTCATCTCCATGATGCATGTGCTTCACTACCACAAAAAATTCAAGCTGCAATTAAGTGGCTTGAAATTACAAAAAAAAAGAAAAAATAAAAAAAGCTGGAAGTTGGCCGAGTGGTTGGTGCATTGGGCTCCGAAGCTGGCTTCGCGGGTTCGATGCTCAACTAGGTCATTTCCATGATGCATGTACTTCACTACCACAAAAATCCTAAGCTGTAATTAAGTGGCTTGAAATAAAAAAGAGGCTGGTTGTACATGAAATTGGCCGAGTGGCTGGTAGATTGGGCTCGGGAGCTGGCTTCGTGAGTTCAATGCGCAGCTAGGTCAGCTTTCATGATGCGTATACTTTACTACCACAAAAACCTAAGCTGCAATTACGTGGGTTGGAAAAAAACAAAACAAAAATAAAGAAGCTAGTTGGGCACATGGAGTTAGCCGAGTGGTTGGTGCATTGGGCTCCGGAACTGGTTTCGCGGGTTCGACGCTCAGCTAGGTCATTTTCTATGATGTAAAAATTACTCATGTAAAAATCCAAGCTGCAATTATGCGGCTTAAAAAAAAAACAAAGCTGGTTATTGTAGTGGTTAAAGACATCGCTATCAGTGGAAAGATCTTAGGTTCGGTTCTCCAGATGATTGAATCAGACACAGTGTTGCCAACGGCTCGCCACCGCGGCGATGTTTCTTCGGAGATGTGTTGTCCAGGCACTAAGCCGCGGAGATGAAACCCGTCACTCGTTACACGCTTCCGCGTAATACTGCGAGTTTAATGAAGATTTGATTTGATTATTTTTTAAAATATCGCAATCTTTGTAACTTTTGGCTAGTCTTAATTTACTCCTCTTAAATTCTCCGATGTCTAAATCTCCCCCATGAATCTACGCCTCTGGCTGCACGAAATAAGAAATTTAGTGACAGCACCCAGGTGAAGATCGTCCATGCCTTCATTCTGGTGCTGACAAGACCGTCATACCTTCATTCTGGTGCCGACTTCTGTTGTTACGATTTTGATTTTTTCTTCCATTCTTTTTTCTGCTCGATTCACGAGAGAGTTCAGTTTTTCCAGAACTCTTTCCTTGCTGAGATCACCAGGCTCTTTTTCAACTTCATCTGAAATTTCTTCAAATTTCAACATCGTCCGGAGCTCCATCAAAAAACGCTTCACGTACTGTGATGTCACAAAATAATAGAAGAGAAGAAAGGATATAAATACGAAGAAGCGATAAAAAGCTGTCGTTTTTCCGTAAACAATCAACTTACATGTAAATTATTGAGAGCTATGCATAGCTCTTCGGTGACGTCAAACTGTCCCACGTCATCAAAAAATCCGACACTTTTCAGTTTCATGTAAACAAGGTCAGCGTAGGTTTCAATTGACCTGGTCACCTCATCAGTTAACCACATCACAATGGTGTATTCGTCCTGTGGGTCCGGCCAGTCCCAACTTTCCCAGGTCTTCACCATGTAAAAAAAGAATCAACTCATAAAAAAGTCGTTCTTAACAAGGTGTGAGCAGTGAACAAATCAGAGGAACATGTGACGATAAACCAAGAATCACAAAGATTACTGTATTTAGTACGAATATTTAAAAGTATACTTTAGATTGAGTTTTGTCGAAAAATGGGGAGAGCTTTGCCTCGGTTATCTCTATCCATTGGCTGCGCTACTGACCTACTAACGCTACAAAAGTGCAAATGTTCGTGAGTTTTTAAACATCAAAAGATCACCAAAAACTGCTCTGTTTAACACCGATTGGTCGAAGGCCTAGAGGCCGTCGCAGAACTCAATGGCAAAATTACGTTGAAGATCTTGGTTGGTCTCAGCTTGACATCCCACCACAGCATCCATTCTTTGTCGCAGAGGATGGAGATGCTTGGAGGCTTCAACTTAAGTAGCTGCCCCCACGACCCTCCATGGATAAGCGGATGTAGAAAAGCTAGTAAGTTTTCTTTACACGATGCTTTCACAAAGAAGCTGCAAACAGGGCCGCTGGGAGAAAATTTGAGCCTTACGTTATGATTAAAAAAAGCACCCTCTAACAAAAAGGCCCCCCGCTCCCCGGTGTTTGATCCTTAGAGTCATGTGCCCTCCTTCCCATCGCTGCTACTGCAAATGCACAAACTATACATACATGAGTGAGACCAGCAGGAATTCTGTTTCAAAAGCGCGATGTACATTTACGATGTTATTGTACGAGAGAGAAGTTTATTATTAGTGCGAGATGGAGACATTGTAGCCTATATATATATTTTATGGACAATTTAGGAAAGCAATCTCCCCTTTGGCGACAAGCAAGCCGTTGGCAAAACTGTCTGCAATTTGACGGCCTGGCAATCGAACTTCAAAGCTTCCGTACCAATAGCAAAGACTTGAACTCTACACCAACTTGCTTGTGCACAAAAACTTAGCAAATAAAATACTTATCGCGGTCAGGAGGGCTACGGTGTCCACCGCTGATGAGCTGTGTTTCACGATGTCATCGACTCGCTCGTCTGAATCCAATTTTACAGCTGTTTCCAAGGATTTTTGGTTTTCTTCTTTGCATAATTGCACCCACTTAAATACGACCGGAAGAAACCATTTTCGGTGGGTTTGGTGGGTCAAAGCAAGAGGGGTGTCTGTTTCGCTGAAGTTGACGTCCGAATCTTCGTTACATACCTCATTTGCAAAATCAGATTCTGCAAAACAACAGCTTTTCTTAAAAACAAAAAACTATTGCAGATGAACTTACTGCGGTAAAATGCCACCAAAGTTTAAAAGCAATATTGAATAGATGGGGCGGAGCTTTTTTAGCGCATGCGCAACTTTATCCCGGCTGGTATAGGTGTAGCGGTTAAAACATCGCTGTCTGCTCGGGAGATTTTGGGTTTGATTACCGGCACGGTCAAATTGGACACAATGTTGCCAACGGCTCACCACCGCAGCGACGTTCTTTCGGAGCAGTGCTATCCAGATGCTATGTCGCGGAGATGGCCCCCGCCACACGTTACATGCTTCGGCGTAATATCGGGGGTATAACGAAGATTTGATTTTTGCTAGAGATTTTAACAGTTTACCACGAAAAGCTGCCAACCAGCACAAGAAAAATGGTCTTCAAGAAATACCAAAAAGCATCTCACCAGTTCCTGAATCGCTGCAGAATTCCGTCAACTCTCGAAATTTATTCAGCGCTTTGTGAAGTCGGAAAAGATAAGTCAGTTTGTTTCTCAACGCATCACTTTGTAAAAAACCTTGAAATCACATCAACAATATTCTTTTACGCCAACTAGAGCTGTACAAGTAGCCAAGGCTAGAACAGCGGTTATAGAATTTAAAACGAAATTTTGAGAACGTATTTTGGCATATTTTTTGCTGCCACAATAAAGAACAAGTCCCTAAGGCAGGGGTTGTCAACAGGGAGAGCACAGGACAATAACCAAGGGGCACAAGATTCATTATCCTGGAAACCTAAACGGTAATTAACCAATCAAGACCAGCGGACAACTGAAGCCACTATACAAATGAAATACCGACAGAAAATTCTATTACAGAGCAGTTGAGAGTCTCTGGAAGGGGTCACAAGCCACAAAAGGTTGAGAACCACTCTAAGCTATAAAAAACAGTAAATTTGTGCCATCGCAGCAAGAAACATCAGTCCGCTAGTTCGAATCCAGTCAAAGATTGCCAGAAAAGCAAGGTAATAACTTGAACATGAAAAAAAGAAACACAGTCTGCTTTCAACAAAACAAGATGAAGATTAATAATAACAATGATTCGTGATGTTTTGTTGTTTACAAACAATGTAAACAAAAAAATTTAAATCGAGCACATTCTGTAGCACATTACCTTCGCTCTTATATAATACGTCATTCATCTTCTTCATAACGTCATTAGTCGCGATTGCAAGGCGTTTGTGAAACACAGCTCCCACGCATGTGACGTAATCAATGTTAAAGTTGCGTTGGAGTGTCTCAGAGTAGAAACGCTTTCCCATTGTGAGGTCATCATTAAGGATTTGCGTCAGTTTAGTTATTCCTTCTGCGTTTGTATCTAAAAATAATTCCTTTTCAAAAATATTTCAAAAAAAGATAACGAGAAGAAACGCATGTTTCAATTTTCATCTACGTTTGCTTGTTCCACAAAGCTGCACTTAAAACGCTAAAATATTATTCAAACATCAAAATCTTCTTTATACTCTCAGTATTACGCTGAAGCGTGTAGCGAGTGGCTGAGCCTATCTCCGAGACTTGGCGCTTGGACAACACAGCTCCGAAGAAACATCGTAGCGGTGGCGAGCAATCGGCGACAGTGCGTCCCATTTGACCGGCCTGGGAATCGAAGCCCAGATATCCCGCACTAATGCTTTCAACCATCACGTCAAGAGATCGGTTAAATTCGCTGAATACATTTCTTTCTCATTCAAATAATAGCAGCCGTAACTCTACGCCATGTTAGGCATTGGGCAAGTTGCCATAAAACAAACTTACACATTAACAGCTCCGATGGCCGAGTGGTAAGAGCGCCCGCCACTGGAGACGTAGACTTGGGTTGGATTCGCATTCAGGTCAAATTAAAGACAGTAAAATTGGTATTCACAGCTGCCCTGATTGACGCTCAGCAGCATTACAGGGACAGTGTGGGCAACGGGGCAGCAAGTTAACTTGTTGTGCCGTTGGGAAAGGCACTTCACGGGATCTCCCGAGTGAGCGTGGTAGACAAGTAACCGGTAACTCCTAAGCGAGCTCGTTATAGCGCTTTGATCGCTTTTTCGAGATAGGAGGATAACTATGCGACTTTATACAAATGCGTATTGTTCGTAGCGAGACTTTAATATTCGTGATTAAATTGAACAAATTAATTTTTGCCCACTACTCATTCAAGTTCGTGGGCATTGTCATGCAATGTGTATGACGTAAAACAGCTTGTTTTTTGTAAGAATTTGTGCAAAGAAATTTGAACACAATGAAACATGTTGAAGCTCACGTTAAATTTTAAAAATTAATTAGTTCTATCATCTTTATCTTGCCCGTGTTTTATGCAAAAATGATTTGTGTCGTTGATCAATTATTATCCAAAGTGGTTTCAGAATCGCTTAGAAATCAATTAAATTATACATTAATTTTGTCTTTTTTGCGGTTTTAGGATTGTTCCAATGCGCAAAATTTTTGCGAAATATTTTCCTAATAAAAACACAGTTAAGTCAATTCTTTACTTTAATTACAAAAATAAAAGCCTGTGATATTTAAAACATTTGAATTGTTCGAGATGTTTCGATTTATACTTAACCATTGTCAATCTTATTCAATTGCGTTCATGATTCAAGATTGACGATGATTTAAGCATAAATCGAAACGCCTCCGAAATTTCACACGTTTCAAATATTATTGGCTCTTATTTTTGTAATTAAAGTACAGGGTATTTAAAAATTTCATAAACTGTGTTCCGAAATCTTTATTATACTTAAAATATTACGCCGAAGCGTGTAACGGGTGGCGAGGCCCATCTCCGCGGCTCAGCGCCTGGACAACACGGATCCGAGGAATCATAACAGGGTGGCGAGCCTTTGGCAATATTGTGGCTAATTTGGCCGGCCGTGGATCGAACCCAAGATCTCCCGCACCGATAGAATTGTATTTGACCGTTTAACCAACCAGCCGCTTCAAAAACACAGCCATAATTGACAAAAGTGTTTACCCATGTCGATCAAAATCCAAGATTGGTCGTTTCCTTCGTTCTCATTACTTTCCTGTTCAGTAGAATTCACATGTGTGGCGTACAAAGATGTGTAGTAATCGGAACTGCCATTTTGCAACGCGTATTCAACACTCAGGCGTACATCGTATTCCACGCTCGGATTCAAAACTCGAATTTTATTCAAGAACTCGCCGCTTCCGAGATGTTTCAAAATCAAAAGCAAATTATTGAAATTGGCCGGACCAATTTCCTGCAAAAATGATCAGCAATAATTCAAGACATCACTATCGAAGCTGGAGGTCAAGGATTTGATTCCAGGCCCGATCAAATCAAACACAGTGTCGCTAAGAGCTCGCCACTGCTGCGATATTTTTTCCTAAGTGTGTTGTTCATGCGTTTAGCCGCGGAGATGGACCCCGCCACTCGTTACACGCTTCGGCGTAATACAGCGAATATGATGAAGATTTGATTTTTTTAAATTAACTTCTCGTCTGTTTTTTGAAATTACCTTGTTGGGATCAAACATATCTCGAAACTGCGACACTTTCTTGCACTCTTCCTGGATGAAACGTTTGACGGAGTCGCAAAACATAGAAGATGATATTGGACCGGAAAAAGCCGAAATTGCTTTTCCAATTTTTGCGTGACCCACTTTAAGACTGCTCAGTATATGTTGAAACACCACCGGCTCTATTCCGGGAAATTTCTAAAAATGATTCAAATAAATAAAGCATAAAATAAGTGGGTAAAGGGAGCGCTGCACACTCGGGTTTGCTTCCGTATCGGGTCAAACCAATAACTTTAAAATTGGTATTCACAGCTTCCCTGCTTGACGCTCAGCAAAGGGACAGTGTGAAGAACAAGTGTGCAATTTTTCTTGTGCCGTCGAAAACACATTTTGAATGGTAGAGAGGAAGCCGGCAACTCCTTAGCGAGTTCGTAGTAGTACTTTGATAAAAACGTAAATAAACAAAGAAATAAATAAGCAATCATGGGCGTAACACTCTTTCAATCGCATCTGATTTTTACTTCCTCATTAATCGTTATGTTTTATCTCATCAGAATTTTGTAAAAGTTTAGATCAGCCAATGCCCGTCTCCAAAAGCACTAGAAAAGAGAGTAACTATAGCACAGCGAGTGTCTAACAATTAATGTATGCATTTCCAGTTTTCAGCTATGGTCGAGAAATGTATTTATCTTAAAATTGTTGCATGAATTTTTCGCTCAATTTCAGCCATAGAAGGCAGCAAGCAGCTTCTCTGAGATAAAATGCGCTAGCACGATAATATCATGCAGATTTATAGCATTGTTTCAACACTTTTAAGCAAGGTTTTCTCCAAGTTATTTTAGTTCAATTTTAAAGTCACATTCAGCTATTTATGAAACGCTTTGTATAGTCAGCGAAGACACTACGAGAAAAGCAAGCGGAAATTTAAATTCAATTACAAATATTGCCGCCAAGAAACAGATAAAAACACTTGGGCTCACTTTTGGTGTCATTGTTAACGTGATAAACCTACACTGAGCTGGATCGTATGCCATGGCGCAGAAAAAAAAAACAATGCAGCTGCTCAGCATGGAGCCGAAATGACCCCCAAGTGTTTTAGCTGTTTCTTAGCAGACTTAGATGACCAATTGGTTTTTCGCTGCTTCCCTCCTGCGCTCTTTTGCCTCATGGTAAATAAAAGTTGAGTTGAGTTAGCTGCAATACTTGTAATTACATTGCTAAAATTAACTTCTAATCGTACCGTCGGACGATCGGTAACATGCTGATAATCTTGTAGATTCACTGTGCTTACTTTTTGGTGCAAATCAGCATAAGTTTCCCATAACACGAAACCTAAGGTTGGTTGTACGAGCTGATATTGTTGTTCGAATTCGCGTAGAAGCACTTCGGCTGGTAATGAAACAGCACAGTTCCAGCATTCATTCGCGATATGTTCCTTGAACACAGGAATTAAATTTAAGCGCAACACAGAACAGCACAGCCTCTTTTTATTACAATCACGTTAGAACGAAATGCAGGCTTAATGAAAGCTAACCGGTGTGCAAAGTGATTAAAGACACCGTCACTGGTGCGGAAGGTCTAGAGTTCGATTACCAGGCGGTCAAATTGGAAGCAGCGTCGCCAACGCTACAGCGTTTCTCGGAGCGGTGATGCCAAGGCGCTAAGCTCCGGAGATGGATTCCGCCACTCGGTACAGCTTTTGGCGTAATGCAGCGAGTGTAATGAAGATTTGATTTTTTGAACACGATAAAAATCGCTTCGAAGTAGCAGCCATGATTAGTTATTGCCTACTATTTCCGAAGTTCTCGTACAATCCTATCCTAAAACAGCGAATGATTAAACCTGCAAGTTACCTTTGCAAATGTTTCATGGAATTTTAGAAGAATTTCTCTGAGCAAGCCAGCGTAGAGAATCTCGCTGCTGTATTTTTGCGAAGATAAATTTGTTTTCAACGGAGTTAAAGCAAATCGGACTAAAACCTGACCGGATACTTGCTGAAAAAAAAAAAAAATTGTTTGGTTAGTAATCGAAAATAGATGAACTTTCGGCGCAATGGTTAAAGACATCGCTATGCACGGGAGATTCCGAGATTCCATTCCGGACAGGTCAAATCGGGCGCAGTGTCGCCCACAGCTTGCCGTCGCTGCGACCTTTCTCCGGAGTTATTAATGTTGTCCAGACGCTAAGTTGAGGAGATGGACCCCGTCACTCGTTACACGCTTCAGTATAATATCGCGAGAATAATAAAAATTTGACTTTTTTCGTCTGAAACATAGGCCTACGCGATTTTGTATGTCTGAAAGCTTTATTGATAGAAATGCTATATTTTTAACTTGTCATTTATGAAACTGCTTTCGGGAGATTTTCGTTTTGTTTGTACCCAAGCCATATATCACCACGATTAGGTAAATATCAGTGTCTCAGTCAATTTTAAAAGGATTTCTTCAGTTATTGTAAGTGGAGGTACCATCAGCATACTAAATAAAACGTTTAAGGCATCTGTAAGCACTTCAAAAACTTTGAAACATTTTTAAACTCTTCCACTTGCCGATTCTCGCCGATTCTATACCGATTGTGAGCGATTACAGGCGAGGGACAATCGGCCACCATGTAAAGCAATCAACCTCTGGTGTAACCGCAGCATTAGAAGAAACTTAGCTACGCACTTGCAACGGAGAAGCGGATTTACATCTCATCCATTTCTCCATTCCTTTATGCGTAATCTTCCTCAACTTTAGGGATTTGAAACCCATGAAGTCATCCCCAAGTTCGTGTTCTCCAGAAAATGAAAATACCTTTTCTTGCACAAATCTGAAAATCAAACTCTCTGCTAAACGTTTGTGACATTGCGAATGTCAAAATCAAAATTACAAGGAGTCGAACCTGGGCATCCAGTTTCGTCCCGGCATGTGTAAACAACATCGCGCTGATGCCAAACAATTTACTCATGATGTGAGACTAGAGAGCGAAGATAAAAATAAGTTCCAGGTTTCATTCCTACGCTGGCTAGGTCAATTTACGGCAGAATTGTCAACCAAACTATTCCAGTATTTAATGAGAATACACATAATTAATCCGATCCTGGCAAAACCTGATTAGATGAAAAATGAGGATTGAAGAAAAAACTTAGTGTTGCTATTGCAGAAACTCTTTGCTTCCAGCACTATTGTTTTTGTGGCTCAGCCCAACTGTGAACAAGCGTAGACGACAACGTGCAACGCAAAGTATTGCTACACGAGTTAAAATTCCCCGGTGAATACACTAGTTCCTGAGTGGTTTCTATAAAGCTCGTGCAAGCCAGCAATATTGTGTGCATCCCATGAGGTGAAGTTACTTTTACCACATCAGCAATTCTTAATTTAGCGCTAGAGATTGGAAAATGCACTTTAGGAAACAGAAACAACAGTAAGAAAGTTTCCATAAAAACTGCTCATTATTCTATTCAAGTTTTTGCTGATTAAAAATATGACGAACAAAATAAAAAGAACAAAAAAATCTAGAAACTACAAAAAGAACTCATGATTTTGAAAATTTACCAGGTGTTTGTTCAGTGTTATTATTTTTTTTCACGTGATACACCTGTTTGTTTGTTTGCGGGTGACAACAAGAAAAACATGTAATCAGGGCGAAGCCAGCAAAAAATCTAGAGGGGAGGGGGCGAAAAAAACAAGAAACGCTCTCGTGCGAACGCTGCAGCGTTGGCGACATTATGTCCGATTTGACCCGCCCGGGAATCGATCTGCAAACCTCACGCTCCGACAGCGATCGATGTATTCAACCAGTACGTCCACAGGCCGGTTAAATTTCCATATCTTGCTTTTGAAATTCTTGAAGGGTTATGTGTCAGCACAGATGAAACATGCCATGAAGCAGCATTGATATGATACGCCATTTCCTTCCTTTAACTTATCAGATAGTTTTTCGATTGTGCCAGCGATGATTTTTAGGAGACCGTGACTTGAATAACATAACTTGTCGAACACGCAAACTAATTTTGCGGCGCTCATTCTCATTTTCTTAACAATTTCATCAAAAAATAAGTGTTGTTGAAGCAGCTGCTAATTCTGATCAGCATCTTTGAAAAAATATAAAACAACTGTCGACTGGCGCGATTGATCAAGACAGTCTTCATATTGAGGTAGGTCTCGGATCCCGTTTCCGAAACAGTCAAATCGGACACAGGGTCGTCAACGGCCGGACAGCTGCCACCGCTGAGACGTTTCTTCGGAGTTGCGTTGAACCTGCTACAAGTTTAAGTGTTACCAAGGCCCAAAACCGCAGAGATGGATCCCGGCATTCGTTACACGCTTTGGTGTAATACCGCGAGTATAATTTTGATGTTTTGAATCTGAGCGACGAAGGCTGTAACGTGTATTGGAGTAAACCTTGTGGAAAGAGGGTGCATAAAAAGTACCCTCAAACGATTGGTGCCCATTTAAGTTGGGATTAACCCTTTCAGCTTTCTGTATAGCGAGCAGCAAATTATAATTAGCAATTGAATATTGCGATGAAATAGTGCAATTACGCATAAGCAAGTTCAACTTCAGATTTATCAAATGGCAGCACTCGCAACCACTTTCCTCGTCTATGAGGGGAAAATTAGCATTGAAAACCCATAAAAAGGCAAAAGGCAAACTAATAGAAACAAACAATTCATTCTAAAATAAGCATGAAACACAACAAGTCATGTGTTGATTATTTTAGAACAGAATATTGCATTGAAGTTCTGATGAAAATAGCAATGATTTTAAAGTCATATGTGCTATACAAACTTTTGATCATGTTTTTTTAGTAAATATAGATATCAATAATGGCACAGCGTGCAAATTTTCTTTTTTCTGCCCTTACAGTAGTTTGCAGCTTGAACAAATTTCTTATTAGGATTTCATTACAAGAGACTGAACAAACTGCAATATTTTCCTAATGGCTAATTAATTACTGCAAATGGCATGCATTGAACAAATGACATTGACCAACAGTACAAGGCACAAAAACCACTCAGCATCGGTTGGTGTAGTGATTTAAAGACATCGGAGCAGTAGGTCTGGGATTCGATTCCCAAGCCGGTCAAATCGGACGCAGTGTTGCCAGCGGCTCGCCACCGTTGCAATGTTTCTGCGGAGTGTGTTGTCCAGGCGCTACGTCGCGGAGATGAATCCCGCCTCTCGTCACACGCTTCGATCGGTGTGATGTTGCGAGTATATAACCAAAATTTCATTGGGTCGATTTTTTTTTTCTTACCAGAAACTTTTTTTTGTTTCAAGCCACTTAATTGCAGCTTGAAATTTTTGTGGTAGTGAAGTACATGCATCATGGAGATGACCTAGTTGAGCATCGAACCCGCGAAGCCAGCTTTGGAGCCCAATGCACCAACCACTCGGCCAACTCCATGTGCTCTTACCAGAAACTACTTGGCAGCTAGGCCTTGCCGTCACCGAGCGCAGGTGACAGATTTTTCGTGATGGGTTTGATTCACGGCGAGAGCTGATCGCGCTTGACAAATTCTCAGAGCGGCTGCTAATTCCAAGAGCTTCGCAGTAAAAATTAATGTATAAAGAATAATATTTTTTATACATCTTTATTTATTTATTTTTCTCGAAACTTGATGTAGTCGCTTTCTATGATTTTTAAGAATATATTTTTTACTTTCAGCTTGTGAATGGAAGTAATCTTGGAGAAGTATGTATTTGAGGACAAAGCAACGAAACTGGGCGGTAGTTGAACTTGCAACCTCATAAAAGCTCTTTTTAATCCAAATTCCAGCTCATCACGTCACACACCAAATATTACAACCCAGCCGCGAACTGACCCATAACGACCAGTGGTGGCAGCTCCATACAGAGTTGGTTGGTTTGGTTGGCCCGGGATTCGAACCCAGGCCTCGGCACCATTAGCGGTGTTTTACGTATGAGGCCAACCAAACAGGCTTAATAATAGTAAAAAAAAAATTGAGCTGCTTCGGCGCTTAAAATGTGCACAATGTTGACAGGGCTTGCAATTCTGCTGTTTTACCTCAAAAAATCTATCAAGATATTATATTCAGTGATCTTACCTTGTCACACCTTTGATTCCTCGAACTTTTTTCTTATCGTCGTTTTTTCCGTCATAGTCCCAAACTTGTAGTTGAAAAGACGAAGTGTCGATTTCGTTTCGTTTGAAATCGATTTCTACACTTTCATTCCACTCTGGATTCAGATTAGAGAAGATGGTTTTTGTTTGTTTAGACAAATGCTTTCCACTTTTTAAGTCAACATATTGTGAGGTTGGGACCACAGCTAAAAGACAATAAGGATCCGAAGCGCCATCAACGTCTTTCACGGCCAAATTTTCTCCTTTGACAACATTAACAGTCAACCGACAGAACTCTGCTTCAGTGATAAGTCGTTCTTGGTGCACAGTTTTTGTGTGCTTTGCTTCTGGCGTTTTGAAGACGTCTTGAATAAATTCAAGCAATTCTTTCTCTGATACTTTATGGGAAGAATGGTTTTCCAGTCTGTTGATTGCGACGCTAACAGCAGAAACGTAAAGTTCATTTCGAAATTCATTTGTTTCCAATACTTCACTCACTAAATCGCTATAAGAATTAAATTTTCCCATGATCCAGTGAAACAAATGTCGCTTACCATAAAACCACTTAACTTGGTGCATGTAAATTGCTCTGCAGAATTTCAGCTCGATTTATATACGAGGGAATGAAAGAAAAAAAGCAATACGATCACGTGAAAGATCTCACTTACTCGCGAATACACTTCCGGCTTTGGAATCAAGCAATAAGCTAACTGCTATGAAACTAGAACGAAATGCTTGCAAAATTGAATGCTTCTATGCCATGGCAGGTTTAGTAAGGGTAAAGAGCGTTTAACTGCCTCTCAAGCGTCCAATTTTTTGTGATCATTTTAAACTTTCTCGCCTATTCGATCAAGATTTTTAATTACTTCCAATGAATACTCACGTAATGTAAGCACCAGAGAAACGAACCGAGTCCATATGGAATTATTTCCTTTTATTAAACCTGGCATAAATAACGTAAGAATTTTCTTGTGATTAAACACATGGCTATCGGTGTGTGAGATATGGGGTTCGATTTCCGGGCCGATCAAATTGCACACAGTGTCGCCAACGGCTCGCCACCGCTGCGATGTTTCTTCGTAGTTCAAATCAAAATCCCTTATCGAAACTGTGTTGCGCTGGCACTAAGCCGCGGAATGGATCCGCCTCTCCTGATATGCATCGGCTTATTATTCCGAAAATCGTAAATCGTAAAGATTCGATTTTCGGAATAATAAGCCGATGCATATCAGGCATCGGTTTTATGCGTTTAAATTTTCAACTTGACCTTCATCACCTTTGAAATGATTTTTCAGCCAATCGAAACTTAAGCTGAATTTTGTTGACAAAATGAGTAAAAATTTAGAGACGTGTTGTTGAATCAAAGCAACCCACAATAAAGACTGTCGAGTCTTTTTTTATTATTTATATTTTTATTCAAATCTGAATCAATCTGAATCTAAAGTTTCAAACCAATTATTTCAAACGGTTTCGTAAAGCTTGATCTTGGTCCGTAACATGAATGTCCCAGATTAGTATTTAGAACGAAACCTTACTAATCTTATTCATCAATATCAAAGTTTTAATCAACGCCTGCACCCTTTTTAATTTAACACCGGAAATTCGCATTTGACTGAAATAATTTGAAAATCAAATAATCGAACCTTCATCATACTCGTTGTTATAGGCTATATCTTAATGATTCGCGTTTTATTTCTGTCAACCTTAATTTTTATTTGGGTTAGTATCGAACCCAGTTCTTATGATTTGCTACGTTTTCTTCATTTGACCTCAAAGGTGACCTCTATAAAGTATTCTTTTTCTGCGCGGCTGCTTCCTTTTCTGAATTCCGCAATCACTTGCTCGCTACTTTTTCAACTTCGACTCCAGTTCACTTCGAATTATCAATTGAAGAGTCGAGTTTCTGAGACTGAAAATTCTGTTTCACAATTCTGAATTTGGTCTAAGTTATTTTTTGGCCACAGTGAAACTTCAGATTAGGAATTTCTGTCACTGGTACGCAGGGCCGGCGCCAAGGGGGGAGGGAGGCCGGGCCCCCCCCAATCAACCAGCTTACTCTTTTTTAAGACAGTGGCTTTTGTACTTAATTTCACACTTTGCCCCTTCCCTGATAAACGCTTGGCCCTTCTAAGTCGACTGCTCTGCCGCCGGCTCTGTTGGTATGTAGGCCTACTATTATATTCATTTTCTTATGTTGTCTTAGGTTTCGGAACCCGGAGATGAAAGATAATTTTTATTTATGGCATTCATCGTTTACTTCTGGCTCTATCACTGGCTGGCTTCAAATATTCGGTATGTTTATTTTTGCACTTGCCCTTCTCATTTTTTGTTCTTTCTTCGTAATTCATAACAATTATATTTGTTTTTTAGGAACGGCTGCAAGCGCATCATTTATTCCAGGGGCGTCCAACCCGCGGGCCGCTTGTGGCCCACTGAAGCTTTCAAAGTGGCCCGTTAAACTTTCTACATTGGTTAGTTAAGTCAGGGGTGCCGGAACTTCGTAAAGGCAAGGAGGGGCAGCTTTTTCAAAGGGCACTTTTAATACCAACGCAAGGGTGTAGTGAGAAATTTGAAAACGGGGGGCCACGATTTCCGCACTTTTTTCAATCGTATTTTTTTTTGCAGAACCAATTTAAAGCTGATTGAGAAACGAGAAAGACTCTAGGGGGGTCCGGGGGTATGCTCCCCCGGAAAAATTTTGATAATTTACGTGCTGCAATAGCTATTGTAGTGCTTTTTGAACAAATTTTAGGCAAATTTTGTGTAAATGTTTTACTCTAATTCTGAGTGCTTCGAGAAATATGACGCATTTTGTTCGCACATTTTTGATTATGCGTGCTTAAGGCGGAAGGTTTATTGCTAGCGAAGAGGTTCAAAATTATGGAAAAATTGTATTAAGCAGATGACTAGCACCTGGAGAAGCAAAATAAATGCACACAACATAATTCAACGCAATTTGATCAGACATATATACAATAACGAATACACAATGAAGAAATATATACAAATACGCAACAAAGAATGCACAGAGATCTCTCCTCGTGACAGCTGTACTCCATTTGCAGGGTGACGCCTGCCCTTCCTTTTCTTTGAAAAATTGTATACATCAAAAACATTTTTTAAAGTGGCTGGTGGAAAGATGCATACCCCTCATCCTAACCCCCTGGCCATAAGCTGCAGAAACCATCAAAAGAGTCTGGCATATTCAGTCACTTGGCACCATTAATTTTGTTCTATTTTCTAAAAGGCAGAGTTAAAAGGAGGAGGCAATGGCACAATGGCCCCCCTCTCGTAAATACGCTCCTGCAAGCCGATCAAGATGTACATTGCGTCGTACCTTTTTTTTGATGTAAGATTAACGGACTACTTATATCAGACGAGAATGTGGATTCTTTCATTTCGTCGTTCTTAAACTTTTACACTTACGTACAGTTACACCTTGGTAACACCGTCACAGCTATTGCTTGCCTGCTGGAAACAGCGGGTGAGAAGCGATGAAAAAGCACGAAAAGTTACGTTTCCGTCCTACTACGTAATGATACTGAATTTGTCGTACATCGAAAAACTAAAAACCTCACCATCAGGCCTACTCGCATTATTTTTTTCACAACTCAAAAAGTCCAAGTCACCAAAAAATGAAGCAAGTCCAAGTCGTCCAAGGTAAACATTAAGAGTCTTGAAAAACTGGAATCAAGTCATACTAAAGCTGGAATAACTGCAGAAAATGGAAGCGAAACTGAAACTACTGATATGTGATACCTTTGCTTACACAAATATAAACCTTCCTCCTTAGTCCTTGCTGTAGAGATGGCTTGGGCCGCTAAGAGACCCGCTACCAATTTTTAAATTCCCTTTCGACTGTCATTTTTCTGTTAAATGTGGTTGAACGTTCATGGAAGAATGGGCCTTGGGCAGGCTGGGCTTTGTTTTTTGGATGAGTTTCCGGGTCGGTTACCGCTACTGGGCAAAAGGTTCCGGACCATGGGCGGTCCGGGTTGCAAAAAAGTCAGCCCGTGCCATCTCTACGACTCAACCTTACTGATATTGAGTGGAATATTTGGACATTTGCGGACGTTCGAGAGAAAATTAGGACATCTTCGAACGTGAGGACCTTTTTTTTGCTCTTCACTTGATTTAGAGTGGAAATCAGGACATCTGCGCGAACGTGAGGTACTTTTTTGCTTTTTACCGGATTTAGAGTGGAAATTAGGACATCTGCAGTCGTGACGATCCCTTTTTATTTTGCTCTACAAATCAGTGCGGCCCTCGGCTTCAAAATTTTTTACAATGCGGCCCTTTGAGCGAAAAGTTTGCCCACCCCTGCTGTAACCGATCAGATGGCCGAGTGGTATAGAGCGTCTGCTTCTGGATTGGTAGACTTGGGGTTCGATTCCGAGTCGGGTCAAACCAATGACTTTAAAATTGCTATTCACAGCTTCCCTGCTTGACGTTCAGCATTTAAAGGACAGTGTGGAGAACAAGCCGGCCAGTTTGCTTGTAGTGCCGTTGGGAAAGGCACTTAGCGGGATTCCCCCATCTTGGTGTGGTAGACAGATGGCCGGCAGCTCCTAAGCGAGCTCGTACAGCGCTTTGTCGCTTTCTCGTGATAGGATAAATATGCCAATAATAATAATAATAATAATATTCCAATAGAATGCTGAGGGCAATACTGCCCCTCTTGCCCCCCTAGTCAAAAAGGCAGGAGGGCAACTGCCCCCCTCCCCCGTTCCGGCACCCTGAGTTAAGTCGTTCTCACGCGCTGACACGATATTTTGTCTTGCAGATTCTAGTCCTTAAACAGCATGTGCTAAGATGTCCACCAATGACATAGAAAGTGGAGCGCTTGCATGTAGCCTACGCAAACTGCATGGTTTCGATTGTTTTGTTTTGCAAACTTGCACTTATTATGTCGTCATACTGAAGCATGCTGTCACGCCATGGACTGCTATAATGGAGAGGAAGCTACGCACAACACGCATTATAGTACTGTAGGTTATGGTCACACGTAAGTGGCTGCGCGTTCGTATTTCTGCGCGCTTTGCACGAGCGACGACATTTTGCTTTCATTATATTGAGCATGGCAAGCAAGAAATAAAAAATAACAAAATAATAACATATTGCTTTTCAAATTGCTTTTATAATCGCTTTCGCTTATATATTGTCGCCATGGTACTAAATTATGGCCCGCTAAGGTTTTTGAAAAGCAGATATGGCTCTTCACTCAAAAATGTTGGACACCCCTGTTCTAAGATCATTCTCGCTCTGACGTGGTGCGCAGCGAGTTTCGACAGGAGCCAGTTATGTTGTACTATTCTACTTGCTAATACGGAAGCATAGCCAGCGCTTTACATAAGTGTCTTGCATAAAGTTTCGAGTATTTGAATTTATTTACTGGATGATTGGCTATCTATTGTAACCCTAATTATGGATGAGATATCTGGTGACACAGACGAATTTAAAGACGTCATAGAATCACTAAACAAGGAACTAACGGCTAAATATCAAGCTGTTGAGCGGTGAATATTTATTAGAAATAAAAGCAATGTGGATATAGTGCGAGAACTTGCTGCTACTGCTGATGATTTGTGGCGTCAGCTTATAGATACTCATAAATCTTGCAAGGTTGTTAACGATCATGCAATTAATTTAATCTGGACTAATAAACTAGAAGTTGATGCCCATTTAGGAATGGCTTGCATCTGTTGCCTAGGCACCAGAGTCTGTTGTAAACGCTTCTAATCCCGTGCTTAGAATACTGCAATGCAGTTCCTAATGTTAAATTAGGAAAGAAACAAGCTAAGAAACGAGTGAGAGAGGAATCTGAACGTCAACAACGTCAACTACAAGAAGTTGCTGCCAGGGCCAAGCGAGATGCGGAGGAAGCTGCTGCAACGGCCGAACGAGAAATAGAAGAGTAACAACGTGTAGTCTACAATGTGAATCCGAACGTAAGCTGGCAATAGATGCCGTGGAGAACGAGGTATGGAACGAATTTTCTTGTGATAATTTTTCCAATTCTCTCACTTCTAAAGTGAACGTGACTGCTAAACCCTTCAACTCCGAAATACCATGTACGTCTCGTATTTCTGTTAACAGTGTTCCTGTGGCTAGAGGCCGTGACAAAAGCGATAGCAGTGTGTTCTTGCAGCCCACTTCGATTACTCGCGTACCCGTAACTAAAGTGATGAGTTCTGTTACTCCGCATGTACCTCTGTACGAACATCATATGACCAAATTTTCCCTTGCTTCAGACAATCGTGGCACTTTTGAATTTACCCTACAATAAACTGGATTTCCTGTGACGTCTGGACCAAGTGGTGCTGCCCTTTAGTTTAAACCCATGTTTAATTGAAGAAATGTCAATAACATTCAAGTTACCTCAATGATTGAACCACGAATTGTTGCACAGGAACACAGACGAGCTTTGGCTCGTCAAGTTTGATCAATAATCTGCATAGGTTGTCTAAACACTTTATCAACCCAGAGTAGCGTACTAATTTTGCCACAGCTCAAATCAGCTGCTCGTCGAGTGCGTTATAGCCTGCTCCTGTCGTTCACGCAAATTGTCACGCCCCTCCTTTAGCAGGCAATCGACAAAGGTTGGCTCCGACTGCTTCTGTAGCTACCGCCAAATCAAACACGTGAAATGCTAATTATCCTACGCTACCATTGAATGCTTCATATGACACTAACCAAGGCATAAGTAATATTCATCGAATTTATGACCACCAATATTTACCACGACCTGAATTTACGAAGTTTAATGCAGGGGCGTACGTAGAGGCGAACACGGACAACTGACCGCGAGTCAACTGACCGCCGTGAACTGACCGCCAGGACAACTGACCGCCAAAAACAGCTCCATGCGTTGTATCGTAGCGAAAATGCGCTTCGTGCGCTGAATAATTCGACAAGGCTCGAAAACTGGCTCACAGTGGGGAGTAGGTTATGTTCGGTTACGGTTAGGTTCAATTAGGGTTCGGTTCGGTTAGGGTTCGGCTCGGTTAGGGTTAGGTTCGGTTAGTTAGAGTTAGGTTCGATGAATTAGAGTAAGGTTCGGTAGGCTGAGTAAGGTTCGGTTGGGATTAGATGTGGTCAGGGTTAGGTGCGGTTGGGGTTAGCTTCGGTTTGGCTTAGGTCCAGTTAGGGACGGGTAATGTTCGTTCAGGATTTGTTGTAGTTCCACGTGGCGAAAGTTCTTGTTAATAAATTAAGCGTTTTTGGTGGCCAGTCGTCGCGGCGGTCAGTTGTCCTGGCGGTCAGTTGGCGGCGGTCAGTTGACTCGCGGTCAGTTTGCGGCGGTCAGTTGTCGTGTACCGCCCAGAGGGGGGTCCGCGGACCCCCCGCAGACAAATGCACTAAGTAAAGGTGATATTTGTATAAAGGACAATCTGCGGGCGTGATGACTTTTTTTTGCTCTTCACTTGTCTGTGGGCGGAAAATTGGACATCTACGGGCATTTTTTTCTCTTCACTTGTCTTTGGGCGGAAAAATGGACATCTGCGGGCGTTTTTTTCTCTTCACCTGTCTTTGGGCGGAAAATTGTACTGGACACCTGCGGGCATGATGACCTTTTTTTTTCTCATCACTACATCCAGCCCGGCTGGCTTGGCTTTCAAATGCGCCCCCCCCCCTTTTAAATTTCTGGGCACGCTCCTGTAATGGGAACCCACTAGAACAGGGGTAAGCAAACTTTTCACACGAAGGGCCACATTTAAAAAAATCTTGAAGCCGAGGACCGCACTGATTGGAAGAGCAAAAAAAAAAAAAAGAAATAAAGGTCTACACGTCCTCAGATGCCCTGTTTTCTACTGAAAATTAGTGAAGAGCAAGAAAAGGTCTTGATTCACGGTAGGAGTTTATATTTCTGTAAGTGCCCGAGGGGCCGCATAAAATGATTTCGTGGCCGCATGCGGCATGCGGCCTGCATTTTGCCCATCCCTGCACTAGAATTTAAAACTTTTATGGATGGTTTTAACAAGCACATTGAGCCTAGAACCCGAACTATTACTGAGCTATCTTTTACAACACTGCGAACCAGAGATTCGAGAAAGGCTTCAACACTTTTCAAATAAAGACGCCAATGGGTTTCAACTAGCTCACGAGCGGCTATAGAAAAGGAATATGGCCGACCATGCGTGATTGCCGACACATGCGAACAGCAACTCAAATTCTCAAAAACGGCGCAGTCTAATGATTCCGAAGGTAGGCTATATTAAAAGATATGCAGAAACTTTAGAGAAAATTCTGATTACTCTGTAAGATTATCGTTTTTACGGAAGTCTAAGTTCTTCGGACACTATATTCCAGCTCGTCAGTCAGCTTCCTTGCGAAGGCAGAAAGCAGTGGGTACGGGAATCTGTGAAGCTAGAAAAGGAAACTGGTAAGGTGGCTGATTTTTCTTCTTTAGTTAAGTTCATGAATCGTCTTTCTAACGAGGCCAGTTTGATGTATGGCCGCAGAGCTCTGAATGCTCAGATTTTTAAATCCACGTCCAAGATTCAAACCACTTTCAGTGGGAAAAAATCTATCAACTCTTACAACGTCATTGTTTCTAAACCATCGAACTCAAATTCCTTTGCTTGCTTCTACAGCAAAGAATCGAACCATCGACTTTTGAATAGTAAAAAAATTCAGAGATGCGCCTTTTCCAGAACGCTCAAAGTTTATAAAGCAAAACAAAATGTGTTACGAGTGTCTCAAGGGTTTCTGCTCCATCCTGTCAGTTTCAAGCAACCACACAGTACGTCCAAACAGAGCTACAATGCTTTACCTCTCGAGGAAAACTCAAATACAGGGGCTTCTTGTTCGACGGTGACTTCAAATGACGCCTATTCTTCTAGCGCATTGGTTTGCAACCTTTTTTTATTCAGCGAGCCACTTAGCAATCCGATATGACCAAACGACCCCCATCCAAAATTAAGAGTTATTAAACACATGTAATGCAGCTGCGCACTTGCATAGCAGCAATAAAAATGACTAACGCAAGTATTGTAATACAGTATCTCCCTGTTAAAAGAAAGGCTCAATAAATTTATACACATCGTTAATAAATTTATATCTCTTGAAATTATTAAATTTATAAATTTAATTTGTTAAAATTAATAAATTTATACAAATTTATATAATCAGACTACCCTGTTAATAAAAATAATTGCACGTATTCATACTATCTTTCAAAATATACGGAAATTGTATTTTTGATTTTATTACATACCTGATGTTATAAATTGTTGGCTTTCAATGTTTTGAGCTAATATGACGTATATTTTATCTACTATGAAATAGCGATATGTGTCATTATTTTACTCATTGATGTGTTGATTTAACCCGCGCGAGTACCAAAATATATTTGTTTGATTGATTGATAGTGGCAGCTGCACTAATGAGATGGCTGGTGTTGCATTTTGGTGACAAGCTTGTCAATGCGTAGCTCGGTAATGGATAGAGCACATCTCTAATCTAGCTCTGCTATTAGTTTATTCCTGGCCTTATTCTTCATCAGTGGCGTACGCAGGATTTTTCAATGGGGGGTTTCAGTGACGTCACATCGTGATGACGTAAAGATACTACATTACAATTACAGTAGTTTTGAGGTATTAAAGTGCGTCGTATTGTAATGTTTCCAGCCTAAATTGCAGTTAACCATGATTAAGCTATATAATGCCATAACTAAGTAAACAACAAAGATATTTTATTCACACTTTTGCTTAATGCTTTGCGTTTCATTTAAGGAGAGAAAAGGTTTCACCGAAACTCAAGCTGTCAGGCCGTGGTTAAAAATTTTCTGAAAAAATTTTGGTTGAAATCATTTTTGGGCCATAGGAAGATTAATTGACTACAGTAGGCTGGATTGCTGTCGCAACGTGACAAACAGGGTGCACCCAGGGGGTAAAACAAGCAATTCCTTTTCTCCAAAAAAAACTTTTCAAGAACCAACATTAATATAAACAACGCATATAGGTTAAACCTTGTTATAAACAGTCAAAATACGGCACACTCATTATGAAGGGGGCAGTTTCTCGCTTGAAATTTGAAAAGTGAAGATATTGGAGCATAAGAAAAAACTGCCCTCCCTACCAAAACGTTTTTAAACTAAAATAAATTATGCGCGAGAGGAATCCCTAATCATCTGATTGAAGTCAAAAATAGCGTCGATATTATCTGGGCATTTTTCTGCCAAATCGGTATCAGATGCTTTCAAACACATAATTGGGGTGTCCATGGTAAACGAAGAATTCTAGCTCCTGAGATAGTCAGCTTACGGTACGAAAAAACAATGTTGTCTCTCCCCTCGTTCCGCCCCTAGTCCTCTTCAAATCTTTCGTTGGTCTATGGTCGTCTTTGGCAGTATTTTTATCTTACTTTTGACACTTAGATCACTGTAAATTTCTCAAAAAACCGGGCGATTATAGCGTAGTGTTAAAAGATTTCGCTATCGATGCGGAAGGTTTGGGACTCAATTCCCAGGCCGGTCAAATCGGACACAGTGTAGCCAACGGCTCGCAACCGCTGCGACGTTTCTTTGGAGCTGCGTTGCCCAGGCGCAAAGCCGCGGGGTCGGTCCCTGCCACTCGCTACCACGTTTCGGTACAACAATGAATTTAATGAAACGAGTATAATCAAGATTTGATTTGGTTTAAAAAAAAAATTTGTGTGCAGCCATAGTTACTGCAGATACACCGCATTTAAGGAAACTCCTACTTCTTAATTGTTTCACAGCAACATCAATGACAAAAATGCACTTCAAGCAAAACACAATAGAAAAGTTGGACTACCGGGTACCGGTATTGTAGCATTGCATCGTAATCAGCGCTCGAGTGGTAAAAACACTTATGGGGGATGGTACAACTTTTCACGCAGACGTAAGGAGGGATGATCACTGTACTTGTAAGGGAGTGGTTTACGCTAAAATGTTTTGTGGGGGATGGTGTTGTTTGGGATGAAAACATGATAGCAATTTCGGCAAGCTCCGCCTGAAGAAAAGTAGGTTCGTTTAAAAAAAAAGTTTCATTTTTTCTGCAATTGTCAAAGGGGAAGGGGAGTGCTGACTCGCGACCCCTGCGAACGTCACTGGGGCCCATTTCTGGCGCTTGGGTAACACAGAAACGTCGCAGCCGTTGGCGACTCTGTGCCGATTTGACCATCCCGGGAATCGAACCCTAGACCTTCCGCACCGATAACCTGTGCGCTTAACAACTGAGCTAACGGCCGGTACTGGCCCAAAAATCGAACCCAAAACCTCCCGCGCCGATAGCGATGTGTTTAATCATTACGCCAACTGGCCGGTTTGGCTCAAAATTATGACATCGCATGCGTAATATCTGCATGCGTTGCAACCGTTCTCTTCCGAGAATGCCTTCTGCGCTGAAGCGTTGTCTTGTCCAGCCAAAGCTGTTGAGAACAATGTCTTTATGGCATCACAACACGACTCCAGCTTTAGTGCCAATTGGCTTTGTCCAGGCTTGCATTTTGAGCCAGCCAGTGGTTCAAGCGCTACACACCAGAAAAGTTTGACTACCGGTATTATTGCATCACAATGAAAGTTTCTCGAGATTATGTAGGCAATTTGATACAGCACAGAAAAACACAAAATCTGTATGAAAAAACGCTAATCGGTCCAAAAAAAGCGGTTTTTAATTTTTTCCAATCGTCAATAGGGGGGGGAACGGTTGATGCCCGAAACCCCGCCCCCCTCGTGCGTGCGCCACTGTTCTTCATTCCCAGTAATGCTGAGAAGCATGCCTCACACAGCCAGGTTGATGAAAAAAGCATCAAAAGTTGAATAGAGCTGTGCTTGCCACTCTAGGATACGAAGCTACCATGGCTGACCAATATGCAGGCAAAGACATCTCTTTAAAAGCATCCTCCGCAATCGAGTTATTTTTCAGGGGTATAAATTCCTCTTGAGTTGCATCATTTTCGCTAAACACGTTAACAACATCGGAGTCTGCGACAAAGGGGTTTCTATCAAATATTAAATACCTCTCGCGACCCCTAAAAAATGCCTGAAGATCCCCATGGGGGTTGCGACCTCCAGGTTGAAAACTACTGACTCTAGCGTAAACTCTGTTAAGTCTGCGAGGGAACTTTCAAGTTTTATCGCCGTTCACTCGTGTGTAGTTCCCGTTAGAGTTAATTATGGCAGCAGTCAAGTTGTTGGTTAATTATACAGCATCTTCTTGGATCAGGGTCCCACTCATTCCTTCTGCAACTACTGGCTAGTTAACGCCCTGGGTATTTCTGGCACCTCCGACCATTTACTTTTACAAACCTTAACGGGCTCAAAGCGGCATAAATGAAGTGCCTGCAGCCTAACAGTATCTTCACTTAATGAAAATGAAACGTTGATTTACCTAATGTTGTGTCTATTGCAGATATAGGCCTACATGTGACGCCCAATGCTATTCCTACTACCAAGGATTTAAACGAATTTTCTCACCTTCGCGGCCTCCAATTTCCACATGTCCGGGATGCCACTGTCTCTTTACTAATAGGGGCCGACGTGCCTGAAGTATCATGCGCAATGTGCTTAAGGGTATCCGTGGCCAACCTATAGCAGTGGAATTTCTATTTGGCGTATCTTTACTTGGACTTTCTCTATCGTTTTCAGCTTCGCGAAATTGCTTAGTGAATTTTGTCCGCACTGATCCTAATCTTCAAACTCAAATTAACTGTCTTTGGGAAGCTGATTTTAGAAAAGAGACTTCCGTGTTTGACATCTTCACCTCCAAGGAGGATCGCGTTTTATGCGATATTATGGTTAATTTAGTTGAATTGTTGCAGGACATTACCAATTACCTTCAAGGTAGGGTTGCCATACCGTCCTGGAAAATTCCGGACATGTCCGGAACAAAAATATGCATGGTCAGAAGAGTAAATTTGTAGTGACTTGACTTACAAGCGTGTCTTGAATTTGTTTTAAGCATGTAATTGCTGTTCTTCCTTTTTCGGCACAACGTAATTCTCATTGTTATTTTTCATGCTTGAAGTTGAGATTTTTTTCAGTGACGGTCCGTAGCTATATTTAGAGAGTGCTTACCGAGTCTGGTGTGAGATTCTGCTCGTGATTAAAGGCGATACTTTTCCTTTCGGTTGCTGGAGCTTCACCATAAGTATCCTACAACGCTTGCAGCTGAGGTTAAAAGATGGAAAGAGGGATTTCAAGCAGAAATTAAGGGTGTTCCTTTGAATAATATATTGCTGAACTTACGAAACGAAAACATATTGTACATCTGCCGTTTCTGCTTGGGTAAGCATTGCTTACACTTACGGACTGTCACTTCCGGTATTTGTGCATAAATAACATCGTAACCAATGTTAAAGTGAAGTTTGGAGATGGTAGTGTTTTGTCACCCTGTTTGTACTTAATAATATCCTACAATGGTAAAAATTATTTGTTATCAAATTATTGTTGGCCAAACATCAACTTGCTCTTTTTAAAAAAAATCAAATCAAAATCAAATCTTCATTATACTCGCCGTATTACGCCGAAGTGTGACGAGTTGCGGGGCCCATCTCCGCGGCTCAGCGCCTGGGCAACACAGCTCCGAAGAAACGTCGCAGCGGTGGCGAGTCGTTGGCGACACTGTGTGGATTTGACCGGCCCGGGAATCGAACCCCAGACCTCCCGCACCGATAGCGTGCGCTTAGCAACTGAGCTAACGGCCGGTCATGCTCTTTTTATTAATACAAAAATAAATGAATTCAGTTTGGAAACTTGTTGTGAGTCGCATTGCCAATTTTATGGGTCAAAGTTGGTGGGTGTGACGAAATGTGGTGCGCACATATATTATGTTCTCATGAAAGTAGTCATGCACTGTCTGGAATTTTGCTTTTTCAAATATGGTAACTCTACATTAAGGTGTGTTTGCCGATACGCGGCAATGCTATTACCATTACAAACCATACTGGCCTGGAATTAAAGCGATATAAAATTTGCTAGCCAGCGTCAAGCAAGCTCATTGTTCAATGATGTCGCAACAATCCAACGTGCATTGATTCATTCATCACTATTTATTTGTCCAAAAGTATACACAATACACAAAAGGAAAATAAATACAATACAAAAAACAGGACAGGGAGACTGCGAAGGGACCGTGAGGTCTTCGAGTCAAGCAGCCACCCTAAAAACTAAATTATTGTTTTTAATAGCTGGCAATTCAATGGTTGCAGTTTGTGGACAATCGTAGATAATTAATAACTGAATAATCTAAAAGATAAATTAATAAATGATCATGGCATATACAGCGACACTGCCGCCCGCTGGAGAGTGAAGGCTACTTAATAAAATGGAAACTGGCTAATAGCTCTTCAAATAGAGATTTTTCAATGATTTTTTGAATTTCTTTAAGTTAAATTTTCTCATTTCTAAAGGTGTTGAATTCCATATTTTTACCCCTTTATAATTGATTGAGCGTTGTAATTTCGAAGATCTACACCTTGGTATGTGATAATTGAGACCACAGGCTTGCCTGCGGGTTGCAATGGAGTGACAGGTATTAACGTTTGTGAAATAGCCCTGAAAATTAATGGGTAGATTATTGTTAAAGTGACGATGAACGAATAGGGCTGTTTGCAGTTTAATCATGTCGTCGAGTTTGAGGATGTTCAGCGATTTATAAACACTGGAACTAGAGTGTCTCCAATGTACACCAGCTAGAAGTTTAACTGCTTTGTTTTGGAGAATGCGAATAGAGTTAAGATGGGTTGAAAACTTTGAGGTCCAGATCGTGATGCAGTAGATCAGATGGGAGTTAAACATGGCATGATAAAGTTGAGTTAATACGTTTTTAGGAAGAAATTTTTTGACTTTAAACATTATTCCTACAGAGCGAGAGAGTTTATTGTGAAGAAGTTGTATGTGGGATTTGAAGTTGAGGTCAGAATCGATTTGTACCCCAAGGTACTTAGCTGATTTACAGACACTTATCTTTGCATCATTGTACAAAATATCTTTATTTTGAATTTGCAGCTTGGAATTACTCGGTATCAATAGGGCAGTTGATTTTTTGGCGTTAATACAAAGTTTATTAGCTTTCATCCAGTGGTAAACTGATATCAGTTCAGTATTGATGTCGTCGATTAATTCAGTTGGACATGAAGCACTAAAACTAAGACAAGTGTCATCCGCAAACAAAATAGATGTAGCGGATGTACTATTGACCAAATCATTAATGTAAAGCAAAAATAATAAAGGGCCCAGAGTGGAGCCCTGGGGAACCCCCGATTTAATTTGGAAAAGATCCGAATGCTCTATTTCGTCCACCATGACAAATTGTTTCCTAGATCGCAGATATGAGTTAAGTAGATCATTAGCAATACCTCTTATTCCGTAATGTTCAAGTTTTTGGATTAATATATCGTGGCTGACTGTGTCGAAAGCTTTTTTAATATCTAGAAAAACTAAGCCAGTGTGTAGGTTAGCACTAATGTTATCATATGCGGTTATAATTACTTCAGTAACTGCATGTATGGTGGAGCATCCTTTACGAAAGCCATATTGAGGCGGTGCTAGAATCGAATGTTTGCAGATAAAGGAGTTTATTCTTGTAAATATTAATTTTTCGAAAATCTTAGAGAAACACGTCAATAGGGAGATTGGTCGATAATTTGAAGGGTTGCGCTTGTCTCCAGATTTGTAAATTGGAACTACTTTGGCAATTTTTAAACTGTCTGGGAATATTCCGAGTAAAAACGCCTTGTTTATCAATTGTGAAAGAGGCTCGGAAATGATATTTGCAGATGACTTGAATATTTTTGGCGGAATGTAGTCAACGCCACAACTTTTATTGGATTTTAACGACATAATGGCAGCAAATACTTCAGCCAGATCGGTAGGCTGCATAAAAATTGAATCTGTAACTCTTTTCTGTAGATAATGTTTGAAGTCGCTTGTATAAGATGTAAGATTTAAGCTATCCAAGATAGAGTCAGCAATATTAGTAAAGTGTTTACAGAATTCATCAGCCATAAGTTTTGGATTCTGAATAAGAGAGCCGTCAATTCGGAGTTCGCTGGGGGTCGCTTTGGACTTTTTTGTTGAGTTTGAAGGAATAAGAGTTTTGACGGCTTCCCACATTTTACGTCCATCGCCTTTACAGTTTGACAATTCACGAGCAATATATAATTTTTTAGCCAAACTTTTAACTTTCGTCAGCTTGTTGGCGTAGGTTTTATATATCACTCTGAAGACATTGCTACCTTGCAAAAAGTGCGTTTTTTACATTTTTTGTTTATTTCGAATGGATATTAAAATTCCTTTGCTGATCCATGGTTTGTTTTGTAGACGCTGTTTTTTGCGCGACAAACACTTTATAGGGGCATGCTGATCGACAATCCGTTTGTAAGAATTAGTAAAGTAATCAAAGACGTTGTTGAAATTTTCAGCAGTAATTTCAGTTAGATCTTCGAGGAAACGATCAGCAAACTGTTCAACATCGTTGTTAAAATTTTCAGTTGAGAAGTGACTCATATCTCTGCGCAGTATTTTCCCAGACTGACATTGTTTTCGTTTTATGTTGTTAGTAGCCACTACCGCAGTTAAGTAATGGTCGGTGAGATCCGTTCTAAGTATTATAGGGAACAAACGACGTGTTAAATCATTAGTTATTATGTGATCAATTATTGTCGCAGAAGTTTCTGTAACACGAGTAGGTTTAGTAATGATAGGGAAAAAACCCTTGCAAGTCAAAACATTGATATATTCTTGCGCAGCTGTGGATCGGTTTGAGGTAGATATGTCAATATTAATATCTCCGAGTTTATACGTGCATCTGTTAGTTAGCATGGGATTACAAAAAGCCTCATCAAGCTTGCTAATGAATTCAGGTATATTAGTATTAGGATGGCGGTAGAGGACAACAATGTTAAAAAATTGGTTAGATCTCCGGTCCTCAACGCTCAACCAAATATCTTCACAATGCTCAGATCCTATCCAGTTGTGCTGTACATTATAGAAATTAAAATGTGTAGAAATATAAACACCAACACCGCCAGAGTTTCTTCGGGGACTGCTAAACACAAACTCGTAGTTTGGTATATTAATGTTGACTAAAGGTGAGGTTTTGATTCGACTTTCAGATAAGCAAATTACATCGGGCTTGGGTGAAAATTCATTAAGTATTTCAAAAAGTTTATCGAAGTTTTTTTGCAATGATCGAATGTTAATATGTAAAAAGAACAATGAGCAGTTATTTTTAGTTTCAAATTTAGGGATTAAATCAAAGTATTTGCAGCGGGCGACCGTATTAGAGCAAGCATTAATTAAGGAATCACAATGATTAGCTTCATTAGTAGAGTCGGCTACTTGACTCGAGCCCAAAAAATTCAGTAAATCTTCGCCGTCGTCCAGCAGTTTATCACAATTTAGGTGCAAAAAAGGGGCAGAGCACATGGTTGATCAACACAACAAGAAAAGACCAAGTTCAAAATGAGGGCATGATTAAATTTTAAATTACTGCGTAGCAATATTCAAATGATTGTTTACCAAACATGTCTGGCAAAATTCAACTCAATTGCTCATATCCGTCGCCAAGGTTTTTAAACATTTTATGATATCGGGCGATGAAGCGGTTAAAATTGAACAGGTACAATTCCTTGATGTCGCGTGCTTTTTATCGCGTTGCCGCACCAAAGTTCAACGTCAAAATGAAATAAACAAAAAAATTAGGTAGGCCTACTCGCGTTGCCGCTTGCCGCGTATAGGTAAACCAAAGTCCGTATAACTTCGTATAAGTTGAGCGGATCATTCGTTACATTGTTAAGCGACAATGGATGGCAAACTGGTTCCAAGCCAATCGCCGCCTATCTTTTATAATGTAAAAATGCTTGAAAGTGTTACAAAAAAAGGTCATAACTTAGTTATGCTTGTAGGGATTTAAAAATTTTAACTGTATCGTGAAGCTCTTGATTACGCAATCGTTTAAAATAAATTTCAAGAAAATTGGTTGTGTTTTATAGGCACTCTACATTGTCAATAATTTGGACATAGATAAAAATTTTTGAAACGGTTTTTTAACTAATAGCATTTCTTGTTATTTTAAAGCATAAAAATAGCGCAGATTTGCATAGTTAATTTGATTCAAATTAAATACAGTAGGCCAAGGTTCAATCACAAAAACTTAAAAACTTCAATATGAAATTGGTCTAGCTATTGGTGGTGGGTTTTCCAGTGTTGTAGTAAGGCCAAGGACCTTAAGGTCGAGGCCAAGGACTTTAAAATTTTTTCGAGGCCAAGGACATGCAAGTCGAGACCAAGGACAACAGGCATTTTTCCGATTTCAGTATAAAATCACAAAATGTGGGTCATTGGTCATGAAATAATGGTTCGCAAACAATTTATGGCCTAATATTGCAGACCTACAACGACAATCGTTTTCGAAAATTACAGGGTTAACAAAAATATTATAATTGATAACAATCCAGTGCCAGGTTTACAAGGCACAGGGTATAAAGCTATAAATTGATATAAGATGCCCCAGATGAAACTCGCCACAAAACTATAACTAACCCCGATGAATCAAGCATAAAGTTCCTTGTTGTTATTTAACGGTAAGTGTTTTAAGTATATGGAAAAAACGCATGCACTAATCCAGTTACAGGCAAACTTATCAGAGTTAAGCAAAAAAACTTTAGGATTTTTTTAAATCAAACAATATCTGCATGGAAACAAATACTAATGATGATTGAAATCTTTACTACTTTGGTCGACACTGTTCTGCTTACTGCATACCATATTGTTCAACAATATTTGGATTTTGTACTTACAAGCTAGTAGGTAACCTATCGCCACATTTTCTACGTCTGAACTCAATCCGCAGTCAGGGGCGGATCCAGGGGGGGGCATGTGGGGTATGCATCCTCTCGATCAGCCATTTTCAAACATGTTTTTGATGAATACAACTTTTCCATAATTTCGAATCTTTTCGATAACAATAAACCTTACGCTCTAAGTACGCATAATGGTAAATGTATGAACAAAATGCATCATGTTTGGTGCAACACTCAGAATTAGGGGCAAAAAATTTAAACAAAGTTTGCCTAAAACTTGTTCAAAAAGTACTAAAATGGCCACAACAGCAAGTAAAATTTTAGAAAATTTCCGGGGGAGCATGCCCCCGGACCCCCTGCAGGCTTTTTTATTCTCAATATGCTTTAAAATAATTCTGCAGAAAAACTGCGCTTAAAAATACGTCGAAATTAGGTGCCCCCTCCCTGAAAAAGTTTCTGAATACGCGCCAGACATGAAAACATTTTTTAAAGGGCTTATTTACGCCATTTTTGGGTCTAACTTCTTTGTACTCCGTTAACATTTAACCTAATTCCAAATTTCATCCCCCCCCACCAAAATTTTCTGGATCTGCCCCTGTCCACAGTTCGCTTTCCCATAGGTGTAGCCGCATTCTTCGGTACAACATCGTACATTACCATTCCTACCCAGGGTTGGGAATCGATACCAAAAAAAGTAAAGAAATGATCGATATTTCATAGCTTACCAAAAAGTAAAGAAGTAATCGAATTCGATGGTAGTTTAAAAAAATAAAGAATATTGTACAGGTAATCGATATTCGATATTACACTGAGCATTTAGCGGAGTACGCCAAGCATTTTTGTGACGTCCTCACATTCATGCGGTAACTTACAGACAAACGACGGACATAAGGAACTTTGCTATTAAAATTCTTTTTTTTGTTTTGTTTTTGGCACAAAAAAGTTTCTCAGCAAAAACAAGGTAACGGCGTACGGACGATTATTTTAAATTTACTAAAGTGAGATAAAGTAACCTGGACAAAAAGAATCAAATACGGAATATCGAATTGCGCCGAAAAAAAAGTAGCCTAAAGACAAGGCCATTCTCTATACTCACTCCAAAAAGTAAAGGTTCCAGTGCATTCGATGAACAAAAAGTAAAGAATATCGCAATCGAATATCGATTACAATCGATTTTTCCCAACCCTGTTCCTACCTACAACCTTTGGTGAGCCACATTTAGTTTAAGGAGGTTCTGCCCACCCGGCCGCCACTGTCGTTTACATTAATTATTATGACTAAAACCAATTTACCAAAAAAAAACAACAAATCAACGAAAATGCAAGCAATCATAATAGAACAATAACAACAAAATCACAAAACGAAGCAAAAAAGTGAAAAGCACTCGTTGGTCACATTCACACTCAAAGAACTACCTCACAACGTGTTAATTAGACTTAAGAAAAACCAATGTCGAAAGCACAGACCCCGAAATACAAGCTCGATGGGGTCACATAATAAATCCCCTTTTGCTAAAATCTCTTTCGACTAGGGCTGATGATGCTAGAACAGTTAGCACCCGATGAGCTAAACAGCTCAGTTTGGGCAGAAAATTAATTATTTTACTCACAATCTAAACCTACAACGTTAAAAGTTTTCGATTTTGTTGATAACTAACGATAGAGTCAAGTTTTGATGGTCGAGACGACTTTAAGAAAAAAAAAAAAAAATTCAAGACCAAGACCCTGTAGATTTGAAAATATTTTTGAGCCCGAGCAGAGGCGTCGTGCAGCCAAAAAGTTTGGAGGGACCCGAGTAACAACTTAAACAGATGTTGATCATTTACAACCTTTATAAAAGCCGTATTCAGCATTGAGTGACATCACGAAAAAAGGAAATTAGAAAAAGATACCAAAATATGTTGTGATACCCCAATTTTTGGATAATAAATCAAAATTTATTTTGATACCCCAAACCGTTCCTTAATTATGGACAGTATGCGCAATCAGTGTGGCCCCACGATTTAACAATGGTGGATGACATTACAGGGTTTGGGGGAAAGCCCAGCCGCCATAGGCAAGGTGAGTCTGGGGGCTTAGCCCCTAGTCGCCAACGGATTTTTACGGTTTTAACGTAAAAAAAAACTCGTTTCAGCACACTTTTTTGTCGAAAAAGGACATATTGGTACCTGCAGTGACGTGCAGTGAGCCAGTCACCACCATAGTGTCAAACAATACAAAAATGTTTTAGTAGCCCATGTCTTAAAACAGAAGCTAAGTTAAAATAAATAAAAGCAGGTTGCAATCATTAGGCCTATTAGTTTTGGTGTATTTGGTGGGATGACGTGTATATAGGTGTGTTCTTGGCTACAATCGTTAACAACGCATGCAAAATGTTTTTTAAATTCTAACCACAGATCAGCAAACTAACTTTACTCCTGAGTCGAAGCGATTGATTGAAGCAAAAATTAAAAAAGAAAACAATGGAATTTATAGTATAATAGTATAAAATTTGTATTATATAGTATAAGAAAGGGGGGCAGGGGTATGGGGTTAAGTTTGAAAGATGAAAACAAAATAGCACTGGCTATTATTTTATTTTTTTTAATTTTCAATTTTTTACAATATGAAAAGTAAAACATCTCACTACCCGCGCCCCAATGACACGACGCCACTGAGCCCGATATCAAAACTCAGTGAATCGGTTCGAGACCCAAGTTTTTCAAGCAAAATCTGACCGATTGGCCGGCGTATTGGGCTGGGGAGCTGGTTTCACGGGGACGATGTCCGACTGGGCCATCTACCATGATGCACATACTCAAAGCTGGCGAACCGCTCCTTGAAAAGTAGCGCCGCTGCCACTTTTTGACCAAAAAAGCAGTGGCGCTGCCGCTTACCGCTGGTTGTTTACGAAAGCAGCGCCGCTACCGCTAGTGAGTACAAAACAGCGGGCGCTGCCGCTGGGCTCTGCCGCTATTTTAAAGAAAAAAAAGTCAAAAGCACAAAGGCATTTTAATATTGTAGGCCTACTGGTGAAATTGCAACTTTGTTGACGGAAGTAGCGTAGCAATACGAGTAATAAAAATTAAAACAAGTGACAAAAAAGCCGACAATCGGTTTCCATTTCATCCAATAAGATATAGGGCTTTTTGGGGAGAAGTTAATTTTGAAATCTGATTGAATGTAAATACAAACCGATGGTCAGGTTTTTAGTGAATAACAAAAAACAGGTTGAGAAGAAATAATCAGAACACGTCGAAAATAAAACACAGATTGAAAATATAATAGAAACAAGTTAAAAAATAAAGGCAGGTCGCAACCGGCGTTAAAAAATTAAAACTCATTGCTTGGTTGCATGCTCCTTCTAAAAAAACTTGCATTTCGAAATTCTGGTCCGTTAAACCACTGCCCTTAGGCTTTAGCACGTCTTTTCCCACGGAAAAAAGTCGTTCAATAGCCGCGCTTGACAGAATCGCGGAATTGGAGTCAATTAACATTAAACAAGTCCCTCAATATTTTGTTTTTAAAAAGTTCCGGCGAAGGTCGTTCACGATGGAATGCAGCTTCATTCAAAAACTCTTCCACCACATGCCTCTCTTTTCTATCATTCTGCTGGAATTTTCTTCCTAGGCTACCTCACATATCTCCCGCTGAGAAGCCAATTCTCAGAGACTGAATTTTTTTACCAAGAAGTTTGTTTTCACAACCTCAGTTTAAAAAATTTAAAGTGAGATTGAGAAACAAAACTTTTAGTTGCTGTCTTCGAAGGAGTTTAATCAACGCCAGCGGGAGACTATTTGCATTAAATGGCCGCTGAAGCGCTACCGCTACTCGGCTAAAATAGCAGCGGCGCTGCCGCTTGTCGCTGGTGGCCGAAAAAAAACAGCGGCGCTGCCGCTACCGCTAGCGAAAAAGTAGCGGCGCTGCTGTAGCTCAGCTCTGCACATACTACACTACAATAAAAACCTTAGCTCTGCATGTGTGGCTTCGTAAAAATAGGATTAACGCTCTTCGTTTTTTAAGCAAACCTGCGTATGCAATACAATGTTCATAAAAATTCAGGCTTAAGCCACAATTTTTATTTGCTACACTGGTCGTACTTTAGGCTATTCCAATCATCACTGGCCCTATAGTTATTACTTTAAAACGTTTTATACAAAAGTTATAATTTTCATAGAAGGCATATGTTCAAGTTCATCAATGTAAGTCTGCAGTCTTTACTATACCGGTACTCTAGTAAATCTGTTGTATAATAATTATGTAAAAACAATCACCACGAGCCTGGCTAGAATGACTTCCCATGACAAAAAGCTGATCGTACTGCCATGCTAAACCTCAAGCTCAGTCCACATGCAAGTGCTCTAAACAAAACATTCAGAGCATCGAGAAACAGCAAAGCAAAAAAACTAGACAGCTGCAATTAACACCTCTAACAAAGACATACCGTAATATCAAATAACATCGCCGGCGCTACATTCTTTTTTTCAGACTGCTTCACATCATTGCTTCACTTCAGACTGCTTTGCATGGCAAGCAAATTATAAAGTAAATAAACAACAGTTGATTGAAAATTTGAAGAAAAGTGTAGAAGAGCTTTCTCCCATCATTCTACCCAAGTTTTCGAACCTCAAGGATCGCCCGCTGAGAATCCAATCATCACAGATTAAATTTTCTATTAAAAGTTTTGTTGCTCACAATTTCAATTATTTAAAAACCTTAAGAAGAGATTGTGAGAAACAAAATCTTGAATTGTCAAAATTTTGCTTTTCACAATGTAGGCCTTAACTTTTTGGTTTTCTCATCTTACTCATCATGCATTGTCTACTTCTATTTCTCCGCCGCGCGAGTTTGCCCAATACCGAGGCTTATCGGTATTTCGACCATCTTTTCTTAAAACAGCTTGCGATTGTTTTTCTTAAAACAGCGAGCGATTGTAGATTGTTTTGGGAAAACAATCGCAAAGTTGAATTTTTAAAAATATCGAGTCCTCGAGCCGAGGACAGCGCAAAATCCAAGGCCTAGGAAAGCCGAGGCCAAAAGGCCAAGGTCAAGGACAACACGGTCGAGGCCAAGGACTTCACAAACCTGTCCTCGAGGCCAAAAACATCCTCGAGGACTGCATCATTGGAGTTTTCGAGACCTTAAAATTTTTTGCATAAAAATGGTAGTGTAAATTGTTTTAAAACTTCATCTCACAAAACATCAACCTAACAAAACACACCTCACAAAACATCAACTTTAAACTAAGCCTTAGTCTAACTAAAAACAGGAGACAGCAACTAAACCTGATACCCAAAACCGCTAACTAAGCTATTCCTCAACTTCTTAGTTAAATCACCATAGAAATAAAGAAAAGAAAAAGGGGAAATCGGCACTAGTAGGCTAACATGATCATATTTTCTCTTTTATCGGTCTAGCAGAACAATTTTGAGCGTATCATTAACGAAGATGAAAAAATCACTGCGAAAACGCTTTGCGTAGCAGTCAGTTCGGCTTCAACTCGTTCTAACTCGTAAGCTCAGTCCGGATCCTATCTGATCCTCCAAAATCCTGTTCAATCCTGGCTCCAGATCCGGTCCTCTCTCATCTTCCGAGGGTTCGGCTTAGAGATGGCAGGGACCGCTAAGAGTCCCGCTAACGAGCCGTTAATCATTTTTTTAGTTGTACGCTAACGGCCCAGTTCTATCTTTTGCTTCTAATTGGGTCGCTAACCAGCCGCTACCAATTTTTGAAATCCCTTTCAACTTTCATTTTTGTTTTAAATGTGGTTGAAGGTTCATAAAAGAATGGGCTTTGGGCGGGCTGGGCTTAATGTTTGGAATGAGCTTCCGGGTTGTTTACCGCTCCTGGATAAGAGGTTTCGGGCCATGGGCGGTTCGGATTGCAAAAAAGTCAGCCCGTGCCATCTCTAGTGCGGCTCGCGCGCTTTAATGATTTTTTTTGTCTCCGAGAGAAAAATGATCCGCTTTTCGGTAAAATAATAAGTTTGTGTAAAAATGCTAATCTACCGGTAAACTAGTTTGGTGGTCAGTGGTCACTCAGCAGCTCAGTCACTGGTCAGTGATTTTTTTAAAGGTTTGGCTTGACTCCTTGAGGAACCATTATGCAATTTGTAGGGTACAACACAGCTTCCTGCACTGTTGTAGAAGCAGATTCTGAGAGACCATTTCAGTTCCTTAAAACGCCTTCAAAGAGAAAGTGGCCATTCTTATGATTCGATAACACTGTAACATTTATCACTTGAGTTTATTTTAATGGCAGTGTCTATTTTGCCGTTAACGGCATAATAGCTTTTAGGTCTATTTTGCCGCAGCTACATAACCCCAGGTCACATGAATATTACATCTTATTCTATTCCACTGTCTTCACAAACGCGATTGTTAACCCCAGGTCACATGAATCTGAAGCAATCCAAACCAAAACAAATCAAAGCTGCGACAAGAATTAAACCTAAAACTAGTGCAATGCTTTCCATTATACGCTGCGCTCTATCCACTGAGCTATCAAGAAGCGTGATACCGGTAATCTAGCACAAAATCGTGCTTAAAAAGGTTGCCAGTAACTTCGCCACATGGTAACTTCGCCACAGTAACTTCGCCACAGAAACTTCGTCACATGGTAACTTCGCCACACTTTGAGAAGGTGAGGGGAGATGTGGGGATAGTAGGAAAATGTGTTGGGGAGTGGGGCGAGATGTGGGAAGAGGTATGAGAGGGAGGTGTAGGAAAGTGTGTTGGGGTGTGGGGAAGGTAAGGGGAGATGTAGGGAAAGGTGAGGTGAGGAAGGAGATGTGGGGAAGTGTGTTGGGGCCCCACACCCTGACACATTTCCCTACACCTCCCCACATCCTTTCCCCTGTTCCCCATACGCCAACACACTTCCTCTCCCCATACACTCTCTTACCCCCCTCCCCACTCACCCCATACACTCTACCACACTTCTCCACTCCCCACACGTCTTTCCTTATCTCCCCCCACACCCCAAGACATTTCCCTACACCTACCCCACACCTCTTCCCACAGCTCCCCTGATCTCCCCCTACACCCCAACACACTTCCCCATTCTTCCCATGCACTCTCCCCACATCTTTCCCCACAGTTTCGATTATGTGGTGAAGTTACCATGTGACGATGTCACCTTAATAAATTTAATTGGAAAAGCCCGATAAAATTTTTTACGACAACCGGAAATTTGAAGTCTTGTTTCGGTGTAGGCAATGTAAATTTTTGATGTATGAAAGTGTGGCGAAGTTACCATGTGGCGAAGTTGGTGGCAACCCTTAAAAACCCACAACGTCACTTTCGGCAAAATAGACCTAAAAGCTATTTTGCTGTCAACGGCAAAATAGACACTATCGGTACCTATTTTATTAGGCCTACTCACAGTTTGTACCAGTGTACCGGTACTTCGTCATGCTCTTGTACAACAAGGAACAGGAAGAAGCATGAAGAAATAATGAAATAGACAAGCTACCGGTAGTTATTTTTATGATCACGCATCCTTGTATCCTTAGCCATGGGTCTCGTGTAAACTATAGAGAAAGCCGTTCGCACCTAGAATAACCAGTCTGGGCAAGGCGATGAAAGACGCAGATGGCTTACTCTAGACAAGACCCCTTAGCCGCTGCCTTAACTTGTTGACTGCCATGTAATAAATTCGAAATCTGTTCCCAAATGCCAAGAGCATATTTTCACAAATTGGAACAAAAAAAGGTGGTTGAACGTTTGTTTTGGCTTAGTAGGTGTGAAAACCCCTTTTTTGGGGTGAAAACCCCTTTTTTGGGGCCAAAACAACTAGGACGAGTATACTCGTTGTTAGCACCCTGAATAATAATTGTATTTTGTATGCGGTATGCCCAAGATAACTTGTCTTGAAGTCATGAATTTTTTCGATAAATTTGTTTTTTTTTCCTTTACTGTGCAGCTTTAGTAAAGCGATAATGAGGAAACAAAAACAAACAGTATATACCTGGTACCCAATAACTGTTGAAATTTGAATCAACACGATGATGTAATATAACATAATCCATCCTTGCAGCCTTGTATTTATAGGCTTTCAGTGCTAGCGCTTATAGCAAGAGTTTGGTCATGAAAGTTACATTTTGGACTTATACCCGGTAGAACTTAGTGAATCAGATATCTCTCTTTGCTTAGATGAAATACCGGTAAGTACCAGTATATATTCCCTATCATGTTCTAAAGTTAATAGCGACATTCAAAATCCAGCAGTTACGTGTACTTTCCTTTGTGATGAATCTTACTTTTCAGCGGTGTCTCAGAGTGGTGATGATATTAATAGGTATCAACCACCAAATTCTGAAAATAAGTTTTTTTTAATAATTTCTTTCAAAAAACTTTGGTCCTGATTTTCGCTGTAACTTCACTCTTGCTTTTTCTTTCCATCTAATGAAGGCTACTTAGCTAACACTGTAACAGTTTATATTTGAAGTAACAAGCCTATATATTTTCATCTTTACCCCACAATATCATGTTGCATAATGTTAACCATGTAGGAAACTTGATTACTTGACCTCTGACAAAATCGGTAAATCGATGCTGTAAGATCTGCGTAATCTGTCTTTTTTTTCAGAATTTTCATAAAATATACATGTTTTATACTGTCAGCGTATCGTGTGTTTCTTATTCTTGTCTGAGAGGCCAAGCATTAATTTATTGCATTTAAAACGACGAGATAACTTGTCTGCATAACTTTCATAGCAAGACAGATCTGATCTGTTGACGAGAATACTTGTCCTTAGCACTGCTGAATGGACTGCCAAAGTGCCAATGACGAGTATTCTCGTCATCGACAGTCAACGTGTTAAAAAAGATCCTGTAGGTGGTAAGAGAAAATAAAAGGAGTACTGGTACGAAGCCTACCGGTATTTTTATCAGTTCAACTTGACAGTCTGATTGATTCTCCAAACATTGTGACAAAAAACTTTAATGAGTACTGTGAGCTTCCATTCGGTGAGGAGACAGTGAAAAGACCGGAGCTTGTTTGAATTCAGCTGCATCTTACAACAGGCCGACATATGAGCACAAGGACCACAAAGACCATTAGGTTGTCTGGTCAGCTGCCACTGTATCCAATAAAACCGCTTCTGAAACAAGCCAAGCCCAATAATCACTACTGATATCGTACTTGAGAGTCGAGTTGAGGAAGGATCTGGGGGGTGCCATCCCTTTGGTGAACAACATCCCCTTTGGTACTTAATTGGATAAAATGCTTTCTCACTGACCGCTCGCAACGTGTTTGTATTAACAATATTATTTAACAACAATAACAATTTAACAATATAACAATAATATTTGTTCCCTTCCTGTTAAGAGTGGTGTTCCTCAGGGAAGCATTCTAGGTCCCTTGCTGTTTGTTATCTACATCAATGACGCTCCTAGTTTTGTTTCTAAGGATAATCCTAACTGTGAAATGTTTTTATATGCTGATGATGCCAAACTTTTCAGCAATAATGCTTTTAGCTTGCAACAGGGTCTGGATAAATTCACAAACTGGCTCAAACTTCATCAACTTGATCTTGCTGTAGCTAAATGTGAACATCTGTGTATATCTCGCAATCATTGTTCTAACTCTTATTTTGCTGGTTCACTTAACATCAAGACTGTCTCTGTTGTTAAAGATTTAGGTGTATACATTAGTGATAATCTTAAATGGTCTTACCATATTTCTCATATACATCGGAATGCCTCTTTGTGTTCTTATCAAATTTTGCGTTCCTTTTCCACTAAAAATATTTGGATTTTGTTAAAAGCTTTCATTACCTACGTTCGCCCTAAAGTTGAATTCAATACGTGTGTTTGGAGTCCTTATTTAAAAAAAGATATTGTTCTTCTTGAATCAGTGCAAAGAAATTTTACTCGTTATGCTTTCACTCGCTGCAACATTCCTTTTAAGTCTTATAATGATCGTCTTTGCAAACTTGGCATTAAGTCTCTCGAATATCGCAGACTCGAGTTCGACCTCATACTTATGTTCAAAATCTGTCATAACCTTTGTGATTTGCAATTTTCAAACCATTTTGAGTATCGTCACTGCAAGTATAATTTGCGTCAACATGAATTCACTGTGCAAACCATTCATAATGCGAAACAGGATCGGTTTAGACACTTCTTCTTCAACCGCATTGTCTCTGTATGGAATTCTCTCTCAAATGATCTGGTATCTGCTTCAAGTCTTTCTTTGTTTAAATTGCGTCTTCATAAGTTTGATTTACATACTGTTGCCTCTCTTGTATTTTAATGTTTGTTTAATTTTTCCTCACTTGTAAGTGTGATTGAATGTGAATTCTCTCACCATTGTGTTGTATTCAAATAATAATAATAATAATAACACCATCTCTCCATAAAACAGTTTAGGTTAAACCATTCCCCTATAAACAATGACCATCCCTCTTTTATGTCTGCTTGACGAGCTTCACCATCCCCGCATAAGTTAGTTATATAGTTAGTTAGTTAGTAGCATATTTATCCTCCTATCACGAGAAAGCGATCAATGCGCTATACGAGCTCGCTTAGGAGTTGCCAGCCATCTGGCTACCACACGAAGATGGAGAAATCCCGCTAAGTGCCTTTCCCAATGGCACAACAAGTAAACTTGCCGGCTTGTTCTCCACACTGTCCCTTTAATGCTGAGCGTCAAGCAGGGAAGCTGTGAATACCAATTTTAAAGTCATTGGTTTGGCCCGACTTGGAATCAAACCTGAGTCTACAGCTCAAGAGACAGACGCTCTATACCACTCGGCCATCTGAGCTGTTAATCTGATAAGTGTTTTTACAACTCGAGTCTGATAAGTGTTTTTACAACTCGAGCACTGCCAGTAATAATATATTTTGTTTATACAGAATCCGGTTGCAAATGCAATAAAAATTAATTCGAGCAAAGAACACTGCTTAAGCCCAACTGCAACAGCTACATGAGAACATCGCATCAAAAAATAGAGTAATAATGTATATATAACAAAGGGAAAAGAATTAATGAAGAGCTTTACCAGTTTAATGCTTCAAACTACAAAACTGGTGTACCTTGCCAAATATTAGCTAGACTAGTTCAGAGTTGACTGTTCATGCAAAATTGGTATTGGCCGTTTGGTTGTTGCTTTATTAAACAACAGCTGGTGGTCCATTCACAACATCCAGATCTTTTCTTTTCAGATTTTTTACTTCTGGTACGTATAGTAATTTAGTGTGTGCAATAGGCCAGGTTGCATAAAGCTGTTATGGCTAACACTGATGAATTATACACAAAGCGCATTGATGGACCTCGTCAAGATTTAAGCGATGCTTATAGTTTACCTGCCAATTTTCTTGAAATAGAAGTCATCAATCCTGAAACTCATGGAGTTGGATGGAGACAGAGATACACTGATTATGAAATTAAGTTAAAGGTAGTTTTTGTCTCAAGATTTTTTGTTTGTCATTTTACATTGCTGCATTGTGATTTCTATTTAAAGACACAGTAATCGGCTTCTTTTTAAATGAAAGCAAAAACAAGAAGCTTGACCAACAGACCAATGTCTACTTGTACAGATACTGGTATATGGTCATTTTTTCATGATAATTTTTGGTGTCAAAGTATCAAAAATGTATTGGTTCTATTAATTTTTTCTGATGCAAATTGAAATGTTATCCGCAGTTTATAAAAATCATTTTACAAGATATATTTTTACAGTTTGGTGAATAATAGTTTTAATGCTGTGTGCTTAAAATATAATTGTTACCATATTGTGTTAATGAAAACTCAAATTACAGTAGGTCTTAACACCTTAAATACTTCTGCACTACCTTTTTTTTTATGAGTGCTAAACAGTAAAGCAAATTTTTATTAGATAGCAGATCATTTTTGATTTTCTAATATTTTTGAAGTTGTTTTGACTTTTCCATTCAACACTTCTGGATTGGTAATTGTGCAAAATTTGCGGTTATTGTCTTTTCTGTAATTGAATATTTTTTATTGCTTGTAGACAAATCTTCCTGTATTTAAAGCCAAAGATTCATCTGTGCGACGTCGTTACAGTGAATTTGAATGGCTTGTAAATGAACTGGAGAGAGATAGCAAGGTATGCAGTGCATGTTACTTCGCTTAGATTCTTTCTTAATTGAGTTTAAATCAGGCTGTGAATCTGCTTATGATACAATATGGAGCTTTAGTAGTTGTTCAGTAAGGCTTATTTTTTGCACAAAAAAATGCAAAAGAATACGAAATCGTTGAAGTACATATTATGCTGAAGCATGCAACAAATGGCTGGACCTATTTTTGCAACTAAGCACCTGGGCAACTCAGCTCCGAAAAAACGTTGCAGTGGTGGTGAGCGATTGGCTGTAGCTGTTTTTGATTTATTATAACTGGTCTGGGAATCAAACCCCAGACCTACTGCACCAGTATTAATGTCTTGACACAACTGCGCTAACCACTCAGTTACATAGGTTCTAGACATTTTTCCAAGCGTTGGTCAAGATTTGCGTTGAGTTGAAGAAAGAAACGGTTGTTGCTTTTTTGCTTTGGTTTATGGTGAATTTTGTTCGAAACGTGATTTATCTTGTATGGATGCATAGATGACTTAAGCTCATTGGTTGAGCGTATGTTTACTTTCTGTGAACATTGAATTAGTTCAATTCAAGTTTGCAAAAAGGAAACGATGTTTTGAGTTTGTTGTTTTGGAAGACAATTGCTCTGTTCAATGTCTAGTTTAAATGGGTTCTAAGCCCGCAAGCTTTCTGCATCATAATCAGATTTTTGGTTTCATAATCACTTTTTTCAATTGTGACATCAAAAATCTGATTGATACAGAAAGTCCCTTGGCTTTGGATCACTTATACTGGACAATGGACATGTGGTCAAGGTAATTATGTGGTTGCTAGATTTGAAATGCAACATCATAAGTGCGGCACTTTGTTGCTAGATTTGAAATGCGAAGTCGCACTTGGTTTGCTCCAAAATCTAAATAACCTTGAAATGGTTAATTCCAAGATGTGCCTTGCCTACAAAATTCAGCAAAAAAGTACCGTTACATCTTTGTCATCTTCAATGTCCCTTATAAATGTCTAGAAAGGTTTTGATTACAAAGATGAAGTTGCTCTTGCAGCTTACTCAATTTGGTTGCCTTGTGATAACTTTTCTATTGGCAGGTATACAATTACAGATTAAGCTGCCGGGATTTTTGGGCTTACAAAGCTTCAGGGGCGCACCCAGCAAATTTAAAAAAGGGGGGGAGGGGGTTATAAAAAAAACTCGATCCCGCACTCGGAGCGGATCCAAGAAATTTTGGTGGGGGGGATAAAATTTTGAATTAGGTTGAGTGTTAACTAAATACAAAGACGTTAGACCCAAAAAAAGCGTAAAAGTGTTTTCGTGTCTGCGACGTATTCAAGAATTTTTTCAGGGAGGGGGCATCCAAATTTGCCATATTTTCAAACCGTGTTTTTTTGCAGAATTATTTTGAAGCATATTAAGAATTAAAAAAGCTCTAGGGGGTCTGGGGGCATACTCCCCTGGAAAATTTTTTGAAAATGCACATACTGTTATGGTCTCTTTAACACTTCTTGAACAAGTTTTAGGCAAACTTTTTTGAATTTTTCGCCCCTAAATCCAAGTGTTCCACCAAATGTGATGTATTTTGTTCGTACATTTTCGATTATGTGTGCTTGGGGCGTAAGGCTTATTGTTATTGAAAAGGTTTGAAATTATGGAGAAACTGTATTCATCAAAAGCATGTTTGAAAATGGTTGGTGGGGGATACATCCCCACATCCCTCCTGGATCTGCCCTGCCCGCACTGGTAACAATGTCTCTGTTATCACTACACCAACCAGCCGATGTGGCCTCAGTATGAAGTGAGACAAATTCTGTCACAGCTGTTTTAATATAACAGCACGTACTGCACTTGCACAGTTTGTACACTTCACTTTAAAAACAAGGGTTCAGTTTCAAAAGGGGAGTTCGACCCCCAAATCCAAATCCTTCCTGGATGCGCCACTGCAAAGCTTTGATGTCAATTATTATCAATGCGCAGTCCAACAGTTACATACAGATTTATTTTTAAGATTTATTTTTGATACCGGTTATGTTTGAGCAGGTATTCACATAAGGCTGGTAATCGCTCTAGCTAATTACGTCATGCGGCCATGCCTTTATCCTTGAACGTTATAAGTTATGGTGTTATCTTTGATCAATAGTAGAGAATATTGCTGATGTGTCAAACTTGCTGTGTTGCCGTCAACTTAGTAGAATAATGCAGCTCTGATGCCCGAGTAGTAAAAGCGTCCGCTTCTGGTGCTGTAGACTTGGGTTTGATTCCGAATCGGATCTAACCAATGACTTTAAAATTGGTATTCACAGCTTCCCTTCTGACGTTCGGCATTGAAGGGACAATGTGAAGAACAAGCCGGCAAGTTTACTTGTGCCGTTGGGAAAGGCACTTAGCGAGATTCCCCCATCTTAAGACGGCAACTTCTAAGCGAGCTCGTTATAGCGCTTGATCGCTTTCTCGTGATAGGATAAATATGCTGCTAAATACAAAATACAATAATATCGACGTATTTAACAAATGCTACCCTGTATCAGTGGTTTTCAACCTTTTATGGCTTGTAACCTCCTTCTAGAGACTCCAACACCAGTAGCCCCCTGCTCAGTAATAAAATTTTCTGTCGGTATTTCATTCATAGTGGCTACTGCTGTCCGCTGGTGTTACGTCGTTAATTTCTGTTAACAGGTTAATATATCTTTCGCCTGTGGCCCCCTGGTTAATGCCTCATGGCTCCCTTGGAGGGCCTATGGTCTGGTTGAGAACCCTGCCCTTATGGACCAACTGGTATTTAAGATACTGGCATCTTTCTACATATTACTGATTAATGCGCCGTTTTGCTCGATTTTCGGCCGGTCAAATCGTACATCTTCTCTGACGGTTACCACAGGTGTGACGTTTCTGTTTTGCCCAAGGGGTTACTACGGTTCGGTACGGAATTACGGTGCGGTACGATTACGTTTTGGCAATAAGTACCATGCGGAATTACGTACGGAATTTTTAGAAAAAGTACGGTACGGAAATACGGTATATTTTCCGTACTCCAGTAATGCACGCTTTGCACTTTTGTTTCCAAGTACTGCTACATTTTTCCTTCTTGCCTATAACTTTACCACGTCAGTTGCTCTCACCACTCACAATTTCAAATAACAATATTGTGAACAAGCTAAATTGTTGTGCCATAATTATAATTCGATTGTTCAATCATAATCCCGCGTATAGTGAAGCCAGGTCGTGGTGAAGTTCTAATTAACGAAATTGTGCCGATCTATGGAAATAACAAAATTATCGTAAAAGGAGGAAGCAAAAAAACAAAATACGAATCTCCAAATAGTTATCAGTTAACAGCCTACGTAGCGTACCTTTTTTGATTGAACAAAGCCTTTTTCGTGGAGAAGTGAGACCTTATATTTTTGCGGGCTTGTAACCTGGGCCTTTACTGCCACTATGGTTCTTTGATTTATTGTTCTGATGTTTGAGTACCGATACTATGTTTAATATATTCATTGAGGTATTAAAACTCTTGTTTTCGTCAGGTATGTGCAGGAGGGGCACTGAAACACCCCCATCCCCCTTGCCGGATGAAGAACTTTTTTAGAGGTTACTACCTTAGGGCAAACGAAAATGGGCCCCCTCAATCATTGCCTATAAAACCGGCCCTGCCCCCCCTCCAAATAATTTTTTTTTTTTTTTTTTTCGCTTTTTACTCTACTGGTACAGGTATGGAGCACAGCCGATTTTGTAGGCTATAAAAGCAGTTTTGTACAACAGCTAAAATGGAAGAACGATAAATCTGGATTTTGACGTGACTTTTACAGCTCAGATGGCCGAGTGGTTGGAGCGTCCGCCTCGGGAGCTGTAGACTCGGGTTTGATTTCGAGTAGAGTCAAACCAATGACTTTAAAGTTGGTATTCACAGCCTCTCGCTTGACGTGCAGCATTAAAGGAACAGTGTAGAGAACAAGCCGGCAAGTTTACTTCTGCCGTTGCGAAAGGCGCAAAGTGGAATTCCCCCATCTTGGTGTGGTAGACAGATGGCTGGCTAGTCCTAAGCGAGCTCGTATAGCGCATCAATCGCTTTTTCGTGATAGGAGGATGAATATGCAACTAAATAAAAAATGCTATGGCAAAAGTTTCCTGCTAAATTTTTCTTGACGTAAATTGGTTGAAAAAATGTACGGAAAAGTACGGTGTTTCGGTACGGAAAAAATTCCGTACCGTACTTTTGCGAGGTACGAAATCACGGTTTTACAGGAATATAGTACGGAAAATACTTCCGTACCGTACCGTAGTAACCCCTTGGTGTTGCCCAGGCGCTAACCCGCGAAGATACGCCCGGCCACTCGCCACACGCTTTGGCGTGCAACTGCGAGTATAATACATTTTAAAGAGCATAATGCATTAAGTGTTACGTGAATTACGATGTGCTGAAATTTGATACGCTATTGCAAATGTTAATATGACGTATTATTTTAGATTGTAGTTCCACCACTGCCTGGAAAAGCGTTAAAAATGCAGCTACCATTTCGTGGTGACGATGGAATATTTGCGGAAGATTTTATTGAAGAAAGGCGGAAAGCTCTAGAAATTTTTATCAATAAGTAAGTTTTTTGAACAAATACAAAATAATTAAAGGCGTTCAAAACTATTTTTATTGAAGTACATATGCCTAATGTACCCTGTCCAGTTTAAGTGAGCCAAAGGCCCATGAGCTTTCTGAACAAGTAGACAGGGTAAGTGTAGCAAATATTTGATAAATGTAACCAACATCGTAACAAATAATGCAGCAATATTAAGGAAGAAGTAAATATTTGAATTTGCTGTAATGTGATGGTGTGGATCATCGTTCTTATTACTGGCGTGAGTTAAAGCTATGAGACCTTAGAGTGTAGCGACTGCACATTGTTGTTTCAGTGAGGCTTGGCGTGGTCACTAAATTTATTTGATTTTTTATTTCGGAATATTTTACGAAACCTAGGCTGAAAAAATGTAATTTTTTTTAGTTACTGTAACAAAGATTAAGCAGGGGATGCTTATTACCAGGAGCATGTTTCGAAATTTGAGCCTACTAGTCCAAATTCGTCCTGAGATCGTAAATCATGTATCCGAGGGCATTATCGAAGATTAAGGAGAGTGGCAAACTTAAAAAGTTTTGACAAAATCACTAACTACTCCTTCAAGAGGAAAAATGTAGCTTAACAATTCTTGAAACTAGACGTTTCGACAACATAGATTCGGCTGTCATCAGTAGCAGTGTAAGCAAATCATAACTGTAAGTTCAGTTTTGTACTGCCTTGATTATGCTGCTGATGATGGCAGCTGAGCATATTTTGTCAAAAAGTCCAGTTTTAAGAAATATTGTGGCTTTATTTTTTCTCAAGATTGAGATGTGTTTTTAAAAATAAGAAGTTTTTACGCAATATAATGCCTGCAGTAGCGGTTGACGTATGTCTACCGTACTCTTTGTCTTAATATCACTAAATATTACTCTAGTCCGCGTATCGAGTTTTTACGTTAGAAAAAATAGACCACACATTCTACATAACATTTGCAGGGTTGCTGGTCACCCACTCGCCCAGAATGAAAAGTGCCTCCATATGTTCCTGCAAGAGCAAGTTTTGGATAAGAACTACGTTCCTGGGAAAGTGCGCAACACATAATCTATCAACCTTCATCAAGTACAGTTCTATTCCGAGATCGATATAATTGTATCATTTTATTTGAAAAACCATTTCATCAAGTGTGGTTGACCAACTACGGCAAACATTGGCCCTTTGTTTTGGTTTTACCAAAACATTGTACAGTCTGATTTTGACTAGAGCTACTTTATTTTTATTGCAGTATTTTATTTTTACTGCAATTTAATGTTTTATGTTACTTGACACAATAATGTGAGATTTTGTTTAAGTGAAACCGTGCATAGCGTTCAAATTTAGTTGCTTGTAAGGTTGAAAAGACCTGTAGCGTGAGGACTAGTACTAGTTAAGTTAATTCTTGTTTACTACCTTGTGCTGTTGTTTAGTCTATTGTATTGTCTGTGTTACATTAATGTGATTTTTCATCTATGACGTTCAGAGCTTACGATGTAGAACGTTAGCCAACGTTAAGCGTTCTAATGGCTGCGGCTTCAACTAGTTGTAAATATCCCATCACGATTCGTGTTGCAAATGCTAGTGTTAATCGAACTTGATTTTTTTAAAGCTTAAGTAATAACGTTCAAAACAGTGTGCATTACGCGTATGGTAGCGTTGCTAACAACTTTGCATTGTCATTTCTTTATTGCTAGTTTTCGCTCAGGGACCTAGTCTCTCAAATTTTTTTCTGGTTTTTGGAAGCAGGGCATCTATGCTAAAAACTTAAAGCGGAACGCTGATGCAACTTTCATTAATATCAACGTAAAAAATTGCATTCATCGTCATGTATTCCATTGTTTATCTTTCTCGCATTAACAACTCTTGTTGTATACTTATAAATAACAATTATAATAAACAATATATTTGAAAAAGAAACTACATAGTCGCAAAGAATGCACGTAGAAAAATTTCCCGACCAAGTACATAGATAGTTGGTGCATTATTTACTAGTTCTACCTAGTACTCTAGATGCAACTTTCATTAATATCAACGTAAAAAAATGCATTCATCGTCATGTATTCCATTGTTTATCTTTCTCGCATTAACAACTCTTGTTGTATACTTATAAATAACAATTATAATAAACAATATATTTGAAAAAGAAACTACATAGTCGCAAAGAATGCGCGTAGGAAAATTTCCCGACCAAGTACATAGATAGTTGGTGCATTATTTACTAGTTCTACCTAGTACTCTATAACAGTTTATTTGAAGGAGAAACCATTAAACGTATTACATCCAACTAACAAATATCAATCAAGTTCGGTTTAGGGCCTGAATTTGAAACTGTGTACGGTTTTGAAAGTTTGAGTGATGAATGTTGGCGTAGTGGTTAGAGACATCGCTAATAGTGCGGTAGGTCTGGGGTTCGATTCCCGGGACCGATCAAACTGGACGCAATGTTGTCAACGGCTCACTTCCGCTACGATAGGATCTGCCACTCCTTACACGCTTCGGCGTACTATCGCGAGCACTGGTATACAAAAGATGATTTTTTTGAAATCTGTTTTACAAAAAAGCAATGCATGCATGATGACATCACAAACAAGGTCATTTAAGGGCTATTTAATAAATACACACATCAAACACAGCATTTCAAAACTAAAATATTTCATAAAAAAAAAATTAAACAACAATCCTGAACAGGGCTCATCCAGAACATCTTCACATAACCAGTGAACAAGTAGTTGATATGCTTTTGCATTGAGAAGTTAACCAATACTGAATTAGACTTTTCAAGAATGGAGATCCAGTATTAATTGAAATATCGTCATTTGAAGTTTAATTTCCTTAAAATAAACAAATACAATCGTGAAAATCAAATCCTAGAAAACTATCGCAGAGGTTTCTGACAAGCACTTCATTAAAATAACATCTTTTTCTACAACGCTGCAACGCATATGGCGATCATATCCACCATAAATTGACGCACTAAGTTAGAAGTGTGGGTGAGGAACGTCAACTCTAACGTCAACTAAGCATATAAACTTGTTGTTGTTGTTAACTCTTCTCAACCTGATTCGCGGGACAGGATGAACTCAATTACAATTATCTTTGCTAGAATTCAAACCAACGAAGCACATAAAACGACATGATGAATATGATGCCATTATCCGGTGTTGTCCCATTTATTGGAGGTGGCCAGATTGACCTCATGGAAATTGCTCGCACTTTCTCCATTTAGTTCCCTCAAATTCAGACCAGCCTTCAAGCGCTCTTCCTCTTGCTCTCTCCACGCTCTTTTCGGTTGTTCTATCTTCCTTCGTCCCTCAACATTAAATTCTAAAGCATTCCTTACTACATCACCATCCTCTTTTCTCAAAACAAGCCCAACCATCTCACTTTACTTAGTTTGGCCATTTTATCTATGGTTGGATTCAATCCCTACATATCCATCATGTCTTCTGTATATTTCCTGTCTGCTAGTTTGGTACCACTCAGAGCTCATTCTGTTGTTCTCAAGATATCCATTTCTTTTTCTCTGAAACACCACGTTTCACTGCCAAACAACATTGCACGCTAACGATTTTTGATACATTTTGCTATATTAAAGATGTGTTTACTGTTCAGGGGGGTTATTACAGGATGCTCGTTAAGCGGTTTGCGAGCTCGCTAACTGCTCGATAAAAAATTTTTCCTCGCTGACGCGCTTTTCGGGATTACAGGATTTTACGAGCTGACGAACTCGCTAGGTAAGTAGTGAGAAAAAAATGAGCACGTTAAGTTACCGAGCGACAATTTCATACACAACTACCCATGGCAGAGCGCAGTTTTTTAGGTCATAGTTTATGCACAATAGCTAGTACCGTACCTAGTATATGACACAACTAGAGCTTTACACAACTCCCAGGATTGTTGTGAAACGGTAGACTCAAGTTCAAGTTTATTCATGCATGCGAAAGAGCCTAAGGCTCATCAAGTCGCTACACTTTATCTCAAACATAACACGGCAACAGAAAAAATCAGATTTTCAAAAATAACAAAAAAGAAAAATGCAAAGCATAGTCAACGTACAAATACATACACATCAAACTAAGACTAGTAGGCTAGCTGCTGATTACTGGCTAGTGCCTAGTCTAGTGCTAAAACTGTGCTAGTATTACAAAGTTGGGATGGTTTTAACTTGGTTAAAGATAAGAGTGTATGTTGTAATAGTGTCTACAGATGTACCGGTATAGGCTTGCTGTGAGGTGCTGGACTAGCAGCTGCTGTTTGCTGGCTAGCGCCTACTTTAGTGCTAAAACTGTGCTAGTAGGCCTGTTGCAAACATGCGTTGGCAGCAGACTTAGTCGGAGAGTATGTAGTAATGGTATCTTCCACACGTAACTGTGTGAGGCCATGGCCAGCAACTGCTAGTCTAGCACCTCACAGTCACAACAAGCCTACGCATCTGTAGACACCATTACTGCACATACTCTTACCTATAACTATAACCCAGTTAAAACCATCCCAATTTCGTAATACTAGCAGTTTTAGCACTAAACTAAGCGCTAGCCAACAAACAGCAGCTGCCAGTGTAGCACCCCACAACAAGTCTATACAAACCGAGCAGTTAGCGAGATACTCCGCTTTACCGAGTAGCAGTTTTTTCGCAACAACCTGTAATCCCAACCTTGCGAGCTCGTTATCTCGTCTGCCGCTCGGAGAACTTTTTAGAGAATTAGCGATAGAAATCGCTCGCTAACGCATAAAATCCTGTAATAACCCCCCAAGTATTTAAGTGCCTTTTTTAACAGTAACTAGCAGAATTATAAATTTCACCGGATGAGTTTTCAGTCAAAAGGTAACCTAGCCCGAAAAAGCTGACTTTGTTCTTGCAAGCAAAACTTTTGTAGTCTAATGACACGACTACCCACCTTAGGGTCTTTTGTAACGTAAAACGCCGGCATACCAGCACTTTGCATGGTAGCCTGTTGATCTGCCACTTTTTCATCCAATTCTTGGAGCAGTTTCTCATCCATTTTACGTAATTCAATCTGAAACAAAAAATTCACTACAGCATATACCGGCACTCCGGTACGTCGGCATCGTGGCTAAAGATATCTGTGATTCTTGGCAAAAACAACACCAAGACCTTCCTTCGGCTGTTATTTTATGAGATGGTACCGGTCGTGCGCCAGAGAAAAAACTGGGGGCTTTACGGTTCCTAGAGCAAAAACACGTGTTAGCAAGGGAACGTAAACAAAAAAATGACACAAGGGGAGGGAGCAAATTGCATTACCGATAAACTCAAATAAATCGTTGTAAATAGAAAACAAAAACTTCCTCCAAAAACACAAATACCAAAATGCGTACACACAGAAATTACTTGCGCCTAAATATACGAATATACAGTCTCTTAAAGAGCATTTTTTTTTCCTCACGCATCAAGAAATACATTTATGGATTTTCAGTATTACAACTTATCTACGATTAATGCGTGCAGATCAATTCTTTGTTCACATAATTATCGTTACAAATGACTTACCAAATCTTTGACTCAACAGTCAGTAATCCGAAGCATAAATATAAAAATCCGATAATTATAGCCCAATCAAAAACATTCACTAGCCGCACCCTTATTCTTATTCTAATAGAAACAAAAAAGGACATTAAGCCAAGTAACAGTATTTTTAACCTTCAAAAAGCTCTACCATAAAAAAGAAAACAAACTATCTCCCCATAACCTTTTCAGAAAGTCAGTCTTGTCTCGACGCTCAGTCTCACACCATACAACTGCTACCAGCCAAGCAAACTTTTTCCAAAAAATATAAACAAGCAGTCAAACCCGCAGGCAACCTTCAGGCAATCATCAGCTTTACTACCAAAAAACGCGATCATTTTCACAAACCAACCTAAAATCTTGCGATTTGAACCAAGAGAAAAAAAAACGCGTTCGAAACCTTGTGCTTAAACACAAAATCTTCAAGCTGTAAGAATAACCTGCTCAAAAAAACAAATCAGGAAACCATATCTCCAGAAAGTTGAACGGAAATATGCAACAATATCACTACTGGCGAGGGAGGTATAGGGTTCGATTACCGGGCCGGTCAAATCGGACATAATGTCGCCAAGGGCTCGCCATCGCTGCGACGTTTCTCTGGAGCTGTGTTGTGCAGACGGTAAGCCGCGAAGACGGGCCTCACCACTCACTTCATGTTTCAGTGTAATACCGCCAGTATAATGAAGACCTGATATTTTCAAAATTTAAGCGCTAAATCGAGAGATTTCTATCTTGCTTATTTTTTGTTGCAGCTTGAGTAAACGATAACTTTAAACGATAATAAGTATACCATGAAAAACAACCAAAAATATTTTGTTTTTAGTAAATAATTAGAGGCCTAGGATCAGGGTTTCTTAAAATCATTTTGGTCTGTGAAACACCATGCCTATTAAAATAACTATGTGGACCCCCCAAAAAGATGAAAGGTTTCTATTGCAAAGCCCGCAAATGGTGTGTGAAAGAGCAAAAACAGAGTTCGCGGCAGGAAAACTCACAATGGGTGTGTAAGGGCAAAAAAATCTTCCGTTCCAGAGAAGCCGTCCGTAAATCAAATTCAAGTAGTATGGGCTGGGCATTCGGTTCTATAAAAGTAACAACGATATCGAGAGCGATATTTTGCTAAAACCGTATCGCCGGTACCGATGACGGTACGTTTGTTAAAAAGTAAGGACGATAATCGGTACCGATTTTCGGTATTTTTCAAACAAAAAATTTCTGATTTTTTTTCTGCAGAATTTTGCCTCGGGTAGCCTTTTATGAATTGCGTACCGGTACTAATAGTGAATTCATTCTCAAATTCGTTTGAAGGCGCTCTGAATGCTTTCCAATTAATTTTTCGTAAAACGAGTGGCAAAAATGTTGCCTTCTAGTAAGCTCCTATAGTTTATTTCTTACGACAAAAAAGTTTGCCACAAATCCTGATCATTTCCGTTTCGATTGCTGTAGCTGAGGTGATGTAAAGTAAAAAAATTTAATCTTCGCAGGCCGTTATTGTTTTAGTCATAGGTGGCGGAAACGAGGGGGCCGGAGGGGCCCTGGCCCCCCGCTTTTTTTTCAGGGGGGCCCTAATTTACGCGTTTATTTCTACAATATTGCCTCTGCATGAATGTATTTGACACTTAACAGGCCTACCATCGAAATTGAAACTCAGGAAAGAACTTAAAATCAGAGTGTCTTCTTTAACAATTTTGTTTGTGGGGTGGGGGAAACAAAAGCTAGAAGCAAGAACCGAAGTTCGAAGCCCACATAAATTGGACATGTCATTTGTGGACAGGCTAAACATGGATTGTAAACATAGGGCCGAATTTACATATAGGCTAAACAGGCTGAAACCTAGGGCCTCGGAGAAAATGGGGGGCCTCATCAAGAACAATGAAGACCTTTTTTTTCTCTTCATGATACTTTCAGTGGAAAACAGAACATCTGAGAATGTGTATACCTTTTTTTTGCTCTTCGCTATGCCGATATTTTCAGAAAAAACAGGACATCTGAGGACGTGGAAGACCTTTTTTTGCTCTTCCAATCAGTGTGATCCTATAGCCTAGGGCCTCTCATTGTCTAAATCCTGCCCTCAGGAGCGTATTTAAAAGCGGGGCGATTGTGCCATGCCCCCCTACCCTTTTGACTCTGCCTTTTAGTTAACAAGAACACTACTGATGATGCCAAGTGACTGAAATATGCCAGATTTTTTTGATAGTTTCTGTGTATGGCCAGGGACGAATCCAAAGGGGTAGGATGAGGGATATGCATCCTTCCATCAGCCATTTTCAAAAATGTTTTTGATTCATACAATTTTCTATGATTTCGAACCTGTTCAATAGCTGTAAGCCCTACGCCTTAGGCACGCATAATTAAAAATATGCATACAAAATGTATCATATTTGGCGAAGCAATCAGAATTAGGGTAAAAAAATTTAAACATAATTTGCCTGAAAATTACTCAAAAAGCACTAAAATAGCCATTACAGCAGGAAAATTTTCAAAAATTTTCCGGGGAGCTTGTTTCCCGGACCCCCCTACAGCTTTTCTTGTTTCTTAATCAGCTTCAAATTAGTTCTGCCGAAAAAAAGCTGAAAAAAATGTGGAAACTATGCTCCCCCCTTTTAAAATTTCTCGCTACGCCACTGCCAACCCTGGTTGTAGGTGAAAAAACCTGGTCATTGACTTTGGGCCCCCCCACGTAAGAAATGCTTCCGCCATCGCTGGTTTTAGTAAACTGTTTGCTTGCGAACAGGTGCGCAACCAGGACTTTTCATGGGAGGTCTGATTGAGCAAAAGACAGTACATGAAAACTTATTTTTTAGGGATCACTGTTTTGGAGCACTTAGTAGCTTCTTTCAAATATTTGGTCGAGAAGGATAGCTATAGTCTTGATTTAGACATGATTTTATGTAAAATTTGTAAATTTAGACTAAACTTTAAAAAAATAGCCTCACCAGTCATCAAGCTTGTTACAAGACACACTATTTGTTACAATCAAATCTTCATTATTTTCCTTACAGTTTTGTACTGCCTTGCATAATGCATACACTGCTGATGATGACAGATGAATCTATGTTGTCGAAACGTCCAGTTTTAATACTTACAGTGGCTTTACTTTTCTTCCTTACGCTATTTTCGTCCCATGTTTATTGTGTTATGAAGTATATTGGAAACCCATACGGAAATGAGTGCCTGAGGCAGCTGAGAAAACTTGAACAGCAACAAGGTAAGATCGGTAGCAATCATCCACCAAATCTCCATTATACTCTCGGTACTACGTCGAAGCATGTAACGAGTGGCGGGGCCTCTCTTCACGGCTAAACTTCTAGGCCACACAGCTCCGAAGAACGTCGCAGCGGTGACAAGTCGTTGGCGACACTGTGTCCGATTTGACCGATCGTGGAATCGAACTCCAAACCTACCGCACCAATAGCATTGTCTCGAAAATTGAGCTAATCGGTCGGTTTATTTAAAACAATGATATTTGCAATTGCGAGCTACTGCAAGACTGAAAAAAAAAAGTAGTATAACTTATATTCGCACAAGAAATGAAATTCTGATTTTTAACACCTCATAACCATCTTTAAAAAGCACAAAATGAAAAGATTTGTATGGGATGCCGTTTGCAATCAATTATTTAATTCGTAACACTCGTTTTTCAACTGATTTAGTCTTAAAATATGTCCGATGTATCGGAAATTTTCAACCAATTTTGCAGAAAATCGGTCACCAAATGAAATTTAAAAAACCTTAATTTAGCACGTATTTTTTGGTCTGATTTAACGTGCAAGTTGTCCGAAACACAAGTCGGAAATTTCCGACATAGAAATCGGACATATTTTGGACTAAATCAGCTCAAAAAACACATTTTACAAATTATATAATTTTTTTCCAAACGGCACTTTATGACATTGATCAGGAGAAACAACAAGGCTTTGCCAGAGAAATTGCATAGTATTAAAAGTAAACCTGTAATCTTCTATCCAATTCCTTCTTTTTTTTATCATGCTGTGTTTTGAGAAGAGCAAGGTTATGAGGTCTGCATGTCTGGATTTCGCCTTTCTGCTTCGACTTTAGCTTTTGTTTGAGAGCTATATTCATACAAAAAGCAGCTGAGCAAAACATATTAATTTTGAAGCATTTAATGTAATCAGCAAAATGCATTTTAAAATGTTTTTATTGCTTAGCATTTCATATATACCACAATTAAAAAGCCGGAGCGTAAAAATTTCAATCCAAGTGAAAAGAAACTCAACAAACCACTTTACGTGGGATGAGTAAAACTATGACAAAAAATACAAACTACAATTAATTACGTAGCAAGCCAAGTCTATTTCATTGAATAATGTTTTATATACCTTTATGATCCAACAGAAGCTTTTGTCTTTGCCCATTCAAATTTTTTTCAGTTAAGTGCTGAATTTCTTGTAAATCACCTGCAAATGTTGATTAATTTCTATCCGCAATACAATATACCGGCACTTGTATATCAACCTAGACCTCCCCTCCCCAAACAAAAAATGCAACATCTATATATTTGAAAATACAACATTGATCACTAAGCACAAAAAATAAATTTAAAAAAGCAATTCATATGATGTGCTACAAAATGTAGTAGCAGCAGTGTGCTTTATTTCTGCACTGTAAGCACAAAACACTGTTAGTTAGTTGCATATTTATCCTCCTATCACGAGAAAGCGATCAATGCGCTATACGAGCTCGCTTAGGAGTTGCCAGCCATCTGTCTACCACACCAAGATGGGGGAATCCCGCTAAGTGCCTTTCCCAACGGCACAACAAGTAAACTTGCCGGCTTGTTCTCCACACTGTCCCTTTAATGCTGAGCGTCAAGAGACAGACGCTCTATACCACTCGGCCATCTGATCTGTAAAAAATACAATAAGATAAAGACTATACATATAATGACAACACAAAAAAGCAAAGAAATAACAAAACAATAGGCTAAGCATTGAAACATGCGGGTAGAAGAGAAATAAAAAAACTAAGTGTAGGCTTAGTAGCAACGGCCAGAATGCCCTGATTACCACAAAATATACACTGTACAAAATTGCTCAACACACCAAAAAAGCAAAAATCTCACCAACAATTGTAAAAACTGCCTCATCTAACAAAACAGCAGCAATGTCAGAAAGTAAGCTGTAGGAGAGTCTTTGTTGCATATTTCTAAAATAAAAATTATTCATTAACCATGAGCAGCCAATTAGTGTAGCTCCTAATAACATTGCTATTGGTGATGGAGATCTGGGATTCAATCACCAGACTGTTCAAATCAGAAGTACAAAGTATATATTATGATTTTGAACAGTGGCAAAAATGATGGCTAAAGAAAATAAAGGTTTGTATCAACCATTGTCATTGTTAAGTAATGTCGTCAGAACTGTGTAGGGCATTTTTCTTTTGTTTATTTCCACTTTTTTAATGTTTTGTATCGACCATTGTCATTATTATGTAATGTCATCAGAATTGCAACTGCCTATACAACAATTTTCCCAAAAATGTTGGAGCCCAAAATCAACTTGTAGTCTACTGCGGTTACTGAAGTTCCGAAATTTCTTGTTACTGAAGTTCGAAAATTGTGGTTGCATAACCAGAAACTTCCTTATTGTGAGAATCGCACTACTGCAACCAAAAAACGATTACGCAACTACGATTTTCAAACTTTGGTAACTGGAATTTTTCAGTGAAATAGACACTCCTTTTTTATTTCTAATTTTTTCAATGTTTTATTGACCATTATTGTTGTTATGTAATGTCGTCAGAATTGCAACTGTCTATACAACAGCCAACCCTACACTTTTCTCAAAAATGTTGGGGCCCAAAATTGACCTGTCTGCGTAAGGCTGCCATTCATAGGAATTTCTCCCTACAGTAGGGATTTTTTGACATCTGTAGGCAGTAGGAAATTCCTACAGGATTTTTGCTCGTCCATAGGAATTTTGAGTAAAACATGTTACAAATATTAAATTTTGATAGCAATGTGTTTATTTTGTAAGTTGAACACACTACAACAAATTTTGTAGCTTTTACTTCTTTAAGCGCCCATAGGACACCTCTGACTTTTTTCAATAAACACCAACCCAAAACCACTTATACTCACTGATCTGTGACAAACGGAAGCTAGTGCTTGCATGCTGGACTTTCAATTTTATTACTAAAACTTCAAGTAATTAAAACTGTCCACTCTGGTTAAAGCTCAACTTTGTGAAATGACAAGTGATTGTTAACAGAATGAGCTGATGAGCTTCATAAGTACCAAAATGCACAGTTCAGGTCTGCGGTCTCATCTTTGCATTTGTCGTTTTTGAGCTGATAAGATCTCTAGTTTTAGGATTTTAATCGTTAATTTTTAACATGCACCAGGACAGTAGTGGTAGCTAGCCCAACAGGGTAATGTGTAAGGAGCAATAATAATTTTTATGATCCAAGATTTTACCTAGTGCAAACTTGCCCTGATCTAAATTTTGATAAAAATATGCCCCAACATTTAAAGAACGTACCGTACCAGGTTGTACCGGTACTTATTCAAAGTCTAGAATAATTTTGTCTAAAATATGCATTTCACTGCTCAGTGCTAGGCCTAATCAGAAAAATTTTTGAAGCTTATTGAAATTACCAGTAAGCCGCATCTTACAACAGGAGGATATAGCACAAGCACAAGGATCGCTAGTGAGTTATTAGTAGGGGTTAGGACCTAATCCTAACCACGAACAGTCGAACCACAGCTTAATTCAAACAAGCCCCAAATTTTTGATAGACACTATCACAGCCTAGACTACATCAACTTACATTGGGAGTTTATGCACTAAATTCTGAAGTCTTTCAAGAAGCTGATATTGCCGTAACTGGACATCATCGTTTTGTTTCACAGGTGTCACGTCTTTGACATGATAAGTTTTACACAAATCAGCACACATAATACTGGTAGTAATTGTAAAACTAAGGGTCTAATAGCCTAGACTGATTTATATACCGGTAGTTCTGCACACTCAGGTCTAGACGCTCTAGTCTCGTCGTGAATTCTCAGTATACACTAGTTTAGTGACGAGCCCATAGAAATTACGCCTATGATTTCATAATACCCAATAGCAGATTAGCTTAGCAGACTAGTCAAGTTTTGGGTATCATTACCCTTTCCACAAGTCCAACTTTAGGGGGTTTAGGCCCAGGGCTCACGGTTTTTCCTTTTAGACTAGACGAGTCTCTGCATTATAATCAATCTTTTGATGTCATAAATTGCCCAGGTGGCAGCTATGGTGGCAGGTACAGGCTTTTTGACTTCATGAATAAACGTTTTCAGAGGAAATTCACTTGCGGTTTAGGCGAAATTTTCATGCTTAACGACAGGTAGAGGTTCGTTTACCGATACGCGGCAAGCGACAAAATTTTTTCGCACCTTGTTTGTTTTATTTTGCTGTTCATCGATCACGCGTAAACTTGCGAAATCCTTCTACATTTGCTTACATTGTAATTTTAGTCGCGTCATCGCGTGCCGGTAAACGCAACTTAACTCTACAGAAAAAAGCAATTCTCTCATTCGCACTTTGCGGGAAAAAATAAACCTGCAGGAGCACAAAAACCTCGATGATCACGGTCTTAGTAACAACTCACTTGCGCCCCTAGCGGTCCTTGTACTTCTGCAGCTTTTAGTAATAACTCAATTGTACCCCTAGGGGTCCTTGTGCTCCTGCAGATAATACTAATAACTCACTTGCGCCCCTAGCGGTCCTTGTGCTCCAGCAGCTTTTAGTAATAGCTCAATTGCGCCTCTAGGGGTCTTTGTGCTCCCGCAGAAATATTAATAACTAACTTGCGCCCTTAGCGGTCCTTATGCTCCAGCATTTGTTAGCAGAACCCTAAAAAAGTGATTATGATTCATTATGATGGAGAAACTAGACTAAAACCAAGAACTGTGGGCCTATATTTTTAGTATTTTTTGGAAGCTTCTATTTCACGGAAAAACGGTTCGCAACCAAGATTTTCAAAATTCGGTAACCGAAATTTAGCCATACTTGGGTTTAACTTTCGGTTACCGTGGTTTAAGTTTCGCAGTAGCGGAACCGTTTTTCCGGTCACTTAAAGTCTACACCGAAAAGCAGTTCCACTACCACAATTTTTACAAAAGGGGAACCGAAAATAGTACTCTAGTAAATAGGCTATCTCAATTCTCAACCCCCTGTTCAAACTTACGTTTTTATCGCAATGTTAGTTTTATTCATAATGATTAATGAAGGATGTTTTACTACAAAATACATGCAATGCTGCAGCTACTTAACTGATCCCAGAATTGATTTTTTTCGATAGTTTTTAAAAATTGGAGTAAAATTTTCTCGTTTAGGTATTGGCTGGATTAGTGTTACGGTAGGCCTATTATGATAGCACAAGAGCAAAAAAACTCTGCAGTACGTACTGTAGGCTACGTCGTAGGCCTACAGGTGTATTTAAAAGTTATCAACAATAATTTTTTGGTGACTTTGCCATCAAGCAGAATTTTCTAATGCAAAGTCTTGATTTTTCTTTGCCAATGTTCGGAGGATCCAACCAGGCATTCAAGTATTCATATTCTCACGTAAAAATATATAATTAGGTGATGTATATACAACCCTAAGTTACTGTTGAATAAATGTTTCGCACCGCTTGTCCGCTTCAACTGCATTTTTTTCAAATATAACCTGAGTATTTTTTGAAAACTTTTTTCAGCATTTTTCTGCCAGCATTTGACCGTTAATTTCCATCTCAATCACAATTGTTCCGTAGACAATTCAAATGGAAAATAGCTTGGGTTTTCAGTATATTTTGGACTTTGGTGAAAGGAATTGGACAATTTTTTTATAATGTAAAGTCTGATCATAACTACGGGTACCCAGTCCACATGTCTAATGTAAATAGGCCAAAAGTCCACGGGTTTTCTGCATCATAATCAAATATTCGACGTCATAATCACTTTTTTCAATTTCCGGTGTAACCTCAAATGCTTGATTATGATGCACATAGCCCGATGATTTTAGGCCCATTTGAGTTGAACACGTGGACTGGGCAAAATGTAGTCTATCAAGCTGATTAAATTGTTTTCTGTAAAATTGGTAGTCCAAATAATAAATTGGGCGGTGCTTCGCTGAGGAAGCCAAATATAGGCTTAAGATTCTTCGCAAAAAATCAAATTTTTATTACCGGTATACTGGCTGCACTACGCCAAAGCGTGTAACTAGCGGCCGGGTCAATCTCCGGGGCTTTGCAGCTCCGAAAAAACGTCGCATGTTGGTAAGAAGCCGTTGGCGACAATGTGTCCGACTTCACCTGCCTGAGAATCGAATCCCGGGCAACACAGCTCCGATGACAGATCACAATGGTGGTGACACTGCATCCGATTTGACCGCGCCGGAAATCAAAGCCCAGACGAGCCAGAGTCCAGAGCCGGCGGCAGAGCAGTCGACTTAGGGGGGCCAAGCGTTTATCAGTAGTATAGTAGTAGTAGTAATTTATTTATTTACCAGGCACATAAAAAACAGAACACAAGTTGCACAAATCGAAAAATCACAGTTTAACTTTAAATTTAACAAATGAACAAACAATAAGTTGCTACAATATTGCCGAGACGGGAGACTGCGAAGTGACCATGGAAGGTCTTCGAGTCAAGCAGCCACCCCAGACATTATTCGGTCGTTTAAAAATAACGAGATAAAAAATTATGGTGTCCTAAAATTTTAATTAGCTCTTACAATGCACTTATAGGAATACGCGTTTTGAAAGTTGTATAGACGTTAGTTTCTTAGATTAATTGACCACGTGATAAGTAGCTATAAATTGATTTTTGAATTAAGATTTATATTTTCTAAACAAGAGGATTTTAAATTCAGGGGAAAACGAATTACAGATTTTAGTGCCCTGAAACTTAATAGACCTTTGACAACGTTGAGTTGAAAATTTGGGTAAGTAAAGACTTTTTTAAGTTTGGGATCTTGTTTGTCTACAATGGATTGTGGAGATATCGGTGAATAGAGAGGATATGCCAGGAGGAAGAAGGTTATGAGAGTGTTGGTGCATTAGTTTACCGATTTCAAATTTGAAAAGTTCATTAATTTTCAAAATACCTAATTCGAAATAAAGAAGTGTAAAAGCATTACATTCACAACACATCTCTGCTTACGGGGATTAGTGCATTTGATGAGACCATATAGGTCGAAATAAATGTTAACCGGTTACCCTTTATCGTGCACTCTAGGTCGTAGTGTACTTGGGATAGGTAGCGGGGTTGCGCGTTTTATCATGACTGCTGAGTATGCTACTTACAGATACTTGCGATGTGTTGTGAATGTCATGCTTTTGCTCAGTCAACTGTCTTTTTCAAAGAGGTGTAACTGAACAAAAACGATTGCTATTGCAAATAACCCGTATGGCCTTGTTTTGAAGGAGTTGGAGTTTTTGAGTGTATTTTTGATAGGTGCAACCCCACAGGGGGAGAGCATATAGTAAATGCGGATGTACAAGGGCATAATATAGAAGTAGAAGAGAGGATTTGGGAAACAGAAAACGGAGCTTGCTTAAGATACCTACACCTTTGGCCACCTTGACTTCAATTTGTTTGATATGATTTTTAAATAAAAGTTTCAAGTCCAAGTTCATACCCAGATATTTACTTGATTCTTGGCGAACTATTAAAGAGTTGTCATAATATATCTTCAAATTTAAGGGAGGCGAATTCAGTTTCGAAAGGATAAGGAGAACATTGTTTTTTTTTTTTTGGGTTTATTTGAAGCTTGTTAGTATTGCACCAATTTTTAAGTTGATTCAGTTTAGTATTGCATTTAGTCTCAAGATTCAGAAGGGATGAGTCACTTAGCATTATACAGGTGTCGTGTGCAAAGAGTCGAGGTTTGGAAGAGATTGAGCAGAAGAGTTGACGTTGTCTATTGATACAAATTGTTTCCTAGAAGTAAGGTAACTTTCAATTAATTTGTGGGCAGGTCCTCGAATTCCGTAATGATACAATTTTTGAAGCAATATATTATGAGAAACCGTGTCAAAGGCTTTACTTAGGTCCATGAGCAGCATTGCAATATTTTCTTTATTTTGTATAGAATCATAGCCAAAAGAGGTAACATCTAAAAGCGAATTCAGAACACTATGTCCTTCTCTAAATCCATAGTTTAGCAATTTCAAATCAGGGGGGCCAAAATTTGAAATTATGCACAAAAGCCGCTGTTTTTAAAAAGCAAGCTTGTTAATTGGGGGGGACAGCCTCCCCCCTGCCGCCGGCCTTGGGCCAGACCTTCCCCACCGTTAACAGTATCTTACTCCAGGATATTCTTTCCAGGATTTTAATATGTTTTTTACCAATTTTGTGCCGTTGTTATGTGAAACTCGGGCAGTTAAAAATGCAATGAACAAATTTTTCCTATCTTCGAGTAGGACAATGAGCGCAGTTATCATGACCTTGGATTTTTAACAACAGCAAATGTTTGAATATAACCCTAGAATGCATTTTTCTATACAACGCTTGACCCCTCAGATGGCCAACTCAACAGAGCTTCTCAAACGTTTTGGTTTTGCGACCTCGTCTTGAAAAACAAACGTTGTGCCAGCCCATAATCATTATTTCTCGTTTTCGTAGGGAAGGCTACACCTTCCTTACCATACAATAACTTCGCTGTCCCAAAGTTTTATTGGGTGATCTCAAAAAAAAACATTGCGACTATCACGACCCATGGTTTGGGAAACGCAAGCGCTGTGGACAAAATGCCTGCTTCCAAAGAGGTACACTCTGCGTTCGATTCCGAGCCAAGTCCAAGAAATGTCTATGATATTGTTGCGCTCACATAGCTTACCAGCTTGACTCTCTGGTCTCTGCGGTAAAAGAATAGTGTGGAAAGTAAACCGGTGGGCTAGATCAGCTTTCTTCAAACTCAGGGACTAAAATTTTTCCCTTTAAGTCAGGAAAAAGCATATTTGCCCTGTCTACACGTCCAATTTTAGGTAGCTTTAGGCGGGCCGCGATCCCCGCTGAGTCATCGTTTTGGTGGGTTTAACTTTTCAGTTTTTGTGGGCTTTCTTGGCCCACGAAAGTTTGCAGCTATCTTCGTGAAGTATTATGATCTCATTTACGTGACAAAGAGAAGATCATTATGACGTTTTCAGGCAAGTCTTAATATCTTGAAACTAAGCAATCGCAATTTTGGACATGTGGACGCGGAACAAAAAAGCCCACGAAAACTTGGTGGGCCTAGAGCCAAAAACTGCGGGCTTAAAACCCACGATATTGGAGAAGTGGACAGGGTACATGCTACCTAAAGGAGCCCTCTCGTTTGAAAGAACACCAGGCCAAAAGATTTCTTGCAATATTGTTGAAAAGAGACGTAACAGCACACGCGCTACTGTCAAAAAACACGTTTAGTCTGCACCTGAAGCTTGAGAATTTCTCGATTAATATACCGTATCATACGATAAAGAGTGTTAATTTATTTTTCTCTTGTGGGAAGTTATTTGCTCATACAACGAAGTGGTGGCAGTAAGCAGCGTGTGTGCTAAACATATCTCTCATCTGTGGGAGGTGGATGCAGACAGGTCGCCACAAACCCAGCAAGACCACTATTTTATGATTTTATCGCTTTCTCGTGATAGCACGGTATAAACATAAAGCTACACAGAACTAGTATCTTCTAGACGTCACAAACCTATAGGCCCATCTGGTTATTGTGTAATTGGAGTAGTTTTTAATATGCTTTGCAATTCGCATAGGTGAAATAATGTAGTTTTATTGATTTTGTAATGGCTGTACCTGCCCTGATTCTGCTGAGCTTTTTCATTTTCGCGCGAGAATATTCTGCTGATGACAAGCTTTACCAAAAAGAACTGCGACAATTCGGCAAAGATACTGTTTTGCGTCAAAAAGGAACTCCCTTTCATTTTCAGATTTATAAAACAAAAGACACTTTTGAAAGGCTCAATGAAATATGCCTAGCTGAAATGCCGGCTAATTCTCTTACACATCCAGCATATTTAAGAACAGATTATGAACTACAAGTGTTCGACGAATTTATAACTCCATTGTTTGAATCACAAACATTCAGAGAAAGTGATTGTCTTTACATTGGCTTGCAGTATGTACAAAAACTCGATCGGAGCTGGCAGTGGACAAATTCTGAGGCATTTCAGCCTGTTTCTACATTTCCCTGGGAACAATTGGTAATGCCAAATCCAAGAGGTACCGGTAGAACTTGTACTTGTGTTACCGGTGCTTCAGAACAATCGCACTTTTATAAATTTGTAGTAAGACCTGTTGACTGCGAAGAAAAGCACCAACTTATTTGTAAACTCACTGCTGCGCTTATAGCTACAAAAAATGTTACTACTACTCCAACCACAACGACTACTACTACTGTTACCACTACTACCCCTGCAACTACTACTGCTACCAATACTACCGGCACTATTTCGACCACTACTAAAACCGAAAATAATACTGTTACCACTACTACCCCTGAAACTGCTATTAACACTACCGGTGTTACTTCAACCACTACTAGTAGCGCAACTGCTGCCTTTACAACTACTATTGCTACCAACTTCACCGGTACTATTTCAACCACTAGTAATATGGCAACTACTACCGTCATCACCACAACACCTACAAGTACTACTGCTATTCAAACTACTGATACTACTCCAACCACTTCTAACACCGCAACCACTACTGTTACCACTACCGGTACTACCTCTGCAACTATCACTGCTCCCAATGCTACCGGTACTACTTCAACCACTACCAATACCACAACCACTACTGATACCTCTACTACCCCTTCAACTACCATTGCTCCCAATGCTATCGGTACTACTCCAACCACAGCCAATACCACAACCACTACTGTTACCTCTACCGGTACTACCTCTGCAACTACCACTGCTCCCAATGCTATCGGTACTACTCCAACCACTGCCAATACCACAACCACTACTGTTATCACTACCGGTACTACCTCTGCAACTACCACTGCTCCCAATGCTATCGGTACTACTCCAACCACTGCCAATATCACAACCACTGCTGTTACCACTACCGGTACTACCCCTTCAACTACCACTGCTCCCAATGCTAGCGGTACTACTCCCAATGTTACCAGTACTACTCCAACCACTGCCAATACCACAACCACTACTGTTACCACTACCGGTACTACCTCTGCAACTACCACTGCTCCCAATGCTACCGGTACTACTTCAACCACTGCCAATACCACAACCACTACTGATACCTCTACTACCCTTTCAACTACCATTGCTCCCAATGCTATCGGTACTACTCCAACCACTGCCAATACCACAACCACTACTGTTACCACTACCGGTACTACCTCTGCAACTACAACTGCTCCCAATGCTATCGGTACTACTCCAACCACTGCCAATACCACAACCACTACTGTTACCACTACCGGTACTACCCTTTCAACTACCACTGCTCCCAATGCTAGCGGTACTACTCCCAATGCTACCAGTACTACTCCAACCACTGCCAATACCACAACCACTACTGTTACCACTACCGGTACTACCTCTGCAACTACCACTGCTCCCAATGCTACCGGTACTACTTCAACCACTGCCAATACCACAACCACTACTGTTACCACTAGCGGTACTACCTCTGCAACTACCACTGCTCCCAATGCTACCGGTACTACTCCAACCACTGCCAGTACCACAACCACTACTGTTACCACTACTGCCCCTGCAACGACTATTGCTACCGGTATTACTCCAACCACTGCTGTTACCAATGCCACCCCTGCAACTACTGCTGCTACCAATACAATTGGTACTACTCTAACCACTACAAATACCGCAACTACTACTACTACTACTACTACTCCTGCAGCTACTACGGCTGCCAAAACTACCGGTATTGATTCAACCACCACTAATACCGCAACTGCTGCCCCTACAACTACTACAGCTACTAAATTTACCAGCATTACTTCAACCACTACTAATAATGCTACTACTCCTACTGTCTTCACCACTACACCCACAAGTACTACTGCTATTCAAACTACTGATACTACTCCAACCACTACTACTACTGTTACCACTGCAATTACTACTGTTACCACTATTACCCCTGCAACTACTGCTGCTACCAATACTACCGGAGTTACTACTCCAACCACTAAGAATAACGCAACTACTACTGACGTTACTACTTTTGCAGCTACTACTGCTACCAAAACTAACGGTACAACTCTACCCACTACTACTGCCAGAGCAACTACTACTACCACCGTTTTTGCTGCGTTTACTACAGCTATGACAACAAAGACTACCAATACTATTACTAGTAATACAGCTGTGACGGTTTCAACTTCATCAATGACGACTGATGAAACTGCTGTTAAAACTAATAATGTTGCATCATCAAATACCGCCATCAACACTACTACTTCTTATCAAGATAAATCGTCATCCACAACGTTTGGACTAAGTTTTGAATCTCCCATCTATTCCTTACCAAGACAAATATTGGGAAGCGTAATAGCTGTTGTATTTGCCTTTTTAACCTCTGTTATAGGCGTAGGATTAGTATTTTGCTTCAAAAAGATTGCACGAAGACAACGACGAAAGCGAGTAATTCCGAAATCAAAACGACTTGAAACCTTAAGCATCCAACAGTATTTGAGAAATAGAGCATTTAATGATCATTCGTATAATTACTCAATACGCCCTCATTAAAGTGGACAAATGTCAAGCTGTTTATGTTCTAATTGCGTTTACTGCAGAGGCGTCTCTAATCTGTTTTTAAGACTCCAACTCCAATCCTGCTGCACACAAACACAGTCAATCTTTGATTCGTGTGAAGACCAGAGGTCAAAACTCCTATTCCGGTTATGACTTCCGTTTCTCACGTCCACAAGCACTAATTTTCGGTAAGCCCCCATGCTTTTTTGCAGACCTGATTTTGACGTCGCTATCGAGCTTTTTTATAGGACGCCATTTGACGATCTTTTCTAGGGTGGCACACCCATGCAAGAAGCTGTCTTAAGAGGCACGATTTACGTAATAGGCCCCTCGCTTTGCTTTTTGCTGCTCTCAAATACACCAACCTACGTATCAGGCTGCAAATTCAAACCTGAAAGATATTTTTCGCAAAACTCGAATTTGAAAATTTACTGTAAAGTTTTTGAACTGAAAAAAATCAAATTTCGCTGAAGTTGATCGAAAATAACTCTGATGAGCTTAAAAAAATAACAAAATCAACAATTTTGAATAGTAAAGATTCCCTAGCGTAGCCAGGATTTTGCAATGAGGGGGGAGTTTAGAATGACGTCACGTTTGACCATACGTTGTATACAGAAGCGGATCCACAAAGTTTTGGTGGGGTAGATGTATTTTTAAATTAGTTTGAATGTTAACCAAATGCAAAAACGTTTAGACCCGAAAACAGGCGTAAATAAGATTTTTGAAAATGTTTTCATGTCAGGGGTGTATTCAGAATTTTTTGCAAGGAGGGGGCACCAATTTTCGTTACTTTTCAAGCGTAGTTTTTTTCGACAGATTTAAATTAAGTAACTTAGCCTAAGTAACAAAAACGACTCTAGGGGGTCCGGGGGCATGCTCTACCGGAAAAAATTTGAAAATTTGCATACTGCAATGGCCATTTTAGTGCTTTTGAACAATTTTTAAGCAAAGTTTGTTCATATTTTTGCCCCCTAACTTTGAGTGCTTCACCAAATATGATGCATTTTGTTCGCACAGTTTCGATTATGCGTGCTTAAGACGACGAGGGCATACTATTACGTGGAGGTTCGAATTTATGGAAAAATTTTATTCAACCAAAGCATTGTTGAAAATGGCTGGTGGGGGATGCATACGCAGCATACCCCACATCCCCCTGGATCCGCCCCTGGTTGTATAATAACAAAAGATGGCCTCAAATTTTAAGAGAGGCGTTTTAAACCAGAAATAGCGAAGGCAGTTAAGACACGATTGTTGTAAGGAAGTCAAAGGAATGCTTTCTGGTGAAAGTGATAAAACGATATTCAAATGTTAGCAATTTAGTTCTTCTTTGAGCTACAGTACGTACATCATTTTTGCTTGAAATCGTTTAGCCGATTTTACACCGAAGATCTGAGGGGCCGAGGGCAGTTGCATGTACAGGAGCGACACTGCCCTGCTAATAAAATAGTGTCATTGCTTCAATAAGCATAACGGCAAAGAACAAGATTCAGGAAACAACGCTACATAATTCTTGTTATTATGGCAATTACAAAACCAGATTATCAATAACAAAGCATCGAGCAGTTCGAAATAAATATCAGAATGAGAAGTAGGTATGAGGTCATTTGAGGCTCAATGGAGGACGGGGGTTGAAACCCCCAATCCCCCCCGTGGCTACGGCAGTGTAAATGTCTAATGAACTCGAACTTGACTACGCTAAAATTTGATCGAGTTTGCCGTCTCACTAGGCCGCTACGACTGCTCTGTGCTTATCATTTCTACGTTCTACCTGCACTTTTGAGAACAAAAATGCGGCGCACAATATGATTACGAAAGCTGGAAAATTGAACATGAAAAGAAATATTGAATAGTAATGTTTGTGATGCCACAATCGACGTTGCTCAGATTGATGCGCGTAGTGGAAAACGCATTGTCAACATGATCTCGCAGTCAAAGATCAGAAAAATTTTTAACCTTAGTATCTGAAATGAATTCCTGGTTGCCAAGGCATGCAAAAATGAATCTAAAGCCCGAGTCACACGAAGCTAATTTATTAGCCGCTAATGCACTAGCTGCTAATGAATTAGCCAACTCGCTCAGTGTGACCGGTTATTCGCTACTAGCTGGCAGCACTCGCTAGCTAATTTACTCGCCGCTAATATGTTCAACTTTATTAGCTACTAGCTAGCTAATTCGGCCGCACTCGCAAGATAAAAACAATGCAAGCGTTATGACATCACAAATTGATATATCAGATCCACATGTCATGGCACTCTCTGCGTTCTGCTGTACAATCCTACACAAAATCTAAAAAGATGTCGAAAAAACAAGGGTTAAAATGGAATGGGAATGCGGTAGTTGATTTTTTGAACATTTACGAAAAATATGAAATTTTGTGGGACACGAATAATCAAAACTATTTAAAAAAAAATGCCAGGGAGCGCAGTTTTAAAAGATTATACGAAGAGCTTAAACATGCTGGTCCAGAGCTGCAAATTCCGGACGAGGAAACCTTAAAAAGAAAAATAAAAAGTATTAAAGACTGCTACAGGATCGAGCTGAATAAAATGAAAAAATCAAGAAAAAGCGGGTGTGGAACAGATGACGTGTACAAGCCAAAGCTAGTATGGTTTAATAGAGCAGTTGCCTGTCCAGCTTCTGCGCATGCAAGCCGTACTAACCGGTTTATGACTTTCCGCTGACCTTTCGGCATACTTGCTATGTTTGCAACATTCAAAATTTTGATTAATCGCCTCGTGTGACCATGTTTTGTAGCTAATATTAACTAGATAATATTAGCAGCTAATATTAGTGGCTAGTAAGTTAGCGCCGTGTGACTCGGGCTTAACGCACTGTAGCAGAAACAGCTAAAATAATGGCATATTCGCTAAACGCTACAGCTAAAATAATGACATATTTGCTATACTATTATAAAAATAGAAGAAGGGACAAACGTCTGTAGTGGTAATACCAGTGATGAAAGCAAGCCGGAATGGTCCGGTGCACCGTTCCGGTAAAAGATTTGCTGCCGGAACGCCGTACCGGTAAAAGATTTTAAATCTAAATCCAGCTTACAGCACATTCCACAAGTCAAATCATCAAAAAAAAAAAAAGAAATTTCAAGGATGGGCTCACTTTTATTTAATAAATTTATTTTCGTATGGAATTGATTTAAAAACTTTTCATTAAAATCAAAATTCTTGAATGCGAACAGCCTTTTGTTGAAAGTGCCTGTAAGCTAAATAACGGGTTTTGTTTAAGAGTCTCATCTGCAACCCAAAAAATTCCCAAGTTTTGCAGGAACCGCCTAGAGTAGGCATTTTCTTACACAAAAGTTTAGCCACATTCACGTGGAAATTGGTATTTTTGTGATAGCATTTAGGCCTATTTGGATTAAGACAGCAGAGATAGAAAAATTTACTCAGTCAGTAGGCCTGCCACCGGAATATTTAGGGGGGGCAAATTACAATAGGCTAAAAACTTCAAAAACATGGTCTGTTCAGGCCAAGGCGTTAGGCTCACGCTGTCTTCCCATATTTCGATTTTTGCCTCAAGTTATTCGTATTTATTTTGTTTAGGGACAGAGGCGTCGTGCAGTCAAAAAATTTGTAGTGGCCCATGTAACAACTTAAACAGATACTGATCACAAGTTTACAAACTTTGTAAAAGCCGCGTATAGCATTGAGTACCGGTAACATCACGAAAAAAGAAAGTTGGGAGATGATACCAAAATATGTCGTGATGCCTCAATTTTTGGATAACAAATCAAAATTTATTTTCGTACCTTAAACCGCTCCTTAATTATGGACTTTATGCGCAATCAGTGTGACCCCACGATTTAACAAAGGGGGAGAACATTGCTGGGGGTTTGGGGGCGAAGCCCTAGCCGCTATAGACAAGGGGGGTCTGGGGGCGGAGCCCCCAGCCGCCAAAGGATTTTTACGGTTTTCACATAAAAAACACTCGTTTCAGCACACTCTCTTATCGAAAGAGGATATACCGGTGTCCTGCAGTAAGTGCAGTCACTATCAAAGTGTCAGACAATACAAAAATGTTTTAGTAGTCCGTGTCTAAAAGCAGAAGCTGGGCTAAAATAAATGAAAGGAGGCTGCAATCATTATTAGATTATTTTGCACCAGACGGGATACGTTTCGACTATTAAATAAAGTCTCTTCAGTGGTGCTTAAAACTTCAAATCCATGAAGTAAATCCATCAACATACAATGCATTCTACCTAGCACCTTTAAAGGTTACTTCTATATCAAACTCAAGTTTTTGGCCCCAAACAACTATACCCAATGAAAGAGCATATAACCACTAACCCACAACCAAGCTCACGGTAGCCTAACTAGCCCACATCACTAGAAGCCCTTATGGCAACCCACTCATTTGCAGCTGCAGACGCGTTTCGACCTTATTATGGTCTCATCAGTGCAGCATAGCAACCTCCCACCTTCCTGACAAAAAAAAAAAAAATTCTAACCTTCAATAGAACTACACGCTCCAAATCTAAGCCTCTACTCGTTCTGCTTAAGGTAGAAAATTTGAAATAAAACCTTCAAGAAAATAATACAGGCCGGATTATGATGTCACAGATTCCCTGTAAACAATCAGGGATTGTGACGTCATGCTGATGTTGCGGTACAGTCAATCTTCATTAAACGAATTGCTGAATTCAGATAGGCATGTGGACCATGACAAGCACTTGCAAAGCCAGCCAACGTCAGAGGGCGCTTACACTATGCTTTCTCTAAAAATTCCTCATTCATCCCTTCTTTAGATGGATTGTTCCGAGGTTCCTTTGTGTAAGCGCCCTCTGACGATGGCTGGCTATGCAAGTGCCTGTCACGGTCCACAAGGATCTGAGGAATTTTTAGAGAAAGCATAGTGTAAGCGCCCTCTGACGTTGGCTGGCTTTGCAAGTGCTTGTCATGGTCCACATGCCTATCTGAATTCAGCAATTCGTTTAATGAAGATTGACTGTACTGCAACATCAGCATGACGTCACAATCATTGATTGTTTACAGGGAATCTGTGACATCATAATCCGGCCTGTATTATTTTCTTGAAGGTTTTATTTCAAATTTTCTACCTTGAGCAGAACGAGTAGAGGCTTAGATTTGGAGCGTGTAGTTCTATTGAAGGTTAGAATTTTTTTTTTTTTTTTTTGTCAGGAAGGTGGGAGGTTGCTATGCTGCACTGATGAGACCATAATAAGGTCGAAACGCGTCTGCAGCTGCAAATGAGTGGGTTGCCATAGGGGCTTCTAGTGATGTGGGCTAGTTAGGCTACCGTGAGCTTGGTTGTGGGTTAGTGGTTATATGCTCTTTCATTGGGTATAGTTGTTTGGGGCCAAAAACTTGAGTTTGATATAGAAGTAACCTTTAAAGGTGCTAGGTAGAATGCATTGTATGTTGATGGATTTACTTCATGGATTTGAAGTTTTAAGCACCACTGAAGAGACTTTATTTAATAGTCGAATCATTATTAGCTTAGACACATTTGATGGGATCACGTGTATATGTGTGTTGTATAGGCTGTAATCTTTAACAACGCATGTAAAATGTTTCCTAAATTCCAACTACAGATCAAGAAACAAACTTTACTTTTGAGTCGAAGTGATTAGTAGTAGTAGTAGTGGGATTTTTTATTTTTAACCGTAAAACAACGCCATCATCAACACAAAAAACAGCTTGGTTAAAAATAAGGAAACACCGACAAAACGTTATACGTTGAACATGCTCAAGATAAAAATATAGAACTAAAGCGTTTAAAAAAAAATTAGCACGGTCGCTGCACGTGGTCGTAGCACGGTCACTGGATTGATGGAAGCAACAGTTAAAAAACAAAAATTGGAATTTGTAGTATAACAAAGAGGGGGGGTATGGGGTTAAGGCGCGTTTACCGATACGCGACACGCAATGACGCGAGAAACATTATGATGTAAGTAACTGTAGAAGGATTTCGAAGGTTTTCGCGAGATCGGTGAACAGTAAAATAAAACAAGGTTTGAAAAATTTTTGTCGCGTGCCGCGTATCGCGTTGCCGCGTGTCGCGTATCGGTGAACGCACCTTTAGTTTGAAGGATAAAAACGAAATGGCACTGGCTAAATTTTTTAAATTACAATTTTCAACTTTTTAAATTGTAAAAAGCGACACATTTCAGAAAATTTGGGGGGCGCGGGACCGCTTTCCCCAATGGCACGACGTCACTGTTTACCGATGAATATGGAGGTAATTATTTATTGTAGACCTAGGCAGGCAATCCTTGTTCGCTATTATCCACTCTAAGACTAATCAAACTGCCTTCTGTACGGCATTATATAAGAAAATCCAACGATTTTGTCACCGTATGGCATGTACGAACAAGACACACGTAGAGCAACAAACACAACGAAAAAGTCCCTATTCTTCGTAAAATAATTTTTAATTGAACGTTCTTTTCTTTTGCTCCCATATTCGATTGCCTTTTTGCGATGCAGTTTTGCTTTTTCTCAGTACTTACACTTAAATATTTGATCCCATTGCGCTGTTATGATGCAATAATGCTTAACAAGCGCTTTTTGTTGAGAAGTAATGTCGAAATTCAAATGGCGCAAAAATTAGTCGCAAATGAAAAAATGGTAAAGATGGGGGAGCTTTTGAAACTAAGTTTACGGTATTTCATAAGAATGTTTTAATTACACTTCAGATTAAGCTTCGTCAAAAAAGGGGGGCCAGTGCCCCTCCCCCTGGCTACGCCACTGCCCACCACTATGAGCCTTTATGGATTTTTTTTTAATAATTGAGTGTTTGATTTGAATTATGTGGTTATGTTCTTGATTGAAAATGTGCCGCTACGTTTGTGGTTATAATCTTAGAATAATGAGTCAAAAATAGATTTTGGGAATATTTTGTACTTACTCCCTCTCCCTCGCTCAAATATCTTTTTCTAATTTGGTGTCAAAAATAGTTTTATGGCAAACCATTTACTCTCCAAAATGCAGGCAATAGTACTACAGGGCATTGTTTCGACTCTCAGATTAGCAATTCACTCTAATCCAGAGACGAATTGGTTATTTGCGTTTTAACCATGCTCGGATTATCTGATATTTCATAGTTCGTTAAAATGTAAAGTTTTGGGTATGATCAAGGCGTTTTGGATTCAATGGCTGGATAAGTGGATACCTAAGACTCATTTGCCTCTTTTTATCAGCAACTACGAAATTTTTTTTTACTTTCACTACACTGTTCTGGGCTTCTGGCGCAATACCGGTAAGAAATATTTTCTACTTTCACCACTGGGTAATACACTTACAATACTTTATGTGCTGGCTATCAATAAAGTTGCGAATAGCATAGCTTATCCACCGGACCACCTCGGCGGCTTAGACTCTTCAAGCCGTATACGTAATGACAGCGATGTGGCCAGCGAAAAATTTAGGGAAGTGCTGTTCCCGGATTTAGGCAAATCATCAAGGAAAAAGGTCTTCTTTTCTAAAGAATATATTTTCTAAAGAATATCTTTTCTAAAGAATATCTAAAGAAGAATTTCTAAAGAATATCTTTTCTAAAGACTAAAGAATACCGGAAAACGGGAAATTTCAAAACCCCAAATTTCCTGTCCCGATTTCCCGGGAGGAAATACTACTTTCATTAAACCCAAACCAAACCGTATTCAACTAAAAAAATCTTAAATGAATTTAATGAGCTTTTCCCGACGATCGGAGAGAAATTGGCTGAGAATTTTGATTCGAACGACAGTCGATTTGCGCACTTTTTACGCAACAAGGTAAAATCCTCAATATACTTTGATCCTCCTAGAATCAATGAAGTGATAAATTTGATTAATTCCCTAAATTTAAGTAAAGCTGTAGGCCATGATAATATTGCTCCTTATTTTTTACGCGTTGCATCAAACATTTTAGCTCCAGCACGAGACCAAGCGCGTATAAATTAACTTTTCAAATATTTTCGAAAGACAGGTTAGTATAGATATTGGACGATAATTATTTACTTCTTTTTTCCCTGCTTTAAATAAGGGAATGATTTTTGCTATTTTACAATTTCGCGGGAATACACCAAATTGTATAGCATTGTCAAAAAAAAAAATAGCAAATAATTATCGTCCAATATCTATACTAACCTGTCTTTCGAAAATATTTGAAAAGTTAATTTATACGCGCTTGGTCTCGTTCTTTCAAAAACATTCTGTCATAGCCGAAATACAATATGGCTTTCAAAATAACAAATCTACTTCTCATGCTATATAAGATGTTCTTACGAACGCCTGTGAAAACATTGAGAGTAATGATTACACTCATACACTGCCATAGTTTTATTCAAAATCAAATCAAATCTTCATTATACTCGCCGTATTACGCCGAAGCGTGTAACGAGTTGCGGGGCCCATCTCCGCGGCTTAGCGCCTGGGCGACACAGCTCCGAAGAAACGTCGCAACGGTGGCGAGTCGTTGGCGACACTGTGCCGATTTGACCGGTCCGGGAATTGAACCCCAGACCTCCCGCACCGAGAGCGAGCGCTTTGCAACTGATCTAACGGCCGGTCGTAAATAGTTTTATTAGATTTTAAAAAAGCTTTCGATACCGTGTGTCATTCCATATTACTAAATAAACTAGAGCACTATGGAATTCGTGGAATTGTTCTAAAGCTGTTAAAATCATTTTTAACTAATTGCTTACAATTCGTTGCCGACCAAAATTTACGCACCAACGACGCAGTTAATAGATTTGGTGTTCCGCAAGGGAGTAACCTTGGCCCTTTATTATTCCTCATCTACATCAACGACATTCCTAACGCATTGTTCTCTAAACCCAGATTATTTGCCGATGACACGTGCCTGGTGATTCAAGCACCTAGCCCATCGCTACTGGAGAATATCGTAAACCGAGAACTAGTAAATGTCTACGAATGGACTAAAGCTAATAAAATAACGGTTAATCCTAAAAAAACGTCAGTTTTAATAATACCATCCAAGACTACCAGTCCCCCACCTAACATACACCTAGTTTTTAATGGATCCATAACTTCAATCAATGAGTCGGTCAAATATCTGGATATCACAATTGATAAAAAATTAAATTTTGAAATCCACATCAAACAATTAGAATCAAAAATTTCTAGATCTATCGGAATAATGACTAAACTTAGACACGTTTTCCCTGCAAAAGCATTGTGCACGTTATATCACTCCATGATACACCCTCACTTGCTTTATGGCATCGCAATATGGGTTACGACATTCAAATCTTACTTAAAGCGTCTTTCCAGCCTTCAAAATCGTGCCATTAAAGAAATTGTCGATTGTCATTGGCAGAGCAACGCTAATCCCTGTTATGCTCAGCTTAACATACTAAAGTTAAATGACCTATATATAGCCTATACTACACCCACGAAATTGCTAAACTAATGATCAAATATATGCTCATAAAACCACTCCTATTGCATTTTCTTCCATCTTCACTCCAGTCATTGCGATACACACACGAACAACACGGTTGGCCTCATGTAGCAACAACCTATATTTGCCAAGATACAAAACAAACAAAATGCGAAGAAGTTTCAAATTTCAAGGGGTTAAAATTTGGAAATCTATAGGCCTACCTAATGACCTAAGAAAACTCTCTTTCAATCAGTTTAAAATGAAATACAAAAAAATCTTACTTTCTAACTATTGAAGTTTCGCGCTCACAAAAATTATTTTTTTTAATCTATTGCAGGACTGCATAATATTGGTGACAAATATGTTAATAAAAACCACTCAACACTCACAATAGGTCGATGCGATATTATTATATCCACACTTCATTAAATTTTATAAATTAGCCAAAAGATGCAGTAAATTCGTCTAGCACCCTACAAATGACTAAGGTGGCTGCTAGACTTGATGACCAAAAGGTCCCCTCGCAACTTCCTGTAACAATTTCAACAACACTGCACATAACTTTAACGGTGTCCCTTTATGTTGTCTTGTTTTTTTGTGATTGATTTAACTTATGTAACGAAATAAACTTGAACTTGAACTAGGCCTAACCTGATTAGGCCTAATAGACGAAAACCTAACTTGAATCTGAACTCGAGGTCATAAAAATTCTTGAACCTTAACCCGGTTTAAACCATTGAAATAGTCTTTGTCTGACGGTAGGCCAAGACAGGACTGGGCAAACTACGCCCCGCGGACACTCACAGAAATACAAACTCCTACCGTGAATCGAGACCTTATTTTGCTCTTGACTGATTCTCAGTAGAAAACAGGATATCCGAGGACGTGTAGCCTCGACCTTTTTTTGACTTTTACCTATTTTCAGTAGAAAACAGGACATTTGGGGGGTATAGACCTTTTTTTGCTATTCCAATCAGTGCAGCCCTCGGCTTAAAAATTTTTTCAAATGTGGCCGTTTGTGTGAAAATAAATAAATAACTGAGGGTTATTTTCAAATTATATTGAACTGAAAATTCAGCAGTAAATGAGGGAGACTGCGAAGTGAGCTTGCGCTCTTCGAGTCAGCAGTCACCCGTTATATATGTCAAATGCGATCGGCTCCAGCCGCGAATCGAACCCGTCACGTAGGATCTGTCACCTGCGCGCGGTCCCTCTAGGCCATGCCGCTGACATTTTGAAAATTTGAAAAGTTTGCACACCCCTGGGCTAAGACATGTGTGATTCAAGCTTAGCCTATATTGTTACGTTGAAGCTTTCTTTCAAGAAAGCTTCAACATTGAAGTATAAAAGGTGATGCTTAGGCCTACTAGTTAAAGCAAAACTATCCACAGGGTCGTCTTCAATATGTGACAATCAACACTTTTGATTCCAAGAAACTTCCAATCGCTACGGGAGTGCTTCAAGGCTCCAGCCTGGATTTGTTGCTTTTTTTAATTTATATGAATTAACAATCTACCCAAAAGCGTTGTTTACAGATGACTAGGGCAACCAAAAGTCAATAAAGTCAAATATTATTACCTAACTCAGAAAACCATTAAACTTCTACTAAGCATTAAAAGTTATTAGATCAAAATGTTGCGTTGGGTCAAAATAAGGTCAAAATCTGCTTTTTAAATCAAGATGCAAAATCTGCGTCGTTTATATTGTTTAATATGCATTGTTAAATAATATAATCTTGGCAAAGAGGTCGATTTTTTGTACCATAAAGCTGCAAGATACAGCAACCAAAATATCTGATGCATTACTTCAATTTATTTACAGTCTATATATTCTTTACAAAATCTAACACGAACGTTTTCGGCACTACATTGGCCCTCGTCAGGTATATCGAAGATAGTCAATGTTAACTTTAATTATACAAGAAAAAACTGATTGAAAAATATTAACTACTGCGGATGCATATTGTTGGTGCTTGGCTACAATCCTCCATTAAAAATGCTATGTAAATTGTACGCTGGTTTGAAACAGCAATTGTGACGGAAAAATTAAACAATTATTACGGAATTAAACAAATGCGATATGACTTGATACGGTAGAAATTTATATACTGTAGATCAGTGGTTCTCAAACTTGTCGGAAGTATCGAACCCAACAGGTGTCATGCAAGCATACATCGAACCCTTAATTATAACCAGGAGCGGATCCAGAAAATTTTAGAGGGGATGCAGTTTTGAATTAGGCTGAATGTTAAATGAGTGCAAAGACGTTAGACGTCTAAACCGGAAAAGGGCATAAACTCTTTGAAAATGTTTCACGTCAGGGGCGTATTCAGAATATTCTTAAGGCGGTGGAGGGTGGCATAAAATTTTTACATTTTTTAAGCGTATTTTTTTCCGGAAAGTTAATTTGAAGCAAATTGAGGAACAAAAATATGGCTCTAGGGGGGTCCGGGGGTATGCTTCCCCGGAAAGTTTTCAAAAATTTAGACACTGTAATGGCCATTTTAGCGCTTTTTGAACAATTTTTATGGCAAATTCTGTTTAATTTTTTTGCCTCTAACTCTAAGTCCTTCACCAAATATGATACATTTTGTTCGCACATTTTCGATTTATGCGTGCTTAAGGCGTAAAGATGATTGTTATCAAATAGGTTTGAAATTATGGAAAAATTGTATGCATTAAAAACAGCGTTGAAAGAGTATGGTGGAGGGATGCATCATTCCATGCAGAGATAGTCATATACTACAACTGTATGCCTTTTTGCAAAAACTTATTCTGATCTTAGCCGAACCCCTGCTACAGCCTCACCGAACCCCTGGGGTTCGGTCGAACCCAGTTTAAGAACCACTGCTGTAGATGAACATTGCAATAACCCTTTTCAATTTGTAAAATTAAAAAAAAAACTTTCAACAAAAAAGATGCACCACTGGCGTGAATTTTGGCATCGTAATCAGAACGGATGAGTCTAATCCAATTTTGGTTTTTGAGCAGATGTTACATGACTGGATATGGTCCTTCATGGAACATTTTTGCTTACTACTAAAACTCAGGTGCTCCTCCCTAGAGTCCAACTGTCGAGAAGACATACAAATGTATGTCTGATTCGTATCACACGAACATTTGAATTGATGAACAACATTTGAGCACAGAGCCAGAGGGGTGCACGATTTCAGCTTGAAATAAGAACTAACTTTAAACGATTTATAAATAGGATTGATTTTGACATCCAATTGGTCCTTGATTATTTTGGAAAACTTATGAACAAATCGTCGCGAATCTTTACCCAAATAAGGAACAACAATAGGATATTCTTAAGCAGATTGGGAAGTTTGGGTGGAGTCTGAAGCTTGTTTTTTATCAGATTTCAAAAATTGTTGCAGAATTTAATCAAAAAATTTTCTTGGATAATGGTTAGCTTTGAAAATAGTTTTCAGTTTTACAGTTTCTTGGAATAAAGCATCGCTGGAGCATATTTGTTTGGCTCGATTTATCAGGCACAAAATCAAGCCTTCCATTTTAGTGGACAAAACGCATTGAAATTGAGTAAAAGGGCCAGGGCTCCCCGGCCCCCCTTGGTTCCGCCACCCATGGTTACGGCAGCTATTTTCTTGAGCATAAGCAATCGCATTATCTATTTTAAGTTTTTGGGGACTCCGCAGATTTCAGAAATTTGTCAATTATAAAAAACGAATTCTTTTTCAAGCATTACAGTTTGACAATACATTATAGTTTGACAATACAGTTTGACAATACAGCCGACGGTTCGAAATTACAGCAGAGAATACAGCCGATGGTTCGAAAGTTTCTGAGTTCCAAGAATTTTCGCAAAGTATGCCAGCAAAAGACAACTAGGAAACCAAGAAACGTCAAAGGCAACCCTAAGAGCACATTTCATGAAATGTTTAAATGAAGTGGCAACAATAACCGTGCCTTCAAATGTTTTTGAATTTTAGAAACACTAGAAAAATGGTGAATTCAGAGCCAGTGGCAGAGCAGTCGACCTATCGGGGGGCCAAAGTTTGAAATTAAGCACAGAAGCCGCGCTGTCTGCAAAAGAGTAAGCTTGTTGATTGGGGGGCAAGCATGTCGATTGGGGAAGCCAGGCCCCAACTTGGCTCCGGCCCTGAGTGAATTTTCTGCTCTTTTTAAACTATCCAAGTACACACTACGAATACCAGCTTCTTCAGCTCCGGTAGAAAAAAATTTTAGCATAAGCGGGTTGATAATGCGACCACAGAGAGCAAGGCTCTCTTCGGAAACGTTAGAAATTCTTGTTTACTTGAAATGTAATTTTTTGGAAAAATAAATTGATTAAACTTGGTGATATATATTTATTGTTAGAGGCCGAATAATTGCCGGTCTCGGTCTAAGTCTCGATTATTCCTGGTCTCGGTCACGAACCAAAGGTTTCGAAAGACGACCCGGTCTTGGTCTCGGTCTTGTTCTCAAGAAAATTTTGAGGTCTCGGTCTTGATCTCGTTGCAAATGGTCTCGACTACAACACTGGCTGCCCGCTACACCCTGCCCACTATCCTCGAAAATAAAACCAATAAAGAATTAAACAGTGAGCAGTACAGAAATGGACGCAACGTATTAAGTAGACGATTTTAACCCTTCCAAAAGTCAGGCATTAGGATACATGTAGGTCTACCATTTTGTCAAAAACAACTTCCACTCGACTTCAAGATGTACGTAAGCCAAGAACTAATTAAAATGTCTAAACAAGTTTAGAGTCTTGAATTACCTTAGATTGCCATTTAAAGTTTGATCCAGGGCTGCGAACTTGATCAATTTTTAACCGAATTCGAATTCACGAGATATTTGCAAGTTCGAGTGCTAAGAATTTTATATTTCGAGTTCGGCAAAAATGACCGAGTTCAAGTTCGAGTTCGCAGCTTTGGACTTTATAGGTCGCAATGGTATGAACAAATAAACGACATGCAGCTTTTCTTTTGGTAAAATCATAACTTCAATTTACAGTTTACTCGGATTGTAAACTATATTTCGTAGTGATCTTTTATTTCTTTTCAACCATTTAAAAATTTTTCTAATGAACTCGAACAGTTTTATGCGAGTTCAAGTTTGAGTTTGAGTTCAAAAAAAATATTCTTTCGAGTTCGAGTTCGGCAAAATGATCGAGTTCTTTCGAGTTCTTGTTCGAGTTCGCAGCCCTGGTTTGATCATCATATTTCCAATGTGACTGGTAATACTTCTCGTTCAGTGGGCAGTGGGCACCCTGACAAAAATTTCTCGATTTCTACCAAAGCCAGTTCTGATTGATCGTTATTACACTCTCGTAAACTTACATCGAGGCTACTGCCTGGTAAACCTATTTTCACTTGGGGTTCCACTATCAGCTCGCTGCTCCACGAACTACAAAATTTGCAATATAATAGAGCTGTACGAATTATAAAAGGACGCCAGACCCGTAACCAGAAACTGAGCTCAGGGGAGACATTTTTTTACAGTGGGGGCCAATTTTTTTGTTCACTCCCTAAATACCAACTTTAAAAACAGTCAACATCTGTCTCAGCTTGCAAAATTTAATTTTTTTGTGTAAGGGGCAGTCGCGCACCCAGAATTTGGCAAAGGGAAGCACAACCGGATCTGGGGGTGAAACCCCTAACCGCCGGAGACTACAGGCCCCCAGCCGCCAACGAACTTTTACGGTTTTCAAATAAAAAACGTTAAACATTCATTTTAACACACTTTTGTTGCAACCATCATTTGTTTGAGAAATCGTAAACTGAAAGTTAGGTTTCAGCACCTTATTACAAGGCAAAAGAGGGGTCATGGCACTGTACGTGGCCTTTCCCTGCGTGCGCCTAAGGTAAGGCCTAGCTAATTATTACCGATTGATATGTATTAAGTTGAAAGTTAGAAATAATGGCCGATTGGCGTATTGGTAACGATATCGCTGCCAGTGTGGGAGGTTTGGGGTTCGATTCCCGCGATGGTGAAATCAGACGCAGATTCGCCAACGGCTCCACACCGCAGCGATGTTTCTTCGTAGTGCAAAGCTATGTCGCCCAGGCGCTAAGCTGCGGAGATGGGCCCCGCAACTCGTTACATGATTGGATGTAGTGGCGCCGCCTGGGTCAAATTAGTGGGGGGGCAAAATGACGTTACAACTAGATGACGTCACGTACGGAAAACGGAAACCAAAAAGTGCTTTTTGTCTTGACTTGACTCTCGCTACCGTTGAACAAGTTGGAACGATGCAACTATTTAATCTAATGGAGTAACGCTACGTGGTGATAAATTTTATGCAAAGTATAGAAGTAAGCTACCTAGCCATTCCTTGTAATTTAACCACAATTTGAAGTATTATTTATCTAATAATTTGGCAAGTCTGCTTATCGAAAATATATTCGGACAGCCTTATTGGCTCATGAATTAATACAAAGAATTTCAATTTCATTATCATGAATCTAACGCACCAAGATCTTAAACTAAATCAAACGTAATCAAAAAAATCATACCCAAATGCTACACACAAATTAGGAGAAAATTAGTTTGGGTATTCAAATCAAATTTCTTCAGTTTTTAAAAATATGATTCCACGATTATTTTTAAAAACACTACATTACGCTAAATCAACAAGGTAAAATAGGCCAAAATTACGCAAATGCAACGAAAGTAAACGTATACATACTCAATCTACTCTCAACTTGCGACGCGCTTTGTCCTTATGGGACTTATCAGGCATATGCTAGGTAATTTAGCACAATTAAGAGAAAAACGAAAGCCTCGGACGCAGACAGCCTCATCAAAATGCTTATTTTCAAGCAAGCTAAACAATGTTGCAGACTCACATCTTTCATCTCCAGGGAAACTGATTAATATTGTGCCGGGATATGCAGCACAACCAGGGCTGAAACTTGGCAATGCGACCGTCCCGAAATCATCTTTCGGGGCCTCCTAAAATTTTGTTCTTGGATGGTGATACAAAAGAGCGAGCCCCGAAGGGGCGATGCCTAGCGAGGGGGGTCTGGGGGCATACCCCCCAAGAAAATTTTGCGGAATTCGACTTTATTTTGGAGGCTTTTTGTGCGTTTTGAGCCTTTAAAATTCTTCAGTTTTAACAAGGTATAGTAGTCTGTTTTACTAGGTCCCTTCCGAACCCACTAAAATAATGCTGCAAGCAAACCCTCCTCTAACATTTCGCTATCTATGCGAAGAAAAACGTTTTTAAGGCTTATTTTTGCGCTTTTTGCTTGAGGATGAGAGGTCCTTGGTATGCTACTAAACGTTTGTTCGCTAGTTTTGCGACTGCTATTTTTCGAAAAATTTGCAGGGGCTCCCCATGGCCAAAAGTATAAATATGGTATGGGGGCCCCACATCACGCCAGTTAAGACAAAAAATATATTGAATCTTAGAATAGGCCTATTTAAGGCGCCTTTATCATACGTTGAGTAAATAGTACTACGTACTGACTGTTCACGGGGCCCTCATTTTGTGCGGGCCCCCTCCGGTTGGGGGGTTCGGGGGCGCTAGTTTCGGCACTGAACATAACATAATGGTTTTCCGTGTTTTAGGAGATATCAATCCTATAATCAATTATCAAACTCTGAAATGAAATGTTGTGCGGTTTTATGGCGCTTTATAACTACTAAGGTCCTTTAGCGCCAGGACTAAATTTCATCAAGAATTCACTGACGTATTTTTATTCTGTGTTTATTTCATCTTACGCGCTGCACTTAATTGCTGAGCGTTTAGCAAGTGTAACAGCACATACCCGTTTTAAAGTCTTTGGTTCAACCCGACTGAGAATAGAACCCAGCCTACTAGCTTCCAAGGCGAACGCTTTTAACACTCTTCCATTGATCTTCTGCTGTAGCGCGACAACTTAGCCTTAGGCTATTTTGATGAAACAAGTTTTTCAACTTCAGAGGCAAAACAAAGGAACAACGCGCGAAGTTTAATGAGATATAGAACAAGTTAAAAAAAGCAATCAGGAAACTTGGTTAGAAACACTTTGGTTCGATTCCCAGCTTTAGTTAAATTGAGACATCGATAGATCATCCAGCGCAAAGCGTTTTAGTTGCGCAAAGTTCAAATAAAGTTGGTAGTATTTGAATTCATTAGTGTATGAAAATCAAATCAGAAAATCAAATTTTCCTTACACTCTCGGTATCACAGCAGTGGCAAGCCGTTGGCGACACTGTGTTCGATTTGATCTACTGGGAATCAAACCCCAGACCTCGTGAACCGACAACAGTGCCTTTAACCAGTAAGCCAAGCTCCGGTGTAACAAGACGCCTCTCATTATCTTTGTTTTTGTCCATATACGCTGACACAGAAAATGAAGAACATGTTAGAAACGAGGTGGTTTTGGCTTTATATTGCTTGTAGTTTAACAAACTTTCTTGTTCATGGAACATTCACACGAGTGGGCAACACATACATGAAAAGTGAGTCAAAAAATCTTGCTTCGTTAGTCAAGGGCAGATCCATAATTTTTTTAAGGGATGTTGTTATGAAATTGGTTTGGCAAAACCGTTGCAATGCATGATGTAATTAAATGCCATGGTATATGTTTGGGCAAATGTTTTGCTTTTGTCGCTGAACTGTTTCCTAAAAAAATGTTTTCATCAATCTTATAACATAACATCGCGATTAGGGAATGTCAAAATTCATAGTGGTTATAAAAGTATTCTTTGTTCACATATATCAAACAGGGAGTGTAGGGGGCGGCGAACCCAAGGGGGCGACGGGGCACTGTTCTCCCTTTCTTGACGCTTGAAGACGTTTTTTTGGGTTTGATTACTTAGAGTAATAACTACATGACCTCTCATTATCTTACTGCGGCCTTGTCTCCTCCCCTAATTTTTTTCCTGGCTTGGCCCCTGGTGTAAGGATCCCGAAGTATAGGTGTGTAAAACATGGGGATTGAAAGTTGGATTCATCAGTTCAATGGGGCAGGAAAACGGATCAATATCTAGCCGATAACCGACTATTATTTTACGTCACAGCACCCGATTCCTGCTGCTCCATGGAATTCGATAAACCGGTAAAAGGTTGCGGGATGACGTCACTACACGCCACTGGAAGAGAACAGCTTGCGTATAGTCCGGGATTCCCCAATCGGTTCCCCATCGGGAGAATATGCTCGTGGTCGTACGTAGCACGTATTGCTGATTGTAGTTGTGTGTCGTAGCGACATGGCCGAGCGTTACTCCGAGCAGGTTACAAATCTACGTCACGGGTTCGATTCATGGCCCAGACAATCGCATTTGATATGCATACAATGCCCATTGTATGCATATCAAATGCGATTGTTTGGGCCATGAATCGAACCGAACTGAATCGAACTGAATAAAAGAGTGTAAGCTCACTTTGCGCTCTCCCTCACTTACTGTTAAATCTTCATGAAGGTTCGTTTACCGATAAGCGACAGGCGGTACGCGACAAAAATTTTTCGCACCTTGTTTGTTTTATTTTACTATTCACCGATCACGCGAAAACCTGCGAAATCCTGATAGATTTACTTGCATTATAATTTTTGTGGCGTCATCGCGTGTCGCGTATCGGTAAACGCACCATTATACTCTCGGTCTTACGCCGAAGCGTATAACGAGTAGCGGGATACAACTCCGAGACTTAGCGCCTTGGCAATACAGCTCCGAAAAAACATCGCAGCGATGTTGAGCTATTGACGACATTGAGTCCAATTTGACCAGCCGGGTAATTGAACCCACGTCTTGCCGCATCGCTGGCGGTGCCTTCAACCTCAGTGGTATGCTATGCATAGTGACTAGGTCAAGCGGTCGGTGTATATTCTGTTCAATGTTTCTTGAGAATAGTTAGTTAGGTTTGCTAGCAATATGTGATGATGATTTCTTCATTTTTATCCTCCTGTCACGAGAAAGTGACGGAGGCGCTATGCATAGAACGAATCCAGACTCGCTAAGGAGTTGCCCTTATTTCCGAATTTTCCGCTTAAATTTTTTTTCTGACTTCTTCAATTTGCTGCTTGTTAGATTCCACCAAGCAAAGATAATTGTCGTGAAGCATTTTATCCACGCACGCAACAACGAGGCTTGGGTGAGAGTTGAACCATCAACCTTGCGATCATGACCGTCGTAAAAACGACGCTCCGAACCACTGAGTCACGCTGCCGACTAATGTAAAGCAGCGGAGAAGCGGGTTTCCGCGAACTCGTGACAAGTCCTATGAGGAGAGTTATGTCTTCTCGCTTATTTCAGCATTCAAGCTCCAGTTGGGTTTCAAGTGAGACTTGAATTTCGAGATTTCTATTTAATTGGTCCAGGTCAAGATGGCCAGTGCTCGGACCAGTATGTCATGGTCGAGTCGCCAGTCACTGGTCACACCATGGGAAGATTTTGCGGGAACTCTGGGATTCCCACAATTGTGTCGGCCGGTAAGTTCTGGTCAAAATACAGGAACGGACAGGGCCGGATTAAGGTGGTGCTATTGAGGGTATTCCTCCACCTCCGTGATAGGTCCCCACCGGTAAATCACTAGAAAAATAAAAGGTCTAATACTAACGTCAAAGTCAGACTCGCAGAAAGACATGCAGCTCCCCAAAAAACTAACCCCGGGTCCCCCAACGTCTTAATACGACCGTGGGGGGGTATCCAGTTGAAATTTTAGGAAGCAGGCAAATTACAAAAGGGTAAAACCATGACTACTCAATTTTTTGAACGAATGTTTTAAGCATTGATACTGGGGTTTGCCACAAAGGGGAAAAGGCAGTACCCCAACCTAGCTGAGCCTCTCGTTAAAGCTTTACCGATATTGTTCTTTGATGTGTGTTCCTACTTCGCTGTGTATCCAATTTTTGTCATTTGCACCGTAAGTCATCAGAAACTAGGGGTATAAGCAGAAATTTTCTCAAGTGTACACGAGCAAAGTTTTTCAACACCAAGCAACAGTTTTTGAAGGAGAATCTGAGCGATAAGAGTTTTTAACGCTTATCTCAGAAAGCCTAAGGGACATTAGAGCTCCCCGGCGTATGCTACAGGTACAAATACCGAGAAGCCCCAGAGCTTATAGGTCTCCTCTCGTAACCGGCCCTGGGTAAAAGCCATGGTTGACCACCCAGATTTTGGTGTAAGCTTGTGTCATGCAACTTCAGAGCAATTTCTTTTTCAGGAAATCTTTTAGTTGTGAGATTATATTCTGAAATTCCTCAGTCGTCTGAAAATTTTCGTGGCTTTGTTTTTGTCTTCCGAGAAGCAACAGAAACTCCTAACCCAGAACGTAAGGGTATTGCTATTCCGAGCTAATCCTTGTGCTTTGATTAGTTTGAGATGAGGCTCGATTTTTACTTTATTATGGCGCAGTGGTTTAAGACACCGTTGTCGGTGCAGGATATCTGGGTTCGTTTCCCGGGCCGGTCAGATCGAACACAGTGTCGCCAACGGCTCGCCGCCGCTGCGATGTTTCTTCGGAGCTGTGTTGCCCAGGCGCTAAGCCGCGGAGATGGATCCCACCACGCTGATGGCATTGGCTTCAACCACAAGCCTGACCGAGTGGTTCATTTTGTCAAACTTTTTTACCAAAATATAATTTTTAGTACGCCCAGGGGACTGGTCCGACCACGGACAATATTCATTGAGTCCACGAGAAATTGCAAGAGAACTTCTCAAAATTAAACCAACCAATGCCCCAGATCCCAATGCAAAGACGACCACAGTTCGGAATCGAATGTATGATCAGTTTAGACAGTTTGTAAACTAAAACGGGTTGAGTTGCCAAAAAACTATCTTTTCTGTTATTTCCAACTACATAATTGCAACTTAGGATTTTTGTATTAGTGAAGTATATGCAACATGGAAAATGACCCAGCTGAGCCTACTCTTTTGTTTTGAGAACACGCCGCAAGACTTGAACCGAGCTGTTAACGTAAAGGTTGAAGACACCGCTTACGGTGCCGGGAATCGATTTACTTGTCGGTCAAATTGGACACACTGTCACCAACGCCTCGCCAACGCTGCGACGTTTTTTCGGAGCTGTTTTGCCCAGGCGCTTAGCCGAGGAAATGGCCCCGTCATTCGTTACATGCTTCGGTGTAACACCGCGAGCACCGTATATTAGCGAAGATTTGATTTTTTTTAACTTCAATGTTTCAAAATGACTCAAATTCGGCTTATCATTCTCAAAAAAATTACGTTGCTATTTTTTCATTTTGAAGAACGGCGGGACAAGCCCGGCCGCCATCGTCGCCCGAAGAAGACAGTGATGCAGATGATTCTAAATCAACCACTACTGGGAAGAAAAAGCCAAAGCAAAATAATCCTCCAAAATTTGCCCGCCCAAAACCTGGTAAGAAAAATAACTAAAAAGTTTTTCTAGGCAGAACATTTTGTAACAATGATGATTTCTTTATTTGTATTAAAAAAATATCGAATCCAATCTTCATTACACTCGCGGTATTACGCTAAAGCGTGTATCGAGTGGTGAGGTCCATTCATGCGGCTTTGTGCCCGAGCAACACAGCTCTGGAAAAACATTGCAGCGTTGGCGAGCCGTTAACGACATTGTATACGATTAGACCGTCTGTGGAATTGAGCCCAAAACCTTCCAAGCTGCTAAGAACAAGTAACTAAACCAAACTAACTTAACGTTGGAAAAATAATTAAAGATTTTATGTTTCAGGTTTAAATAATCAAAACATTTACGGACAAAATCAAAACAGAGACATCGTAATAAGAAGTAAGTAAAATAAAAAAAAAAATTAATTATCATTATACTCGCGATATTACGCCGAAGTGTGTAACGAGTGGAGGGATCCATCTCCGCCGCTTAGCGCCTGGCACACAGTTCAAAAGAAACGTCGCAGCGCTGGCTAGCCGTTTGCGACACTATGTCGATTTAACTGGCCTGGGAATCGAACCCCAGACCTCTCGCACCGATAAAGCGTGCGCTTAAAAACTGAGCTAACCAAGAAGCAAGTATTCTGGAGTAATTGTTCCGTTGAGGGCGCTTAGCTTTTTGCTGATACCAGTTGTGATTCAAATTTATTGCCAACCGGTTCTATTACAAAGGTTATATTTTCAGCCAGTTCTGTTTCAACTAGTGGTAAAGTGCAAACAGCAATGCTGGTCGGTTTGCTGATCTAATAAAATTCCGTGAGAGGGTTTCTATAGAACGGCGATGCGAACCGGCAGAATCCTACCACTCGCTGATAGGCTAAAGAAGTAATGCTGCAATGAAACCTTCTACTGAATTCGATTTTTCGCTAATGTATGTCAATCCAAACAACACGTGTTACAAACTGTAGTTTACTTGGAAGGCCCAAGTTTCGGACCCAGTTTGGTTAATTGCATTTCCTAATTTTCGGATCCGACCCTGGAAGAAAATTTGTTCGTCTAAATCAATTTTTTCCCGATTTGTTGATCGAATTTATTGTGGTGTTGATTGCCTGGGGCATGGCCTAGAGGGACCGCGCATAAGTTATAGGATCCTACGTGACGGGTTCGATTCATGGCTGGAGCCGATCGCATTTGACATATATACCGGGTGGCTGCTGACTCGAAGAGCGCAAACTCATTTCGCAGTCTCCCTCAAATATTGTTGAGTTTCGTGATGAATATTTTGAATAAAACCTCGGTTAACGAGGTTATTTATTTTCTATTTGCTTGCAGCCGCGTTTCGGCATTCATGGTCCAACTTTGACCCGCTAGCGCCACTGTGCGCCATCTGACCGCCCCAGAAATAGAACCCAGCCCTTTGCGCCGATAGTGCTGTCTTTCATCATTACGCCAACCAGTTTTAATTTGTAGATGACATTGATAAAAATTCCAACCTTCCTCTTCGACTGGAAGTTCTGGTTGCGATTGGTGCTGGGGGGTTGTGTGCCACTGCTCTCATCATTCTCCTCGTTTGTAAAGTTAGTCAAGTTTGCAAGAAAAATGGAAGAAGAACTCAAGCACCTGCGCCATCTCCAAGTACAGCCAATGGTAAACGTATAAACTGTTTTTTTTTTTTTTGTTCATTGATATCCACTTAAGAAGGTTATACATGGCCTTTGATATCATCTTTTTGGAATTTTAGAAGGCACGCCGATTGCTGTTCTTTATTACCTAAGCCAGGGATGTCCAACCTGCGGCCCACTTAATGTTTGGATGCGGCCCAATATCGATTCACTAAAACAATTTTTTTAGTAAATTTATCAAGTAATGCGCACAACAGTCTTCATGTAGTGTGATCAAAATACTCTATATTTAATTAGTAAAATAATTAAAATGAACAATTTTAAGTCATTGTGACCCTTGTATTTTTGAAAATCTATTTGGTTAATAACTTTTTCTCAGCAATTTATCGCTAATTCAAATTTGGAAACGCTTTCTATAACGGTGATCAAATTTGCTACAACTTGAATCCCTGCACTTTTTTCGATTTGAAGCACTGTTTGGGCCCGAACTACTTTCAAAAATCTTTTGATAACTGTCATAACTATATGGTGTACGTGTTGCGCAGTATCTTTTATAGAGAACAAATTTGTAGAAATCTTAATTATAAGACATGCTATCATCTTAAAAAATTTTTTATTTGTCACAAAACGCTCAGTTTGCTCATAAAAATTATTTCAATTCTTTAGACGTGGCTATAGCGGTCGTCATGCCTTTGAATAAAGGCCATCTTGCTAGAACTAAATTAACATTTTTGAAAGAGTTATTTAGCAGTGGTATGCGTTGACGCCGCTAACTTGACAGTGTTAACTGACGGCTTCAATTTTTCGTTGGCGCTTACCGATGCGCCGTTAATTTTCAAAAAGTCGACGCAGGGTGTTTAAGCCGTAAAATTTTCGCTGTTTCAGCGTTAAGCGTCAATTTTTGGATTACATGCATATAGGAGACTCACGCAGGGGGACCTGCCCCCTCCTCCTTGGATCGGGCTCTCAAGAAATTTGTAATAAGCTAAATGCGATTTTTAGGTCACGATTACTCAAGTTGATAATGGTTGCACGTTGCAGCCTCTTTTCATTAATTCTTGTCAAACTTCTGCTGTCAGACATTAAGTATCGGTTACTGATTTATTTTTGTATTCCGTATTGTCCGCAGTAATTGCACTCACGTGCAGTTAACGGTATGTTGTCCTCTTTCGATAAAAAAGTGTGCTATAAGGAGTGTTTTTGATGCAAAAATCGTAAAAACTCTTAAGGCGGCTAGAGGCTATGCCCCCAGGCCTCCAGTTGTGCCCCCACCTCTCTATCAAAACCAAAGTGCGCCTCTGATTACATGAGCAATTTTTCGTTTCCTCAAAACGAGCGAGGTGTTCTTCAAGCTAAAAACGCTGTGAACTGCGATCAATGTAATTTTTTCAGGTGGTTTTGCGGACCAGTTAAATATTATAGTTTGCAATGCGGCCCATTAAATTAAAAGGTTGGACATCCTTGACCTAAGCCCAGTGATGGGCCCCACAAACTTTTCTGTACTAAAACGACAACGATAATCGATAATTTCAAAAATGCCCTGGGCGATACCAATAATCGAGAACTCTCAATTTCTTAAAACGATATCGGTAATCGATTAATTATCGCCGATAAATTTTTCCGATAAATGTTGCGGTAAGTTTTACATGCGTTCGACGAAGTTTTTTTGTAAGTCAAATTGCAAAAATGCTTTTCTAGATTTTTCAAGACAAGAGAGGAGTTCACGGACTCTGCCGTGGCATTAAGCAAAACAAAGAGATTTTTTAAAATTGCAACAAGACTTTATGGATACCGTGTATTTTTCTGTAGCCCCTACTCACTATAACTTCGAACACTCTGCGCATAAAGAATCGTTTATCGAAATAATTTATTGGTGACAACAAAATATATCACACAAGTGATATCGGTAATCGATAAATCAAAACTATTTTGAGCAATAACAATAATCGCTGATAAATTACCGCCGATAAATTATCTCGATAAATGCCCATTTTTACCTAAGCCTGCTTACTGTCAGTTAGACTGACATGCCAAGTGAAAGTTGAGAATGTTGCAGCTCAAATTAGACTTACTCTAAGCAGGGACGGATTAAGGGGGATTATGGTGGGGGTTATCACCCCGGGCCCCCCGGGAATAACGCCCTCTTGAAAAGGTCTACTGATAAAAGTTAGGTCGGCGAAAAAGCAAGGGGTTTTCCGAAAAATTAGATCCGGGGCTCCACAAACAGTTAATGCGGCCCTGAGTTTAAGTTACAGCCTGCGGGAAGCAAGCTTGAAATTTAATCGTTTAATCGGAAATATCGACTTGAATTGAGCCTCGACAATCTTTCTAAGAACTGGTCAGTAAAGTTTTTTTTTTCATAAACTGTGTCGTGCAAAGACTAAGCTTGATAAGTATTATTTTGAATTGTATAGTGCATTAAAATTAAGGAGGAAAAATAAAGCTGCTTTAGTTCTCAAAACCGGACGTTTCGACAATATAGATTCAGCTGTCATCATCAGCAGTGTATGCGAGGCAGTACAAAACTGTAAAGTTTTGTACTGCCTCGCATACACTGCTGATGATGACAGCTGAATCTATATTGTCGAAACGTCCGGTACAAAACTGTAAAGTTTTGTACTGCCTTGCACACAATGCTGATGACAGTTGTCAGTTTTGTACTGCCTTGCATACACTGCTGATGATGACTGCTGAATCTATGTTGTCGAAACGTCCAGTCTTGAGAAATACAGCGGTTTTATTTTTCCTCCTTAAGCTATTTTCGTCTCATATTTATTGCATTAAAATAAATTTGGGCAGTTTTCTAAAGAAATGTCACCGTTTGCTGGCGCCAGAGGTATCTAGAATAAAACAATACAAACGAGTAGCTTTGTTTAGAAAAATTCAAAATAAAAATAAAAAAAATAAAGACATTATAGATACTTTTATGGTTTTATGATGTTTTAGAAGAAAATAAAGCTGAACAAACCGAAGAAAGAATCGAAATGTCACCCCCAGAATATTCCCCGAATAAAGACGTGCAACTTCCGACCGCTTCTCCGGCACAGGAAACAAATTTCTCCATTCCAAACCCTGCTCCATATCCACCGGAGTACTATTCATCATCGGGATATCCGTATTATTGTGCGAGTGCTGCTACTATGCCAAATGCAATACGAAGTGCTGGTATGCCAGCTTTCGTGTCCAACACACTTCCACCCGGCTACTCAACCAACCAAATGTTACCAACAACCCCTTTACCCACTCATGCAAATCCCCAAATGGGTAATCAACTTCTTCTTTTTGACCCTACAACTGGGATGTTATACAATCAAGACCCCTTTCAAACTGCGCTACCCCAAATCTTCCCCACAAACAAGACTCAGGTGCAGTTTAAATCTCCCTCAAAACCCAGTGAATCCGACTCCTCTTCCGACACTTCGAGTGAATCCAGTTGGTCGTCGTATTCCTCCAACGAACACCGTCGCTCTAAACATAAATCTCAAAAAAGAAAAAGCAAACGAAGCTCCAAAAGAAAAAAACAAAACGGACGCAGAAAAAAACGAAGACGATAAAAAAAGCAAAACATTGAAACGCGGTTGCGAACTCTAACTCGTTTTTTTGCGAACTCAAACTCGTCAAGGAAAAATCCCTAAATTCGAACTCGTTTTCAAAAAAAGTTTATTGAGTTTTGAACTTATTCTAAACTTGACAAAAACACTGAAACTTGGTAAAAATTATTGAACTCGGAAAATCAAAATTGAAGAATTCAAACTCGCCGTGCAAATTTTTAGTGAACTCGAACTCGATCAAAGTGTTTGCGGGTATTCATTCAAAAGATACTGTTTTTTTAGCTCCGGATTTTTGCGAAAGTCTTATTGCAGAGGAAATGATGCTGCATTTTGCTTCATCAGTTTCTGAAAACTTTGATGTTGCAACGATTTTTACTTCTGCTGATTTCTTGTTAATGCAATTTCCACTGTTCTGCTGCATCGTAAAAAAAATTAAATCTTCATTATGCTGCGATTTCACGGCGAAGCGTGCAACGGGTGAAGGGCTCATCTCCGCGACTTCGCGACACAGAAAAATCGCTGCGGGGGCGAGCCGATGACGACTCTGCATCTGATGTTACGAGCCTGGGAAGCAAACGCAGAACCTATCCCACCAAATTGTGCCATTTTTTCTCTTGTTTCTTGGTACTATTATAAATATGATTTATTTCTCATCTTTTGAAATTTGAGTGCATTTTATGTTATTCGAATAAAACTGAGCTTGTATTCAAATAGTTTTTAGCAACAAATTTATACATTTCAGTGAATCACAAAAATATCGTCAACCAAAAATTTTAGTTTCGTCGAAAAAACAGCTGACATACAAAGATAGAAGACATTGTGCTTTTTTATGGACTTTGCTGATTGGACTATTAATTGAAAAATAGAAAGGAGGGGGGGATGGTCTTGTTTAGAGATCAAATCAAATCTTCATTATACTTGCGGTATTACGTCATTCCGTCGAAGCGTGCAGCAAGTCTCGGGCCCATCTCCGCGGTTCAGCGCCTGGACAACACAGCTGCGAAGAAACGTCGCAGCGGTGGCGAGCCTTGGCGACACTGTGTGCGATTTGACCGGTCCGGGAATCGAACCCACCCGATAGCGATGTTCTTAACCCTTTCGCCCAGCGGCTGGTAGCCTACTTGTTTTGTTAAATAATTCTTAAATAATACTTGATAATATCAACTAAATTCCCAATGAACTAAATAATACTTGTTAATAATTTTTAACTTCAATGCAAAAGAGACTATTGTCACGGTACAAGTATTATTAACGCAAAAATATGACACCCTGTAAAAACAATGCATCGTACCGATAACAAATACAAATTACGAAAAAACAACAACAAATTTAGCTTTTCACAAAAATACAATAACAAATAATTCATTTTCCAAAACAAAATATTTCGTCGATTCCTTGATGAAACTACTGCCACTACGAACAAGATAAATACAACAAAGCGCGACACAGTGAACACTGCTTCGACCTACCAGGTTTTATCAATGTGCAAGCACTAAACAGACATAATCACCCTGTCCACATGTTCAATTTTAGTCGGCTCAAAAACCCATGGCATTCTATATCGTAATAATCAAAATTTTGATGTCATAATTACTTTTTCAACTATGACATCACAAAATTGATTATGATGCGGAAACCTGTGGGCTTGTGGAACACTTAAATTGGACATGTGGGCTGGGTAAGTGAAAGGCTATTTCGTTCAATATACAGTTGGATGAGACAAAAGGCTTTTCAAAAACAAGGAAAAGCGAAATATGTTTCAGAAAATATTAAACGCAAAACATTACTTTAATGTGTACACAACGCAACAATAACTGTTCATAAATATCAACAAGTAAATAATCCCCATTGGCTGTACGTTTGGTTGCTTAGTTTGGCTTAAAAAATGCGCTTGCCCCGAAAATTATAAACATCCAATAATAATTGACACTATAATTTAAAAAGGCAAATTTTAGAAAGTTCTCAGAATAATTTCACTAAACCACATCTTCATTATACTCGCGATATTACATCGTAACGTGTAACCAGTGGCGAGGTGCATCTCGAGGCTTAGCGCCTGAGCAACACAGATCCCAAGAAACGCCGCAGCGGTGGCGAGCCGTTTCCGATTGACCGTTCCGCAAGTCGAACCCCAGACCTCTCGCGCCAATAGAAATGTGATCAACACTACGCCAACACGCGTGTCTCAGAATCATCTAATTTTTTTATTTAAAATTCATTTTTAACGTTTTTAAAAGTATCCTCATTTACGCTGAAAGATCAATCACGATTAGACTTAACATAATTATAAATGCATGCGTTGCTGTTCTTGCGACTCTGACTTAGAGAAATTGATCAGCGCAATCTTGACAGTAGGTTTCTTCCTCTTCAAGGATGAACCCTTCTCCTTCCAACCGATTCTTGCATCTCGCACATTTGAAGCATCCAATGTGCCAATGGTAGCTTTCAAATTCAATCATCTCCGTTTCACCTAATCCTGTAAAATTGATCAAATCAGAATTTGCATTTCGTTGCGATATAGTGGTAGTACAATAGTGTCTTTAATTTTCGCACCTTCAACTCGATAATCAATCTGTTTGTTTATTCACCAAGTGATGCAATGTTTGTTTATTCACCAAGTGATACGATAAAGAATACGGTAAGATGAAAGAAACATAACACGGTTCAAGAAAAGAGAAGAGGCAACAAAACGATTAACGTTATAGCACGCAGGTAGGACAAGAGGAGTTAAAAAAACAAGAGTGGATATGGTTGTAACACCTACAAAACCATCGCAATATTCATAGAAATAACAAGACTTAGTACCAACAAAATGAAAATAAAATAAAGGCTATAACTGTGGTAATGAAAATAACACAAATGTGTATGGTCTTTTTAGTGCATTAGTTATGTGCGTGTGTACTAAGCTATACCAAATAAGTTCAAAACAGTTTACGATAGAACGGTGCTGGAGTAACCGGTACAACAACCTTTAACCTGATCAAAGGGTAGTAAGCATCATAGGCTTATTATACGAGTGTGAAAGAATGAAATTAAATTTTGCGCATATAATATTTAAGTTCAATAAAAATTCAAAGGCTTGGAAACCGGTGAGCAAAGGTACAAATTTCGTACTCACCCGAAATTGCCAGATTGCATTTCAGGCACTTTTTGGCAAACTTTTTCGAGTGGCATTCTACGCAATATGGTTCGTCTTTGTGAGAAACTAACTGTTTTCCTCCGAGTTCAGCATTACATTCGTTGCATCGCAAGCAGGCTGAATGGTAAGTTTCATCGCGATATGAGACACCGTTAGCTTTGATCGTCTGAAGATTAAAAAGAAGAAGATGAACGCTTAAGCATCAAAAACCTTCATTATACTCTCGGTTTTACGCCAAAGCGTGTAACGAGTAATTGGGCTAATCTCCGCGGCTTAGCGCCTGGACTACACAGCTCCGAAGAAACGTTGCAACGGTGGCGAACAGTTAGTGACACTGTGTCCGACTTGACCGGCAGGGGAATCGAACCCAAGACTTTCCGCGCAGATAGCGATATCTTTAACACAACGCCAAAATTATTGAAATACAAGTCCATGGCTGCATCAGATGCAACCAACACTGGAATCGATCCTAACTATTTTTTTCAAATTATATGAACTAAAGATTCAGCAGTAGTTGGGAGCTTGCGTTCTTCTAGTCATCAGCCACCGAGTATTGCGAATTAAACCCGCCACGCAGGGTCTTCGTTTTAAATCCTTTTCCAACCTTCTTGCATTTTGCGCATTTGTTTGCGAGCTTTGCTTCGAAACAATTTTCGCAAAAATATCCCTCTTCATTGTCCACGAAACTCTTTTTCCCGATCACCTTCTTGCACGAGGAGCAACAGAAACATTTCTCATGGTAACTTTTTCCTTTGTATTCCATTCGTTTGACACCTTGATAAACAAAAACCGATCTTCATTATACTCGCGCTATGATGCCGAAGCGTGTAATGAGAGACGGGGACCATCTCCGCGGCTTAACCCCTGGGCAACACAGCTCTGATGAAACGTCGCGGCGATGGCGAGCCCGCCCGTTAGCGATTCTGCGTCCAATCTGACCGGCTCGGTAATCAAACCCAAACCTCTACCACCGATAGCCAAGTGTTTAAACACAACATCAACCTTAATAAGCAATAAGTGTTGCACTAAGCCAGCACTCAAAAAGAGAAGTTATGGACCAGCGGATGTTAAAGACAACACACATCGACAATGCTAAGTTTTGGCCTATTACAGCACTAAGTGATTAATAATGAAGATTCTCACGTATTAATACTGTAGAGCAGGGGTGGGCAACCTTTTTCTATTCGCGCGCCAAAATCAGCTAAAATCAAAGGCCAAATTTTTCCGCGTACCAACCGACAGTTCATGTTCTCCCCTGAAAATACCGGTGAAGAGCAAAAAAAAAGGTCTTCACGTCCTCAGATGTCCTGTTCTCCCCTGCAAATGTCGGTGAAGAGCAAAAAAAAAAGGTCTTCACGTCCTCAGATGTCCTGTTCTCCCCTGCAAATGTCGGTGAAGAGCAAAAAAAAGGTCTTCACGTGCTCAGATGTCCTATTCTCCCCTGAAAACGGTGGCGCACCCAGGGGGGGTTCGGGGGTCGACCCCCCCTTCTAAAGTAAAGTGTCCAAACTGTGCAAGCGCAGTATCGGTATTCGGTACGTGCTGCTATTTCAAAACATTCGGTACGTGCTGCTATTTCAAAATTCTGACGAGACTTTGGTTATAGTCGAAATATTTCAAAACAGCTGTGACAGAATATGCCTCACATCATACTGAAGCCAAACCAGGTGGTTGGAGTAGTGGTAAGAAACATTGTTATCAGTGAGGGCAGGGGCTGATCCAGGGGGGGGGGGGGAGTGGAGGATGCATCTCCCCATCAGTCATTTCGAAACATGTTTTTGATGAATACAATTTCTCCATAATTTTGAACTTTTTCGATAACAATAAGCCTCACGCCCACAGCACGCATAATCGAAAATGTACGAACAAAATGCATTACATTTGGTGAAACACTCAGATTTAGGGGAAAAAAATTTAAACAAGATTTGCGAAAAATTGTTCAAAAGGTATTAAAATGGCCACTACAGCATATAGATTTTTCAAAATTTTCTGGGGTGCACGCCCCCGGACCCCCACAGCTTTTTTTTATTCTCAATATGCTTCAAAATAATTTTTCCGGAAAAAATACGCTTGAAAATATGTGAAAATGTGGTGCTCCCTCACTGAAAAAAATTCTGAATATGCCGCAGACATGAAAACATTTTTCAAAGGGTCTTTTACGTCTTTTGAGTGTGTAACGGCTTTGTATTTCGGCAACATTCAACCTAATTCAAAAATTTCATCCCCCCCACCAAAATTTTCTGGATCCGCTCCTGAGTGCGAGATCGAGTTTTTTTTAGAACCCCCCCCCCTTTGAAATTCGCTGGGTGCGCCCCTGCTTGAAAATATCGTTTTCACGCCTTCAGATGTCCTACAAAAAAAAATCATAGGGCCATATGTTGGTCAGTGAGACTTCTGCTGCTGCTTTTCCGTTGACACGTTCCCGTGGCCTCGCTCGCGTGCCAGGGGTTGCCCGTTCCTGCTGTAGAGGATAATCACATAATTGCATTTACCGTTCGGACTGAGCTTCTGATAAGGCTTCATACTTAGTGCAAAAACATTCTACAATTTTATTCACACATCTTACAAAACTTTAAAGCAGCTGAATATGCATTACCATTACATATGAATCTCGTCACAAAAAATATTTCTTCAAAGCAAAACAATTGGCGTAAATCGCAGCACTTTGTGCGCTAAACCCCAAACCGCTGCGTCACACAGCCGCTAATTGGTGCAAAATGGAACGGGAAGCAGCATGTTTTGTAAATTGTAGCGCATAAGGCAGCCTTAAAATAGCCGTCCAGCTGCATTTGATTACATTATTCAATTACTCAGCAAGCAATTTAATTTAGCTGAAATAAAACGGCAACGCTTGAAATGATTTGAACAGCATAGATGGCCAAATCTGCCTCTGGAACTGTAGACTCGGGTTTGATTCCAATTCAGGTCAAACCAATGACTTTAAAATTGTTACTCAGTGCCGTTGGGAATAAGGCATTTAACGAGATTCTCCCTATCTTGGTGTGATATGGCCGGGAATTCCCAACGAGTTCGTTACAGCACTTCGATCGCTTTCTCGTGGTAGGAGGGTATACAATGCCACTAAATACAAACACAATAAACAAACAGATTGCTTACCTGGCTTGAAAGATTGCTTGCATGCTGTGCATTTGGGAGAAAATTTATTCTCAAAGCATTTGGCGCAAATAAATTTTGAATCCTTAAAGATAAATTTTTGCCCGGTCAAGGATTTCTCACATCCGTTACAAGTGAAACACCCGTCGTGAAAATGAAGATTTTTGTACGAAATATCCTGCAATAAAAAAAAATGTGGCTAAATGATGCTGAGAGAGCTGGTTCGATTCTAGTGTACAGCAGATGCTTCAACTCCTACTTCATTCATTTATTTTTGTAGACAATGCCAATGCTTGTTTTCATAAAACAGTTCGCCGGTCGGTGTATAGTGGCTAAAGACGTTGTCGTCGGCGCGGAAGGTCTTGGGTTTGAGTCCCGGGACAGTCAAATCGGACACAGTGTCGCGAATGACTTGTCACCTTTGCGATGTTTCTTCGGAACTGTGTTGCTCGGGCGCAAAACCGCGGAGATGGACCCCGCCACTCGTTACAGGGAAAATTCGGTTCTTTCCGCATCATATTATGCTGGCCGAGTGATTGAAATCTTGTCTCAAGTTAACGACCAACAGCGGTCATTACGCTATTAACACGTCACTACTAGTTGAAACGGGTGTGGGTTCGAATCCTATTTATAAACAAAATGTTTCGCAACGTTTTTAGTCTAGCTCCAGCGACCCAGAGTTGAATTTTAACAAGTAGCAACCTGCTACAAACAAGTCGTTATCTGTTTGCAATGAAGCAGTACAACAGTGGTATAAAGTAGGCCTACACCAAACAGGAGCGTAGACATCAAAAAGTTTAAGGAAGGGGGAGGGGGACAATTTACATTAGGCCAAAAATTGCAGTACTTTTAAAACTATTTCAGTTATGTTTCAGATTACGCTTTGTCAGATGGGGGCAGGGAGGGGATTAAGCTTTGCCAAAAAAGGGGCACCCCCCTCGCTTCGCCACTGGCTCCGAGCGCTTACGCTATAATTTCATCAGATTATTTTCACATTAACGTCTATGGTCAGTTCTTTGCACAGTAATTCCAATTACCTTCGAACGTCCTTGACTGTAGGAATAAGCTGCGCAAATGTGCTTAAAAGGAATCAAAAAACAAGCATTTATAGCGCAGTCTTTCCCTTGGGAAATTAAACAAGTTTCCTACGCGAAAATATAACACTAATTGCTCGTTTCAATTACAGTAATTTAAAGTGAAAGTGAATAGCGAGATAAGTTACTATGTTAAAAGTGTGTCAGTTTCAAAAGTCACATTTACTACAAGCTACGATTACATTTGAACAAAGTTACAAAAAAAAATCAAAAAATACAAAAATAAATACGGCAAACGAACAACTGCGCAATTTTAAAAATATGCAAAAAAGGAAATCAAATATCAAGATCAAATCATCATTATACTCGCAATGAAGCGTGTAACGAGTGGCGGGGTCCATCTCCGCGGCTTAACGCCTGGACTAGCTTACACGGCACATCCGAAAAAACACCGCAGCGGTGGCGAGGCGTTGGCAACACTATACCCGTTTTGACCGGCACGGAAATCACACCCCATACCTCCGCTACCGAAAGCGATGTTGTTAATTACTGCGCCGAACGACTGGTTGTATCAATACCTTGCTAACTTTTGAGCACCGCCAGAGTTATAGCGCCGAAAATCAAAAATTTAACGCAAAACTGTTGGTTAATTTGCAATTTAAAAAGTGAAATAATATATTATAAACAAATGCTAATCATAACGTTAACTCACGAAGATTCAAACTCGTGTTTTTTGCGCCAAGTCTCAAAATGAGGGCAATCATTCGCTGATTAAAGGGGATTAACAGGGCACAAGACCACCTAAATTTTTTGCTACATATATTATCCTCGACCCCTGAAGAGCCTCACGGTGAAACAGCCAGTTGGGGCTTTTAAATATACTTTCATTGCTGATTACAATATTGTGTATTAACCTATTAGTATTTTAATGAATCTAAAGCACAAATCTGCCAAATCAGCAATTTCGCCCCCCCTTAAAATTCTTGAATCTGCCCCTAGCGCTCGATTAGTATGAAGAGCTTGAGTTAATTGCAGTAAAACTATCGATGAAAGCTTATAAAGAAAAGATCAAAGAAATCAGTTGGCTGGCATAATCCCTTGCAACCATTCATTTTGACCCATGGGGTTTGTTAGATGGATCAACACAACATTCTACGTCTATTTTGGATGATTTTGATCGCGATCAACAACTAGTAGCCTAAACATAATACTGTAACAACATAAGACGTGATAAAAATTATTTTATCACGAAACAAGCAACAACTCATAAACAATGTTCAAAATAAAAACATGCAAACTTTTATCGAAAATTTCCACCTACCTTAGTTCCAGTCGCAATAATTTTGCTGCAAGTGTGACATTTGTTGCAGAAAAGATTTTCGTAGCATTCAACGCAAAACTTTTGGGATTTCTGAAAAAACGTATTTACTTTTTATTCCATTTGAATAAGATAACATTGTACCACACCACCCGAAGAGCCGATAACGACGAAACAGGACGAAGTGTATTTTTATGGTAGAGTGATTTCAAAACTTAAATCGAATCTTCAATATTCTAGCTGCGACGTTCCTGCGGTGCTGTGTAGCCCAGACGCTAAGCCGCGGAGATGAATCCCGCCACTCGTACACGCTTCGGCGTAATAAAGCAAATGTCATAAAGACTTGATTTTTCATTGTAACAATATTGATCGTGAGTAGTTAAAGAACGCAAAACAAAATGGATTGCGAAAATGACGATTTGGAATTTTTATCGCATTTGTCCAGAAACTTCGAATTTGCAGCGCTTTTCCCTTCGAGGAAGCAAACCCGTCAGTTGGCAAACCGGTAGTTGGTAAAGATATCGCGAATGGTGTGCGAGGTCTTGGGTTCGCTTTCCGGGACGAACTGATCGGATACAGTGTCGCCAGGGCCCGCAATTCGTTACACGCTTCGGCGTAATACCGCGCGTATAATGAAGATTTTGTTTTTTATCATCGAAATTCTCAGTTTTTAGAACACTCCAGTGAAAGAACTTGAAAACAAATAGTGATACTCCAACGCAAGTCATTAACACTTCATGTTTTACTGAATTTTTAAATAGAAATATTTCGGAAACCATCCAGTTAACTCAGTTATTAAGACATTACTATCGGTGCTGGCGGTTAAGGGTTCAAATCCCAGGTCGGTCAAATCGGCACAGTGTCGCCAACAGCTTGTACCGCTACGAGATTTTTTCAGAGATATGTTGCCCAGGCGCTAAGCCCTGGAGATGGACCCCGTTATTCGTTACACGCTTCGGCGTAATACCGCGAGTATAATGAAGGTTTGATTTTGATTTAAAATGTTTCGGATCTGTTGCAACCAGTATAACGATAAGTTCAATATTCAATTCAATATTCATTTATTTTCCATGACGCAAAAGCGCAGCGGTGAAAGACCAAATCGTCTCCTCAGAACCGAAATTTTTTGATAGCTCGAAAACGGATTATCAAACTTCGAAAAATTGAAACTACAGCGAAGAATTTGAATTCAATCGAATATTTTATTACCTTAAAAGACCCCCGATCGATCGAAAAACGCAAAAACCTCAATTACAAAAAATTTGGTTTCGCTTAACGTTACGCCTTAGACCTTAACTACAGTTTTTCGCATTTACGCATTAAAATCAAATTTTTGTTATAGGCCTACTAGCGGTATTACGCCGAAGTGTGTAACCAGGGGTGAGGTACATCTCCGCAGCTTGGAGCCTGGACAACACAGCTCCGAAGAACGAATCCAGAACCTCCTGCCCTGTGTCCGATTTGACCAGCCCGGTATCGAATCCAGAACCTCCCGCGCCTGTAGCAATGCAGAAATAACATAACTCAATAAACGTCATCATGAGCTACCTGTATTAGATACTGTCTTCCCATTAAAGACACGAGACAGTTGCTGCAGTTCGGGACATTCCCGCTTCTTTCCAATTTCACGCTCATTTCTAATGTCAACTTCAAGCTCTGGATTTGAACTTCAAGTTTTTGATTTGAACTTGAACTTCTGCAAGCAGCGTTCAAATCACGTTATTTATAAAGACACTGTCTGCAAATAGAAGTCCATTAATGACGTCACAATGTATTTTTATCGTATTTGACAACTGTAAGACATAAACTAACGAAGTGAGGATACCTGTATTACAACGTAAATGACTCATGATAACTAGAGATGTTGATACCTGACTCACGGGTTCGATTCCCAAGTAGGTTCGATCTGGCATAGAATGCTTGAACTTTATTTTTCTATCGCCATAGCTCAGGGGCAAATCCAAAAAAGTTTTTTGGGGGGTCAAAGTCAAAAATGCATATTTAACACTTTTGTAGATCTGCGGGCAACCCTAGGCGTTTGCTTAATGTTCCTATCCCTAAATGCAAAAGTATGCTTTTAACAATAGCACAAATACAACACATTTTTCGTTGAAGTTTGTAGCAGATCAGGGCAGGCGCCAAGGGAAAACTAGGGAGCCTGACCTCCCCATTCGACATGCTCGGCCCCCCAATTAACAAGCTTACTCTTTTTGAAGACAGCGGCTTTTGTGCTTAATTTCAAACTTTGCCTCCACTTGGTAAATGCTTGGCCCCCTTAAGTCGACTGCTCTGCGCCGGCTCCAGCAGGTCATAACGGAGGTAAAATCAAGAAAACACTCTGATCTTCATTATTAGTATACGCGGTATTATGCCGAAGCGTGTAACGAGTGGTGATACCCACTTCCGCGACTTTGGTGCCTGGGCAACACAGCTCTGAAGAAATAGCGCAGCGGTGGGGACACTGTAAAGTGAATTCTGCAATTTCATTTTTTCGCTGTCTCTGCTAAAATCTATCAACAACCGATCTCATTTAAATGCGTGTTACATGAAATCCTTTCTACGCTAATATGGGGTTTCCCTGATTCTGCTGCATTTGCATCTTGCAAATTTGCTTTAATCTTCTGCCCAAATTCTAATGACATCAAGTAACCTTATTCCAAGGATCTCTCAATTAAAACTTTTAACATACCTTTATGACGCAGTTAGTTGCTATTATGAATAACAATGACGATAGCCTGTTTGAAATGTCCAATATTATTTCAATGTAAATAGACAATAAGTCAATAAGGGAAGAAAACTGGCTTTAAACGGGCCTCCATAAACTGACTTACGCTCTGGCCAACAAATATTTATTCTCAATAATCCGGCTTCTATTTCTTATTTACACATTGCTTTGTGCATAAAGCTATTCCGCTACAAACGCCAGTGTTTGATTGCGCTAGCCTCACGTTTACGACCTATTCTATCTCAGTCCACTGTCATCGAATTAACAGGATAATATAGACTTCGCAACTAGTAGCTGTCTTTTTTTCCTAAAAAGCTTACTTTGCATTATACTGGCTTTTAATTTAAAACAAACAATGGTTATTTTTGAAAATAACAGCTTGGACTGTTTGATTATGACAAAAAAGCCCAGATCATAAACTTTCTAAATTTCTTATCTTTCATTACCATTCACAATGCTCTGCAGGGGCGGATCGAGGGGGAATGCACCCCCCCACCAGCCATTTTCAACAATGCTTTGGATGAATAAAATTTTTCCGAAATTTCAACCTTTACATAACAATATGTCTAGGTCGCCGTAAGCACGCATGATCGAAACCGTACGAACAAAATGCATCATATTTGGTGAAGCACTCAAAGTTAGGGGCCAAAAATATGAACTAACTTTGCCTGAAAATTGTTCAAAAAGTACTAAAACGGCCGTTACAGTATGCAAGTTTTCAAAACTTTTTCGGGGGAGCATGCCCCCGGACCCCCCTAGAATCGTTTTTGTCACTTAAGTTGCTTAATGCTAACGCTGCCGGAAAAAACTACGCTTGAAAAAATGACAAAATTTGATACCTCCTCCTGACAAAAATTTCTGAATACGCCCCTGACAGGAAACATTTTCAAAGGGCTTATTTATGCCCATTTCCGGGTCTAAACCTTTTAACGTCTTTGTAGTTAGTTAACATTCAACCTAATTCAAAATCACATCCCCCCCACCAAAACTTTCTGGATCCGACCCTGATGCTCTGGCTAGTATTTTTTAGGGGAAATCAGTTTATTTCAGCGTTTTTAGTAACCGGAATTCAGTTGGCAGTGGCTATATAGTTCTGCAGCGCGTAAGTAATTATTTTTGTCGCATTTTTTTTAAGAAATTTCAGTAAAATAATAAGCCAAATTTAATCAAGCAAATCGTGATACAAACTAGGCCACCAGACCAAACAAGTAAAACAACTCAATTTGACTCAAACCTTACAACAAATAAAAGAAACGTGTTATGACCAAAAATGTAAGCTTTGGCCGTTGAGTTGTTGAAAATACGAAGCAATTAGGTTCCACTAGAATTCAATCAACAGAATCAACAAACCAAAAGCAGTGACGTAACTAGGGGAGAGCAAGAGGGAATGCGCCCTTTTTTGACGTACGAAGACCATTTTTTTGGAGCTCGATTACTAAGACAGAATCAACTAAAGGGAGAAAACAAAGCCTCTCATTGTGTAAATCGGCCCTGACCCCCTAAAATTTTTCGCTGGCATTGCTCCTGCCCAAAAGAAAAACAAAATTTACCAAACTTAACCATTATAAAAACCAGTCGCCTCGAAAGATTAACATCATCTGCTACTATGCTGCTACAAACTCAATTTTTTAGAACAAAGTTAAAGTATCGTGGCGCCTGGTTCCGTTGTTCCTCTGCAACTTGTAAATGAACGTTTATACAGTTTTATCTTTTTTGCGCAAGAGCTCAAGTGCAAAATTAAACACTATTTCCACTTAAAACCACGAAAAAACTATAAAAAGCTTTTAACTTTTAAGTTGAAACAGTAATGACCAGCACTTTTCTTTTTAAAAATAAATTTACTAAGCTTTCCGTCGTCAGCAGCTGGCTATAATTGCGGACAGTTATTTCAACCAAATTCAAATAGCAGGCACAAAGCTGACCGGGCGTTTAACGTAATGGTTCAAGATACCGCTAACGGTGCGGAAGGTGTGGGTTCGATTACCGACCTAGTCAAATCAGGCAAAGTGTCATTAACGGCTCACCACTGCTGCGACGTTTCTTCGGAGCAGTGTTGTTCAAGCACTAAGCTGCAGTAATGGACCCCGCCACTTACACGCTACGACGTTATACGAATATAATGAAGGTTTGATTTAACTTTTGACTCCGAGCTCTATATTTTATATCTCAAAGCTGGTTTCGCCCATCTTCATATTATTACAGAAATTTGCAGCATCGTCAAGAAAAACTGTTTTATTTGCAGAAATTAGAATAAAAAAACGTAAGGATATCATGACCCAGTCAAAACAAGATTGTTTGCAACATGCGTTCTAGTAAAGTGAACAACCAACTTTGTTTACAGCAAATTGAATCCGTCGCAGAGAACACGCGTAGACAAATGCAAGAAACCGGCAGTTCCATAATATCGCCATTGACATGGTGCGCTGGTTATAGACCCAACGTAACGGGTTCGATTCACGGCTGAAGGCGAATGAATTTGACATATACGGTGACTGCTGACTCGAAGAGCGCAAGCTCACTTCACAGTCTCCCTCAATAATAGTTCAGCTTTCAGTTCAATAATTTGAAAATAACTTCAGATATTTATGAACTGCTTTCTTCGTAATCTTTTTCTTGATCGGTAACACCATCAATTTTTTTGGGAAAAGAAAGAAACTTTTTGACTCCATGTACTTTAAGGTTGTTACATCAATCTATAAGGCAAAGTTTCACCTCAATAACTGCATATTACCAATACTGGTTTACGGTTTCTTATTTTTTGTAATTTTGATATTATCTTTTATTTTTTCGAACTCTTGCGATTACTATTAACTTTGGTAAAAACTTTGCTCCTGTCGGACTAAAACGTCATGCAAGTTGTGACGTAATTTCATTTATGACGTTGTTTTTATACTCTTTTCTTTGACGTGGATACGCCTTCAATCGTGAACTACAAAAGCATTTAACGCAACACGTATAAACTGACCATAAAAATTCAATAAACGGTTTTTTCTCTTAGAAGCTCATCATAATAAATCGCCAATATCGCAAAATAACGAAGTGAATAGATAGATAGTAGATCAGATGGGCCGCGAAATGTCAATAGGTCAATTCAACAATCCTTTAAAGGTGAAAATATTTGCACAAATTGAGTCAGAAGGAACGATCACCAAGCTGATTGTTGTCCAATGAATAAACAGACTGATCAACAAACATACTCGACATAACACTAACGCCTAAAAACAAAGCAAAATTATGAAATGTTGAATAGAGGTTGGGCTACAATAATCAGCAAATAAACGGATTTTCTCCTCATTAATTCAGACAACTCCATTACTGTACAACAAAGAACCAACCTACCAAAAGATATCCTACTTTCAGACCTAAATAAAAATGCTTGGTGAAGTGGGATGGAATAAAACACGTGAGCCTGTGGTACAAAAATGGTATTCACAGCTCACAAGAGGGCAGTGGCACAAGCAGAGGGGGGCCACCGGAGTATGGGCCTCTCTGTTTGACCATGGTCTATAAATTACAGACCATGGTTTGACGTATGAAGGCCTTTTTTTGAAATCAATCCCTAAGGGCGAACGAAATCGGAGTTTCTCATTGTCTTATCCATCGCTGGCCCCCTCGTTTGATTACACGAAGACTGTCAAAAAAACTTTAACCTAGACCTATGTAACATAGGTTTCCTTCGAAAACAGATCTTCCTTGAAAAATTTAAGACCCTTTAGGTACGGATTTAGAAATTTTTTAGGGGGAGGGAGGCTTGAGCCCCTCAGTATCCCCTACCTGTATTTTGTATCTGTCAACGAAAGACAATCCTGATGTTTCGAAATAGGTTCATTTAATCGAATCAAATGTTTTGTTTGATCAGCAATTAACATTTTTCAAGGTAATAGGATTGGGATTACTGAATCAAAATTATGTCACAATTCGCAATATTTCTCTCAACCGCTTGGGTTTTATGGAAGGTAAACATTATAGCGCATATTTTATTGCTTCATTCCTTAAGAAAGTAAACTAAACGTCACTACATATCTCTTTTCACGTCCTACTACCAAACCTTGACTATATAACGCAATTTATGAACTAATATTTACGCAAATCATATTCGTCATAGACTTATCTGTCGTAAAGGCTGCGACGGTACATTCGACCGAAAACATGGAATGATATTCCCCTTCCTAGTATTAGAAAATGCAGGTCACTTGGCGCCTTCAAACGAAAATTAAAACAACACCTTTCAAGTGCTTATTAGCTTGCGACTTGACCAATGCCTGTGCTTCTGACTCAGAGTCGGGCAGTACCGCGATACAAAAGTACCGTGCTACTGTAACGCGGTACTTTTTTAGTACCGTTATCGGTAACGTTGTTACTTTTTAAAATGTAGCGTTTTTGGCACCGTCGTAACTTTTTTGACTGTTTCACTCGATATTTCGGTAACTGATTTTGGGATGAATTCTGAACGAACAAGAGCAGAAAATTTCTTACAAGTGACCACAATTTTCACTTCAAAAAGATTGGACCTACTATTAGGTCTAACGCATGATTGCAGCAGACAGAGAAAACTAATTATACTGTAAGTGCTCTAAAACATTGACTTCCAAGAAATTAGTCTTTACTTTCTTCGGCAACGTTAGCCCTTCTCAATAAAATTCTGGTTACGCACCTCTTCGCAAGTAAGCTACTAAAAATGTGCCAAACATTTAACAGCCGTGCAGCGAAGGTTGAATATTGTAGTCTAATGCATCACCTCCGTAGCTACGACAGTAGAGTAGATCCACATGCAAATCATTAGGGTTTCTGGCAAACGATTTTATCTCAAGAAATGAGCTATACTAGAAGACAACATTTTCGCTGCGCGTTTCATGAAAAATCAATTTAAAAACATAGCGCCTTTAGAGCGAATGTATTCTTTTGTAGGAATGTGCCGAGTCGAGTTAGAGTACTCGGCCGAGTATTAAGGCATTTACCGAGTCCGAGTATTAGTTGATACTCGGCCGAGTATTAAAGCATTATCATTTTGACCTTTTTTTTGCTATGTATCCAACTTTGAGTCCAAATTAGGACTTCTACGGACCTGATGGCCTTTTTTTTTGCTCTTCACCAGATTTTGAGTTCATATCTTGACGTCGTAGATACTCGGACTCGGCCGAGTAATGTCGTGGATATTCGTTACTCGGCGAGTCCGAGTAATTTTCCTTGAAGCACATCTCTATTCATTAGCGGCGCGTTTTGGATAATGGTAGGCCTACTACCTAAGGCTGGGGTTCTTAACTTTTTTTGTCTTTTTTACCCCTTGCCGAAAGAAAAAATAATTTACCCCCAGTGTAGGCCTACCACAACTGCTTTTTCAATGCTGAATATTAAAGTTTTCTTTAGTCTTAAACTCAGAAAATTTACCCCATCGATAGGAAAACTTTACCCCAAGAGGGTAATTTACCCCCGTTAAAGAACCCCTGATCTAAGGCATAATTTGGCTGAAAATAAAAACAAGAAAACTTTTTCGTTTGACAAGTATTGAAAATCGGTACCTAGTATCGTTATCGCTGTTACTTTTTGAAAAATGTTCCGTTATCGGTACCGTCGCTATTTTTTCTGAAAAATAGCGGTACCGGTATAGATATAGTCGTCACTTATAAAGTACCAAGTGCCCAGCTCTGCTATAACTTTAACTGCCGAAACCCCAAATGTCAAATTCCCCATTTTTTTAGTTTTCGAAACACCTTCTTCTCGTTTTTTAATCATCGCATGAAATCGCACAGTTAACTGCTTTCTTGTTTTGTTTTCAGGTTTTACCTCCAAACATTTCAACGCTCCTTAGCAGCGAGCGTACCAATTTAATTTGGTTTATTCTCTCCGCTTTTTTCATCTCTGCACTTGGGCATTGATTTCTAGGCTTATTTTCTGTTGTTTTAGGCCTACGTTTATTGAGATGGCAGGAGCTATCAGTGCCTAAATTCGTCCAATAGCCAATTATTGCTTCAGTTTTATTATATTTATTATTTTTTCATTTATTTTTTTTATTTGTGTATAATAGCTTGACCCCTCTCTTTTAGCTCTTGCCACCTCGGAGATCACATGCTATCCGAAACGGTTTTGCTCACGGGTTTTCAAATGATTGGACTCTTTTTTTGAGCTGGTTATTTTTACACCTGTGGTCTGACTGGGCAGTTCTTTTTGTAGGTTTCTTCGCCTGTTAAATCTTTAATGGTTGTTTTTGTCAAAGCAGTTTTAATAGTCCTTGAGTGCACAGAGGTAAGTTTGTCTCAACCTCATACTTCGTAGCGTAGCATTTTTTTCTCTCTGTCAAGCTGCGAGGAGATGGAACAACCATAAAGTAGACCACCCACTTCATGTTTCTACCATAACACAGCGGTGTTGATAGCTGTGATGCTGCTGTTGTCTTTTTTTGTGTTACCGTCGTTTTTATCGCCTTTTCTTTTTTCAAATTTCTACTTCCGACTTAGGTGTTGCAACCATGCTCACCTTGTAATCCATTAACTCCTTTTCTCCTACCTGCATGCCATAACGTTAATCGTTTTGTAGTCTCTTTTCTTGTACCGCGTTATATTTTCTTCATCGTATCGTATTCTTTATTGTGTTGACGGTGCGGAAATAAATGACATTACCGGTGCTACCACTACTTAAACATAATTTTGACTCCGACTGACGAACTTTAGACTTACGAGGATTATTTGCAGTCAAATTTCTGTAAAATTTCTGGTACCGGTACGAGTGCAAGGCTAGCATACATTGACTAGGCTACAACACGCTACCTATTCTACGCTTTTATGCCTTGAACTTTTAGGAGCTTTAGTGGTGTAATTGTTCTTAAAAGTTAACAGTGACGTAGCCATCTTTCAAGCCACCGGAAGTCGTCTTTGAAGAATTGTTAAATTTCTCTATTTCCGGTTTTGTCTTGATCAAGTCTCGCATTCAAGGCAATTCTTAAACGTGATTTGTTATGCAGGTCGCAGTGCAGTGCTATCGGAAAATTGGATGGCAACAATAAATTTGAACGTAGCTTTCAAAAAATATTTTTGTAAGGACTTGGGATTGGCCTACTTGAAGTTGATTTCCGCTCCTTGTTGTACATTGTCTATTGTAGATGAGATGAGGCAATGATATCTCCTCCTGTTCATTGGATTCTACGCAAACGCACTAAATTTAAGTAGGCCTAGTAACTGTGTGAAAATCAAAAAGTCAAAAGTCAAAGTCAACATTGTTTTGCTTACTAAGTGTACTGATTTTCTTCAGGATTAAATTCCGTTCCGAATATAGTCAAACTCAAATTACTAAATCAAAATTAGTACCGGTAATTACAATTTTTCAGATTGAGGTAAATAAAACAGTCTAGAAAACAAGCCGGTTATTGCGCTAACTGTGCTATTGCCTTTGGAAAAAGCCTTTGACGATATTTCTTATCTTTGAGTCGCAGCAGACTTCTAAACGAATTGGCACCCCTCCGTCACTTTCGTCTTATATTTAGTTTTTTTAATTTTAGTTGCATATTTATCCTCCTATCACGAGAAAGCGATCAATGCGCTATACTAGCTCTCTTAGGAGTTGCCAACCACTTGTCTACCACACCTTGATGGGGGAATCCCGCTAAGTGCCATTCCTAACGGCAAAGCAAGTAAACCAGCCGGCTTGTTCTCCACACTGTCCCTCTAATGCTGAGCGTCAAGCAGAAAAGCTGTGAATACCAATCTAAATCTTAAAAATCGTTGGTTTGACCCGACTTGGAATCAAACCCAAGTCTACAGCTCCCGAGGCGGACGCTCGTCCACTCGGCCATCTCATTACAATTAGAAGGATAAAATTGCTAAATGTATCATTTGAGCATGCAATTGCACCACAATGGATTGAACACACCAAGAAACCATTCTTGAGCTGGATACGGGGCCGTAGCCAGCCTTTACATTTTGAAGGGCTAAATATATTTTTGGGGGGTGGCTGAAAAATTTACCTGAATTTTTTCCGATATTTTATTTTTATTGCTTCCCAAACCTTTTACCCGGAGTGATTCGCGCTGGTTGTTCGTAGTTTGTGCTTACAAAGGAAAACGCGGCGTAGTTCGCCTATTAGTTCTACAAAGAAGCTAACCTATAAAATAATCTAAATCTTTTTCCGTTTATAGTACTTTTCCAGTTTATCCCTGAAAAAATCTCATAAGCCCGTCTATGTTCTACGGTAACTTTAGCTTAACCAAACCAGAGTAAGCTTACTTGGTCCAATTGGCTTTTTCAGACCACCGGCCGCTACCTCAGTTACCAAGCGCCTAGTATATCGGTTCGGGAGGTCTGGGTCTCGATTCCCGGGCGGGTCGAATTAGCACAGCGTCGCCAACGTCTTGCGACCGCTGCGATTTTTCTTCGGTACTGTGTAGTTCAGGCGCTAAGTCGCGGAGATGGGCCTCGCCACTCGCTGCATGCTTTGGCGTAATACCGCGAGTATAATGATTTCAATGCTTGTTTGTTTGGCTTTCAGAACATCACATTTGAGCGATAGAGCTGTGAATCCACTGTCTCGCAATAATAGCTGCAATTGCTTACAACCAGCCTTGTGTTTTGATAATGCGATTTTCGTTTACTGTGTTTATATACAATTGCACAACACTTAGACATCAGTCTGTCTAACGGTGAAAATGGAAACCCCTCCTGCTTTTAGTGTTAGGATGCGAATCAGAAATTAGTCTCGAAATTAAAACTTGACATCGATTGAAGCAGCTACAGTATCTTGAAAATAATTTTTTTGAACCATTGGGTTTATATACCGTCATTATTTCGACTAGTTTCTTTTTTGATGGGGGGGGGGCTAAAATAAATTCTAGGGGGGCTTAGCCCCCAACAGCCCTTCGCCCGTGACTACGGCCCCGGGTGAATAGGCCTACCACAATTTTCGTATTGCTCACTGCTGCCCTCTAGCGAAGTGCACAGACATTGCAGATGGTTTGCAAAAGCGCAGCTGCGGCAATGGATGCCGTTGTCGTTTTTACAGAGCCATGCTTGATTTAGTGAAATGAATTGACCTGATGTTTTGCCCATTTATAGTTAAGTCAGATGATCGCAAGTTGGCTACTATTTATTAGTTTCATTACTGTAAAACTAGGCGAATTCGATCAGCGCGACGGTCCTACTAAACACCGCAAAGGACTGTGAAGCGAGTGGATCCGTTTGGATTAGATAAAGATTCTCTGCCAAGCTCGCTTCTACAGTACCTCTCCAGACAACTCCTTGTCTCGTCTTCCAACATTACAAAACATTTACCCCGAATGTTAACCAGTATTTTAACTTAAGCTTTACCTTATTCAAATAGAATCAAAACAAAATTAAGAGATTAAACCATTGACAGATAAAAAAAAGATCTCTCCAGGCTATAGGTGTATCCAGGATTTTCAATTTGGGGGGGGGCTAAAGTTTAACACATCTTACCCAACAGCAGGAAAGGATCCAGAAAATTTTAGTGGGGGGGATGCAGATTTGAATTAGGTTGAGTGTTTACTAGGTACAAAGACGTCAGACGTTTAGACTCGAAATAGGGCGTCAATTCATTATGTCAGGGGTGTATTCAAAGTTTTGTTAGGAAGGGCACCAAATTGTGACGTCTTTTGTAAGCGTGTGATTTTCCGGCAGAGTGAATTAGAGCAAATTGAGGAAAAAACGGTTCTAGGAGGTCCGGGGGCATGCTCTCCCGGAAAAATTTAGAAATTTTGCATAGTGCAATGGCCATTTTAGTGCTTTTGAACAAATTTTGATCAAACTTTTTGCCTCTCATTCGGAGCCCTTCACCAAATATGATGCATTTTGTTTGCACGTTTTCGATTTATGCGTGCTTACTTCAGGCCAGGAGAGGATATAGAAAATTTTGGTGGGGGAATGCAATTTTGAATCCGGTTAAATGCAGGACCGAAACTAGGCAATGCAAGACCCCTCCCCAAAATCATCTTTCGGAGCCCCCTAAACTTTTTTTCTTGGATGGTGATACAAAAGAGCGAGCCCCGAAGGGGCGATGCCTAGCTGCATTGCCTAGCTGGGCAATGCCTAGCTGCGAAGGGGCAATGCCTAGCCGAAGGGGCAATGCCTAGAGGGGTCAGGGGGCATGCCCCCCCTGAAAATTTTGCGGAATTCGACTTTATTTTGGAGGCTTTTTGTGCGTTTTGAGCCTTTAAAATTCCTCAGTTTTAACAAGGTATAGTAGTCTGTTTTACTATGTCCCTTCCAAACCCACTAAAATAATGCTGCAAGCAAACCCTACTCTAACATTTCGCTACCTATGCTGGAAGAAATATGATGGAAGAAAAAACGTTTTCAACAGGGTTGCCAGGTCCAGAAAACAAAAAATGCCAAAAAGCTTGTCAAATAAGGCCAAACAGCCTAAAGGCCAAATTTGCCAGTTGTTAACAGTTTTGAAATTTTTAAATATCCCCATGAATATTGGCATCGAGGCAATGTTGGCAGGGTAAGACGTAGGCACTTTAAATAAGAAGACTAAAGAAAATCATAAGAAAAATCCCTTTACAGGCTTACTGTGTATACACTTTTAGCAACCTTTGATGTGCAAGGTAAAAGCCAAACACCATTTTTCACTGCCAAACCACTTCAAAAAAGGCCAAATTTCTGAAATTTCGCCTTGAAAAAGCCAACCTGGCAATTCTAGTTTTTAAGGCTTATTTTTGCGCCTTTTACTTGAGGATGAGGGGCCCTTGGTATGCTACCAAACGTTTGTTTGCTGGTTCGGCGACTGCTATTTTTCGAAAAATTTGAAGGGGCTCCCCATGGCCAAAAGTATAAATATGGTATGGGGGCCCTACATCGCGCGAGTTAAGACAAAAAATACATGGAATCTTAGAATAGGCCTATTTAAGGCACCTTTATCATACGTTGAGTAAATAGTACTACGTACTGACTATTTACGGGGCCCTCTTTTTGTGTGCCCCCTCCCCCCCCGGTGGGGTGTTCGGGGGGCGCTAGTTTCGGCAATGGTTGAATGTTTGCCACTGTGAACACACAAAAACGGTAGACGTCTAGACGCGGAAAAGATCGTAAATACAACCTTCGAAAATTATTTATGTCTAAGGCGTAATTAGAAGTTTTTTAAGAATTGGCCCCAAATTTCGACATTTTTTCAAGCGTAGTTTTTTTCCTACAGAATTAATTTGAAGCAAGGTGAGGAACAAAAAAAAAAGGCTCCAGAGGGTCCGGGGCATGCTCCCCGGAAATTTTTTTGAAAATTCACGTTTGTAATGGCCATTTTAATGCATTTTGAACAGTTTTCGGGCAAACTTAATAGAAAGTTTTTGCCCCTAATTTTAAGTGCTTCACCAGTATCGATACATGGCGTTCTACAAACCAGGTTTCACATAAACCAACAAGATAACGTTTTTTTTTCTCCTTGACTAGAAGATGACTTCTTTGATGCACGATTTCAACCACACTGTTTTCTTTGCACTGGTCTACATTTTATCCACTTTTCGTGCAATGTTTTCAGCATTTTGCATTGCTAAAACTTTTACAGCTGCAGAAGCGCTCAAATTTAAGCAATGCATAGCACAAGGAAAATAATATGCCAAAGGAGATTCGTTTTAAACAATTGAAGTGACGCCTGACTGTTCGCTGGCAATTGTGGTTGCGCCATCATAACTCCGGCCAACGCAAAAAGCCAAGTTGTATTGTATTTCTCCGATTTAAGCCCACTTATTAAAATCCCAGCAAGAAAACAACACGCAATGGCAAGTATTTATCCTAATTACCAAGATACAGAACCGGCAGCAGAGCAGTCGACTTAGGGGGGCCAGGCGTTCATCAGGGGGGGGGGCCAAAGTTTGAAATTCAGCACAAAAGCCGCTGTTTTCAAAAGAGTAAGCTTTTTGATTGGGGGCCAAGCATGTCGATTGGAGGACCATACCCCCCTTGGCGCCGGCTCAACCAAGATCCTTGTTTTTTCCATGATGGACTGGGGGGGATGGCCCTCGTGGCCCTAGAGTCAGGGTTGGAAATTGATAATGAAAAAGTAGAGAATAATTCGATACCTCAAAAAAAAGTAGCGAATTCCTACATTCGATAGCAAAAAAAAAGTAGAGAATATCGATCAATCGATAACTTCAAATCAATACTTTTCTCTGACTCAGTTGACAGCGTCAACATCTTTTGCTGCTAATGGGGGGGAGCTTCAAGTTTGGCAAAGTGGAGAATGTCGGTATCGAAGGCGTAGCATATTATGATGGGCAGTTTATAACAGGAATACCAGAAAGCTTACTCACTTTTCCCTTTTCAAGTGCTATAAAAGTGATCAAATATCACTTTTTCTCTTAAATACTTCGTACGTGCTTTCTACCTTTGATCTTCAGATGCTGTTGACTATAAACCTTTTCTACGATGTTTCGAAACACAAAAGTATTCCTACCAGTATCAGATGTACTGCAATCTTCTAAATGAAAAAAGCTGGTGAACAAAAATTGAAAAACCACTTTATTAGCCTCGCAACTTCATTGGACTGCCTGGCCCTGGCCTGCGATACCAAGAGTCCAAACGTTAAGTAAACGTTTTCTCGTGATATATTTTGGAATGAAATAAAAAATGACTATGCATACGGAATTTTCCACACGCTAACTGTTCTTACGCGGATGTAAAGTAAAATATATATCTGGAAACATCACAAAAAACAGATAAGGTTCTAAAAATAACAAAAAATATAAACTTTTGAAAGAACTTATTCCGAAAAAAGTATCGATTAATTTATATCGATTTACCACGCAAAAAAATAGGGAAAAGCCCCAAACGATTAAAAAAAAATGCAGAGAATTTTTGCATTCGCATACGAAAAAGTAGAGAATATCGATTTCTAATCGATATTTCCAACCCCGCCAAGAGAGAGACCGCGTGCACAGCTGGATCTCACTCAGAAACTGCGGCGTCAAAAGTCGTCAGTAATCACACATCCAAAGTTTATATGATTAAAAGCACACGTAAAGTTTTGAGCGGCAGAGTTCGATTGGTTAGTTCAAAAATCGTCACAATGCCTTTGCGTGGCATTGTCACGGCAGCAGCCTGCTCGCATGTGTAAGACAATGATGCAATCTTCTTGTAGCGGCAATTTGTAGACTTCTTTAAAGTTGATATGTCATTCCAAACGGTTTGAAGGAAAAGAGATGTCGCTCCACGTAATATAAGTTGTAGCGAGGCTTTGCCGCTGCTACAACTGAAACACCGCAAAGGAGCGACAACAAGGACGACAAAAGACTTACTAAACACCGTAAAGTACAACAAAGGACTTCAAATTGATCTATTAAACACCGCAAAAAAACAACAAAGGACTTGGGATCATACCATAACAAAGAACGATAAAGGACTTTAAAATAGGGTTATGGTTAGGTTAGAATTAGGTTAGAGTTAAATTAGGGTTAGGCTTGGGATTATCAGGTCCTTTGTCGTACTTTGCGGTGTTTAGTAAGTCCTTTGTCGCTCCTTTGCGGTGTTTAGTAGAACCCTTTGATCAGCCCAATGACTTCGATCAAACTCTGCTTCGATCACTAAGAGGTGACTTCGACCATACGTTATTCGAGGTTTAGCGAATCAGAAATTATCGTTTCTACTGATCACGTTGTTAAAAAGTGAACTTTCGAAAGCTGAGGGTTTTTGACTTTTTAGACTTCTGCCCAAAGATCTTAAGTTCTGTTTCAACTGTTTAGGCGGAACGCCTGAAACTTCACTCCGCTGGCATAAGACGAGATAAAAAGTATAGTTTTCTTCTTTAATAACCAACAAAAACAATACCAGCAAGAGCAAAAGTTAATCGGAGGTTAAACCTCATTTTCAATTTCTACTCAAACGACTTGCTTGAACCAAAAATGTATGACTTGAAAAATAAAACGTCTTGATCGCTCAACTGCATGAGAACAACTGAAACAAAGAAAAAGAACGGTGAGTAAAGTTAAACTCATAGCGTGCAGTGTGCAAAACTACAAAATTGCATTGAATACTCGAAGAAAAACACGCATTATAGGTCTACAGTTTCATAGATTACAAGTATGCGAGGTCTAAAGCGCCTTGCACAATGACTTCAACGTACTTGACTTCATTCAAAGTAAATTTTGGAGACGAGAGTTCGAGACCGTGGCAAGGCGAGTAAATAAAAAGATCGTGCGTTAACACACGTTACTATCAAGTTCAAGTTTATTATTAATTTACCCACGTGCAAAAAGCACAGAAGGGAAGCAGTGAAAGACCACGAGGTCACCTAAGTCTACTGCTCCCATTCGCAGGACTTGAAACATCAATTGAGCAAAAAACAAAAACCGAATGAAGAGTCATCACGCAGAACGAAGAGACATCAGATGAACGGAATAAAATGGAGTTAAAAACGGAGTTGTAATAGCGTTTTTGGTTCTGAGACTTCCCCCAAAGCAGGTCAGGCTTATGCTAATATGCTTGTGCTGGCCTGGAAGTGCTGGTTGGAGCCAAGTGCCATGGCCTAGTGGTTAAGAGCGTTCGTCTTGGATGCTGGTAGGCTGGGTTCTATTCTCAGCGACATGGCCTAGCGGTACCGCGCGCAGGTGACAGATCCTATGTGACGGGTTCGATTCGCGGCTGGAGCCTATCGCATTCGACATATTTAACGGGTGGCTGCTGACTCGAAGAGCGCAAGCTCACTTCGCAGTCTCCCTCAATTACTGTTGAATTTTCAGTTCAATATAATTTGAAAAATAACCTCAGTCGGGTCAAACCAAAGACTTTAAAACTGGTATCTGCTGTTACACTTGCTAAACGCTCATCAATTATGTGTAGCGCGGAGGATGAAATAAACAGAATAAAAATACGTCAGTGAATTCTTGACAAAATTTAGTCCTGGCGCTAAAGGACCTTAGCAGTTATAAAGCGCCATAAAACCACTCAACATTTCATTTTGCTCTAAGATATTGGGCAGTGTGTAGAACAGTGATTCTCAACCTTTTTAGGTTGCGAACCAGCAAAATTTCCACGTAAATTTTGTGGACCGATGCACCTTAAAAGCCAACCAAAAACGTCATGTTAAAACCAAGTGCTAAGATCACCTAGTGGTATTGTCGTACTTTCAAAGTTTATTTACCAAAAGCACCTAACAAAGCACTAGTGGAAGGACGCAGCGCAAGACGTACGGTCATGTAAAGCTGCTGTACCTCTACCCAGAACTTCACTAACACAAGGTAAAAAAATGAGAGTTAAACGAAGTGAAAAGGCAGACTGAGACAGGCAGATACTGATATTACACAGGCGATGAGGGGTCAGATCTAGTATCAGCCCTCAGGTTTGATTAGGGTTAGGTTCGGTTAGGGTTAAATGTAGTTGCGGTTCGGTTCGGTTAGAGCTAGATTTGGTTAGGGTCAGGTTATAGACTAGGTTAGGTTAGGTTAAGGTTGGCAGACAGAAAAAGCGTAGTGGCTTATTCTAGATGAGACACGGTGATGAGTAGTCTACCAACTCTTGCTGAGTGGGAACTTAATATCGGTACCGGTATTTAATTTAAGCAAAAGAGGTTAAATCGGACGTTAGGTGATGTCGAGCGACTGAGGGTTAGAGTTAACTCTAACCTTCTGAAGAACGTGAAACGAGATAAGTTGCAGACAGTCAATTGTTTACTTCACTCGAAATTGAAGCTACCATATTTTAATTAATATACTGCTCTCAAAATTTTGTGAAGTTTATCGGGTCGTTATGACTTGTTCGATCAGAAGTCGAGTGACTTTTTTGCATTTGATTGGCCAATGCTCCACTGCTTTGCAGATGTCTGAACAGATTAATTACGCTCCAGACCTTGCTTTTCAGTTCTTTTTTGGAGGCGATTACCCATATAGGGGTGCATCACAAAAAGCTTCCGAGATAAACAGATCTATTAAAAGGTATTCTGAAAGTTATTACAAACTTGGTTGCAAAGTTAATTTTGTGTAAACATTAACAGTAGTTTACTTTGCTTGTGCATCCAGCGCTAAATGTTTTGTTTTTTAGCAGGTCAGTGGACTAGCATTCTATGATTATTTTTACAGTTTCAATCTTAAAATGACTAGTAATCTTGAAATTATGAGAAAGTTTGGTTCATTTCACTCTTCAAATATTGATGACCAACTTAAAGCTGCTGAAGCAGAAGGTTATGAACCATATCCATTTCCTGTTGTGATTCCTGAGTTTGAAAGTTATCGAGAAGATCCGAATTTTGCCAAGTTTGGTTCGTTGTTCAAAGAGACGCACTTTTTCTTGGATAATTCTTACACTTTTTTGAATCACGGAGCTTTTGGTTCAGTATTAAAAGAAACAATGAAAGTGTCTCAGGATTTGCAAATTTATTGTGAACGCCAGCCTCTTCGTTTTATTGATCGAGAATTATTTCCACTAATTGTCCATTCGCAGATGCAGTTGGCAAAATTTATCGGTTGCAAACCTACTGATATTGCATTTGTTGAAAATGCTACAATGGGAACAAACGTTGTACTGAACAGTTTGACGTTTGATGCTGATGACACTATTTATTATTTAAGCTTAGCTTATGGAGCTGTAAAAAAGTCACTGCAACAAATTCATAAAAAATATGGAGTTGAGCTTCAGCAAGAGAAAGTTAACTTACCAATTAGAAGCGAAAATGATATACTTGAACTTGTGGAAAATACACTGAAAGAAGGCACAAAGTTAGCTGTTTTTGACCACGTGCCTAGCAATATGGCTTTCATAATGCCAGTAAAAGAGCTAGTAAAAATATGTCACTCAAAAAATGTCCCAGTTCTTGTTGATGGTGCGCATTCCCTTGGTGCTCTTTCATTAAATCTGCTTGAAATTGGTGCTGATTTTTATGTATCAAATGCTCATAAGTGGTTTTGTGCCCCAAAAGGATGTGCGTTTTTGTACGCAAAACCATCTTTACAACATCAAATTACTGCATTAACTGTGTCTCACGGTTATGGATATGGTTTTCATTCAGAGTTAACTTATTCTGGTTTGAGAGACTACAGTCCTTACATAGCTCTGCAGTGTTGTTTGAATTTCTGGAATGCATTGGGACCGGAAAAAATACGATGTTGGATTAAAAACTTGCTGTATGAAGCTGTTGATCTGCTACTGAAAAAATGGAAGGGCTCTTTGCTAGCTCCGTTGGAAATGCACGGTACTATGTGTTGTGTTTCCCTGCCCCCTGAAATGTATCAAGGAAGAATTGTGCAATTTGAGCATGCTGAAGTTATTCAGAATAAACTTTATCATGATCACAAAATTGAAGTGCCAGTTAAGTGTGTTGACAGTAAACTTTACACCCGAATTTCTTGTCACCTTTATAATGAATTGAATGAATATGAAAAGTTGGCTGACGTAATTTTAAGCATGGTAAATATTTTTGATTAGCAACTTTAGCTAGACTGTCGCGTAACTATTTACCTGCAAATGTTCAAGATTGAAGGCTATCGCTGATTTAACTGCGTTGAGTTGTAACCCTAAGCAAAGTATATTTTTAGTTTTTTCGCTGTTGCAATATCAATACTATGAATTATTTTCAGCGGATTATGTATCTTTTTTGATTATGTTTTTTAATTCCGAATATTGCTTCATGGAATTGCATTTTTGTAATAATTTTGTTGCAATCATGTTTCTATAAGCAGGGCATGCTATGGAATGGAAGACGATTTTTCCATATTCCATACTCCAAAATTTCTTCCATTACATATCCGTTCCATACTAAAAATTTTCCATATTCCGTTCCATACTAAATTTTTTTTATCCAGTTTTTTCACCAATAAATTTTTATCCATATTCTATTTCATTCTTCCATACTAATGCAATTTAACGTAATGGTAAATACACTATCAGCAAATTATGCGGCAAGCGAGTTAACTGCAGGATAAGCTTTCCTTCCTAAAACTGGTTATACTCGTTCGTTAAACAATCCTCTACTATAAAAAAACATAATGAATGAACACATGCTTGAAAAAAATAGACGTAAGCAACGTATTTGTTGATGTTGAACGCAAAAGAACAATACAGTCACAACATGCTCAAGATTTTGCCGAACCGAAAAGTGACCAATTATCCTCATTTCAACTCAACTTTCAAATTAGTAGTTGACGTAAACTACTAATTTGTACTTTTTGTTCGTGTGAATTTCTAAGCGTGCGGGAATAAAAGTTAAATTGAACTGAACTAGAATAAGGATGCCAACGAACTTTAGCAAATGTGTGAATAAGGTGAATGCATATACGCACCTTAAAAGCATAGTTTAATTTACTGAGAAACAGACTAAACAGCGTCTGAATTGATAACCTATCTCGTAGCCCCTTCTATGGTGCTTCGTACCCATAGGGGGTACATGTACCCCATTTCAAGAACCACTACCCTAGATCTTGTGAATGGTCGCAGTATAAACCCCATTTTCAATGAAAACAAAAGAAACGCGAGTCAAAATAGTAAATAAAACTTAACTATACAGTAAAAATAATAATTAATTTGACCTTTGTTACGAACATTTGTTCCTGGATAATAGTAATTACTAAAGTTGTTAAAACTAATGTTTCTTCGGCTTCGTTTTGTGGTTTAATTTACAGTTTTCTTTGGCTTTGGTTTATAGTTCTAGTTATTTTGTAAAACATATTCACGAGTTCTATAGGGTTTCACAGTTAATTTCGACTTTGATATCTGCAGTTGACTTGATTTAAATTTCCACGCGCGCATGATGCTTTGTTGTTTAGCTAGTTGTGCTCTGACCCACAAGCGCTTTCTGTCTTGCCGCGCCCTTCTGATTTGCAAACTGGATATAAGCTTCGACTTAGGTTGGCTTTTTCACGTGCGCATGGTGCTTCGTTGTCTTGGCTAATTGTGTTCTGACCTCTGACCCACGAGCACTTTTTGCTTCGAAGTGCTTCTGTGATTTATGTAATCTTGGATTTTGTAATGAGTTCTGGACCTTGAGCGTTTTCTGTGTTGCCGCGCCCTTCTGATTACTAAACTGTATATAAGCTTCGATTTTTGTTCGTTTAGTTTGAGCTAGTTTTGGCTCTCGTAGTTGTGCACCTGATGAGTCTGGAAGGACGAAAAAAATGATAACCGGTTACCCTTTTTCGTGCACTAAGCGTTAGTGTACACCCGGCCCATGTCGTGCTTGCATTGCTTGGTGTCGCGAACAATCATTATAATTTACTAAATATATTTAAAGTTTTTTATCGAACGATATTAAATAAAAGCTGATACTTTGAGTAAGCTGCGTATTAGGATATCAATAAAATTACCAACAAAAGAAAATATTAAATCGATTAAGTTTCGGGAATTTTCCAAATCTCGAGAAATATCGGGAATTTCCCGGGATTCCCATGAAATTTTTAAAAAATTTCTCGTTTCCCGAAGAAAGTTGAAAATCCAGGAAAAAGGGAAGCCCTACTAAAAACAATGACCCTGAGCTCTAGTTAGGCTTCTGACTTGATTAACTTCTCTTGTCAAAAACTTATCGTTCTGCCACCTCAAGCTCAGTCCTCAGCGCTTGCAACGATGCCAAGGGCCTTGGACGAAAAATGATTAACACTGAAGCAAACAGCTGCAATTAACACCTCTGAGACTGAGAGACTCTAACTGTGAAATACATCGTCAATCATCACAGATTAAACTTTTCACAAAACTTTGTTTATTATGACGTAATTATGGTTTTCGTTCCGGATTAGCAATATATGGATACACTGTGATATGACCATAGATACTACATACTCGTACTGGTAAGCAATATCTAAGGCATTACTGAGTAATTTGTTTTAAGTTTTCATATACCGGTATGTAGTTGGTATGGAAGATCTTCCATTCCATTATTCAAATCTTCCATTCTGAGCATCTTCCATATTCCATACGAAAATTCTCCTTCCATACCATTTTCCATTCCACTCCATGGCATGGCCTGTTTATAAGCTACGCAGTTTTGTGTTTCAGTTTTACATTTTTTATCTCCAACTCACAGGGACGGAGCCAGCGAACAATTTGGGAGGGGCAGGCATGGATTTAGACAACGAGAGGCCCTGTTTTTATTCTCCCTTAGTTATTGATCTTCAAAAGAGGTGTCATACGTCATAACGGTAAAGCTGGTGGCCCTTCTCCGACTACGCCTCTACCAATCCATTGCTGTCCAAGTGTTAGTGTGGTTGTGAAAGAATGCGCATCGTTGCAATAATTACATGAATTGAAACTGTTCAAGAACGAAACATCTGTGTATTATGTGGTCTAGTGTGTGATTTCCTGTTTGCTTTAGCGCTATATGCAAATAATGTATTTGCTGCTGGTGCTGATTTGCATTGATTTTTCTCGTTGAATTTTGTGTCCAGTTAAATCGTTACATGAAGTGATGACGTCTCTTAGCTTAACCAATGGGTTCAGCAATTAAGTTAAATAAAATCAAGAATAATATTTTTTACGCAGTTCTGTATTTGAAGGTAACTATAGATAAAACGGCAAACGCGAATAGAAGTAAGATAGTATGGACAAGTGGTTAGAAGCATTGGCGTAGCGAGAAATTTTGAAAGGGGGAGCCATAATTTCCAAATTTTTTTCAAACGGTTTTTTTTTTTCGGCAGGATCAATTTGAACCTGATTGAGAGACAAGAAAAGCTCTAGGGGGTCCGGGAGCCTGCTCCCCCGGAAAATTTTTCAAAATTTATATGCTGTGATGGCTACTTTGGTGCTTTTTGAATAATTTTCCCGCAAATTTAAAAATTTTCTCCTTGTTTGAGGGGATGATGATACCGTTCTAAAGAGGGCATTGCTGCTTAAAGTGAATGGGTAGCGAAAGCGAGGAAGAAGGCAGACATAAAGGAGACAAGTTGAAGAGAGTGTAAAGAGAGTTGGCTTGGAGGAGGAGGCTGCAAATCGGACAAGAGGGAGTGAGAGCGATCGCTGAGGGAATGAGGTGCATCCGCCCACCTTCGGTTACGAGGAACACATCGGATTGAAACTGGATGATGATGTTTTCCATGATTTTCATCGTAAGTCGCTGGCGTTTTTTTATCTGCGTCATCGGTGTTTTATTGTTGTCAGCACAATTACGTTTTGACCCATGCGGCATTCGAACCTAACTTTGGCTAGATAGACGGTCGCGTTAGCCGTGATCAAACCATATTACCGTGCATTAGAGTTAGAGGTGACCTGGGCCGCTAAGATACCCGCTATCGCGGAGCCGAATTAAGCAAAGGGCAAACTGGGAAGTTGCCCCGGGCCCCGCGCTTTTACTGATTTTTAGTGCTTTTAAGTATTGAATGGAAATAACTTTACGGCCTTATAAACCACATTACTAGCCAACTTGAACTGAGAAATCAAAATATTTACCTGCGTGCGAAAGCAGGCTGCAAGTAATAACCTGTCCGAGGAAAATTTACGACAGACTTTTAATTACAAGTAACTGTAATTAGGGATGTGCCGAGTCGAGTCCGAGTACTCGGCCGAGTAAAAAGGCATTACTCGGCCGAGTTCGAGTATTAATTGATACTCGGCCGAGTATTAAACCATTACCATTTTGACCTTCTTTGCTTTTTATCCGAATTTGGGTCGAAATTAGGACTTCTTCGGACGTGATGACCTTTTTTTTTGCTCTTCACCTAATTTTGAGTTCATATTTTGACGTCGTAGATACTCGGCCGAGTAATGTCGTGAATACTCGGCGAGTCTGAGTAATTTTCCTCGAGGCACATCCCTAACTGTAATGCCACACTACAACTGGTAGGCTATAATAGCATTTAGATTAATGACTGCGAACGACTGTCATGCTTAAAAATATTACCACTTCTGCAGACTAATCTAAGTCAGTGGAAATTCATAAGCTATTCAAAAATGTTAAATAAATTTATAAGCTATTTCATTAGCCTACAAGCTTTATCTAGAGTCGCTGGAAACTTAATAAACTATAGGTGATAAAGTATAATATTAGAAAATTAGACTGATAACTTCAAAGAATTCGAGGTGTCGGATCTTCGCACGCAGCCCAAAGTTAGCCAAATGTGTGAAATTATGGAAACTTACCGGTAGCAATCCTCAAAAGTTCATTCGAAGAAATTAAGATAGGCCAAATTGAGTTTCTGTGACCACTGAAGAGTGTTTCATATTTGAAAGTGCTCCATGACTGGAAGAATTAGTGATTTAGACCGAAAATATGAGAGTGAAAGTTAAAAACGTAAAAGAGGTAAGGAAAGAGAAGAAAATCATGTGTAAGAAAATAAGTCAGTTCTTTCCCAATGTAAACGAGCATTTAGCTGATTCTACATCCATTCAATCTTGGAAGCTTCTTTCGCCGGAAATTTCCAGTTACCGAACTTTGAAAATCGTGGTTGCGTAACCGTTAACTTTCCCTGCGGTTCCCCTTCTGTGAGAATGGCATTACGTAAACGAGAACCGAAAAACGGTTACGCAATCACGATTTTTAAAGTTCGGTAACCGGAATTTCCGGTGAAATATAAACACTTCCTTTAATCTTTGAGCTATGATAGTCAAGCCGTAAAAGCTACGAATCTTGAGAGTGCAGCAGAGCAATTTGCCTTGGCTGTTTTTTCTCCATTTTTTGAGTTGTTTATTTTTGCCCCTTTAACGAAACAGAGCGAAAATTTTATTCCATGTTTGACATTTTAAAATTAAGTTTAAAGTAAATTTTAAACCTAGTTAAAGCATTTTACTTTTTTTTAATAAATCAAAATAGCAAATTAAACGTTATTTAACCTTTTTGATCTAAATTAATAACAGTCAAAATATAGGCCTAAATTTGTTGTCAAGATTAATATCTTTTTGGCGGCGACCCAAACCTGAGTTTGATAAATTTTATAGAACTTCCGGTTGATTGTGATGTCAATAAACTTTAATATCCAAAAGGATAATTAGTTGATTTAGCCTTTCATAGGTTAGGAGCCCCGCACTCTCATCTGCCCCGGGCCTCGCGATCTCTTAATCCGGCCCTGCGCTATCGAGGCTTTTCACTCTTTTTACTGCACCACCAACTGCCCAGGTTTTTTACTGCACCACTAACTGCCCAGTTCTACATGCTTATTACTAGACCGCCAGGGGCGGATCCAGAAAGACTTGGTGGGGGGGATGTGATTTTGAATTAGGTTGAATGTTAACTAAATACAAAGACGTTTTAGACCCGTGAACGGGCGTAAATAAGCCTTTTGAAAATCTTTCATGTCAGGGGTGTATTCAGAATTTTACAAAGACGTTTAGACAAAGACGCTTAGATGTCCGGGGTCCGGGGGCATGCTCGCCCGGAAAAAAATTTGCATACTGTAATGGCCATTTTAGCCCTTTTGGAACAATTTTCAAGCAAAGTTTGTTCACATTTTTGGCCTCTAACTTTGAGTGCTTCTCCAAATATGATGCATTTTGTACGCACAGTTTCGATTATGCTTGCTTAAGGTGACTAAGGCTTATTGCTATGAAGAGGTGCGAAATTATCGAAGAATTTTATTCATCCAAAGTATTGTTGAAAATGGCTGGTGGGGAGAATGCATCCCCCACATCCCTCCTCCCCCCCTGGATCCGCCACTGTGGGCCGCTAACAATGTTTGAAATCTTTTTAAAATTTTCCTGATAAATGGTTTTGTAAATAAAAAGAATGGGCTTTAGGCGGGCCGAGCTTTACTTTTGGATGAGTTGTCAGGTTGGTTACGATTACTCGGCAAGAGGTTTCGGGCCATGGGTGGTCCGGGTTGCAAAAGAGTCAGCAGAGTAAGCAAGGCAGTTCAAAACTTAACGAAAATATGCAAAACGTTTTTTCAGTTTTGAACTGCGTTGCCTACACTGCTGATGATGACCGCGGAATCTATGTTGTCGAAATGTCCTGTTTCAAGAATCACCGCGGCCAGGTTTTTCCTCCGTTAAGCTATTTTCGTCTCATATTTATAGTAGGCTATGCATTCTACGTTAATATTTTTCGACCATTTATTACAAAACGGCAAATGAAAGTTTTTCGAATCTAGGTATTGCTAGACTTACCGCAATCTAGCAACTCTCTGCTTCTTCAATGAATGACTTCAGTTTCGATGATTTCCGCTAAAACTTTCCCTGATTAAGCAAGAACTTGTCCTGAAATATATGCAGTCACATAAAAGCAGATATCTAAAAAGCAGAACTGACAGTTGATACAAGACAGACGTCAGTAGTGTTGAGCTCGTGGCTGAGCGAGAATACTAGCAACATAAGAGTCGAAGAAAGCAATTAGGCCTAACTATAGCCAGGGCGCGCGGTATTAAGACTTTGGGGAGAAATGCATTTTCCACTCCTGATTTTGACCTTTGCAGCAGACTTATTTTTACAGAACACAATTAACGACCTTTCCGTGTAGTACGCCCTGGCCTAGGACCCCCGAGGCCACAGCCACTCCCCCACCCCCTAATCTGGACCGACTGGAGCATAATAGACTAAATAAATCACCTTGGAATAAAAATCACATCATACCGTCGCGCGACATTCGTAATATCGTTGACAATAGACTAACTAAATAAACAAAAACACCTCCACATTGGATTGGGATACAATCAAGATGTTGAATTCATCATTGAAATAGCGAAGATAGGCCTACTTATGGGTTGCACTCTGGATAGGTTACTCTTCTGGTGTATGCGAGTAGTGTTATTTCGACGCACGCATAAATGCAACTATAATTTCTACTTTTAGCCTATACTAGAAAAATTTATAAAATTATTTAAAAGCTGTAACTGAAAGATGTTGCAAAAACTGTTTTATCTGAGCTGCTCTTTCCTATTATTTCATTTAGCCCTGGTTGCCTGGTAAGTTTATTAACAGCTCAGATGGCTTCAAAATGGGTACCGTAGTCAAAGCTCCCTTGCTTGACACTCGGCGTGGAAAGGACAGTGTAGAGAACAAGCCAGCAAGTTTACTTGTGTTGTTGAAAAAGGCACTAGGAATGGCACCCCCCTTGACGTATGAAGACCTTGTTTTAGAGATAAACCACTAAGGGTAAATGTGAACAGGGCCGTCCCCCCACCCCAAAGTGTTTCGCTTGCCAAGCCACGGGTTCAATTTTTAACTATAGCCTATCACCGGTAGGCCTACAGCGTTTAATTAATAGCTGCTAGAAGTTTAGATTTTAAAAGTGGGAACAGTTTTTTTATTTTGCCAAAAATAATAAATAAATAACCACCAAAATAAATTTTTATTTACTTTAGTCTCGACGCAGTCTTTGACTTGCCAGGCCAGTTTACGTACAAACGACGTCATTCAGTTCTGGTGACGACATTTCACGAAAATGAAAGTGAGAGTTTGACCATAGCAGTCAATGTACGTCATGAAAATGAAAGCAGCGAATGGACCCCCATCAGAGCAGAAGTGAGTTAAAACCTTTTCATGTTTTGTGAGTACGCCGTGGGCATTCTGAAGCCCTGTGATTCAAGTTCCCGTGGTTGAATTTGAATTAAACGTGTAATAACTTTTAAAAAATCAAATCTTCAGTATGCCTGCGGTATTACGCCGAAGCGCGTAACGAGAGACGGGATTTATCTCCGCCGCTTAGCACCTGGGCGACACAGCTCCAAAGAAACGTCGCGCAGGAGGCAAACCGTAGGCAACTCTGTCTCTGATTAGACCGGATCAGGAATCGAACCCTAGACCTTTCGTGCCGATAGCGATGTCTTGAACCACTACGCTATGCCTCAGTTTACGTCATTAACTTGTGACATCATTTTTTAGTCTTCCATTCTCGGCTCTTCGCTTGTCAACACGCGACGCTTATTTTTGACGGTCAATTCAACACCAGCACGAATGACTTACAACCGGAACAATGACGTCATGTTTTACGTCATTGTGGAAGTTTCTGTGAGGTTATCAAACGAAAACAGCTGGATACAAGAAAAGAGAATTCCAGTTGTAAAAATAAAAGGACACGTTTTTATACAAACTGACAGATCGATCTACAAGCCTGGGGATGAAGGTAAATATATTGTGAGACCGTGTGGCAGTATAAGTTAGAGAATTTTTTAAATTTTATTTCGTAGTAGAGCTTGTCAGTGGCGTAACTTGCCAGAAAAAAATTTTTGTGGAGGGTGGAGGGCAAAACAATACTTGCAACCGCTCGATCATTTCTAAAAAAGATCTTTAAAGATCGATCTCATCAGAAAGGTCTTTGGTGATAAGAAACTGCTCCTTGTCATCCCCTTTGGGTCAAATTAGACACATGAACATTGAACAAATGAACAGTGGCACTGTAAATAATTATTTCATTGGGGACATTGTTCCCTTTCCGCTTTGCCTACGACCTTGGTACTGATAAGTTTATTTTAGTCGCATCAATTTCTTCATGGAAACCAAGCTTAAAGCTTTGACCCATTCAGTATCAAAGATGTTTTGTAAATCATAGTTTATGAATTTTTTCGAAGCTTGGTCGAAAATCAAGCTCGATTTTTTATAAGTCTTAGATAAATCAAATTGATATGTTTTGACGTCACAGATTCGATATCATACAGTAACTCGCATTAAAATATAGCTGCTGTGAAAATCAACTGATAAAATTTCTTACATGATGATCATAACTCAGTCAACTAGCAAAGCAAGAATATTTAGTTTGCTGTTTCGGTGGCTTGGTTTCTCATCGGCGGGGCCAACTAATGTTTGAACTTAAACTCAAAATAATGTGAATTGAGCATTGATCTACGGCAACAAATAGAGTTGAGTTGAGCTCACAACAATAAAACTCAACGAAATTCAGCTACAATATAACGTTGAGCTCATTTTAACTGGTCGCGTAAACCAGCCACCAAACGGTTGAATATTTTTTCAGTGTTCATTCGTTTTTTGCCGGTGGACGCTGCAATGATGCCGTTGGACCAACCGATGGACATGTCCGTTCTGGTGAGGAGTTTGTGGCCTATATGTGGTTGATGAGTTTCATCTTAAAGTATTAACGATTGACTTAGATCAGAAGTTTGAGGCTTGATCCTTGCTGTTCCTTTATTGATGATCACAGTATTTTGAGGAGTAGCCAAGGAGAGGGGCTTGGGGGGATCTAACCCCCCTCATTTTTTTGTTACATATGTAATGACATTGGTACTTCGATTCTTCTTGACGCAAAAACTGCAAATAACTTTTCTCGATTCCAAGCCCCGTTAAAAGTTTCTTGATCCACCGTATAGCGTGGTTGCAATCGACAAAGTTGTTTCATTTTTAACAGCTCAGATGGCCGAGTGGATAGAGCGTCTCCCTCTCGCGCTGTAGACTCCGGCTTGATTTCTAGTCGAGTCAAACCAATGACTTTAGATCGGCACTCACACCTTCCATGCTTGACGCTCAGCATCAAAGAGACTGTGTGGAGAACAAGTCGGCAAGTTTACTTGTTGTGCCGTTGGGAGAGACACGTAGCGGTATTTTATCATCTTAGAAAGGTAGACAGGTATCACGGCACTTTGATCGCTTTCTCATTATTAGAGAATAAACCATGCAACTAAATACAAAAAATAATATATAATGTAAGGCGTAGAAAAGCCAAGATATTTTTAATGATTGAATCACTATTGTTTACAATCTTCTGATTTCTATATTTGGTTGTGTTTAGGCTGAGCTTGGAAGATCCTTAGTCATTTGCAATTCAGGATGTAATTGGCCTTTTAACCTAGTTGCTGACAAGCATTTTCCATTAGCCGAATAAAGTGTGATGTCACTGCATTGTTTTGTGTCGTAATAACCGACGGACAATTAAGGTCACGCAAAAAAGCGGCTGACGCGTCAAAACAATGCTTTGAAATAGTTAACAGCTGAAATAGCTGCAAAGCGTCATCGGAAATACTGATAAACAGAATAAGTTGCAATGGCGTCAATCTTACGATGTGGTAAACCGTCGCAAAAAAACACATCAAAAAAATCAAATCTTCATTATACTCGCCGTATTACGCCGAAGCGTGAGACAAGCGGCGGCCGGCGGGGCTCATCTGCAAGGATTAGCGCTTAGGCAACACAGCTCAAGAAACGACGCAGCGGTGGCGAGCCAGTTGCAACTCTGAGTCCGATTTGACCGGCTTGGTAATCGAACTCAAGGCTCTCCTCGCCGATAGCGATGTCTTATTCCACCATGCTAACCACCCGACAAAAAGACGTGGTAAGAATTAAGAATTGGAAGATGTGGTGTAAGCGTGTAGCCAGAGGAAGCAGCGGGGTGCTGTTTCCTATTTGACAAACCGTAATCTGAAATACGCTTAAAACATTCGTCAATATGTAGAATTTGAAGTCTTTAGCCTCTTGTAATTTGACCCCCCTACCTTATCAGAAGGCTATGCCCCTGATTAGCAGTTACCTCGTATTCACGTAAACGTTGTGACGGGGCCGTAGCCACGGGGGGATATTGGAGGATAATCCCCACAGAGTTTATTTTAGCCCCCCCAAAAATATTTGTGTCGAAATGATGACGATATATAAACCCAGTGGTTGCAATTTTTTTTGAAGATAGCCGCTTCAATCGATGTTAAGTTTAAATTTCGGGATTATTTTTTGTTTTACGTTTTTATACTAAAAATAGAAAGAGTTTCAATTTTCACCGAGCAGACTGAGATGTCTGAGTGGTGTGCAATTGTGCATAAACGCAGTTAACGAAATTTGCATTACGAAAACACAACCACTGGTTATAATCAACCGCTATTGAATACTACGCTGTTTAACTTTGCTGTAAGACACGTTATGTTTGTTTTTGTTGTTGTTTTCTGTCCTTATTTAATTAACTCGCTTAATTTCCGCTCAGGGTTTTGTAAGTTTTAACACCAGTGCGTCCGCACAAATTTATTACTAGCGTTTTTCGTTTCCGCGCGCAAGTTCTTTCTTTCTGGATAACGTTTTACTTGACCGAAATTGATCAACTGTTCAGGCTTGGGAAGCAACAAAATAAAAAATCAGAAAAAATTAAGTTGATTTTTTAGCCCCCCCCCCCAAAAAAAAATATATTCAGCCCCCCAAAATGTGAAGGCTGGCTACGGCGCCGCCTTACGATAAGTCATTTTGCCTCGCGCAAAACTGCAATGATCTGCTATTTACATGGTAAAATCACAGCTTGACAAAATGCTGTAAGTGCAATTTCAGTAGAGTTCAGTTTTTCAGCAGAGGTTCAAGCGCAGATAATACAGCGGAACTTGATTTTTTAATCAATATTATTAATGTTTAGGCGCCAAATCCAAAGCCAGGTGGTTCCCCTTTAGTGTCGTGGACTAAAAAGAAGTCAGCGGTCAACCAGGTTTTAGTTCGTTCATTCGTGCTACCGGACACTCCGCCCATAGGTCGATGGACCGTCGCGGCAAAGTTTTACAAGTTGGTTGGGATAATTTTGACCCCAATATAAAAGAATTGGAAAAAGAAAATATTCGGAATACTGTGGCTTTACTTTTCCACAGCAATTCTTCAAGCTGGATGTTTCGACAACATAGATTCAGCTGCCATCATCAGTAGCGTAAAAAAAGCAGTACAAAATTGAAAACTTTGCTTGCACTGCTCATGATGACAGCTGAATCTATGTTGCCGAAATGTCCAATTTTAAGAAATATTGTGCTTTTGCTTTTCCCCCTAAAGGTGTTAAAAACTGTTACATACACTTTTGCTAAACAAAATCAAATCTTCATTGCACTCGCGGTATTACGCCGAAGCGTGTGAAGAGTAACGGGGTCCATCTCCACGGCTTAGCGCCTGAGCAACACAGCTCCGAAGAAACATCGCAGCGGTGGCGAGCTGTTAGCGACGCTGTGTCCGATTTAACCGGGCCGGGAAACGAGACCAGAACTTCCCGCCCCGAAAGCAATGTCTTAACCTACTGTAATACGTCAATCCTCTGCAAGTGCCATTATTTAACACTGCTATTGCTGCTGCGGGTGCATGTAAAAAGTTACCGACGAAAAATTGATTGATTGATATTTATTTTGCGAGTAGCCAAATCAAGCAAAACAACATAACTCATAGATAAAAAATAAATAAGTAAAACCAACAACAGTTTTGATACTCGCAGGGAGACTGCGAATGACCAGAAACCTTTTGAACTTGACAGATTTCATTCATGTGTCTGCATGCGAGCAGCAGCTGGCATATGACGTATATTAATCAGCTATTTCTGTTTAAAAATTTCCCTAGATTTTCAATTTCCATTTATAGTCTGGCAACATGGTGCAGGAACTGACCACATGATGGAAAAGTCAGTTGGGCGGATTCCTGCGACAATATAAGCAATTTACTTATTTCTGTATCCGTATTTGCTTTTGTGAATGCCATGATGACATGTATTTGTTAACCAATTAACATAGAAGTAAAAGGCATCGTTTCGGTGCGGGAGGTCTGAGGTTTGATGCTAGGGCTGGGCAAATTGGACACAGTGCCGCCAACTGTTCGCCACCTCTGCGACGTTTCTTTGGAGCTGTGTTGCCCAGGCGCTCAGTCGCGGTCCGCGGAGATGGTCCCCGCCACTCGTTACACGCTTAGGTGTAATATCGCGAGTACAGAGAAGATTTGATTTTAATTTGTTCTGTTAATTGTTTTAAATTACATTTTCAGAAATGACGTTGTTAATGACGAATTTCTCTCCTCATTTTATGTCGAAGACCTCACTCTGCCCACCTTTGACCTTACTCTACAGCCAATCACAGAAGGGTTCATTGTATCACATGACCAAGTTCTCTTGTTTGAAATTGAAGCAAAGTATGTTGGCTTGTTGAGGCAAACAAATTTGCTAATCACGCAACGTAGGTTTCTGAATTTTAAAATTGACGACTGGATGCATTTTTTCCTAAAATCTTTACCTGAAGCAATTGAGATGAACAATTTTAGTTTTCATACTGCTGATGATGACAACTGACTCTATGTTGTCAAAACGTCCAGTTTTTAGAATTCTTGTGGTTTTATTTTTTCTCTTTAAGCTATTTTCGTCCCATATTTATTGTATTCTGAATTTTGTTTAGATTTATTTACGGTGAAAATGTTGACGGTTCGGCGAGCATCAAAGTTGGTTTGTTCAATGAATTATGGCGCAACAACCCTCTTGTTATTACGCTCGTAATGTCGAACCAGAATGTTGTGCGTGGAAAATGCAGGTTCTCTGTTCACGTCACTAATGTGGTATGACGTAGTTCGATTAATAAGCCTATAACTTCACTTATTAGTGACGTCATGAATAGGTTGTAGTCATGTTGTAGTTGTCGTTTATATTTCCTTTTGAGGAGATCAAGGGCGGTATACTGCTCAACTTTTGTTGCACTTAACGCAATGCGTTAACTTTGTTTGTTTATTAAGTGAACGCATTGCGTTATGTGAACAAAAGTTGAGCAGTATACCACCCCAAATCGCTTGCCACATGGCCTGGCGCAGTTGTACTTAAACTGGGTTCGACCGATCGGACCAAACCCAAGGGGTTCGGCCAAGATCAGAATAAGTTTACACAAATACGCAAAAAGGCATAAAGTTGTAGTAAATTAGCATTTCTGTGTAAATTCATGTTTTGTTAGTTTTGTTTCATTGAATAAAAAGATTTTACGTGCCACAAACCATAGTTCAATGTCGGCAAAAGTTCAAAGTCGGCCAAAGTTAGTTTACACCGAGTTTTTGAATTATAAGTTATACCAAGGGGCGGATCCAGGGGAAGGGGATGTGGGGGATGCAACCCCCATCCCCCCAGCCATTTTTAACAATGTTTTTGATAAATGCAATTTTTTCATAATTTCGAATCTCTTTGATACCAATGATCTTTACGCCTTAAGCACGCGTAAATGGAAAAAGCGCGAACAAAATGTATCATATTTGGTGAAGAACTCAGAGTTAGGGACAAAGCATTTAAACAAAATTTGCCTTAAAAATTGTTGAAAAAGCAACTGGCCGTTACAGTGTTTAAATTTTCAAAAATTTTCCTGGGGAGCATGCCCCCGGACCCTCCCAGAGTCATTTTGCTCCTCAATTTGCTTCAAATTAACTCTTCCGGAAAAAAACTACGCTTAAAAAACGTGAAACTTTGGTGCACCTTCCCGTGCGATAATTCTAAATACGTCTGAAATATTTTGAAAGGGCTTATTTACGTCCTTTTCTGGGTCTAAACGTCCAACGTCTATGAACTTAGTTAACATTCGACCTAATTCAAAACTGCATCCTCCAACCAAAATTTTGTGGATCCGCTCCTGATTCGGTGCGTGCCTAGGCCTACATAACACTTGTTGGGTTCGATACCTCGACAAATTTATGAACCACTGGCCTATCGGCATCTCGAGCAGGTTACAGATTCTAGATGACGGATCAAGTCAAGGCTCGAAGCGATCGCATTTGACATATACACAGGGTGGCTGCTGACTCGAAGAGCGCAAGCTCACTTCACAATTTCCCTCAATTACTCTTAAATTTGCAGTTCAATATAATTTGAAAATAACCCGTACAAAGTTATTCAAATCAAAATCAAACCTCCATACTACGCCAAAACGTGTAACGAGTGGTGGGGTCCATCTTCGCTGCTTAGCGCCGAAGCATCGCAGCTCCGACGAAAGGTCGCAGCGGTGGCGAGCCATTGACAAGACTGTTTTATTTGACCGACCCGGAAATCGAACCCCAGATCTACCGTACCATTAACATTGCCTTTAACCATTACTCCTTCCAGACGTTGTATTGACACTTCACCGAAGTAATTTTATTTACAGACGAGTGGTTATAATTTTTCTTCTCTATTGGAAAGCGGGGCTCGTCTGTTTGTTGAAGTATTTGTGAGCGAAAATAGTGGTATTCACACGCGATCGGTACGAAACACTGACGTCATATTTACGTCAGCACCTTTGAAGATCAACATTGATGAAATCCCAGCCTATTTTAAACCTGGGTTGACCTTCATTGCTCCGGTGAGTCTTTGCTGGTTTTCTAAGTTCTATTCGGCAGCGTGGCATAGTGGTTCGCAGCGTCGTTTAAACGACGGTCACGATCGCAAAGTTGATGGTTCAACTCCCACTCAAGACTCGTTGTTGCGTCCTTGGGTAAGGTGCTTCAAGAAAATTATCTCTGCTTGGTGGAATCCAACAAGTAGCAAATTATTGAAATCAGAAGCAAAAGTCAAACGGAAAACTCGGAATTAAAGACAACTCCTAAGCGAGTTTGGATTCTATGTATAGCGCCTTCGTCGCTTTCTCGTAACAGGAGGATAAAAATGAAAAAATTATCCATCTGCAGAAACTTGTGAATGGTATTTTGGCTGATTGGGATTTTGCCCTTTGTCTGGATTATGTCGAATTTCTTTTTCTGCCCAAACGTGGCCAGTTTTTAACTTATTCCAAGTTGGTGTGCCTGCTGCAAAAGAGAAAATTTCTACGCAATGAGATATGAAATTGAAGGAAGCGATATTACGAATTGAAATTTGCATCATAATAACGATAACAAGTTTGTGAGGCCTTAAATTTCATGCTGCCCATTGGGGCCGTAGCCAGCCCTTGCATTTTGAAAAGACTAGAGATATATTGTTTGGGAGCTGAAAACTAAAAAAAAGTTTTCTAAGGGGCCTTGCTGGAACAGTTTAAGCCGCTATCTTCAAAGTTTGTAGGGTTTGTAATGTTTATCATACGCCATTTCGCCAAAAATTTTGTTTTGGGGTGGGGAATAACCTGTCCATGGTTACGGACCCGTTGGCAAATCCCCTCATGGACCTGTGGTTTTTAAAAACCAAACTAGCGAAAATACACAAAAATCGAATCTTCATTATACTAGTGGTATTACTAGTCGAAGCATGTAACGAGGGACCATCTCTGCGGCTTAGCGCCTGGGCAACACAGATCCGATGAAATGTCGAAGCGTTTGAGAGTTGTTTGCGACACTGTGCCAATTTGGCCGACCCGGGAATCGAACCCAAGACGTCTCCCGTTCCAATATCTTTAACCACTACGTCACGCAACCAGTCGGTATCATTTATAACTAGGGCGATTTTAGGTCACAAAAGTTACTTTTTTTTGCTGGCTCCAATTAACACAAAAAGCGTGGAACCAAAATTTCACGGGTGTGGGGCCAGTATTTAAGAAGTTATAAAGTTACAAAAAGTCATTTTTTGTGTTTTTAGGTTACATTTAATTTTTTAGGTTACAAAGTTTTTTGTGCTATTTTTTGCCCAATTTTCCTTTTTTTTAATCTTTTCTTGCAGAAATTGGAATGGATTTGCAATCTGCGTAATGCATAAAGGTGGTTATCTACTAAACATAAAGCTCTGCATCTTCCAGTAATACAATGGCATCTTTGCAATGTCAACACTTTGAATTTTCAAACGCTTGATTAAACTATTCCATTGATTAGTTTTCGCTCAGAGCAATACATTTTTTCGAAGATTAGACTGAATGAAAAGCGAATGGACTGGTGCTTATAATATTCCAGTCTTTATGACGTGGTAGAGCCTTGTAAATCATAATGTCGTATGTACCAAAACCCAAATAGCTTTCACAGCCTAGAGTGGTAAACACTTAATTTTAAAATTTTCTTTGATTTAAATGAGAGATGTATTTTAACATTCAATAAAAAAGTAGCGGTAATTTAACACTTAGCTAGAGTTTCCAATACCAACTTTTGTCTATTTTAAAACTGAAGGGTTAAAATTAAAATGAACATCGTAGATGAGTAGAGTTGGAATACTGGTTTTCAACTACAATTGAAGAAAAAAAAGTTATTGCGTGCCGACCTAGACCAAAATTATCAAAATTAACTCAGCTAATTCTAAAATTGTTTTTTATCTAGAAGACATATCAATGGTAATTCCTGTCAGCAAAAAGTGTGCTAAAATGAGTGTTTTTGTGTAAAAATCCGTTGGCTGGTAGGAACGGAGAACCAATTAAGCCCCGTAGACTTCGGCGGCACCCTGGTTTTGGCCAATTCGTTTGCCAAATCTTGGGTGCGCCACTGGTATGGAGGGACTGTAATTGCATTGCTTGAGTTTTTTGAAAAAATGATATGATGGATATTACTAAAATGAGTCGTCAAGAAGTTCCTCCTGCTGTATATTGCTTGCTTCAAAGATGACAACCAACTACGGCTGCAGTAGAACGCAGTTTTTCCATGCTGAACAAGCTACTTGCCAAAAACAAAAATTTTTTACCAAAGAATGTTAAGCGCAATATATTCATGCACTATAATTTTAGAGTTAATTGAGACTATGTTATTGCTTTTTAGTATAGACTGCTGTTATTTTTCATTTTGTGCTGTTCTTTAAATAAAGTCACTTTTTGGTTACTTTTTTGCAAAAATAAAGTCACGTTTTCAAGTTTTTTAAGTCACAAAGAAATCGCTCTATTTATACCACAAAGACGTAATGTTTTTGGTAATTGCCATCCTTGAACCCGCAGGTGGAAGTCTACTACTTGAATGGTAGCGCAGCAAGTGATGTACGAATTAGCACGGCTGCAACTGGTAGACATGAAGACGGAAGGACTGAACGAATATACAATGGCGTCATTTCTGTAAGTATGACTACATTGGTTGCGTCATATATTCACCTGAACTTTGGACACTATTCAAACTGTCGAGACAGCGATGAGGCAATTCTGCAGCAAGAATTCAATCGCAATTCTCACAAGTTTTGCTGTGTTACAGCTAACTGTGTAGTAATTTTGCCGCAATTCTACCAATGTCATGATATATTATGATTTTTTTTCTTGTTTTAAACCTTGCAGGGGCAGGGCCAGATTAAGTGGATGGAAGGGACTATTGGGCTAAAACTCCGATGGTCCCCCAGTCAGTGACCACGAGCGTGCCACACAAAATGGTTGCTAAATCGCGTCTTCTGAAAAAAGGTCAACTGCTGACGTCAGTATCGGGTTTGCAAAAAAGTATGGGGCATCCCCAAAACATAGCTTCTGGGCCTCTCAAAGTCTTGATATGGTTCTGTGCAGGGGGTCTCTAGAAATTTTTAGAGGGGTCAGCGTGTTTTTACTCGCTTCGACAACCGGCTGGTTCTCATGCAATCAATGCAATTTTAGTATTTGTGTTTTAGACTGACAGCGAGGGCTGGGCACCGTTCAGGTTTACAGCTTCAACCAACATCATTTACATGAGGATATCCACCAGGGCGACCTATAGGTACAATGGAAGAAATTTTTCCACTGAAACAGCGATACGGATTTATCCTCAGGTAATATTTTGATTTTTATAATTTGGCGTAGTGGTTGGAGACGTTTGGGTCGGTGCGGTATGTCACATGGGTTCGATTCCCAGGCCGGTAAAATTGGACAATGTGTCGCCAACGCCTTGCCACCGGTGCTACGTTTCTTAGTTGCTGTGTTGTCCAGGCGCTAAGCCGCGGAGATGGATCCCGCCACTCGTTACACGCGTAGGTCGCTTTGGTGTAATACAGCAAGTATAATGAAGACTTTTTGTTTTATTTACTGTTGTATGATTTAGTCATCTGACCACAACCAATACATGCAAATTTTTCCGCTTCAAAGAAAATTTAGCGTCGGAACAAGAGCTGAGATTGAAATCCATTTTACAACTTCGCCTCTTGCTAAAACAGTAAGTAGGCTGATGTTTTCGAAGCAAAACTGACTGAATGAATAACTGAGGTTACTTTCAAATCACATTGAACTAAAAATTCAATAGCAATTGAGGGAGACTGTGAAGTGAGCTAGCGCTTTTTGAGTCAGCAACCACTCTGTATAAATATGTCCAATGCAATCGGCTCCAGCCGTGAATCGAACTCGTCACTTAGGATCTGTAATCTGCGCAGTGCGCACGGTACCGCTAGTTCATGTTGCTGACAAATTTCGTTGAACAGCTCTTCAAAAGATTTCAAAGCGTAAATCTACTCTACTGTATGCGTAGGAACGTTTTCTTTTAACTGACTATTTTTCGATGCGTCAATGTATAAATTTGAGCCTATTCACCGAGTGGTCAAAGACATAACGATCGGCGCGGTACCGGCGGTCTAGGTCTTGGATTCGATTCCTGGGCCGGTACAATTTGACACAGAGTCGCCGACTCGCATCGCTGCGACGTTGGTTTGGCGCTAAGCTGCGGAGATGGATCACGCCACTCGTTATTCGCTTCGGCGTAATACCGCGAGTATAATGAAGATTTTTTGATTCAGATTATTTACTCAATCGCCAGTGTACGAGGCTACAGCACAGAAGGAATGGTAGAAGCAGCTTCAGGAGCTCACTGGGTTTCGATTTCGTTTCTTGTGGTTGGTGACATGTCTCCTATTTCACACGTCACCGCTTATTACGTCACTCACACTTCGGAAGGTTTGTATTAAACGTTTGTAACTGGATTTCAATTTTAGGTAGAAGCTGGAAAAAATGAAAATTAATATTTACACCACTTTCTTGTTTGCTTGGTCAATGTTCGTGTTATAATTTCAAGCCACACGTGTTATTTCAGTAGTGTAGTGGTTAAAGACATCGCTTTCGGTTCGGGAGGTCTAGGGTTCGATTCCCGGGACGATCAAATCGGATGCACTGTCGCCAACGACTGGCCACCGCTGTGACGTTTCTTCAGAGCTGTGTTGCGACGCTTCGGCGTTATATCGCGAGTATAATGAAGATTTGATTTTTTTGAGTTTAATGAAAATGAAACACCGTATCTTTCCTTTTTGCGTGGCACTATGATCGCAGAGTCGTGAGTTCAAATCCGGGTTAAGTTGTGACATGATTTAAAAGTTTAAACTTTCGTTTGTGTATTAATGTGTGCGAGGTAAGCAGGAAGCTAGCGCGATAATGACTCGACTTTATAGACGTGCGCCTTGTGCAGTTCGCCATGCACATTAAATGTGCGTTATGCCTATCAGCATGTCAGCAACATCGCAAGTTGGCCAATGCATCAAAAATCACATCTTCGTTAATCTGGAGGCATAAGTCGAAGCGTGTAACGAGTGGCGAGGCCCATCTCCGCACCTTAACGCTTGGCCAACACAGCTCCTAAAAAACAGCGCTGCGGTGGCGAGCTGTTGGCGACGCTGTGTCTAATTTAAATAACCCGAAAATCGAACCCAAAGCTCCCACACCGACAGCGATGTCTGTAAGTAACCCTAACCAGCCGGTTCTCTAAATGTTTTCTTTTCTCGACTTCCTTTTTTGTAGGACTTCCATTTATTGTTGCGGACTCATCTTCAATAACAGTGGACGATACTTGTCCAGGAAGAGGGCTCGACCTCACTCTCCCAGCTGGTTCCATTTTTCCTGGTGATGCGGTACGTTAACAGGAAATGTGTTCTAATAGTTGAATGACAGTGATACGTGCTTTCGAAGCAAGTGCCATACATGCTGAGGATCAGTCATAAGTTTTGAAAACTTGCTGTTGGCGTATTGGTTGACGTCATCGTTATCAGCGAGGGAGGTTTGAGGTTCGATTCCCGGGCCGGTCAAATCGGGATGCAGTGTCACCAACGGCTCGCCACCGCTGCGATATTTCTTCGAATCTGTGTTGCCCAGGCACTGAGCCGCGGAGATGGGCCCCGCCAATCGTTACACGCTTTGACGTAATACCGCGAGTACAATCAAGATTTGATTTATAGAAATTTCCGTTGTATGATTTCATAAAACTGTTTTCCTTTTTTACACCATTAATGCTTCATTTGTAATTAGTTGAAGAGACTAGTTTCAATAAGAATTCCATTTCTCAGTACTTGATAAGGCCATTTGCAGTTTCCCATGTAGTCAGGGTTGTATTAAGAGTTTAGGAGGGCTCCAGCCTAATTTTTTCGGGCCCCATGCTTGTTTGCAGACCCCATTTTGACGTTGGCAGCAAATCGTTTATTACCTATTTTAAGCTTAGCCCGCCCCTGACCGGGATCTCCGATGCTACAGATAATCGTGTGATTTTCCAACAGCTGGACATCGAAGTTTTTGGAGAACCAAGCTCCTATGTTGGCCTCATTGGAGTGAATGCCGCAATCGGTTTGATAGAAAAAGATTTTGCTCCAGTGGATTTTGTAAACTCCGCAACTGTTTCAAGGAAGAAGTTATTCAATATTCTGCGATCCAATGCTCAAAGGTGTGGAAAAACAACAACTCCGTTCACGGAATCCGCTTTTCCATCTGTCGGTAAAGTATCCGTTGGATCACTAATCTTGTGTTGAAGTACTAGTAATTTTTATGTTTTACATGAATTGTTAAAATCCATTGCAAAAATTGGGGAATCCGCTACATAATGGTCCCCTTATGCGCCCCCCTCCTACATTCCAGGATTTCATTATTAAAAGACCTCAGATTCTTCTTGAAAAATTGTGCCTTTGTGTGGATACGCTTCTTACGCCTCAACCTCCCTTTGCAAAAATTTTCTGCGGTGTCCGTGATCCAAGAAAACTTTATGCTATGGAGAAAGTCATTTAACATCTATTTTCATAGGTTGCGATATTGTCCAGGCGCAGGGATGCGATTTGGGTTAAGTATTGTTAAAAGTCAAAAAATCAAATCCTTCATTACGCTCATGCTGTTACGCGAAAGAGTGTAACGATTGGCGGGGCCCATCTCTGCAGCTTAGCGCTTGAGAAACGCAGTTCGGAAGAAACGTCCTGCGGTGGCGAACCGTAGGCGACATTGTGTCCGATTTGAACGGCCCGGAAATTGAGTCCTCGACTATTGCTAATCAGAATCCGAAAATTGGAAGGTGGTGATGCGGAAATAAGCAGCGCAGATTGTTTGTTCGAACGTTAGCAGCCAATTTTGTGATTCTAATTGTTTGTTTATGTTTAAAGGAAGAATTTTACTTTCGAGTGTGAGTCATAATGCTGATGCTTCGTCAAGGGTTCGTTGCTACAACAACCAACGATTGAGAAAAAACAAACGCAGCATCACGACGCCATGGATGAGTGATTCCGTTCTTCTTGGATCAGGTGACTGAGGCCACAGCTCTCTAAACTTCAAAAACTGTCAGTTTTTTATTTCTTTCTGAAATGTCTTAATGTTGTCGATCGCATGTTTTGATTTAATGGATTTTTTGTTTCACGTACAGTATAAAACAAATCAAATCTTTATTCTACTCGCGATATTACTCGAAGCTTATAGCGAGTGGAAGGGTACGTCTCCGCGGCTTAGAACCTGGGCAACACGGCTCCGCAGAAACATCGCAGAGGTGGCGAGCCATTGGCGACACTGTGTTCAATTTAACGGGCTCCGGAATCGAACTCGAGAGCTACTGCCTCGATAGCGATATCTTATATTCACCTACTGATTTATTTCGTTATACTCGGCAAGAATTTATTTATTGGAAAGGTCTGAGGTTCTATTCTCGGACCGGTAAAATCGGACACAATGTCGCCAGCTGTGCTGCCTATGCGCTAAGTTGCGAAAATGGGTTCCGCTACGAGTTTCTCACGTTTGCGTAATATCGAGAGAATAATGAAAGTTTGATTTTTATTTAATTGTGTTTCAGCAAATGATTTCTTTGAAAACTATTACACATGTTGTGCTGTGGGGGCGAGTAACGTCAGCGAAGTGATGACGTATGATGAAAACACGTGTGAGAAGCGAGCGGAATCAGTGACATTGAACTTGGAATGCAAACACAGGTTTCTCGAATGTTGCTTGGATGCGGAAAGAAAAGCGACGCAAACTGAAAAACTGAGGGCAAGGTAGAAAAATTTTGTTTATTGAAATTATAGATTGATCGGAGAGTTTGCTCTTAAGTCCACAGATCGTTTATTTGGGAATGGCACTTAACGGGATTTTCCCACCATTAAGTGGTAGACAGGTGGTTGGCAATTGCTTAGCGAGCTCGTTACAGTGCTTTCGTAGCTTTCTCGTTAATGTTTCGTGGCAGTTTTGTGCGTCAGTAGAAGTTTTCAAGCATCAATGTAGTGACAAGTATCACCAAAAATTTAAGGGAAAGACTTGAACTCCTTCAGCCCTTCCCCTAAATTTCTAATTTAGAGGCGATTGGTTCTCCCGCAGGGCCACAAGGACGCTAAGCAGGGGGCAAGAGCGCACGATGTATTAATGGCAATTGACCACTTAAAAGCCAGCGCACAGATGTAGCCGCTATGAATGAAACACAGACAGAAAATTTCATTACTGAACTGGGGGCTACTGGTGTTGAAAGTCTCTAGAAGGGAACCACAACCATAAAAGGTTAGAAAGCCACTGGGAAATGTTCACCTTGGAAGTTAATATGTTTTTCACCTTCTCGTATTCATCATCGTGTTGGCGGTGTTGATATAAAAGACACGGCTACACCAAGTTCTTGAATTCGTGACCCTTTTGTAAGAAATGCTTGTTCGTGATACCTTCAAACTACGGCTAACATTCGTTGATTTAGAACAAGAGACCCTCGTCAGAGAAGCTTGGTTGCGGTTGTACAAACTGTGACGCCATTTTACCCTGGGACATCTGTGATGGACCGAGCGGTACAGCTGACCAGGACTAACTTTGATTGGACTTGGTTTAATTCCGATTTCCGTCTTGGGTACGATCAGTTATTTGTTATTGTTTTAATAAATTTGCATTTTCTATGTTTGCGATATAACTTGAAGTTCTAGAAACTTTATTTCTGTGCAACGAATGGTGGGGCTCATATCTCCACAGCTTAGCGCCTGGAAAACACAGCTACGAAGAAACATCGCAGCAGTGGCCAACTGACAGCGTGTCCGATTTGATCGGAGCAGGAATCAAACCTCAGACCTACTATACCGAGAGCGATTCTGTTACCACCTTTCCAATGCTTTTAAGCGTATTTTCAATGCTCGCATTTACAATGTTTGCTTGTTTGTTTTATGTAGAAGCGCCGGACATAAACACTTACACAATGAAAGCAACCCGAAGCTTCCTCGTTTACCTGACAGTATTACGTCATGGACAATTCGCGGTTTCTCGATGTCTCAAGTATGTGTATCACCAATTATTTTTAAACTCATATATTTGACCTTCGATTTCCCGAGCTTCTCACAGACTTACTGAAAAGGGGCGGAGCTCGAAAAAGTTGAACCAGAGCCGGGTTTAGACCATGCGGGGAAACGTTTTTATTTGCCCTCAGTGAATATTTTTTTAGAGGACAGTATTTAACAACCTGTTTTTAAGAGTGACACGACTCTGACCGAGGGGCTTTTATCAATGGGGGGGAGGGCTATAACCCCCTTCTCAATACGGCCCTGCCATCAGCTCTCTTTCGGTTCATATTAAAACTCATTATCGCTTAGATTGCTTTTCAAAAATCGTGCTTTATGTAGAAATGTTTATAAGCAACGGACCCCCTTTGGAAAATTTTTGCCCCTCCAAGCAATCACGGATTACAATTTTCAGGATCACGGATTATGTGTGATGAATCCGCTGACGTTCACAGTTGAGCACTCACTCTTCATCAAAGTTGATCTGCCTCCGGGCGAAGTGGTCAGAGGGAAGATGGTTCCCGTGGAAGTCACTGTGCACAATTATCTTCCTCATCAAATAGAGGTTCGTTTTTTATTGTTCTATTCAAGGTTTGAGAGCATCATTTACTAAGTACTCTCATAATTATGTAAATACAACGTTTAGCGTAGTGGTTGAAGGCATCGCTATGAATGCAGAAGTCTTGGGTTCGATTCCTGGCTTGATCAAACTGGACGCACTGTCACTAACGGCTCGACAACGCTACGAGTTTCTTCGTAGCTGTGTAGCCCAGGCGCTAAGCTGCGGAGATGGACCCACCACTCGTTACACGCTTCAGCGCAATACCGCGAGTATAATCAAAACTTGATTTGATATGCAAAAAAAATTGTTCTTTAGAAGTTGCGAACTTGAAGTTGAATGAACTTGGACCAAAATTTCAATAGTAATTGAGGCATACAGCGCTCTTCGAGTCAGCAGCCACCCGGTATATATGTCAAATGTGATCGGCTCCAGCCGTGAATCGACCCGCCACGCGAGAATCGGTAACCTGCTTGCGATATCATTAGCCCATGCCGCCGAAAGTCATACGAAAAGCATTTTTTATCAGTTATACGATGGACTAGCATTACCGTGTTAAAACTTAAGGGGACCTCAGGGTTAATTAATTTTTCTAGAGCTACCTTGCTTTCTTGCGGGCATGGTTTTGACGTTAGCAGTACGGTATTTGTTTAGGCCCCGAGACCTGATCCCCCATCGTCCGACCTTGTTGACTAGTTCCTATGTTTAGGCCAACGTTAGCCTTCATTCAAACAATAAAAGTCTTTGCACTTCTACGGAAAATCGTTTACGGATTCGCACCATCCGTGGATCGGATAATGGAGCTGTTATTGATGTAATCCGCTTTAACGTAATTCCATTGGAAGTAGGATCTTATAACATTAAGGTAGAAACTTGTGTTAGTTAATTGAAGTTTAAATTGTAACCAAATTGTTACTTGGTTCTGTCGTATGAACCAGGCACTTAACGTATGTCTGCCACACCAACGCTAAATTACCCTTTCTTGGGTTCGATTTGCTAATCTTTAGTCAGACTGGGCCACCACGACGGGTAGACAGCTTGGCCCCGTTTGGGAAATTGGCATGAAGTGTCTTTCCCAAGGGCACAACGACGTTACACCCAGTTCGGGTATTGAACCCTCAACCTTTCGATTGAAGCTCTGGTGCTCTACCAACTGAGCTACGCCGTCGCCTTACTTGGTTGATGCAATTTAAGTAGATTTCTGTAGGACTAATCCTTTAGTCAGTTATATCAGCTCAGGCATGATTTCTTTTTAAAAGGTTCAATGGCTAACAGCTCAAATGGCCGAGAAAATAGAGCGTCTGCCTCTGGAGCTGCAGATTCTGATTTGATTTTGTTGCGAGTCTGGTCAAACCAATGACTAAACTTGGCGTTCACAGCTTCCTTGCTTGACGCTCAGCATTAAAGAGACAGCGAGGAGAGCAAACCGGTAAGTTCACTTGTTGTGCCGTTGGGAAAGGCACTTAGAGGAAGTGGGAGACCATCCCCCATCTAGGAGTGGGAGACAGATGGCTGGCAACTCCTAAGCGAGCTCCTTACAACGCTTTGATCGCTTTCTTGTACCGGGAGGATAAATATGCAACTAAATACAAACACACTGTATTGCTTGAAAGGTTTACTCTAGATTCTTTTCTTATTAACAATTTCTTATTACTCTAAATTTTTTTAGATGTTAACAGTTTTTGCATAAAATTGCAACTGATAAAACATATCTTTTCCTTTGCATGTTAACGCTGTTATGCCATTTAGATGCAGACTTAAGCTTTTCTAGGTGCAAATGGAAGCCTTTTACAACAACATCTCGCAACCTCGTGTAGACACAGTTGTGAAAACTCTGGTTGTGGTTCCGGAAGGAACCAGTAAGCAACATGTGGAATGGATGCTCGTGGACACTCGATCTGATCGGAGAGGGTCTCCATCCTTGACTCCGATGATTCATATTCCTCTTCCTAATAACTCTGTTCCCGGTTCAGAAACGGTGGGTTGCTTGGAGTAGTGGCAACGACATCTGTGCGCGAAATGTCTTGGGTTCAATTCCTCTCTGAGTCAAATCGGATGCAGTGTCGCCAACGGTTCTCCTCCGCTGCAACTTTGTTTCTGAGTTGTGTTGCCCACGCGTAGTGTCGTGGAGATGGGGCCCCCCACTCGTTACACGCTTCGGCGTAATACCGCTTTTATAATCAAGATTTTATTATTGAAAAGATGGTGATTACCGCAAACACTAAGTGACATACGACTATTTGCTAATAATAATCAAGGATTGTGATTTAACAATTGCTCTTTCAGGCTGTCTTGAGGATCCATTCGTTTGCATCTGCTTTTCTCCAGGAACCAAAATGTTCTCTGGATGAAAGAGGAACAATCTCTCCTTATCTCTACCAACTGCAGTTTATTATTTCAAAGTAAGTTTCAAGAAAACATGAAGCTAATTTCTTTGTCAGACCTTTGGACGATTGAGAAGTTCCAAAGCCGTCATCAGCAGGTGAGGGGCTAAAGAGCTATAAGCTGGTCATTGATTTATATGTATTTATACTCATTATTTAGTTGCATGTTTATCCTCCTGTCATCAGGAAGCCATTAAATCACTCTACCAAACTCCCTGGGGAGTTATTGACTATGTGTTTATCCATTTCAAGATGGAGAAATCCCGCTAAGTGCCTTTTCCTACGACACAACAAGTAAACTTGCCGGCTTGTTCTCCACACTGCCCCTTTAATGCTGAGCGTCAAGCAAGGAAGCTGTGAATACCTGTTTTTGGTTTGATCCGACTCCGAATTAAACGAAAGTCTACAGCTTCCGAGGTACACACCATTGCCATTCGGCCATCTGAGATGGTAAACTTACAACCGGACACAATTAATTTTGACAAAATATAACTTATTTTTTTTGCTTGATCAAAGGTTAGAGATATCTCGGAATGAGTTAAGCGCCACAGAAATACAAAAATTGACCACAAGAGCAAACATTGCATATACTGGACTGTTGAGATTTTTGCGAGACGTAAGAGACCCAGGTGAGCATCTGCTTGGCTTCCAAAAGTTTTTCTGGAGACTGGTCGATTGACGTAGTGGCCCAAGCCAACGCTATCGGAGCGGGAAATGTGGGTTTGATTCCCGGGCTGCCAAATACGACACAGTCGCCAAAGTCTCGCCACCGCTGCGATGTTTCTTCGGCGTTGTGTTGTCAAGACGCTAAAATGCGAAGATGGGCCCTGCCACTCGTTACAGGCCTCGGCGTAACACTGCGAGTATATAGACGATTTGATTTTTTTGGGTTTGTAGCGGAAACAAGTTTTTCGTCTGAATTATATTCTACGAATCTATTATTTTTTCAATTTAAATGTTTTTAGAAATTACTGTTTTATTTAACGGATTGCTTCGCTTTCAGTTTTAGGCGAATCCGATCCTTTATACGGATTTTCTTTTTCACCAGCCGTAACATCTAAACCTGATTTATGGCTCACTTGCGCCACCTTACGAACCATATGTCTGGCTTCGGAACTGGCTGACATTGAACCAGACCAAGTGAGGCTGAATGGTTTCCTATGGTTTATATTTTAATGACTCTAGTACTACCACTGAAACATAGGTTAACGAAAATTTGTTGTAATAATGCTTAGCGACGAAATTGGAAAAGTTATAAAATTTGAAAACGGCATGTACAGGTAGTTTAGCGCACCAAACTTTCAAACATTTTGCGAGCATTTTTTGTCCCACTCAGGTGAAATGGGGTCGACCATTTTTATTGTCTTAAATTTTGCTGCAAAACATCCACATTATTTATGTCTAACCGGCCGGTTGGCGTAGTGGCTAAAGACATCGTTGACAATGCAAGAGGTCAGGGGATCGATTCCCGGGCCGGTCAAATATGTCGCCGTCGGCTGGCCATCGCCGCGATACTTCTTCGGAGTTGCCTAAGCGCTAAGTCGTGGAGATGGACCCGCCACTCATTACACTCTTCAGCGTAATACCACTGGTATAACGAAAATTTGTTTTTTTCTGTTTCTTTTAAGGCTTTATCTTTGTTATGTGTTCGTATAAGAGGAAACGGTTTACTTACAAAGCAAAAGTCGACAGATATGGTGATGCAGTCAATAAAATCCGTTTAAAAAATCGTTTTACAGACTTTAAAATTGATATTCACAGCTTTCCCTGTTTGACACTCAGCGTTAAAGTGACAGAGTGGAAAACAAGCCGACAAGTTTACTTGTGGTGCTTTCGGAAAAAGCACTTACGCGGATTCCTTCAACAGCTTAGATCGCCGGGTGATAACAGCTTAGTCCGTCTCGGCAGCTGTAGACTCGGGTTTGAATCCAAGTCGGGCCAAACCATTGACTTTAACATTGGTATTCACAGCTTCCCTGCTTGACGCTCAACATTAAAGGGACAGTGTGGAGAACAAGCCGGCAAGTTTGCTTCTTGTGCGGTTGAGAATGGCCCTTGTCGGGATTCTTCCTTTTGCTAATGGTAGACAGGTGGCCGAAAACTTTTAAGCGAGCTCGTTATGGGGCTTTGATCCCTTTCTCGTGACAGGAGGATAAACATGCTACTAACTACAATTTGTCAATGAAAGTCGATATGTACGAACCCACTGCCACGCTCAAACCAACTTTTCAGTTTTAATCTCACAAAAAGGGCGTGTGGAATCGTGTGGCAGGATGGCCGAGTGGTCTAAGGCGTTGCGTTCAGGTCGCAGTCTCCCCTGGAGGCGTGGGTTCGAATCCTACTCCTGTCATGTCGCCCGGCTAGCTCAGTCGGTAGAGCGTTGGACTCTTAATCCAACGGTCGTGAGTTCGATCCCCACGTTGGGCGAGTTTGTTTTAATTAATTTGTTTTAGTCTATGATCGCTGGAACACTGCGTTGGATACTACAACATCAAAATCACGATAGGAACTCGTATTTTGCTCGAAGTCCGGTGAAAAACACGAAAACTACCGGTGAAATCAAAGCTGCTGCTGTAAAGAAGTACGTGTGCTTTCTCTTATTGGCTTTTTTGTTTTGTTGTATTATTCAGTTCCATATTTATCCTCCTATCACGAGAAAGCGATCAAAGCGCTATGACGAGCTTGCTTAAAGTTACCGGCCATCTGTCTACCACTCTAAGATGGGGGAATCCCGCTAAGCATGATCTCCACACTGTCCCTTAAAAGCTGAGCGTCAAGCAGGGAAGCTGCAAATACCAATTTTTAAATTTAAGTCATTGGTTTGACCCTGCTCGGGATCAATCCAGAGTCTACTGCTCCAGAGGCAGGTGCTCTTACCGCTCAGCCAGCTGAGCTATGTTTGTACTGTTTTTGATTGTTCCTATTTTACTTTTGATCAGATCAAGTGGTCTACATCGTCGATATACTCAAGTGCTGAAGACAGATTTCAGCAGCAAAATAGAGACAAAGGTTTGATGTGATTTGATATTAAAGAACTCTTTTGGCAAATTTTCTACTTTTATTTGTTGTCTTTACCTGCAAATTTAAATGAAAACAGTTATGGTAACCAGCCCACTGACCTAGTGGTAGAAGACACTGCCAACGGTGCTGGAGAACTGAGGTTCCATTCCCGGGTCGGTCAAATCGGACACAGTATAGCCAACGGCTCGTCATCGCTGCGACGTTTCTTCGGAGCTGTGTTGCACATCGTTGAGCCGCGAACATGGACCCCGCCATTCGTTACACGCTTCGGCGTAATACTGCGAGTATATATAACGAAGATTCATCTTTTTTAATAATTTTGTTTAACCAAAAGAGCAAAACCTATGAAACGGTTATTGGCAATTACATAGTGTCAGCGGGGTGCCGGTGCTAAAAAGAAAAAGAGGTGAATTTATTTACCTCGTTTTCATTCTTTTTTGACGAGAAGCATTAAAGTGAAAGTTCCCTGTTCGAATTTTGCATTGACCCTTGAAAACAGCAAGTTGGGTGAGAACGTTGCAAATTAAACGCTGACGTGTCAAAACATTTTTACGATTTTTCTAAACTTGTAAAATCAGCCGCCTAATCTTTTTTAAGAATTCTCTGTGCGTTGCTCTCAGTCGTCTAACGGTTAGTGGCTGCTGACACTTAATCCATTTTAAGGGGCAGGTTCAGAATTTTTTATAGGGGGGCTTGGAATGAAAAAATGCTTATCGTGAAATTTTGTGAGTCTAAAACAGAGGTTCTCATTTGGGGGCCATATCCCCCTAGGAGGCCGCGGAACATTAACCACGAGACCACAAACACAAGATTTAGTGTTGGTAATTGACCACTTAAGGCCGTTCCACTATTAATGATACTGTATATGGTCCGAAAATCTTATTGCTGAGCAGGGGCCACTGGTGTCCAGTCTCTGGGAAGGGACCAAAAGCTATAAAGAGTTGAGGACCAGTGGTCTAGAAAGTATATGTCAGTGAATGAGTTAAAAGGCATTCAGAAAACTTTACGAGTCTTAAACCTCGCTACTGAATCCGCCAAACATTGTGTGTTTAGCTCTACCGAACCTCTGTCGTAGCTTCATTTCTCCATCAAGTTTTAAAAAGCACAAACAAAAGAACTAAAGCAAGTTGGAGAAGACATCCAGGGTAAGTTTCGACTATAAGGAAAGTCTCGTCAACTTTGCTACGCACAGCTAATCCAGGCTAGACTCCATCCAGACCGCAACGACTCTCATAAGCGATGTGACATAGAGCTATCTGGAATGACTCTAGCCTAGATTGGCTGTGCGTAGCAAAGCTGACGAGAATTTTCTTAAAGACGAGTGATAGCGGTGTAGTTGTAATTTTGAAGTGTAAATGTCTAATGGTTCTAGAAGTGGATTCAGAAAATTTAAAGGGGAGGAATGGGGCTAACAATCGAAATGCTTATTTTGCACTATCGCGCTGATGTGAAAGTATCTACTGCAACTACTAATCTATTAATAGGCACAACAAGAATATTAGGGGTTGTTAAACCCCTAACCTCCCTCTTGGATCCATCAATGGACATAACGCCGTATTAAGATTTGGGGTCTCAGGGCTATTTTTTAACGGGGTTCATGCAATTTTGTAAATGTGGCTTTAACGTTAGCAGCAGCTTTTATAAGACGCGATTGACCGGAGTGCCCTATCACGGGGGGGATATCTCCCCCTTAATCCGGCCCTGAATGGGTGCTGAATATTAAGATGATATTGAGATGATATTGCTGATAGTAAGCGTTTATCTCGAATAATAATCCAGCAAATCAGAGCCAGCGGCTTCCTGGAGGCTACTTGTATTTTTAATAATCTTTCATGTTTTTTTCGTTAATTTCCTTGCATCACCCTCTTATCACGAGAAAGCGATTAAAGCGCTATAACGAGCTCGCTTAGAAATTGCCGGCTATCTGTCTATCACTACAAGGTGGAGGATTCCCGATAAGTGCCTTTCCCAACGGCACAACAAGTAATTTTGCCGACTTGTTCTCCACACTGTTCCTAATGTTCAACGTCAAACAGGGAAGCTGTGAATACCAATTTTACATTCATTGGTTTGACCCGATTGGTAATCAAACTCAAGTCTACCGCTCCAGCAGTACACGTTCAATCAACTCGTACAAATAACCTGTACTTTTATTTCAGGGCTTTTGATTCAATAAATTCATACGATTTGAGGGACTCATTACGAAGAGCTTTGCGATATGTCAAAACTAATATTATGAAGGTAAAAAGGGGATTCTAATCGTGCAATTTGTTTTCACAGCGTTTATTTAGTAAATCTTCTATGACCTACTATAGTATCTCTCTATGCTGTATGTTTTTAAAATTTAGTGACAGCTTTTAACCGTTTTGCTGCCTCTTCTCTTTTTCTCGTGTCGTTGTTCGATTTTCTTTCTTCATATCCTATTCGGTGTCGTGTTGACGGAGCGGAAATAAAGACACACTACAACCACCGCTATGACTTCCGCTATCGCTACTAACTGCTACTGCTACTACTACCATACTGCTACCAGTGATGGGCACGATAAACCTTTCTGTACTAAAGCGATAACGATAATCGATAATTTCAAAAAAGGCCAGAGCGATACCGATAATAGATAAATCAAAATTTCTTAAAGCGATATCGGTAATCGATAAATTATCGCCAATAAATTTTTCCGATAAATGTTGCGGTAAATTTTCAATGTGTTTGACGAAGTTTTTTTTTGTAAGTCGAATTGCAAAAATGTTTTTCTAGACTTTTCAAGAAAAGAGAGGAGTTCACGGACTCTGCCGTGACATTAAGCTAAACAAAGAGAGAATTTTTTAAAATTACAACAAGTCTTAATGGACATCGCGTATTTTTTCCATAGCGCCAACTCACTGACTCTGAAGTTTAAACAGTGCGTGCATAAAAAATCGTTTATCGCGATAATTTATAGGCGATAACAAAATGCATAACAAAAGCGATATCGGTAATCGATAAATCAAAACTATTTTAGCGATAACGATAATCGATTATAAATTATCGCCGATAATTATGTCGATAAATACCCATCTCTGGCCCCTACTATGCTACTACTACTGCTACTACAACCATTATTAGCTGCTGTCAGTAGCGTACGCCATTTACCATTACATCAAACTTGATTTCAATTATGCGTATTTTATAAAAGTACAAAAAGTGACGTAAAAATGCGCTTTTTTCTCAGAAACTTTTTGTAGCATTTCAGGTGCATAGTCAGAATTTTTTGGGAGGGTCGAAATCGACCAAATACATATCTTGGAGCTTAGTGAGGTTAGTGTCGAAGCACCACTGCATAACAGGCCGGCGTATAGCTTACAATTTAGGGTAGAATTGACCCCCTATCCCCCTGAATGCACCGATCCATTTACTAATCAACGTTGTTGCAGGTTTCTACATTTGTGGCTCCGCTTGCCGGATGACGAGTCACGGGTATAAACTCGTGACCCTCTCATTACATCAAGTAGCCATTTTGAAAATACTTTTTGATGAGAAAAATTTACAATTTTCATTAGACACATTGCGGTTGATTGGAGTAGTGGTAAAAGTGGACTAAAGACATTGCTATCGGGCTCCCGCTAAGCAGCAGAGATGAACGAATCCCCCTACTCCTAACACGCTTAAGTGTAATATCGCGAGTATGATGAAGATTTGATTTTTCTGATTTTGTCAGACATATCGCACCAGCATCAGTCCAGTCGTTGTAACTGCCTCGGCTCGAGCGATAATGAAAATCTCCGGAAAAGTTGATAGACGACTCGAAGAAACCCTAAATAATTTAAAACAAGAAAATTCAAAAGACGACCTCTGGTGGATTGGGGTTTGTAATATATTTCGTTTGCATGAATTTTGTAAAAAAATACTTAATGGAAATTTTAACCAGCACAATCGAAACTGATTTTCGAAAACAGCTTTAAGAGAAAAAATGAAGCCGCAATAATTCTTGAAACTGTTCCTTTCGAAAACGCAGATTCAGCTGTCATCAAATACAAAAAATACATCATCAGCAGTGGAATCAAGGAAGTACAAAACTGAAAGAGATGTACTGCTTTTCTTACACTACTGATGATGACAGCTGAATCTATGTTGTCGAAACGTCCAGTTTTAAGATTTATATTGCCGCTTTATTTTTTCTTCTTAGACTGATGAATTTAATCATTTTGGTCAGGCAACATATTTTTGTAAAAATATCTTTGACTTGGGACGAGTTTATCAAATTCGGATTACTGATACTAGTATGTGTTGTTGTGTTTGTGCAACACCGTGTACTTGGTTTAGGCGTGTGACAAAAATAAAATTTTCTCTCGAAAATTTTCTGATTGTTGAAGTGGAAAATATTGTTTTCATACTAGGAAACAACTGAAAACGACAGGGAACCTTCAAAAATGCGAAGAATGAAAGCGAAATCGTCTTCCATTGAAGCTACAGCGTACATGTTGGACCTTCTGTCTTTAAAAGGTTTGTGGTAGTTTCTTATATATCAACCGGTCGGTTAGCTTAATGGTTAGAGACACCACTGTTGGCCAGGAAGGTTCTAAGTTTGATTCGCCTGGGTGTCACATGTGATGCAGACTCGTTAATGGCTTGCCACCGTTCCGATGTTTCTTCAGAGCTGTGTTGCCCAGTCGCTAAGCTGCAGAGATGGACCCCGCCACTCGTTCCACGCTTCGACGTAATATCGTGAGTGAAATGAAGATTTGATTAAAGAAAAAAAACAATTGAGGTTATCTTTTCAAATTACAGGAGGGAGACTGCAGTCACTCGGTATATAAGTCAAATGCGGTCAGCTCCAGCCGTGAATCGAACCCATGTGGTAGGATTTCTAATCTGCGCACGGTACCGCTTGGCCCCCTTTGCTTGTTTCATAATTTTAATGAAAATATTGTTTCATTCTTTGTAAGCTTATTATCAAAATCGTGCTTCAAGTGCATGATTTTTTGACTATGTGCCAACAAAAATTGTGCAGGTCAGTCTGGTGAAAAGTACGCTAATTGGCTTTTAAAAAAGAGAAAAAGAAACAACCGTTGGGTGTCGTTGGTGAGCACAATTGCTGCTGCAGAAGGAATTCAAACTTTTGTTCTCCAATCGGGGACTTTTTGTGAAGAAAACAATTTGCGAATTAATGTTAGTTTTGATTTTAACTTACGTCATTTCTTTCTGGCAAATACAACTTAATTGTTACAATTCGTAGTAACAGCCCGTTAACGTTGTGATTCGCTATGCGTACCACAAGTCTGAGGTTCGATTCCCAGACTGGTCAAATCTGACTCGGTGTCATCTACAGTTCGCCACCGTTGCGACGTTTCTTCGGAGATGTTTTGCTCAGGCGCTAGATTGCGGAGATGGACCCGCCACTCGTAGTCGTTACACGCTTCGACGTAAAACCGCGAGGATAATGAAGATTTGATTTTATAGCGACTGATGTAGATTTCTTGTAATTAAGCCTGCGTATAACGAACAGGTTGGATCTGCCGAAATGTCAGTTTCTCCCGCTCTGATTCCTCGAAGTCCAAGAAGAAACGAAATAAAAGTTCCCATAACCAGCAATGTGATGAACGTGAGTGCGAGTGGAGTTGGAAGAGCATGGATGGAGGTAGCAACGGATTTTTTATTCACAAGGATTGGATATATAAATAGTAGGCCTACTTTATGTAACTCTTGCTTCGATTACCGGGCCTGGTAAATTGGACACAGTGTCACTCTCGGCTCGCCATTGCTGCGATGTTTCTTCGGAGCTGTGCGCGAGGATGGATCCCGCTACTCGTTACACGCTTCGGCGTAATACTGCGGATATAATGAAGATTTGATTTTGTTTTGTTATGTAAGCAAATCATTGTGTAAAAACTTAAGTTTGGCAAAATATCTAATCATGATGTAATAGGCGAAAATTCCGAAAATGCAGGACAAGTCAAGATATACATACTCAATGTAAATCAACCAATATAACACAGTAAAAACACTCTCAGTGTTATATTGTGGTGTTGATTTACATTGAGTAGTATATGTTTATTTGTGCTGCATTTTCACAATTTTCGCCTATTTCATAATGATGTTTCCACCGATCTTATGATCAAATATATAATCAAAAAAAGTGTTTTAAAAAAATTTTAAGAAGTACTAGTCACAATATTTCGTTAATGTTGTTTCAAAGCATTTGATTTTGTTGTAACGTTACAGCTATCGGAGTGCGAGGTCTGTGGTTCGATTCCCGGGCCGGTTAAATCGGAGACAATGTCACTTACGGCTCGCCACCGCTGCGACATTTTGTCTGAGTTTTGAAGATGTATTATTTTGCGATAACAAAGTTTTGTTTCAAGATTTTTTCTCTTTAGGTCGATGTGACCTATACCATTCCACAAGAGGATTTAATTGAACAAAATTTGTGCCCGTTTGAAGTGACGGTCTCCGTGTATCCAGTCCGCGCTACAAGTAAGCTGATTTAAACTCGCGTTTATAAAAAAAATTGTTAAAAAATGCATGATCTATGTTTGCAATCGCTCATATATTAAGATCTTAAAACTCATATCTTGCTGACGATGCTCGTTCAGTCAGAAACCGCAATTGCCATAAATATGGACAAATTGGACATTAAAAACTATTAGTCACCTGATATCTCTATCTTGTAGGTCATTCCTATACACATCCATTCATTTCTCTATCCATCCTCTTCATTCCATCCCTTTCTTTTGTCTTCCTTCACTATTTTTTTGTAACTATTTGCTCGGCTTTCTGTTAGTTAGGCCTATATTTATCTGAGGAGTTCATAATGCGGGCGAAGCCAGTCGTGGATTGCTATTTATTTATAACATTGTGTTTACATTTTGTCTTTTGCAACTGCTATCCTTTTCATTGCATTGAATTCCCGAACACCAGATTGGGTCATTTTGTTGAGTGGTTTACGATATGGCCCTCCCTGATTGTTATCACTGTTGAGGGAAGTAATCCCGAAACAGGATGGCTCAGGTCTTATCTTGCATGAATCGCAGCATTACAATAAATGGCTTTTCAATTGAAAACATTTCAGCTGTTCTTGCTTTACGGAGTCTCACTAGCAGTGTTTTGCTCCAAGTGGATCTGGATATCCGCTTCCAATCTTGGTATGATCCGCTTGAGAGCGGAGATCCTTCCTACGTCGTTGATTTCGGACTGAACTCAAATTATGAACCGGTGTTAAAAGACTTGGAAATGGTAATGTACTGAAAAACCTAATTTGCGTTGATAAAATACAGCTAAACCGTGGCTAAACTAACCTATTAGGATGTCAACGACATGGTCTAGCGGTACCGCGCGCAGGTGACACATCCTACGTGACGGGTTCGATTCGCGGCTAGAGCCGATCGTATTTGGCATATGTAACGGGTGGCTGCTGACTCGAAGAGCGCAAGCTCACTTCGCCGTCTCCCTCAATTGTTGTTGAATTTTCAGTTCAATATAATTTGAAAATAATCTCTGTTATTTATTATTATTAGGGCTGCTGTACGTTTCACAAAAATCAAATCTTCATTATAGTTGCGGTATTACGCCGAAGCTTCGCTGAAACGTCGCAGCAGTGGCGTGCCGTTGGCGACACTGTGTCCGATTGAGCTGGCCCAGGAATTGAACCCCAGACCTCTCGCATCGATAAGCGATATCCTCAACCACTACGCCAAATTGAGCTGAAACCATTTTTCGAAGGCGTTTCACGAATCCGCCTTGGACCTTGAAAAAGATAATTGCTTTCTCACAATCTAAAACAAAGCGAGCAATTAAATAGGCAAAAAGTTTGAAAAAGATATACTGTAACTTATTTTTGCGAGACACTGCTCGCAAAAGTTTGACAACGGTACAATTTGGAGTTAGTTAGCAATTTAATTTAACAGCTCAGATGGCTGAGTGGTAAAAGCGTCCGCTTCTGGAGCTGTAGACTGAGTTCGATTGCCTGTCGGGTCAAATCAATGACTTTTAAATTGGTATTCACAGCTACCTCGCTTGACACTCAGCATTGAAAGGACAGTGAACAAGCCGGCAAGTTTATTTGTGTCGTTGGGGAAGGTATAGGCTGCTTAACGGGATTACCCCCATTTTGGAGTGGTAGACAGATGACCGGCAACTCCTAAGCGACCTTGTTATAGCGCTTTGATCGTTTTCTCGTGATAGGAGGATAAAAATATGCAACTAATTACATAATACACCACAATGCATTATTACGAATGCCACGGCCAAGAAGCAGCTTCAAACAGCAGAAAGAACAAGCTTTTTGCACCGTGACATAAGACCCAACTCAGCGTAAACTTATAGCAGCTGTTGACAATATCACCAGAAGCGAGCCAAATTTTCCGCCCACGTATTTTAAGCTGTTTCTTTGTTAGGATAGTTGTGTTTAAAATGTAAAAACGTGCTATGCATTTGATGAATTTATTCAGTTTTAGCTTCAAAGTTTTATAGATTTTTCTCAGCCAAATGATTGTGGTGCTCAAGTTTTTTTTTCAAAATAATCAATTTTGTTGTTTTTTTAGCTTTCAAACCCAATCGAAAAAATAATAGATCATTATCTTGTCACCGACAGAGGGCTCATGCTCTACTTCAGCACAGAAAGGAAGATATCGTTTAAAATAACGGAAAAGCGGAGAAATTTAACTCCACTTCCATACGCGGTTTATCCTGCTTCACATCCGGGTAATTATTTAATAGTAGTAGTTGTGTCATTTTATTTCCTCACCGTCAATAAAGAACACGATAAAGAATTTGATAAGATGAAGGAAATATAACAAAGGTGCAAGAAAAGAGGCAACAAAATGATTAACGTTATGGCATGCAGGTAGGAGAAGAGAAGTAAAAAAAGCAAGAATAGGCATAGTTGCTGCATCGCGTTCTGGGCAATAACTCTACAAGGGTGTGAGATTCGCAAAAACTTGAACCAAAAAAGCGAATTTTTAGTGAATATCGTTGACCAGCAGTGTAAAGTAACGAAGCAGTTTTGCTTAAATAGTACTTACTTAAGTGATTTTAATTTGGACTACTTCTACTTATGTAGTTCAATCAGAAAGTAACGCTACTTAAGTGGCTTTAAAAATGATATGTAATTAATATTAAGCAATGTATCACGCAAATGATAAATAATCATGCTTGATGATAAAATTGGCAACATTAGTATTAGGTATTATTTTATTATTTAAGTTCTACAATTTCGTGATATAAAGTGGTCTTTTGCTGTTTGTGTTTGGTGTGGACAGTGAGGTTGCATTTTGTAGATTATGACACACTTCACTTTTTTATTTTCGTCAAATAAATGTACTAATTATCCCAAATTACCTAAGCATTGTCAAAATATATGTCAAGTTTGAAAGTGAGCAAATTATCTTTTGTTAAAGCTCAGCTTTGTGACCATGGTTTCGCAAACGCTGCTTTTTACTTCAGTAGCTTCAAATTGCTGGTTTCTTTTACTTCTACTTGGTTACTTTTTACATCCCCTACTTTCTACTCTACTTCAAGTAGCTTCCGCCATCAATAACGGTACTGTTACTTAACTAGATTTTTGGACTACTTTTTACACCACTGTCGTTGACCGTAGAATACGACTTAGGTGGTTGCAGGTATAAGTGTTCATGGCGTACTCAAATTAAGGAAAATCTTAGGCTTTATTTGCAGCGCTTTATGAGGATTTGGCCATCAAACTAAATCGATTAAACACACTCTGAAATTAGCGAGTCCTTTGGTGAAAACTCTATTTTCCCATTCCTCGCTAGGTATCGAACCTTGAACTATGTTTTTTTGACTTTAGGCTCTAACGCTCTGTATGATCGCCGCTACGATTAGACGCAATTTGACGACATTTCGTCAAAATCACACTTTCATTATACTTGCACTATTACGCCGAAGCGTGTAACGAGTAGCGGGGCCCATCTCAGCGACTTAGCGCCTGGGCAACACAGCTCCGAAGAAACATCGCAGAGGTGGCGAACCTTTAATGATACTCTGTCCTATTTGACCGGCCCTGAAATCGAACTCCAAACCTCCGGCACCGCTAGCGATGTCTGTAACCGCGACAACCGGCCAATTGCAAGTTTTATTGATATTAAAGAATTAAGTTCATTTGCTTCAAGGCGTTTGCATTTTTTGTTGCTGCAAGGTAACTTTTCAAGTAGTTTTATTGATATTAAAGAATTAAGTTCATTTGCTTCAAGGCGTTTGCATTTTTTGTTGCTGCAAGGTAACTTTTCAAGTACATTTGCTAGAACGGCGCTGCCAGTCTTTTTACACGCTTCCTGGAGTGCGCCCTGAAGTGTCTACATTGTGCTCTAACAATGAAGAGAGAAGGCAGACCGGAAAGAGTCTGTGTTATTGCGTCACTTCCGGTTCGTGTCCAAAGATTGTTAGTCGATCGAAGTCGGTGCAAGCAACTACTCAATCCCGAATCAAGTTAACTTGCAAACCAGCCACAATGTTCGGTGAGTTGCTTTATCCAAACTTTAAATTTTCAGCAAAAAGACGTTGCTGTATCGGGCGTGAACAACAAATCCTTTGTGACGGATTCGATTCACGGCTTGGACCGATCAAATTCGACCCATAATTTGGATGGTTGTTGACTTGAAGAGTGTAAGTTTACTTCCTCAATCGCTGATGATTTTTTGTGCAATGTCCGGCCGCTTAACGTAGTGGTTGACGTCATCGCCATCAATGCGGGAGATCATGGGTTTGTTTTCCGAGCCGGTCATATCGGACACAGCATCGCCAGCGACTCGCCACTGCTGCGATGTTTCTTCGGAACTCTGTTGCCCAGGCGCTAAGCTGCGGAGACGGATCCCGCCACTCGTTACACGCTTGGGAGTAATAGCGCGAGTATCATCAAAATTTGACACCTTTTTTTGAAATACCGAAGCTGACTGATGCTCTAACGAGCAGAGTGCCATAAAAATTTTTGCAGACTACTGCTAATCCATTTTTGTCATTATTTTCAGCATATCGAATAAGATTTGAAAAGACAGAATTTGTTGGAAAGGATTGGATTATTTATTCCGGTCAAATCCGTCATGCTTATAAGTCTGTTGCGGATTTGAGAGATCTTGAACACAACTCGACGTTCTGGGTGCGAAGAACTTGCGATGTTCAAAGAATTTTCTTAAATAAAGATTATTTCTTAGTTGGAAGATCAATTGTTCAAGGAGAAAATGGGTAAGATGATAAACAAATACAGAGATATTAAGGCAGGCCTTAAGAGACTTACTGTATGAACGCTGCAAAAAACAATTTTACATCTAGTTTCGTCAGGTAGACACAGATTCGAACTCAGGACCTTGTGATTAACAGTCAAGCTCTCCTGCCATCAAGGCACTGGGTTAACAGCGTTTCAAAGCAACCATACAACCCGAGCCGTTGCAACCTTTGACATGGAGTACAGGAGTGGTTAGGTTTGAACCTGAGTTTGCCTGATGAGCAGTAAAACCGTGCTAGAAGCCGTAGTATCGTTTTTTTCATCGGTTATTAAAACGTGAATTAAATGGTGATAGTTATACATACAGTGAGTAGGCCTACGAGCTAGGTGGTGTAGTAGTAGTAACATCACCATCAGTGCGAGAGGTCTGGGGTTCCATTTTCGATCCGTTGTGATCGGATACAGGGTTGCCAAAGGCTCGCCGCCTCTGCGGCGTTTCTTGGGAACTATGTTGGCCAAGTGCTAAGCCGCGGAGATGGTCTCCGCCACTCGTTTCACGCTTCGGCGTAATATCGCGAATATAATGAAGATTTCTTTCATACATGTGTTTCTCAACAGAGTCTTCAAGCATCTTCTCGATTCTTTTGCGCGCTTTGAACAATGGCCTGGTCGAAATAATAACTGCGAACGATTTGCTGGTCAAACCCAAATACTTTGCCGGAAAATGAACGATTATGGGTACAATATGCGCATTAATGGATGCACCAACTAAACCGGAAGCTGGGGTATGATTTGAAGTACAACTGGAACGAACGCAATGGTGTTGAGTTCGTTTTATGCTTGGTATTGCAGTGTTTTTTTTTTTTTTTTTATTTTAGTTCTAATGTGTGGACTGTATCAAATTTTAGTTTTTGTATCTTTGATTTTGTAAGAAATATCGTTGTTTGACAGCTTTTCACGTGGTTTTTAAAAAATGATGTACAAAATTATTGAGTCTGGTACACTAGCAGGTCAGCGCGTAGTGGTTGAAGGTGCGGTTGGTCTTGCGTTCAATTCCAGGGCCAGTCAAATCGAACACAGCGTCACCAACGGCTCTTCATTGCGGAGACGTTTCTTCGAAGCTGCTGTGTTGCCCAGGTGCAGGGCAGCGGAGATAGATCCCGTCAATCGTCACACGCTTCGGCGTAATACCGCGAATATAATGAAGAATTTCTTAATTTGTAAATATTTTTTACAGCAGTTCAGTGTTAAGAGCTCACACCTTTTAAGTGTTTACATGAGACTGATCAAACCTGACTTTTCCCTCAGATGTGGGCGTGTTAACGCTTTGGGGGCCTATATAAGAGCTAATTCTTCGGAGAGCCTGTTGTTTTCTCGCAGACCTGACTTTCACGTCTGCGGCAAAACTTTTTTTGAAGAATGCGATTTATTGGACCTCTATTACAGGGCTCTTGGGGTTGTAGTCCCCTTCAATTCGGCCCTGCCTTAGGTATCTGAAAGGTGAAACAACACTGTCTGAAATAACACTTTTTTTAAAATACAAGATTATATAACGTTACAGTACATTCTGGTAAATAAAAAATGAAGGCAATGAAATCAAAAAATTAAAAATTTCATAAAACTTTTAAACTTTAATAAAAATTTCTTCTGTTAATACAATTGATCAAAAGACATACCAACGAAAATCCAACAAAATAAACTTGATTATTAAAAAAAAAACTATTATCAACCCTGTAGGCAACAAAACAAGAAGGGTAAGACACAGATAGTGCATTTTAGTGCAAAAGCTTCCACACAACTTACGACAATTTCGCATAACTTTTTAGGAATAATGTACTGAAGAATAAGAGGTATACTAATTTAAAAATTTACTAAGGCATACAGCAAATATTAGATGAAAATAGCTCAAGGACGAACATGTAGACAGAGTAATTCTTGTACTGCACGTTTCAACTACACAGAGTCGTATTGAGACTTTAGAGGAGGGGAATGCTTTTTTGTAGACTTGACTTTCGACATCAGCAGCACACATTTTGTCAGAGCAAGCAATTTACCAACCTACTTTAAGTGTGACACGCCCTGACTGGGAGGGAGGAGTTACAGCCCCTCTGCCCCTGTAATACGGCCCTGCGATAACATAGATTCAGCTGTCATCATCAAAATTGCAAGCAAGGCAGTACAAAGGCATGCTGATGATGACAATTGAATCTATAATGTCGAAACATCCAGCTACAACAATTACTCTGGCTTTGTTCTTTCCTCATTGTAAAACTCTTCTTCATGTTCATCGTCAAAGCTCTTCCTTGGTTTCAGTTGCGCTCAGATCACATGCACAAAGTTTTAACGACCAAGAAGTATCTCTGAAAGAAAGAATAAAATAATCAGTATAAGTTAAAATACAATGAACTTGGCGAAGAGAAAAAACATAAAACTGGAAGAGCAAAGTATGCAGCGATAAATATAACGATTCGACAGAAAAAATGTTGATTTGACGTAATGGTTAAATACCTCGTCATCAGCGCGGGAGGTCTGGGTTTGATTCCCAGCCGGGTTAAATCAAACACAGTCTCACCAACGGTTCGCCACCGCTACTGCGTTTCTTCTCAACTGTACTGCCCAGGCGCTAAGCCGCGGAGATGAGCCCCGTCACTTGTTACACGCTTCGGCGTTATGTTGCGAGTGTGATGAAGGTTTAATTTGACTGAATTCACAAAAATAAAAAACTTACTCCATTTCGTGAACGTAGCGTCCACGCACTCCCTGCACATACAAGTCATCTAGCGGCAATACAAATTTTTCCTGAGGCTCATTGAATGGCGTCCACTGACAATTCCACTTCGGACACTGAACTTCGCAGCAGCGATACCTTGAAAATTCAAACGGTGAGGTGACGGTCTCGATTTTTCGTGCAGGTGTGTGAAGACTTTTTTTAGACATTGATCACCGAGGGCCAATGTAAACGTGGCCATCTCATTGTCTTAATCTGGCATTGGCCCCATTTAATTTTGTTGCAGGTTGCGCCCTTGCTCAACTAGTAGTGCAGTAGTGTGTTTTAATCTGGTAACCCTCCGACTTTTTTTGCCTCGACAGTACAAAGGTCCTTAACCTTACCAACCCTCGTAACTACCATTCCCTCCCTTGGGGCACCGCCTGCAAAAGAGGTGTCCATTGAAAAACCAAACAATACTAAACTAGGAGGCCCCAGATTTTTTTATTGGGGTTGGAGACTATTCCACGTTATATCTTACAACTAATTTCAGGATGGGAAACCATTTGCTTTTGAATCTTACCACAAACGAACGTGGAAACTACCCTCGACTGGACTGAAAGCTCCCCAGGTTTGGAAGAATCCGTCGTTGGGGCAAAGAAATTCGTATTCGTTCAAATTCTGAAAAAAATATCACAATTAAATCTTCAAAACACTGTACTTGCGGTATTACGCTGAAATATGCAGCGAGTGGTGGGATCCATCTACGCGGCTTAGCGCATGGGTAACACAGCTCGGAAGAAATATCGCAGAGGTAGCAAGCTGTTGCTTTATATATGAGGCAGCGAGCAGTTGCCAACAATGCTTTATATATGACCAGCCCGGGAATCGAGCGAACACCTCTTTGGCGATAACAATGCCTTCACCGACTACACCAACCGACCGGTCGCCTGCATTTCAGCACCTCCGTCTGTTTTCATTGTAGAAGCAAAAGCAATAAATTTCATCTACCCCTTTCACTAGTAAAAAAAACTTTCACCTATTTTAACACGAGAATTTTACAACAATAAATACACTTTCCAGAAAATTTATTCTTTTCCCATGTTTGAAGCACAGCGGTTAACGACATGTTATTAGCAAGAGAGGTTTGGCTTCCATTCCAGGGCTGGTCAAATCGGGCGCAGTGTCGCCAACAGTGCGTCATCGTTGCGAGGTTTCTGTGTTGCCCAGGCGATAAGCCGCGGAGATGGGCCCCGCCACTGGCTTCGGCTTAAACTGCTTACAGGGATTTGGGTCATTTAGGGAAATAAAACTTTCGGTTCATCCGCAAAGACGGAAGTTTACTTAAGACTTTATTTATCACGCAGCCAAAAATTTAATTGTTCTCAAACAAACAAACCAACAAAATCCATTGTTTCTTCACGCTTAACCGAAACTAGAACCAACCAATCACGTAGTTTTGTTATTCGCATTGCCAATGAGCAAACAGAAACACTTTCAATTCAACACCATTGCTGCAGCTGTAGTTTACTTTTAATACTAGTAAAATGCAATTTCCGCTAATCGGTCGGTTGGCTTAAATCGCTAACGGTACGGCAGGCCTGGGGTTCGATTTGCGGCCAAATTGGATACAGTGTCGTCATCACTGCGATGTCTCTGCAAAGCTGTGCTGGCCAGGCGCTAAGCCGTGGAGATGGACCTTGTTGCGCGCTTCGGCATAATATCGCGAATATAATGAATATAATGAAAGTTTGATTTTATATGAAATTTTTATCGTGAAATGATTCATGAATGTCGTTTTTCTCGATTCCTCCTGATTAATCTCGCTACCTCAAAAGCAATCACGTAATCTTTCTTTCAAAATTTATGAAGTCCCAAGCGCCGTATCAACAAAACATTTAGGGGGGGGACGTTGTTATAAATATATTCAACACTGGCGCTAGCGTAGCCAGCGAGATTTTTTTGGGGGGAGGGGGATAAAATTACTTCAGGAATACCTAAAAAAAAAGTTCCTTTTGCCTCATTTCCTCGCTACAAGGGAATGCTTTAGAATTTTGAGAGAGGTAGTGTTTATTCCTTTTTATATATTGTCTTGAACGTTCCCATGATTCGTATCCACACCCTCGCGATGCCTACCTCTGGATTTCCAGGAAGTACAACACATGTATCTTCATGGTAGGGAAGCTTGATGCGCTCACAAGTTTGCGTGAATACCCGGATGTTTGCATCGGAATTCCACTCGCTGATCGCCTGAAATACAACATAACGCTGTCTAGAGAGGTTTAAAAAATTTAATTATTTTTTGAGTCGCCGAAACTGGCAAGTTTTTTTGTTTGTTCGTTTTTAGCTGCGTATTTATCCTCCTATCACGAGAAAGCGATCAAAGCGCTATGACGAGCTTGTTTAGGAATTGTCAGCCATTTGTCCATGTCGCAGACGTGTCGTAGACCACAAAGATGCAGAAAACCCGCAAAGTACCTTTCCCAACGGCACAATAAGTAAACTTGCCGGCTTGTTTGCCGCACTGTCTCTATAATACTGAGCGTCAAGCAGAAAGCAGCGTAAACACCAATTTTAAAGTCATTGGTTGACCCGACTCGGAGTCAAACCCGAGTCTACAGCTAGAGGGGAAGACGCTCTATCTACGCGGCCATCTGAGCTGTTAAATGAAGTGCCGACAGGTTTTCCGCATAAATAACCAAATAGCATCGCAAACATTTGATGTTTTTGTCAGTAACAACCAGACAAAACAACAAAGGCCATTTTTTACAAATTGGTTTATGCCCACTCATGTTTCGAATTATTTTCGTTGCTTCCTGCAAGCTGCATCGATGCCTACGCGATTAAATCTACCTTCCTATTAACCGTTGCACGAGGAGAACAATGCTTTCTGTTGACGCATAATTCATTTGAGTTTACAATTGGTATCTCATTACCCACGCGTGAAAGACCGAAGGTTTACCGTTTACGTGGGGGACTTTTTGCTTTTTAAATGCAGTCATTTTTGTATAATTGCAATCATGCTAGAGTTAAATTAAACGCTGCGAATGAGAATTATCGAGGGCGCATAGTTATGTAATTGCTATATTAGCTACTATATTCTTCGGAATTCAATAAATATACATATTTTTTCAGCCTCTTTGTTTTATGTGTTCATGCTGTTGATTATTTCATGACTGAAAAATAAAATAAGAGACTACTACTACTACTAAATATGGGACAAAAATAGCTTGAAAAGGAAAAATATAATCGCAGTAGCCTAATTCTCAAAACTGGACGTTTCGGCAACATGGACTCAGCTGTCATCATCAGCAATGTAAGAAAGGCAGAGCGAAACTGAAAAAGGGTTTTTTAAATTTTTTACTGCCTTGCTTACACTGCTGATAATGACAGATGAATTTATGCTGTCGAAACGTTCTATTTTTAAGAATCACTGGGACTTTATTCATTTTCGTTTAGCTACAATATTGCCATGTTTTTAAGCAGATTGGCTAAAATGTCACTAAGATAAATAACGAACTGTTGACGTCTATAGGTGCAGACGTAAAACCAAGGGTGCCTTGGTAAAATTCGAATTAAGGCGGCCCTGTATAATGCGAAACAATTATTATTTTATACCAGATGTTCTTAAATTTTTTTAGATACGCCCCCTTTGGCGTTAGTTATTTTTACCCACGCCTTATCACCAGTGCCATGTGAAGACTGTTGCCCCTCCCCTCCAAAAAAAGCTCCAGATGGGGCCCTTTGATATCTACAAGCATTTTGACAGTTTCGCGCTTTTTCGACTCATTAGCTGATTATTTGACGGGACGTATCCCCAAATTTTCTCAGGAAGGACGCCCCAAACTTTCGTGCACGCAGTTTCTTTCGGTGTGTGGCAAAATCAGAGTAAATTTAAAGCAGAATAAAAATTAATGATAACTCTAGGGGGGTCCGGGGGCATGCTCCCCCGGAATTTTTTTGAAAATTTAATTGTAATTTACATCACGTAATTGCAATTATAGTGCTTTTTCAACAACTTTTTGACGAAATTTTCTTTAAAATTTTTGCCCCCAATTCTGAGTCTAATATAACAATGTTGTGAGGCCCCTACAAATGCCCCTCCCCCCCGACCGGGGGACCGAACTTCGGAGATGCCTTCATACGGCACTGCCCACTATGCTACAAAAAACATGCAGAAAATATAACAATTTATTTGCAATGTCCTAATCGTCTTAATGGGAAGGATGAAACTGTTTTGGGGAAAAAGTTTTAATGTTTGACGAAAAAAAGATTTGAATATATAGTTCCATCATTAAGTCAGTGCTATGCTCACGCCCCCTCGCAAACCTTTTACGCCTCCCAGTTTAAGAACCTCCGCTATAAAGTGTAAACGTTCACAAGAACTTGGCCGATTTTAAGAGCCCCTTCTGGGCCCCCCTACAAACAGTTTTTTTAGAACTAGAGGGGCCGAACCTCCCCTGGCGCCCCCACCAAGGCAACCCTGCGTAAAACATCCCCAATAGAGAAGTCGTGATAACAGCAAGTTCCATCGAAATTTAAAAGACGTTAATAACAACTTGTGATGAGACAAGTAAGCGGTTGTGTCGTCACCATAAGGAATAGTAGGAACATAATCGAACTATTACTCACAATGAACGGTCAAACGGAAGTCTCTTGCTTGACAAAATACAGTGACCTAAACTTCCGGCAACGCAAACCTTTGTTGATTGCAGATATACTCATGACTCACAAAGTTACCATAATAATACAACTGGACAATTCATAAATTACAGTGCGTTCCTTTAGCACATATACGAGGAACTCACGTACAGCACACACATAAAAGACCGGCCAGTAAGCTTAGTTGTTAAGCACACGCTATCGGTGCGGGAGGTCAAGGGTTCGATTACTAAGCCAATTAAATCGGATACAGTGTCGCCAACTGCTCGCCACCGTAGCGACGTTTCTTTGGAGCAGTATTGTCCAGGCGCTAAGCCGCAATGATGGGCCCTGCCACTCGTTACACACTTCGGTGTAATACCGCGAGTATAAGGAAGATTTAATTGCTTTTTACAAGGGACTCACAGCGCGTTCACTGATGCTTGACAACGGTTACTATGCTAGTATTTGTGCTGAAAGTGCGTGGACTTTTCGAACCACTGGAACTGGCATGTGGACAAGGTAAATACGTTACTTACAAGCTTTGGTTTTTCGTAGAACAGGCACGAGCAGGTGTAATGTCCATCTATGTTTCTGCATACTCCTTCATTTTTGTGACGTTTGCATTCAAAATCGTCATCAGGAAAACCGTTGGAGGCGCTGGAGAGCGAATTGAACAAACAAATAGCGGCCAAAACTTGAAACATTTGTCTCATTTTTGCAATTAGCCCTTAGTACAAACACGGCTAAACCAATATAAGCCCCAATAAAAGTACATAAAATGATAATAAAAATAGTGAAACTAACTTCTTGGCTACGTTTTAGGTCATTCTAGGCTAGCAATAAACTGCTTGAAAAAGTATATAGATGTATACAATAAATATTGGACGAAAATAGCTTCAGGAGAAAACATGAAGCCTCAGTCGTCGACAAACTGGCCGTTTTGACAAACTACATGCAGCTGTCATCATTAGCGCTGTAAGCAAGGCTGTACAAACTTTTAACCGACGCTTTTATCGCCTTTTTTATTAATGCAAACTTCTGCTTTCGACCTGGGTGTTGTAACCATGCCTACTCTTGTTTTTTAGCTCCTCTTTTCCTACGTCAGGAGTGGGGAAGCTGCGGCCCGCGTACCATATGTGACCCGCTTAAGTTTCGAATAAGGCCGGCGTCAGAGCTTTGTTAAGTGTACAGCACACCGACGGAATAGAAAACATCATTCTTTTATAAGATCTGCTTCACATTTAACTACATGCTGCATATGTGACGTGAAAACCGCGTTAAAGTTTCTGATTTTATGGTAAAAAAAACTCACCATGAATGTTTACTAAATTTGTAACGTAATATTGTCCATTCTTAAAGCGAAATTTAAAAATTAAAGATACACAATCAAAGTGACCCGCTGTGCTTTGCCGGTCCCTCACCTCTGTCCTACCTGCATGCCTTAACGTTAATCGTTTTGTTGCCTCTTTTTTTTTTTTTTTTTTGTACCGTTGTTATATTTCCTTCATATTATCGTGTTCTTTATCGTGTTGTCGTAAGGGAAAAACACTATACGACTATTGACTTAAGTAAAACACAACTACCTTTTATTCTTTGCAACTCAGAAGCACTAGAGCTTGTGACAGCTTGCTTGACAACTTCCACTAAATACAACGCAAAAATCGCACGAAAAAGGCTTGGGTGTTCTCAAGTTTTTACTACCAGTCACTCATTCTCTTTTTGTGACTCACAATACACGCACTTGTAAAATCGACAAATAAACAAACTCAAAACAGAACAGAAGGGGGACGCAAATTCAAATTTATGAAAATATGACAATGAAGGGCCACCTGTATTGTTTATACTTTAAACAAGTTTAATGAACAGTATGCCGATACGTGTTTTAAAAAGCGGTAAATTACTATTTTACGGGGTAGATTTACAGTATTTTTCATCTAATGCTATATTTTCGTTTTAGTAAGCTTCTACTATAAACTGTTTAATCAGCGTATGCGTGCTCTTTATTTTCGCTGCGCAAGAAGCAATTTCGTTAAATAATAAACTCGATGTATTAATTTCGTGTCATCATTATGTCTATATAAAAACAAATTTTCATTCATGCCTCTCAAAATCTTTTTTTTACTCGTAATTATAAAAGCCTTCTGCATCAATAACCAAGATCGCTGTAATGGCAAGCGAAGCACCATTAGAAAAACGTTATGATACCGTTTTTTTTTTGTCGTGATTTTACGACTAAAACGCGGTGTTTTACGCTATTTATTGCTGTGCATGCTGTAATTGCCATGATGTTTGTTACAAAGCTCACTCTCAGACCTAGGCAGGTGTTTTCAACCAGGGGTACCGCCAGTACAGTCCAGGGGCACCGCCAGTACAATCCAGGGGTTCTGCAAGTTTACAATTTAGAGCTGGATTCAAGTAAACTAGTAAAAGTAAAGGTACGGGACAGTGGGTGCAAGCACACATTACTTCAGCCAGTGGTTCCCAACCTTTTTTTAGTTACGCACCCCTTTTCAATAATTATCAAGCTGACGGACCCCACGTTTTTATGATCAACCTTAAACAAATAGTTTGGTAAACCACGCTTACTTTTGCAAATGCTATCAAACTTTAAATGCAATATTGTGCGCCTAATTAAACAAAAAACTGCTCAATCATAGGTGAAAAATATCTTCGAAGAATATCATATAGGTGCACTGGAGAAATTTTATAAGACTGCTGTCTTTTTTGCACCAAAACACTGAACTGTGGTTGGGTTATTACATTAGCAATTGCACAATATTTAGCCAAGTAGAAAAACAATTCAGCCAACTGCCCTACCGGTACATTACAGTATTTTCGTACCTACAAGTTTCTGCCTTGTGCCTACATCAACATAACATTTATTGAGTCAGTTATTGCTGATTAATTTTGTCGAATTTCAATGCACTTGCGGCCCCCCAGCAAGCTTTTCACGGACCCCTGGTTGGGAACCACTGGTTCAGGCCATTCTCAATTGGCGGCCCATTACAATTATCAATCACGAATGATTGAACACTGCTAAGGGACATGCATGACGAACAACACATACACAAAACCCTTCGCACTTCCGCTTGTGCCGAGCGCCTGGCGTGAAAGCTGCGAATACTACTTTTAAAGTCTTTAGTGTGACCCGACCGGGGATAAAACCCCAGTCTCGCGGCTACCAAGCGGACGCTCTTTACCGATACACCAAGGTAAATTAGTAAGTTAAATTAATGCAGAGAGATTCCTCGAGTCTTTGGATTGCTTCCATGTTTTATTGGGGTTCTGCTTTACTAGAAAAGTTGAAAACCACCGCTCCAGCTTTTGCTTCAAGGAATCCGTAAAATTTTAGCAGCTCAGATGGCCGAGTGGTGAAAGCGTGTGCCTCTGGAGCTGCAGACTCGGGTTTGATTGCCAGTCGGGCCAAACCAATAACTTCAAAATTTATATTCACAGCTTCCTGCTTTGGCGCTCAGCATGAAAGGGGCAATGTGGAAAACAAGCTGGAAAATTTGCTAATTGCGCCATTTGAAATGGCACTTAGTGGGGTTTTCCGATCTTAGAGTGTAGACAGGTGACCGGCAACTCCTAAGCGAGTTTTTTTAGCGCTTTGATCGCTTTCTCGTGATAGGACAAATATGCAACTAAATACAAATACAATGGTACGATAGTTTGGTAATGGCAGTAACATGATACTCAAGCACATGAGGTCCATATCAGTTTCATTATTACAGCCTAGAAATTGTTACAGTCCATATTACAGCAAAGAAACAGCTAAAAATACTTGAGCGAATTCTTGGCAATAACAATCAAATTCCTGATTAAGTACAAGTTGCACCGTTTAGCATTAGTTTGTTTTTGAATACAGTACATAATTTATATAACTCAAAAAAACTCATTTTTTTCTACCAATTTTCAGCATTCTACCTGTCATAAAGAAGCTTCAGTTGAAATCAAGCACTTAAAAAACATTTACTAGCATTTTTTTTTACTCAATGCAACTCAACTGCCAAAAAGCTGTTTTTAAAATTTCCTGTTTTGATTTTTACAATTTCTAGCACAGGTTGTTAAAACATTGAAATGCAACCAGACGGCAAAGTTTTCTTGTTTTGTGTGTCTTACAGGCGTTAAATTGACAAGTGATTAATGGATTATGTCGCCTCTTGAACATGACTTTTAAAAGCTAGCGAAAGTCTCCTCAACTTTGCCAAAATCGTGAACATTGACAGTGCATGGAATTTGTATGATCTGCAATGGGTTGACGATGATCTGCAATGAGCTTAACTTCGATGATAAAATGAGCTTAAATGAGTTAACTTCTATGATCTGCAATGAGCTTAGCGTTGATGACAGTATCTCTGCCACAATGTCCAACAATAAACGAATGTTAAGCTAAAACCTGATGATAACAGCTCATACTGTCACTATAACAAAACGTCACTAATATAGTGACAATTTATTTTGCAATACATTAATTCAGCTAGAGTTGCTAATCATTCTTCTACACAGAACACGTTTCTTCTACACAGAACACGCTAACCGATCGGTTGATGTAGTGATTAACGACATTGTTTTGACGCGGGAGGGCTGGGGTTCGATTCCCGGGCCGGTCAATTCGAACACAGTATCTAAAACAACTCGCCACCGCTGCGACGTTTCTTCGGAATTGTGTTGGACAGGTGATAAGCCGCAGAGATGGATCTCGCCACTCGTTACGCAGTTCGGTGTAATACCACGGATATAGGGATCCTACTAAACAGAATTGAAACTCCGCAAAGGACGACAAAGGACTGAAACACCGCAAAGGACGACAAACGACTTCAAATTGATGTACTAATCACCGCAAAGAACGACTAAGGACTTGATAACTCTAATCCTAACCCTAATCTAACCCTAACCCTAGCCCCAACCTAATCCTAACGTTAACGTAACCCTAATTTAAAGTCCTTTGTCGTTCTTTGTTATGGTATAGTTCCATGTCCTTTGTCGTTCTTTGCGGTGTTTGGTAAGTCCTTTGTCGTCTTTTGCGGTGTTTCAGTCCTTTGCGGTGTTTAGTAGATCCGCGGATATAATGACAATTTTTTGAAACAACATGTTATATTTTTGTCTGATGTTTACAAGCTTAAAGCAAAACATTACTTGTCGTTTAGAGTCTAAAATGAAAAATTTGGTCCCTTTTTGGCGCTTGGTAGCAAACTTGCAACTTCAACAACAGCTCAGATGGCCTAGTGGTAAGAGCGTCCGCCTCTGGAGCTGCAGACCCGGGTTTGATACCGAGTGAGGTCAACCAATGACTTCAAAATTGGTTACTACAGCTTACCTGCTTCATGCTCAGCAATATTACTTGTTGTGTCGTTGGGAAAGACACTTAGCGGGATTCCCCCATCTTGTAGTGGTAGACAGATGGCCGGCAGCTCCTAAGCGAGCTCGTCGTAGCGCTTTGATTTGTTTTCTCGTGATAGGAGGATAAATATGCAACTAAACATAAAACACACGTTAAATATTTTAGTTTCTGAACTGTTTTTCGTTCATTATTTTGACTTAATATTTTTCTGTTATTTAAGTTGCATATAGTTAGTTAGTTAGTTGGTTGCATATTTATCCTCCTATCACGAGAAAGCGATCAAAGCGCTATACGAGCTCACTTAGGAGTTGCCGGCCATCTGTCTACCACACCAAGATGGGGGAATCTCGCTAAGTGTCTTTCCCAATGGCACAACAAGTAAACTTGCCGGCTTGTTCTCCACACTGTCTCTTTAATGCTGAGCGTCAAGCAGGGAAGCTGTGAATACCAATTTTAAAGTCATTGGTTTGACCCGACTTGGAATCAAACCCGAGTCTACAGCTCAAGAGACAGACGCTCTATACCACTCGGCCATCTGAGCTGTTAAATATTAATTCTTCTATCTCGAGAAAGCAATCAAAGCTGTACAACGAGCTCGCTCAGGACTTACCAGCCATCTGTCTACCTCTCTAAGATGAGGGGTAATTCCGCTAAGTGTCTTTCCGAAGGGTACAACTAGTATACCTGCCGGCTCGTTCTCCACACTGTCCCTTTAATGCTGGGCATCAAGCACGAAACCTACGAATGCCAATTTCAAAGCCATTGGTGTGACCCGACTCGCAATCAAACCGCGTCTAGAGCTTCAGAGGCAGAAGCTTGTATCACTTTGCGATCCAATCCGTTGACTTCATGACCCTAATTAACCCCGATCTGCGGTTTGGTCCTTTACCAAGTATCAAAATCAGACTAGCTGTTGCAAATCTAACTGTTACAGGCCAAGTAAAATTCAAACTAAGTCATCTTGCATTCGATCCTTTGCCTGGTCGAAAGTGCAACTGTTTAAACGCTTTCAATTTTCCTGATTCAAATCTCCTTACATCCATTTTCATCTCTTGTTTAGTCACACAAAAGCATTTGTTTGTATACCACGCGCGCTACTCATTAGCCTTTTATCCCATGTAAACAAACACCTATTCAACTTATGTGAGCGTATCCTGTCAAACTATGTAGAATCTACTTGCCACTGCAGGTGTACAATGCCACAGCTACGTCTGCTCTTTTCTGATGTCTAGAAATTATAAAATTCTGGGTGAAGTCTGATTTACGATAAAGGTTATGGAATTTCCAAAACGCTATTACGGCGACAGGCAATGCATTCTCCCATTTCTTGCAAAAGCAATTAGAAAAGCTTGTGTCTGACATATTCTTTAAATAATTTCGCCTGCGTTATTTTGCCTGCAGCTTAATGAGGGCTTGCTTATTCATAAAAAAATCACATCTTCATCATCCTCGCGGTGTTTTGCCGAAGCTTGCTACGAGTGACGGGGTCCATCTCTGCCGCTTAGCGCCTGGGCAACACAGCTCCGAAGAAACATCGCAGTAGCGGCGAGACGTTGGCGAACACTGCGTCTAATTTGACCGACCAGTAATCGAACCCCAGATCTTCCGCACCGTTAGCGATGTCTTTACTACTACGGCAAGTGGTTCTGACATTCTTTTGTCACTTTTTTTTCTTTTTAAACGAGGGCTTAACCCTTCTACTATGGCACGCAATAACCCCTGCATGGAAAGCAATTTGAAAACACACCAGTCCAGACGGTATTCCGTAGCTAGAGAGCACTGCCTTTTTTACGAACCCTAATCTGGAATTTGCTTAAAAGATCTTATAAAATATCTTAATCTTCGGCCTACTGTAAATTTTCCCTTAAATTTTCCGCTAGTTACGCCTCTAGGACAAATTTGTAATCCCCTTGCACGTTGGAGAAAGCTTATGTTTGTTTATCGGCCACTTTTTGTGCGACGTGCCTTACAATACTGGACAAGAAGCTGTGTCCAGTGTGTAGGAATAATGCAGTGATTCGTGTAATTAGTCGCTTCGCAGCACAATTATTTGGATGGGTCATATCACACCTTGCTTCTCGTCGTTTGTATTCAGACAATCTCTGGAAGGAACGTAAGGGTTATAGCACGATTCTCATGACGTACTGGAATTAGTTGATGAAAGCAGCATTGCTTTACTTCAAAAATAAATAAACAAAATAAAAAAGTCAAAAAAATGTTTTCGCTTGAAATTTCTCACTTTTTGAAGCACAAAACTTTAGGAATTATCTTGGTGGAAATGTGGAATTCGAATACACAATTACCGCCAAAAATTGTTAAAGCCGAAGTGCAACTTATATTAATGCCCTTATAAATAGGCCATCGGATGCTTTTCCTTGTGCCTGTCGTTTTGTATCAATCAATCTTATTTAGACCATAGTTTGTCCGATATGTATATTGGAAATGTCCTACTTATATATCGGACAAAATGTATTCTAAGTCGGACCAAAATACACGCGCAAAATAAGTCGGACAAAATCGTTTTTTCCAAACGGCGCGCCACACGCCGTTTGGAAAAAGACGATTTTGTGACCCCTGTTTTTCGAGCTTATTTGGACTATAATTAGTCCGATATATACATTGGAAATATCCGACTTATATATCGGACAAATTGCGTTCTAAGTCGGACCAAATAACACACGCAAAACAAGTCGGATATTTCCGACTTATATATCGGACAAATTCGCCGTTTGGACAAAAACTACACGTTTTGTGAACCATGTTTTTTGAGATTGTTTGGACTCAAAAAGCATGGTTCACAAAACGTATAGTTTTTTCCAAATGGCGCCCCATACATATCGGACAAATTATGGTTTAAATAAGCTCAAAAAACATGGTTCATAAAACGTGTAGTTTTTTTCCAAACGGCGAATTTGTCCGATATATAAGTCGGAAATATCCGACTTGTTTTGCGTGTGTTATTTGGTCCGACTTAAAACACAATTTGTCCGATATATAAGTCGGATATTTCCGATGTATATATCGGACTAATTATAGTCCAAATAAGCTCGAAAAACAGGGGTCACAAAATCGTTTTTTCCGACTTATTTTGCGCGTGTATTTTGGTCCGACTTAGAGTAGCCTACATTTTGTCCGATATATAAGTAGGACATTTCCAATATACATATCGGACAAACTATGGTCTAAATAACCTCAAAAAACATGGTTCACAAAACGAATAGTTTTTTTCCAAACGGCGTCCCATAGACGATGCCCAATAGAGAGTAGAGAGTAGTTTATTGTTTTGCTCGCTTCAAATCAAAATAAACAAACACAGGTCAGCTATTTAATTACAAATTCAAAGAAGGAAGCGAGCATGCAGGGAGCATCGAATAACCGCTAGGTTTTCAAGTCAAGATGCTCCCTGTCGAGTGAAGACGTGATAGGAAGCTACTCGTAAAAGTCCAACTAATTGATTTTTATAATATGAATTCGTAAAAATAAAGACATACAAAAAAGGGAAAAACGAAGCAAAATAAAGATGGTTTGAGATGGAGTAATCTAGGGAAAGCAAACGATTTTAGGCTCAGGTTATACGTAAAGGCAAACAAAGGAAACATACGTAATTGTGTTGCACTCAAATCATATTTCAAGGACAATTTAATTTTTACTAAGTAAAAAAGTACGATAACGTTTTTTAAAGGAAACCCAATGCAGTATAGCCACAAGACCTAGGCAGTATAGGCACTAAGCCACGAAGATGGACCTAACCACACAACGGTTGCACGCTTCGGCGTAATACCACGTATAATGAAGATTGGGTTTTCTATTTATTGAGAGGTCCGTGCATCAGCACATGCTACAAACTCATAAGAGTAACTCTACCCTACACACCCTCACAAAAGTCTTGGGTTTGCTTCTGTTTGCAGTCAGCAATCATCTCATAGCTTTTTTCACATTTAAAAAATCAAATTTATATTATACTCGAGATATTACGCCGAAGTGTGCAGCGAGTGACGGGGACCATATGCGCGGCAGCACAGCTCCGAGAAAACGTCCCAGCGGTGGCGACCCATTGGCGGCACTGTGTCCGATTTGAACAGGCCGGGAATCAAACTAAGAACTCCTGCACTTATGGCAAAATAATTACCTCTACGCCAACAGGCTCATCACAAATGTGAGGTTTTCTCGGCCGACCACTCGTTCAAAAAGGTCGTTGGTCCCATCATTTAGCAAATGACCGAAGTGGAAGATTTCGGCATGAAATAAAAATTTACCAATAAGGGAATTAAACTGGAGTCTCGTGTTGAAGGGACGCAAAACTATCATACGTACAAAATTGAGATCCAGGTCTTTTTATGCATTTCTTGATATTCATGTAATTTTGATGATTTTTGCCGTAAAAATTAAATGCTTGTCTTAATCACTTTGTTCTATTCGCATAATTCCTATAAAATTAAAAGGCAGTGTCCGTAAAGGTTTGCTTATATCTATGCTGGTCATTCTGACCTACTATGGTCAGTGGTGTAGCCAGTCTTTGTTGAAAGGGGGGGCAAGCTGAGGGCAAGGCTTTGGTGAAGGGGGGAAATTTTTATTTGACAAAAATAAGAAATGCTTACCTGGAAAAATGATTTTCTGGTTTTGACGAAGTTTGGCTGTAGCGTATTGTAGTCACTGTCAGCCAATGTTCTCATAGTCATTTAAACTCTCACACAGTTTTACCGTTTTAATTCCGCTTTAACCAATTTTTCAAAGTAAATATTGGTCAAATCCAGTGGTTCTTAACGTTTTATAGTTCAAGGATCCTTAAACATTTGTTCGAAAGCTGTGGACCTCCTGGGTTGGCAGAACAAACAGACTGCAATATCTTATGCATATGCAACTGCGCCATTGACGCATCAAGCGAATCCTTTAGGGTATCTTTATGAACCCCTAAGGGGAGAATATAGCGGTCCCAAAAAAATCCTAAGAGAAAAGCTACTCACAAAACCATTAACAGCGGTTTCCTCCTTTTCGCTATTCCATTTTCTTTAACAGTTAGCTTGTACAAGGGCGTGCCCAGAAATTTGAAAGGGGGGCGCAACTTTAAGCCATGCCAGCAGGGCCGAATATATTTTCACTACGCAAAAGGAGGACAGGTTTTTTGAAGGTCATCACGTCCGTTTTAGAGCAAAAAAAAGGTTATCACGTCCACTGATGTCCAATTTTTCGCTTAAAGTCAAGTGAAGAGCAAAAAAAAGTCACACGTTCTCAAATTGTCCTTTATCACTTTTACATTGCGAAAGTTTTGTGCATTTGTTTGCTGGGAAGGGACGGCTCTAGCGGTCCCTGTTGTATTGTCTGATTGTGTTTGAATACTTCTCTTTTTTCTACACTAAATCGAAATATTCACCCAACACCTTGAAATTCTTTAAAGAGCGAGACAGGCGCGGATTAAACAGTTTTTGTCGGGGAGGGGGGGCCAAAAAAAATATTATGGTAAGGCCTTTTCAGGGGGCTGAAGGAAAAAGTTTATGATTAAATTACGCTATCTAGCAGTACCGTACGCAGAATTTTTCAATGGAGGGGTTTTCAGTGACGTAACATCGTAATGCTGTAAAGATACTACAATTAGGTAATTCGGAGGTATTAAAGTGCATCGGATTGTGATGCTTTTAATCTAAATTATTACGCAATTGCAGTTAACCATGATTAAGCTTTATAATGCGATAACTAAGAAACAACGAAGATATTTCATTTACACTTTTGCTTGATTTTTTGTGCTTCATTTGAGGAGAGAAAAGGTTTCAGAGAAACTCAAGCTATCAAGCCGTGGTTAAAGATTTACTGAAAAATTTTTAGTTTATCTTATTTTTGAGCCATAGAAAGGTTAACTAACTAAAGCATGCCAGCTTTCGCAACGTCACAAACAGGGTGTAGCCGGGAGGGGGGGTACAACAGTTAATTGCTTTCCTCCAAAAAATTTTTTCAAGAACCAACATTGATATAAACAACGCATATAAACTTTGATATAAACATTTGATATGCACTCATTATGAAGTGGGCAGTAATTTCTTCCATAACTGTCTTGAAAAGTGAGGATAGAGGAGCATGAACAAACACTGTCCTCCCTACCGAAATATTTTTAAGCTGAAATGAATGGCGCTCGAGAGGAATCCCTGACCATGCAATAAGGTCAAAACAGTGTCGATATTGTCTAAGCATATTCACCCAAATCACAGCGTCGATATTATCAGATACTCTCAAAGACATTAGCGGGATGTCTGAAAAACGGAGCATTCCAGCCCCTGAGACAGTTACGGTACGCAAAAACAATTTTCCTAAATCCTTAAAACCAATAACTTTTCACTAATAGCATTTTAAGATCGACGCTTTTTTCATTTTAAAGCATTTAATATTTCTAAATCACTCTACAAAAAAAAAACTGCTCTTTCGGCTTTTCCCTATATTAAACTAAATTCTCTTGATTGACAACACAACGGTTATAGGTAACAATTGATGACTCTGACGTTACAATGTCCAATATGCGTTGTCCTTCAAGGTTTCAAAGCTAAAATACTGGGGCCCGTAATGTGATGAGGCCATAAGCGCAGCAAAAACTAACCTACGCGTGGGGGCTTTATATTAGCTATACTTCTTAATTTGAAAAGAGCAATTGCAGTGTTGTTCGAAAACAATCGGGAAAGTTTTCACGGGGGAGCAAGAAGGGGGCAGAGGTCTTATCAAAGGGGGCGATCGCCCCTCCTTGCCCCACTCTGGCTACGCCACTGACTTTGGCTATTTGAAAGCATGCAAAACATATTTAAACTGCGCTACTACAGGAAGAAACTTCTTAAGTACCACAAACATAAAATAACAAAAGAATGGTTGATTTATATATAACTCGCGCACAGTGCATTATGAGGTCCGCGCGTGTTCAAGGTAGTTCCTTTCCTGATGCAAGCTACGTACGTTCGTGCTGTTAGCTTGCTAACTATGAACAATAGGCTACTGCACTCATAAGTGTGGTACACCGACGTAAAAAAATTACGCTTGGATGATTATGATATTCATTCAAGTTAGAGGACTGCATCGCACTTGAAACAGCGTGCTTTGACCTCAACTTTTGGCAAAATACAACTTTTAGCAAGTTATTAATATGTTTTTAACTGTTTGTATCAGAGCTTACCAAACTGGGGGTCGCGACCCCGCGATGCGTTGCGCAACTAACTTCAGGGGTCGCAGGGAGTACAATCAATCAAATCAAATTTATTTATGTACAAATTTCCATTACAATCATCAATAAGGCAATAGAACAGCAATACAGAAATGTGTACATAGGAGGACAGCAAAGGGAGCAAAGCTCATACCCATACTAGCAGCAAGCGTAAAAGTGGAATTTAAAACAAAAATGAAATTAATACATAAAGTCATCCCTTGTCCCTGCAGACTGTAGTAATGCCATAATTCAAAAGTCCTTAATTTAGGTATCCTACCTATTGATCATTATTATGCATATTGTGTAAAACCAACCAAAGTATTGTGTAAAAACAACAACATTGATATCGAAACTGGTTTATAAGACATCCCAACCGAAACACATGGGAAACTTCCAAACATCAAGAAGTGATATTATGTAAAATATTATTAGAAAGAACTGGTGGACATAGAGTCTGTTTTCAGTCGTTATTAGTTTTATTTTGGGAATATTTGGAAATTAGCTTTTGTTTGATTTCACGCTTGAAGCAGCTAAGGCTGAGGTTCTTCCATTCAGGCTGTATAGAATTCGATATTTGAACGCCAGCAAATTGCAGACTATTTTTACCTTTGTTTGTTCTTATTTGTGGCAGAATATAATTTTTGTTGGAGGCGTTTCTAGTTTCGTAACAATGAGTGGTAGCAGTGGAGTTAAAGTATTTTTCAAAAGTGTTGGGAAGCATTTGACTGTGATACTTTATACATAAATTTGGCCAATTCCAACTTGTAGATGTCTCTAATTTTAAGAATATTGAGTGAGTGAAATAAAGTTATTTATTAGAGCGCTTTTATAGCTCACTTTATAAATGATTTTTAATATTTTATTTTGAATGACTTGCAATGTTTTAATGATTGACTTACAAGCACTTCCCCATGTGAGAATACCATATAATAAATGTGGGTAGATAAAACTGTAATATAGAGATATAAGCAGAGATGGGCAGTATCGAGATACTTGTATCGGCGATACGTATCGGACGATGCTTTTGTATCGATATCAATATCGATTAAGTGTTTCACTACAGTATCGCGTATCGGTATCGATTAAGCATATTCTTGCGCATCGCCGATACAAGTATCTCGATACCGTTTTTGATCACGAGCAATCTTACCAGGTGTTGACGGCGTGATCAGTTACGGTTTCTGACGAATGTGAAATGAAGCTAAAGTCCCTCATTGATTCAAAGCGGCGTACTGTTCGCAAATTTCTCTTATCACTAGCCTATTTGCAACAGTTTCGTAGCGCCATTGAACAACGTTAATTGTGAAATTATAACATGTGTCAATTAACAGCTCAGATGGCCGAGTGGTAAGAGCGTCCGCCTCGGAAGCTGTAGACTGGGTTTTGATTCCGAGTCGAGTCAAACCAATGACTTTAAAATTGGTATTCACAGCTTCCCTGCTTGACGCTCAGTATTAAAGGGACAGCGTAGAGAACAAGCCGGCAAGGTCACTTGTTGTACCATTGGGAAAGGTTCTTAGCGGGATTCCCCCATCTTGGTGAGGTAGACAGATGGCTGGCAACGCCTAAGCGAGCTCGTATAGAGCATTGATCGCTTTCTCGTGAAAGGAGAATATATGCAACAAAATTAAAAAAAAAATATATGCGATATTTTTACGTTTTGCAATTGTCCGCAGATTGCAAACTTGTAGCAGTTTTTTTAATTCATTTGTAAACCAATTTTTTCAATTGATTTTTTTTCCTGACATTGTATTGAGATACTTGTATCGGCGATACGAGCATCGATATCGGTATCGATTTAACACCTCTTCAAAGTATCGTGTATCGGTATCGATTAAGTCTATTTTCAAGTATCGTGTATCGATATCGACTAACTCAAAAATTGAGTATCGCGCCCATCTCTGGATACAAGCGAATTTTTACTTAAGTACAGTACTTCCGAATTTTGTAGAAAATTCCTGTCTTTTGGGAATGTTTTTTTGCACAAACACTGAACATGATTGGCCCAACTTAGCTTATCGTCAATGAAAATTCCGAGGCATTTTGCAACAGTAGATTGTGTCAGAGGTTTATCGTTCATGGTTAACTCAAATGCTTTAATACGATTTTTTCCAGGTCCAAATGTAATGTATGTAGTTTTGTCACAAAAAACAATTTAATGCTAATTAACTTTTTTTATATTTTTTCTTGTAATCTGAATGGGTTTTTATTCTGCATTATAAGAGCTGTGTCATCTGCAAATAATCTTACTTCAAAGTTGGAAGCACTTGCGATGTCAGTAGAGAGAAAATAGTGTTGGGCCTAAAGTTGATCCCTGGGGAATTCCACATTTTACCTCCTGGTTGTTGGACATGACGTTGTTTACAAAGACATACTGATTTCTTTTACGTGGGTAGCTTTTTGATAGTTGCAGGATATTACCTCTTATTCCATACGTTTCTAACTTTTTTAGCAAAATATTGTGATTAACTGTGTCAAACGCTTTTTTTAGGTCTACTAAGATTATGCACTGTGATGGGCACGATAAACCTTTTTGTACTAAAGCGATAACGATAATCGATAATTTGAAAAATGCTCTGGGCGATACCGATAATCGTTAAATCTCAATTTTTTAAAGCGATATCGGTAATCGATAAATTATCGCCGATGAATTTTTCCGATAAATGTTGCGCTGAATTTTCAATGTGTTTGACGAAGTTTTTTTCTTGTAAGTCAAATCACAAAAATGTTTTTCTATATTTTTCAAGAAAAGAGAGCAGCTTACGGACACTGCCGTGGAATTAAACACAGCAAAGAGAGATTTTTTAAATTGCAACAAGATTTTATCGACGCCGTGAATTTTGCCACAGCTCCAACTCCCTAACTTTGAACACTGGTGCATAAAGAATCGTTTATCGCGATAATTCATCGGCGATAGCAAAATATATTACAAAAGCTAATCGGTAAATCCAAACTATTTTGAGCGATAACGATAATCGGTAAAAAATGGGTGCAATGTGTCGGTATTTCTTTCATGCAATGCTCACTTTGTTTCTTCTGTTCTATCGATGCGAGCAAGTGAGTAAAAAAAACGCACGCGCTTTGCATTAGCTTTCTCTGCTTTTGAAACAAGGCACCGCTTTTTTATTTTGTAGTTTTGTAGTCATGGTTTTAAATGTGGTGGGCCTTCAATAGCTATTGAACGGGTGATCTGGACCCGGTTAAAAAAAGGTTGCCGACCACGGGGCTAAGCGGTAAACAAAAAATTTATAACTAAAAAAGTTAAAAGTTGAAGTGAAAAGCTATAAAGCAAAAAAACAAAAAGCTTGCAATGAAACTTGGAAAGTAAACATGAAACACGCTCACCCCTGACCTCACTTTTTACCAGAGTAGCAACAGATCAGCGGCTGTTATTTTATTCTGTGATTGAAAGTAACAAAATCTGGCAAGTATCTTGTGGTTCGAAACTCCGCTATATTTTTTTTGGGGGGGGGGGCATTTTGAATTAGGTTGAATGTTAACACCATTTAAATGTTGGACGATTAGACCCGGAAAAAGACGTGAATAAGTTCACGCCAGGGGTGTACTCAGAAATTTTTTCAAAGAGGGGTATCAAATTTTGACATTTTTCAGGTGTAGTTTTTCGGAACAATTCATTTGAAGCAATTCGAGGAACAAAAAAGGATGTAGTGGGATCTGGGAGCATGCTTTCCCGGAAAATTTTTTAAAAATTTGCGTATGCTGTAATGGCCATTTCATTTCTTTTTAAACAATAAATTCAGGCAAATTTCGTTTAAATGTTTTGCACTTAATTCGTAGTGCTTCATCAAATATGATGCATTTTGTAACAATAACATGAAAGAAGAGTTCTGCACGTACGGTATCGGCCGATGCCGGACGTATGGTCAGTTGGTCACCCTATCACTGACACGTACCTGATTATAGCTTTCACTAAGATGGCCATCTCGAGAATGTTTTTGCCCCCCCCTGCATTTTTTCTGCGGACGCCCATGGATGCATGTGAAGCATAGTAAATTATATTATTGCTAATTGCTGTTCAGAAACGCAGCTACATAGTTATGTCGAAGTTAAGTGATTTTTCACGGCTGTGTAATGTAATACAGGGTGACCCAAAAAAACGGGCCCCAATTTCAATTATTCTAAATACACGGGGCCCGTTTTTTTTGGGTCAACCCGTATATACCAATAAGGTAACGTTTTTTTACCGCTACCTCATTCCTGCTGACTTTCTCTTATTTTATGCTCTGGTGGTTATCTTTGTCTTGTTTAGTTTAAACACTAGCACAGCAGTAATTTCAATTGCATCTGATCCATTTTCTCTTTGTCCAAAGTTCACCTTTAGATTCTATTGAAACAGGGGTTGTTAAGCGGGGTAAATTTACCCCCTGGGGGTAATTTTTGCCAACCGAGGGGGTAATTTTTCTGAAGTATAAACAAAAACAAACTTGAATTTTTATTATTAAAAAAGTGAAAATGTTGCACTGGGGGTAAATTATAATTTTTTCAATCGGTAAGGGGTAAAGAATACAAAAAAAGTTAAAAACCCCTGAACTGAAAGAATTATCGTGATGACTCGTAAGATTATTACCTCCTGGCTTCGCTCTTTGTGTCATTCATGAGGTGGATACTAAGTCCGTACCTGTTTGCTGTTTATTTGGATGACCTGTCCCTGCTTTTGAACAAGGCTTTACCTGATTGCTATGTTGGTAATCTTCTTGTAAACCATCTTATGCATGCAGATGATATCTGCTGTTTTTGTCCGAGTGCTAAAGGTTTGCGTTTGCTTTTAGACATATGTTGTAAATATGCAGATGATCATGGCACTGTATTCAATGGCAAGAAAACCAACTGCTTGGTTTTTAAACCCAGGAAGTGGCGATTGCTTGAGCCGGTGCTGTGTCTTAATAACACTGAAATTAAGATTGTCAGTGAGGTCAAATATTTGGGCTTTGTATTTGATTCTTACCTTCGCGACGACTGTGACATTAAGCGTCAAACTCGTGCAGTGGATTGCATAGCTAATAAATTGCGTTTGAATTTCTACTTGTGCTCTAAACATGTGAAAAATGTGCTCTATCGATCGTATTGCATGCTATGTACGGATGTCAATCATGATGTGATTTTTATTCTTATAATTACAACCGGATTAGAGTAGCATATAACAATGCTTACCTCATCCTACATAACATTTCTAGATCCAGAAGCGTGAGACCTCACCAAGTGCAGGACGACATTGCAATATTTGATGCATTAATCCGGAAGCGCCAATACTCTTTTTTAAGTAGATGTAATAAAACACGCAATAATTACATTGATTCACTGACGTCTTCTGATGTCTTATTTTTGTCAAAATATCTTAATCATCATATTGAAATATGCTTTCTGTAATTTGCTGGCGAACAACAGCTTATTGTCGTTATTGTTGTTTTGATGACTCAAGTTTGTTGACATAACTTGAGTTTTTAGGTTTTTTTTGTGTGTGTGTGAGTATTTTATTTTATTTTTAATTTTTTTTTTTGGTGTTTTGTGTTTAGGCCTAATGCTTTCTTTGTGCTTGTTTATATATGGACCAAGAGTCTGAAATAAATAAATAAATGAATAAATAAAATATAAAGATGCTGACAGCGTTGTTGTTTACTGTCAAGTGTTTGTTTGCTTATTTCGTCTTTGTTTTGTTTTTAGGTGTCATGGCCATGCGTATGCTGTCTTTTTCTCTCATGTCTTTTTTTCTTCTTTCCGCATGTTTCAACAATTTTTTTCGTTGTGTAGTGTCTGTCTTCCTTTTATGATTTTTCTCTCTCAGACGCTGTCGCTCTGTGTTATTTTTGCATCTTTAAGAATAAAAGCTTTGATGATTGATTGATTGATTACATCACTACTGCAGTGTTTGCATTTTTATCGCAGCGGCTAAAGATTAAAGTGAATGATTACAAGAAACTGCGTATAATTTTTTTTTAGCTTACTTTTAGTGCCGTTGGGAAACCATTTTGCGGGATTCTCCCATCTTGGCGTGGTAGACAAATGACTGGCAACTTCTAAGCGAGCCTCTATAGCGCTTTGATCAATTGCTTACGATAAGAGGATAAATATGCTACAAAATACTCCAAGCATATATAGCACGTCTAAAAGTATTTTGCATGATTTATAATTTTAGTTTTAATACCGACGGAGTGTCATTCCATTGACTTTACTTACGAGAAGCTAAGTACGCGAAAAATCATTTTCAACAAAATCGCTACAGCGACTTCAGTATAATGCGTTGACAAAAAATCAAACCATAGAATGGCATTGATCCCCTGGCCTGTGAGTGGGAATCCATTGCACTAATCCCTACACCACCTCACTGTAGCCATTTCCTTGCAAAATTTTTACTTTAACTTTCTTTACGAATCACGTGACCTTCAAAAAGGCTGTAACGGTTTTGTTGAAAATGATTTTTCGCGTAGTTAGCTTCTCGTACCGGTACTTTACTCCGTTGTTATCTCCAATGTGAGGATACGGCCAAAACTTCGTTTATCGAGTTAGGTTTGGGATCCGCCAGCTTATAAGGACAGTGGTTTAATCTAATGCTAGTTGTAGAGTGTAGACACGCTTGCAGCAACGCTGCAGAGTGAAGCAAATTACCGGTAGTCTATGTTGTAGCCGTTAACGTAAGGGCTGAGTAAAGCTGAAGTAGTTTAGTTTGCTGCACTGAATCACTAGTTCTGCCACGACCAACTCTGAACCAGGTATTGCAGATTTGGCAGTATTGTACTGTTAACTGACATTAAAGCTACCATTAACCAGTTGACAGGTTAAGCAGTTAAGTAGGCTTAATTGTTTGCAGTCTGTTTCCGTGCACAGTATTTGGTCTAGAGCACAGATTGCACTCTTGTATTGCATGAAGATCATGGCCTAGTGGTTAAAGCGTTCGCCTTGGAAGCTGGTTGGCTGGGTTCTATTCTCAGTCGGGTCAAACCAAAGACTTTAAAAAAAATGGTATCTGCTGTTACACTTGCTAAACGCTCAGCAATTAAGTGTAACGCGGAGGATGAAATAAACAGAATAACAATACGTCAGTGAATTCTTGACAAAATTTAGTCCTGGCGCTAAAGGACCTTAGTAGTCATAAAGCGCCATAAAACCACACAACATTTCATTTCATTTCTAATTGTATGATGTCACCATCAGACAATGATTTTAAAAGTTCAAAAAGGACTGAAAAACTATGCAATTTTGGGGGCTTATTTGAATTAAGCCGGGGTTAGGGTTAGCCCTAACTCCTACTAATAACTCACTAGTGCCCCTAGGCCCTAGCGGTCCTTGTGCTTGTGATATATCCATCTATTATAAGATGGGGCTTAACAGCTTAATTCAAACAAGCTCCCAACTTTTTTAGGCTGTGGCTAAGGTTAACAAGTTACGTGACTGTACTATAGGCCTAAATAAGCCAGTAATTTGTAAACTCCCTACAGCCCTAAGATGAGGCTGAGGGTGTCAAGACCATCTAGCAAATTATCAGTTTACACTCTTTGTGGTTGTATTGGGATAATACCAGAATGTGACAAAGTAACAAAATAGCCTAAACCAAAGAGACAAATGTTACTGTCAGGATTATCTTAGCCTGTTAGCCACTTCATTCCTGTTAATGGAGTTAGCTGTTAGTTTACGGTATCGGTATCAAATTGTAGTATGAACCAGAACAAAAATTTTCTATTAGAGTTGAACTAGGATAGTGTAAAAACCTTCAGCTATTGCTTTTGACTGCCCTGAGCAGCTGATCTTTTTTTGTTTTTTGTTCATTTGAATAAAAGCGCTTAGACTACCGGTAGTTCCCTTTATTCTGGAAGCATCAATTCTATAGAACAGAGAAGCATTAATTTTAACATGCTTTGTGAACACAGAACATCAAAAATAATGACTTTCTAAGCACAGAAGCATTACTCTGTCTTTGCTTTGTGCTCAGACTGTCATTGGTGATGTAATTAAATGTCCAGTGTTTGTAGAAGGTAGTGTCTATTTTGTCGTTAACGAAAAAATAGCTTTTAGGTCTATTTTGCCATAAGTGAGGTCATGGGATTTTAAGCGCCATTTTGTGCTAGATTGCCACGACTTCTCGATAGCTCAGTGGATAGAGTGCAGCGTATAATGGGAAGTGCTGCACTAGTTTTGGGTTCAATTCTCGTTGCGGCTTCTGTTCATTTTGCTTCGGTGGCTTCAATTTGAATTGCTTCGGTTTGATTTGCATTTGTGTGACCTTGGGTTAACAATCAAGCTCGTAAAGACAGTAAAATAGAATAAGATGTAATAATCGTGTGACATGGGTTTATGTAGCTGCGGCAAAATGGACCTAAAAGCTGTTATGCTGTTAATGGCAAAATACTGAAATAGACACTGCCCTTGAAGAAAGACTACAGTTAACGTGAATTTATATCATCATTAACTTTTGATTTAATGAATTTGCATCTTAAAATTAAAGACCCAAGCTGGTTATGTTTATAATTCTACAAAGTCTGAACTTCAAGTTTTGAGAAACAAATTTTAGATGTGAATACAATAAATTTGAAGGAATAGTGAAATGGATAAAAGAATTTTGTTTTGGCAAAGTTAAATTAAAACCAATAGTTTCTCATGCTTTCAACTTTCCTTGTTATCATGAGTTTATTATAGATCTCCCAAGCAGTGTTCCCTCTAGGATTTTGACTAATGCAAATTTGCCCAAATGGTAAATTCATTAAAATTTTTGTCCAAAGATTTCACTACTTTGAGGACCCCATTTACAATTTTTTTGCAGTAAATTTTCTTTTTCAAGATGCAAGCTGCAGTCTTGCATTAAGATATTCAAGTTTTTTGTTTAAGTTTTTCAGTTTTGCATATATAATATTAATTTCTGGTTGGAAATCAGTAAAATTTGCCCCAAAATTTCGCATTTTTCTTAAATTTCTCACTCTAGAGGGAACACTGCTCCCAAGTATATCGAGATTTTAAATTATAGTCTTGTATTTTTATGCAATGCATATTAGGCTAGAATTCTAACATCATGAAGCTAGTTAGGTAGTTACCAAAAATATAAGCAAACAGTCTTACAACTTCGTAATGAAGAGTTAATCAGTGAAGATGAGGTTTTTGTAAATGCCCCTTCAAAAAGCTGTTAGGAGATCAAAATTGAGGTTTCTTTGAGCTCTTGCTTTAAACCAATAACTCTCCACTCTTTGCAATGCAATTTGTTTCCTTCCCATCCATTGGTGAAATCATCATTCCCTACTCCACTGTTCAGTTCCCTCTACAGTCTAAGGTTTGAAGTTTGAGAAAAATGAAAAATTCATCAATTTTTCTTTAAGCCTGCCAACTGAAATGGTGATTTTTGGTAGGATTTGAATCAAAGGGTTCAATAAATTTTGGTTCAAAGCAAAAGTGTCTGATTCTGAAAACTCAACTTTGAGGCAAAAATTGTACCAAGATTTTTTAACCCCCCTAGTCTTTGGGCAATTTGTTTATTAGAATTTATTTCTGAGCAAATTCGCACTTGCTAAAAACTTAAAAGAGAACATTGCTTTCCTCTGATAAGAAACTGGATTTTCCCTGAAGAATATTTGAATGATCAGTAGTTAAACAGAGAAAGAGCATGTTTATGACTGTCAAGAAAGCTTTTATCTTCAAATGAGAAATACTTTGTCAAAGACAAGTTATGGCATGCTGGCTTACGACTTAGTAGAAGCATTTTTTTTTTTTGAGTGTTAACGGCAATTTGCTGTTAGCAGCAAAATACTGATTGGCTAAAAAGTATGGTAGTGTAGACGCAGAACTGTTGATTGACTTGCGTCTATATGCACTTTCGGTTTTGAGAACATTAGCTGTTGACGGCAAAATAGACACTTCCATTTTTTTCTCATGTAACAAATGTATGTGTGCTTGGAATTTCATAATGTATTTTACATTATTTGCAGAAAAAGTTATTTTGGTATTACTTTCCATTAAAGAACATTGTGCTGTCACTTGATATGAAAATGGTTTAAAGCAAAGTAAAGCTCTAATGAAACAGATTGGCAGTAGAGCAGTCAATTAAGAAATAATTTCAAAACTAATGTAAAGTTTGAAAACAAAGATTTGTTTTATTGTTGGTTACTAATCAACCATCCCCAACCATGGCTGATCTGGAAGCTGTTTTGGCTGATGTGAGCTATTTGATGGCGATGGAAAAAAGTAAAGGTGCTCCCGGTGCTCGTGCTGTGAAACGAATGCAGCTCAATGACCCCAGGTCAGTAAATTCCAATTGCCCAGTGGTTTTCAATCTTTGTGTTTCCAGGCCTCCTTTACAAACATTCGGTCATATGATGCCTCCCCCTATTTTATAAAACAAACAAATTAACAAAGTGCTCTACACGCTTGCAGCAAGGAGCGATATGTATATATCTGATAATTAATAGCTTTCACTCACTATATTATATATGTTAATTTTGAAGACATTTACTGCATTGTTTTTTTATTTCTTCGTCTTTATCCTCCTATCACGAGAGGGCGGCGGAGGCACTATGCTTAGGACGAATCTAGACTCGCTTTTGGAGTTGCCTTTGTTTCTGAGTTTTCCGTTTAAGTTTTGCTTCTGACTTTTTTAATTTGCTGCTTGCTAGATTCCACCAAGCTGAGATAATCATCCTAAAGCATCTTATCTAAGGACGCAACAACGGGACTAGGCTGGGAGTTGAACCATTAAACGTGCGGTCATGGTCGTCTTAAAAACGACGCTCTATACAACTGCGCGACGCTGCTGACGATTATAATTATTTCTTCATTACTTTTTGATTAAACATAATAAAGAATTGTAGTTGATAGGGCAGCTGGACTTAGCAATTGCATTTTCGAGCATTATTGCGAAATCATTCGATAATATGAATCATATCGCATTAGTACGTTGCAATGACCTTGGAAGTTTAGTAAAGAGTAAAGCAAGACTTGGGATGCTGGCTTAGATTTCTTGCTTGCGAGCTACTGTAATAATTTTAACAATAACCTCATTAAGATTTTGCAACTAACACTTCGGTTAATCAAACAAATAGCTGTTGTTTCTATGCAATTAAACGGATTATACTATAGGCTTATTATACGAGTATTTTTAAATGATTGTGGTTAACATTCGCGCCTCCCCTAAGAATAGTCCGCGCCTCCCTGGGAAGGCGCGCCTCTCAGTTTGAAAAGCGCTGCAATAGTCTGTGTACATAATTGGAGTTTTTGCATTTTCCTGCTGAAATCTGCTTTGCTGAATGCTTTGTTAGCTATTACTATGACTAGTTTGACGGTATGACTGCTAATCGTGTAGATTTTGAACCCTGGACCTTGTGATTGAAGCATGTACACTTTGATGCCAAGGTTACTGCCTTTTTGAATGCAATTTCAAGCCCTTGCAACTGCAGGTTTAGGCATTGAGTAGTAGCCTAGCCGGCATATGTTGGCAATGGTAGGGGTGATTTTGCTGGTGGTGAAGAAATATATAGCTCAGGTACCGTACGTCTCTTAATGCTACGACTAGTTTTACGATTTTTCGGCTTGTCAGGTTTTAAATTTTAAACCCTAAATAAACCTTGCGATTAAAATACGTTTGACCACTGGGCTTACCGCTCCGTGAATGCAATCTTCGCATTCTTAATAGTTGATCAAAAAATTTAGGGTTTCTAATCAAAGAGCGTAGCAGTTTAGTCCTGATTGGTGTGCACGCTTTGTACTTCGTTGACAAATCTTCTCCATATGCTGATATTAGCTATTCAGTAGACTTGTTTTTTTTTGTAATCAAATCCACCTTCCCCCTCTGTACAAGCACACGCAGTAATTTATTACTACGATAACTTGCCGGCTCTTAAACTGTTTAACAATGATCTTAGTTATGAGGCAATGTTGCTTAGCAATTTTGTTTGAGGTGTAGCGCCGATTGTTGGATTCTTATGACGGAAATATGATTAATTTTACGAATGCTGATGTCGAAAAATTGCTTTTGATAGAAGAGGTTTTTGCGTTTTATTTTGCGCATGGAAAATTAGTCGTCCGATTTTTTGGTAAAAATGTAAAAATCAAAAATCAAATCAAATCTTCATTATACTCGCCGTATTACGCCGAAGCGTGTAACGAGTTGCGGGGCCCATCTCCGCGGCTTAGCGCCTGGGCTACACAGCTCCGAAGAAGCGTCGCAACGGTGGCGAGTCGTTGGCGACACTGTGCCGATTTGACCGGCCCGGGAATCGAACCCCAGACCTCCCGCACCGATAGCGTGCGCTTAGCAACTGAGCTAACGGCCGGTGGTAAAAATGTAAAGATTCCAAAAAGTTCAGTTTTAATTTTAATACCGGCAGATTGGCAATTGAGCGAAACGCTTGCATTTCATTTCTCAAAAACATTCAGTTGTAGAATGATTCAAGTTTTGTCTCCATCGGGTTGTTTTGATGAAATACTTTCGTGTCGACTCGGTGTATTGACAATCAACCGGTTAGCGTAATGGTTAAGAACATCGCTATTGGCGCAGAAGAGGCGAGTTCGATTCCCAGGTCGGTCAAATCGACATAGTGTCGTCAGCGGCTTGCCACCGTTGGCACATTTTTTCGGAGCTGTGTTGCCCGAACGCCAATCCGCGGAGATAGGCCCCGTCATTCGTTACAAGTTACGTCGTAACGTCGCGAGTATCAAGAAGATTTGATTTATTTTTTTGTGTCCAGTTTTTTCATCGTAGTATCAAATGCTTAAAACCTCGTTTATATTTTGCTTAACTTTTGTAGTTACTGACGGCATCAAGCTTGTCATTGCATTTTAGTACGATGCCCTTTCAAAACCTGTAATTACAGTTTGGTTAATTAACATTAATTTCAAAGCATACAAGCGCAAAGTGGGCATGGTAAGTCCAAAACCCATCCAAATCTGTGCAGAAATTTCAGTAGCGTCTTTGTGATTGTCTTACAGTGTTAAGTGTCTGCCGCGAACACGCATTTATGTAGCGATTGCTGCCATGCATATGGCATAATGCAGTAAATAAATTATTGATTAAATTAGAACTTGAATTTGGAAGTGTAATAAATAATATATGATTTGTAGATGGTTGCTTTATTTTTTGATGCTATTTTTATTCGGAGGTTGGTTTGCGGTTCAATGTAGCTGAACGGCAACAGTGTCTATTGTTGTTTTATGGCCGTTTAGATAGCATATTCTCGCATTTCGCTTTAATCATTAATGTTATGACAACAGAGCACATTAGTTGTAGACTCCCTGCTCCGCTCTGCAATCTGCATCTGTTGCTGAAACTGATTTTTTTGTTGACGTGCAGTCGTTTTTACTTTCATTTATAAAACGAAAAATACGTATCAATATCTTACATAAGTTTTAAGCAGTTTCTTTAATTTTTTCACAAAAATTTTTGGTACCGTTTTTGTATTGCACAAGCGAAAGCTTTATGATGCTGATTAAAAATTTAAGATAATGTTTTTCACATCAATTACTTAGAAATCGCATTTTTGTCAGCAGTTCCATGGAGTGCGATTCAAGCGCTATGGTCGGAAGGTTTTGGTTAGATTCCTATCCTAGCTTAGTTGTTCTCACCTTGATGCGGAGGCACCGCATGATTATTTTTGCTTGCCAGATTTAAGCAAATAATATGTATAAGCCTATAAGCTTTGATTAAAGACATCGTGATCAACACGAGAGTTCTTGGGTTCGATTCCCGGACCGGTCAAGTCGGGCGTAGTGCTACCGACGGCTCGCTACCGTTGCGACGTTTCTGTTTTACTCAGGCGCTAAGCCGCGGAGATGGGCCCCGCCACTCGTTACACGCTTGGGTGTAATACCGCGAGTATAATGAAGATTTGATTTGGTTTGATTATTTCATATGTTAGATGAAGAAGTAAAAAGTTGGTGCAACTGAGCAACGTGAAACCAAGGGCAACCGTTTTAAAGCGTTTAGGCATAGCCTAGCGGTACTACCCGCAGATTGCAGATCTTGCGCGACTGGAGCCGATCCCATTTGACATATCAACCGAGTGGCTGCTGACTCGAAGAGCGCAAGCTCACTTTACAGTCAGCGCTTTTGCGGCGTTGTTGTGACGAGAGGATCAAAAAATTAACTTTTAACCGAATTATGCTTGTCTGATTGACTGCATTTGTATTGTTGAACGTAGTATTCTAGCCTGACACTGTAGAACAACAAGCTTGCGTTCAATATTTTCCGAGTAGCATAATTACCTTAATTTTCACGTGATTTTTGTATTTTAATTTTTTGAATTTTTTTACAGTATTCGGTGCTTAATGATGAAATATTTATCAGAAAAAGAAAAAATTAATTTTGATGAAATTTTTGATCAAGAAATTGGTAAGAAATGCCTTTTTGTTGCAATTTTTTCAGTGAGTCTATTTTCCTTGCTACTATTTTTTTGATACTTAATTCTCATAGTAACAAGGTGACTGGTCGATTAGCGCAATAGGTTAACACATCGCTACGGTGCGGGAGGTCTGGGGTTCCGTTCCTTGGCCAATCAAATCGAAACAGTGTCTAGGCTAGTCGCCTCTACGATGTTTCTTCGAAGTCGTGCTGTCCAGGCACCAAACCGCGTAGATGGACTCTGTCACTCGTGACACGTTTCGGTGTAAAGAATATTTGACTGTTTTCTAGCTGTAACGGACTGTTCCATTTGTTTCACAATTTTTTAGGTTATCGATTGTTTAAAGAATTCTGTTCCCAAGGAGAGAAAATTGTCCCCCAGCTTGAATTTTACGATAAGGTTAGTGTTAAATTTTATATTTTTTCAAAAACTTTCATTGCATAAAAACGAACGAATAATCTTTAGGCGAAAATAATGCTTGTTTGTTTGTTTAATGTGCAGAGTTATTTCTACTTAAAATGCTTAATTATTCAGTTTGTTTTGCCATGCCAAAATTTTTAAGGCTTTCCCAATGTACGTGGGTTTTAATCTTGATTTTTGAGACGAATCTTACTTGAAGAAATGAGAAAGCACCGTCACTGTTGGTATTGTCTAATGTAGGGGTTTCCATAGTGGGATACATGTACCCCAGGGGCTGGGTTATTTTTTCAAAATTTGACTTCGATCAATTGACCTATCTACAAAAATTTCGGTCATTTTAATTTTTTTTTGGGGTCATGTTTAAAGTAACAAGACCTTGAACAAAATGTACACCTACTCCTTTGTAACCACAACACAAATAAAAACTACTTTGGTCAGTTTGATGTCTGTTAAACCTGACGCTGTGACACCGACAGTCCGTTTGTAATTGTTGCTTGCATATTGGCAAGATATTTACTTCGGTCAATTGACCGTAATGGCTTTTATTTTTTCGGTTTTTACGAATTTAATTTGGACTATGACCGAAATTTGACCGAAAACAAAAAAAAAAAACTAACCCAGGGGTACATTTCGACTTTTCAAGGGCTACATTAGGTTATATTTTTATTATCTGATAGATTAGGGCCGCACCGATTGGAAGAGCAACAAAAAAAAAGTCCACACGTCTTCAGATGTCCTGTATATATATCCAGGGCTACCATTTCGTGTTTCTGCGCTTGTTTTTTAATTTGTAGCGGAAAAAAACAGAACTCTTTGGACGTGAGGACTTTTTTTTGGTCTTCACCGTAGTGCTTAAACACACCGCTAACGGAGCGGGAGGTTCGATTTCTGAGCAAGTCAAATTAGACACCTTGTCACCCCCGCTGTGACATTTCTTCTGAGCTGTTTTGCCCAGGCGCTAAACCGCGGAGATGGGACGCGCCACTCGCTGCGCGCTTCGGCGTGAAATTGCGAGTATAATGAAGGTTACTTCATCTTTTTCAGGCTTACTCTTGTATTTTTTTGCAGATATTAGTTTATGAAAGGCTGGATTCTGAAGAAGAAAGGGAAACAGAGGCTCATAATTTATTCGACGAGTTTATTAAAAAACATATTCAAGTCTATGATGTAAGTATGTTTCTGTGTAATAAAATCTCTTGAAGGTTTACAACATTATAATCATCACGTACACAAGTAAGATCTTCGGGTAAACAATCATTCTTGCTTCGATATTTGAACCTTTGCTTTCCTCTCACCATTTTTCCACCATCTTCGCCATTTAGCTTTGTAGCTAGCAGAAAACTTTAACATTGGAGAATTTGTGGACTGGAGCTAAACGGAAAGTTTTTGCCGCTGAAAAGTTGATGTTGATTTGGCCATGTTTGTTCATTGAGCTTTGGTTAGAGGCGAAAGTGACCAGTTCGATAGCCAGTTGTTAAAGACATCGGTGCTAAGAAGTTTAGAACTCAATTCTCGGGGCGGTCAAATCGGACACAGCGTCGCCAAAACCTCTCCACGGCTGCGACATTTTTTCGGAGATGTGTTGTCCAGGCGCTAAACCGCAAAACTGGAACCGTCACCCGTTACACGCTTTGTCGTAATACCGCGAGAATGATAAAGATTTGGTTTTTGATCCCAATACATCTCGCTGAACTTTCCATGTTCTTGTCAGTTTATGTTTGAGTTTTTCTTCACTTGCATCTGTTTACAGGAAGTTCCTTCTGAAGCATTAAATCAAATTATCGACAAGCTGAACAAAAAAGAATACACAGTCAATTTGTTTGAGGTTTGTCTGAGAGCTCGCTTCATTATTATTGCAGTTATATATTTTTCATAACTGCATTTGGCTAAGTTTGCATGTTTGCAGCCTTACCAACATATTGCAACGTATTGATATTCCAGTAACCAGATCTGTGAGCTCGCTAGCATTTATAATCGAGTTGAAGTTTTCTATTTTTAATTTTGCGATTTCAAATTCTGGTTTCGATTCCCTGATTGGAAATGCCAATGTTGCCTCCACTGCGATTTTTCTTTCGAGTTGTATTGTCCTGGCGCTAAACCACGGAGATATGACCCCGCAACTCGTTACACGCTTCGACGTAATACATACCACTAGTATAATAAAGATTTGATTTTGATTTGTTTTTACTTTCTTTGCAGGTTTATCATCAAGCAATGCGAGCCAGTTTGAAGAATAATTTTTTCAAGAAATTTGTTGAAAGGTGAAATAAATTTGTTCGAGTCCTTTACTTAATATGCTGACGTCATTTTTTATTTCAGCGAAAAATTTACGCGATATCTGCAATGGAAAAATTTGGAATTGAGCCTGCATGTAAGTTGGAGCTTGTATCAATTTGCAGTTAATGTTTGCGACAGTTACAATGGTGTGAAATCTTATTGAATTTACCAAAAAAACGACATAGACTTCGTTTTACAAAACGAAATCGCGACGAAATAGTAAATTGAAGAGTCAAAAAGCAAATCGAAATTTCGTTATAATAAGTTACGTTGAATGCATGTGATTAGTGGCATGGCCATCCACGCAGCTAGCGTCTGGGCAATAAAGCTGCGAAGAAACGTCACAGCGGTGGCGAGCCGTTGGCGACACTGTGTCCGGTTTTGCCGGAACAAGAATCGAACCCAGGCCTTCAGCGCCAATAACGTTGTCTTTACGCCCAACCGGTCGGTCAACGTGAAAAGTTATTTTTTATGATTTCAGCTGACGATGAACGACTTCAGCGTACATCGTATTATAGGACGAGGTGGCTTTGGTGAAGTTTACGGCTGTCGCAAGGCTGATACTGGAACTATGTAAGTTTCTTACTGCTTAAGGATATTTAATGGCGCTGACTTTGTCGTCAAGCATTTTTTACTGTAGAAGTCGAGTGTTTTAACCCAGATGGCCCAGTGGTGAAAGCGTCTGCCTCGGAAGCTTGGACTCCGGTTTGATTCCGAGTCAGATCAAACCAGTGCCTTAAAAATTGGTATTCACAGCTTCTTCGTTTGACGCTCAGCATTAAAGGGATAGATTATATAAGTTTTTACTATGGTTACTGATTTTTCTTCGCTCTGTCCAAATTTTTAGTATTTGAGAGTTAATTTTTTATCTTTTGCATGAATTGGAATCTTTTTGCATGTATTGTTTCAATATTTACTGAGCGCTGTCTTCATTTGATATTTTTAGTTTTCATGTACCAAATTGTAAAGGAACCGAAAGTTAGTTACTATTTTTTACTTCTTTTGACTTTTCGTTACATAATTTTACTTGTTTCGTTTTTCGTTACTTGTTTTTTTATTGCTTTTGGGGGCTTTTGCTAAGTTTTTTTTTTTTTGCAAAAAGTACCGGTATAAGATTATAGCGAAATTTATGGTAAAAACCCGATTAAATTATTTTGTTGGATCGTATGGAGCCTTGATAATATCTTATTGTGTGTATAGCTAGTTGATTGAAGGCATATTGGCTTAAATCTGCGACTTTCATAAATGATGTATTGATTTTTTAATCATGAGATATTGTAAAGCTTTTTCGTCAAGATATTATGGTTCAATATATGCTTTCTGCAGCTCAATTGTTAAAATCAAAACCAGAAGGTTGCAGATACCGCAAAAATTAATTCATTTCGCAACGTTAATTTCTTCATTTTTTCGATCTCTTAATGCTGTTCAAAGCTTCTTGGTGGGTAGAACTCTTCTCTCTGCCTGAACTTGAGTTTTGCTTCTTGCTATTGCATTGCTCTAAGCGCCTGCTTAATGATTCGGCTTACTTCTAGGCAGGTACGTCGATCTGGCGGGGCAGGAGCGGCGCCTCCTAACTGTATTAAAATGATGGTTTGACCCGACTCTGAATCAAACCAGAGTCTACGGAATCGATGTTGACTTATGCGCTCATGTCTATATTGCTGGCATTCAAAGTCTGTTTTTCAGAATGAAAGTAATAGTGATCGATTTACGTAATAATAATGAACGTGCGAAGCGTGATAAAGTTCCAATTCTGCCCTACGTCTCGTGGTTGCTGGCAAAGAATGTTAGGATTATTTGTTTTCAATTGCTTGATGTCATGTATACAGTTGCACGTAATATTCATTGCTGGTCCGTAGAACTTCTGGTTTTTACTTAAACTTGCGGTTAGAATTTGAAATTCTTGTTCTTCCATTTTTGCATTGCCTTGCTTACTCTGTTGATGATGACAGCTGAATATATGTTGTCGAAACGTTCAGTTTAAAAAATTACGGTGCCTTTATTTTTCCTTCTAAGGCTATTTCTGTCCTATTATTCCGGAATCTTTGTCAATAATTGTGCTCAGCTCTTTCAATTGCAGTATCAAATGACGTCATTAACTATGACATGTGTATGGTCTATCCCAGGAGTTACTGAGTTATATTTTCCACCTTCGCATTTGATATCAGCAGTTCGACGTCTTAATATTTCCTTATCAGTGACGATGTGCGGTTTATACTGTACATAGTTTATGCTTTGACTGTGCAGTTCAGTTGGCCAAGTGGCAAGAACATCCGCCTATTGGGCTGCAAGCTCGGGTTGATTCCGAGCCAGGGACAAACCAATCATTTTATAATTGGTATTCGCAGCTTCCATGCTTAACGCTCAGCTTTAAAGGGACAGTGGGGAGAGCAAGCTTGCAGGTTTACTTGTTGTGCCGTTGGGAAAGGCACTTAGCCGGTATTTCCCATCTTGATTTGGTAGACAGGTGGCTTGCAACTCTCATGCGCGCTCGTTAAAGCGCTTTGATCGCTTTTTGTGATTGGAGGATAATTGCGCTGCTAAATACAAACACAGTACTTTCATAGCAAACAGTGATTGCGAGGAGGCTTGTTTCATTTTTATTTTTTGACCTTTTCCATTTATTAGTGTGAGTGTACATTGTGTTGTGCTACTGTGGGATTTTAGCTTTTTTGGGTAAGCTCGTATAGCGCTACCAGCAATGTTTCTGCAGCAGCTACATAGGTTCAATCTGGCGATTTACTGCGTAGGTAGTCACTGCTAGTAACGATACAACGCCTACGTTGCAATGATGTAAAGATAGTAACTTCATTCACATTTTGTATATATTGCTTAAAGTGCAAGTATTTGCGGTGCAAGCTTTAAAGTTTATGTTTAAAAAAATACTACGCGATTAGCTACGCAGGTTTTGATCTGAGCTTTGATGTGACGTTCGTAAAACATCGGAAATGGCGTTTGTGTTAAAAGTTAGGGTTAATTAAAGATCATGTTTTACTTCATGACTACTTTGCTTTATTCGTCTATAAATACTGCCCTTTCAACCGACGTTAAACAGTAAACGCTGACTTTTCGAATAATCATGCTACTGTTGTAAGCACTTTTACTCCTTGAACTTTTAACTGATTGTGTAACAGCGGAGATGGCCGAGTGGTAAGAGCTGCTTCTGGAACTGTAGTAGACTCGGGTTTGATACCGAGTTAGGTCAAACCAATTACTTTGAAATTAGTGTTCATAGCTTCCCTGCTTGACGCTCAGCATCAAAGGGACAGTGTGGAGAACAAGCCGGCAAGTTTACTTGTTGTGTCGTTGGGAAAGGCATTTAGCGGGATTCCACCATCTTGGTGTTGTGGACAGGGAGCTGGCAACTCCAAAGCGAGCTCGTATAGCGCTTTGATCGCTTTCTCGTAATAAGAGGATAAATGTGCAACTGAATAGAAATAGAAATATTACTACTGAAATGTTGCAAGGTTACAGCTGGGGTTGGAACCGGCAAAGCGCAGTAGGCCACATCGATTGCATAGTATTTTCGGCAGGTCACATTTACTATTAAGTTTTAAATTTTGCCATAAAAATGAACAATTTTACGTGCAAATTTATTAAACGTTCGTTGCGATTTATTTTTTTACTGTAAAATCAGAGACTTTTGCGCGGTTTTTATGTCACAGATATAGCATGTAGTTAAATGTGAAGCAGATTTTAAGAAAATTATTTTCTATCCTACCTGTGTGTCGTACACTTAGCAAACTTCTGACGCGAGCCATATTCGAAATTTCAGCTAGCCGCATGTTTGATTTGAAACGACTATTCAGTGATATCTGTGTCCTTCAGTGTAAACTGTATTAAGCAAAATTATTGATTTGTTTCGCTTGAAATAATTAGTTCTTGATTGCCTTCCTTTGCGTTTGATGTTCAAGTGTTGTTTTGTCAAATCCTCTGATTTCGTTTCGGACCTCTGTCGACTTTATGTTGTCACTAATAATAGTTACGGAAATTTTCCTTTACCTCAGGTTCACGACCTTGGGAAGTTTCCCCATATGCTAAGCTTCCACGTTGTTACGATTGATTAATGATTGGATACCGTCATAGCTGTTTGAAAAATATGTTAGCTATAGCTTTGTGAGAATAACAATTAACTACAGTTAAACTGAAAATTTTCACGTATAACAAAAGTCTCGCCAGCCTTGCTACGAACAGCCAATCCAGGCTAAACTCATTCCAGACTGTAAAGACTCTTTTTTGCATTGCTTTACCTGGACATCTCGACTTCATCTTTTTTCTAGGTTGTGCCCTATTTTTAGCAGGCGACTGGCCCCAAACAACGATACCCAGTGAAAGAGCCTATAACTACTAACCCATAACTAAGTTACCGGTAGCCTAACTAGCCCACATCACTAGAAGCCCCATGGCAACCCACTCATTTGCAGCTGCAGACGCTTTTCGACCTTATTATGGTCTCATCAGTGCAGCATAGCAACCTCCCACCTTCCTGAAAAAACAATCTAACCTTCAAAAGAGCTACTACCCCCCAACTCCAAGCATCTACTCGTTCTGCTCAAGGTAGAACATTTGAAATAAAACCTTCAGGGAATTAGTACATGCTGGATTATGATGTCACAAACTGCGTTGCTTACACTGCTGATGATGATAGCTGAATCTATGCTGTCTGAACGTCAAATTTTGTGGCTTTATTGTTTTTTGAAGCTACTTTCGACCCATATTTATTGCTTTCCGACGTTAACTATAGTTTGCTAATTGCACTATTTTTATTGTGTTAGATTACTTACTGACATTGGTTTGTCTATAGGTACGCCATGAAATGCTTGGATAAGAAAAGAATTAAATTAAAGCATGGAGAGACATTAGCTCTAAACGAGCGTCACATGCTCCAAATGGTGAGTGTTTTGTTGCTTGCACATTTTATTTTTTTTTTTGTGGTTGCATATTCATCCTCCTATCCCGAGGAAGTGATCAAAGCGCTGTAACGAGCTCACTTGAGAGTTGCCGGCCACCTGTCTATCACTTCAAGGTAAGAGAGTACAGCTAAGGGTCTTTCTCATCGGCGCAACTAGTGAAGCTGCCGGCTTGTTCTCCCACACTGTCCCTTAAATGCTGAGTGTCAAGCAGGGAAGATGTGAATAACAATTTTCAAGTCATTGGTTTGCCCTGACTCGAAATCAAGCCATTGTCTGCAGCTCCAGAGGCAGACGTTTTTACCACTCAGCCGTCTGAGTTGTCATTATGGCCATTTATTGCTGCTGAATGGTCAATATAGTCGGTTGTAACATGTAGAATTGTAACCCTTTCTCTGTCCAAACTTAGTAAAACGATTGTTTGAAATCACTTTTTCGTGTATATCAATTTACTTTGCAATGTACGTTTACGGTAATCCCTTAACCTTGTTGGAGATAGAAAATTATATTTAGTATGTATTACTCATAGTTAGCTAGCATGCTTGGCTATAACGTTTCAGCCCATGATAGTTTTGATTTTGACTACCGCAAGCTCACTGTGCAAGTAGAAATAATACGAAAAGTTGTAATCCGGTTAACAACGCCGAGACCGGTTGATTGTTTATTACTAAGGCCTGTAAATTAAGTGCAAGAACGTCTAGCTTCAACTAGTTCATCAATTTGCAGTAAATAAACTACTTGAAAATATAGTGATTATGCTAAATTCATCAGCATTTGCCTGATGAGTACCATAAGGACGAAGCGCGTTACAAATTAAGAGTGTTTTGATTTACATTGAGTATGTGTATGTTTACTTATGCTGCATTTTCGTAATTTTCGCCTATGACTTTATGTTTCCACCTATCTGTTACTGTGGTGCAGAAATGCATTCTGAGCGCTTTTAGCTGACTGCTTACGTTAAGTTGGTCAATCAACATGTGGAATTGACAGTTTGATGAAGAAAATTTCGTTTATTTGTCTTCTATCTTTTTACATTGATTAGATGTCACATTAGGGTACGTTCTTTTGCTTATTTAGCAATATCCAGTGATTACTAAACCCTAATTATAGTTTAAAATAGCACACTTGTGTGGCGATAAGGTTTGGGTTTTGGCAGAGGAAGCACATTAATCGCGACATTGTTGTGATTCTTGGCAGGAATTTTGATTTCATAAATACTTTGTCGAGTGACGCATGCACAGTATCGTCTGCCTGTGATCATCCTCGTTGTAAAACGCAACTGAGCTGCTCTTCGCTTAATCTCAGCTTAAAGCTATATAAGCCTGTTTGAGCAAAGAAAATAACCAAGTTCAGAATTGCCTCAACAGTTAACATAATGAAACAGCAGTTTACAAAACAAAACACGGATTAAAAAGACTGCTAATTTTACATCAACGTTAAATATCTAATAAGCCAGGTGCAAAAGACCAAAAGCTCTTGGCTTTAACGGTAAACCAAGTAGCAAGCAATCTGAATTTTTTAGGATTTGTAAAATTACGCCCAAAAGTTACACCGCTATCGGGGCGGGAAGTCTGGGGTTCGATTGCCGGGCCGGTCAAATCGGACATGGTGTCGCTGATGGCTCGACGTTCCTTCGTAGTTGAGTTGTCCAGGCGCTCAGCCGCGGAGATGGATCCCGCTACTTGTTACACGCTTCGGCGTAATACCGCGAGTATAATGAAGATTTGGCTTGATTTGGGTTCTAGGTTAGTTTTCACAATTGCCGTTGAATCAGATTCAAATTATGCACATTAAATTGAATGCAATGTTAATTACACTGTTGCTTTCTTTAAGGCCATGCTCTTCAACCGTAATTGGACTGATTATACTGCTTATAAATCACTGATTGAGCAGTGCTTTTTTCTTGCGCCATATATCAGTAAATTATCTTGATTTTCGGCATGTAATTAGAGTACAGTGAGTGCCGTTTTACGTTGGTAATTGTGACCTTACTTAATAGTCCCGTAAATAAGTGGTGTGTTGTTGCTGTTGTACTTTGATCCACGGTTGTTGTGGTTGTGTGGTTCATTCGCGCGCATTTCTGACATCGCCATTCACCTGAAGACGAAGCCAGGTCAAAGCAATGACTTTTAAAATTTTCATTCACAGCTTCCGTGCTAGACGCCCTGCTAGGCAGTGTGGAGAACAAGCTGGCAAGTTTGCTTGTGCCGTAGGGAAAGGCACTTAGCGGGATTTCCCATCTTAGCGTGATAGACAGGTGGCCGGCAACTTCTAAGCGAGCTCGTTAGAGCGCTTTGATAGCTCTCTCGTGATAGGAGGATAAATACCGATTACCGGTATGCAACTAAATACAAAAAAATACAAGCAGTTTTCTTGATATTTCTGTAATGTTAGTTAAGTGGATGAAGCGGTGTCGTAATACTTCTAGATGATATTCCATTTTTGTGCGAGTTATTGAGTTTGTGGACTCACACAATTTTGCAATGCATAGATTTTCTTTTCCGCGCTGTGATTTTCATTTTCGAGTCTGTTTTTGATCAATGCAAGGTGGACAAAGATTTTGGTCTTCTGCGTGATAAGTTTTGATCCATTTTTTATTGCATTGTGTTTCACCAATTAACTTATGGTTATTTTTGGAAACCTTTTTGCTATTTTAGTTGTAACCCGAGCATTGGTTCACTGAGTTGATTGAACTTTCGATTGTCTTGCTTATTCTATTGCCAGTATCACTGTGTGACGTGTTAGCTTGTGCAGGCAATTCGGAAATGATGCCATACTTTGTGAATAGACAATGCCTGAATTGTTGCTTTATATTAGTGCATTGTTATTGTATTAACCTACTATTGGTAGGCTCTTGGCATACTTTCAATACATCTCGCAGGACCAGCTATTAGGTTGCGATTAGGCTTATGTCTTGACATTGCGAACCGAATGACCTTGCATCACTGTAAACATTTTCTCTTTGTAGCAGGCTGGGTAGAGTTTGAGAGGGAGTCTTGAGACGTCTAAGGCGGGGGTTCTCTACCGTGTGCCACAAGCGCGAAATTTATTAACCTGTTAACGATAATTCCCCACTTCTGATCAGCGGGCGGCTGAAGCAACTACGAATGAAATAAGGACTCGAAATTTTATCGCTGAACAGAATACCACAGGTGTTCGGAGTATCGAGATGGGGGCCACAAACCGTGAAAGGTGGACAACCGCTGCACAAACGCTGCTGTAAGAGATCCACGAAGGGGACTTCAAGGGGCTCGCAGACTCGGTTACATAAACGTATGAATAACTATTGCATGGCTATTTAATATTGGCCATTGCTACATATTTCTTATGAAAGAGAGCCATAGGTTTGATCAGAATGTTTCAGAGTAGTTGTTCTTGACAGGGCACCCAGTTTTTTCCCAATTTTCTTCGTCCAACACACCTCTTTCGCTTCTTGCGCAGGCAAGGGGTCTACAAGCCAATATTTTTAAGAATAGGAGTTCCAGGGACTGAAAAGGTTGAGGACCACTGACTAAGAAGTCTGCAGCTTCCTAAACTAGCCACAAGAACGCTGATCTAATGAATTTTCAACTGTTTTCTAGGTCGACTCTCCGTTTATTGTCTGCATTTCCTACGCTTTTCAATCTCCTGATAAACTTTGCTTCGTCTTGGATTTGATGAACGGTGAGATTGATAATTCATTTTTTATTGTCATTTAGTGGATTCTGTTTTACTGGCAACAAACTGAAACTTTTTGGAGTTAATTTTCGTGAACGTTAAAGTAGCGGTATGTCAACCAGCATCCACCACAAATTGTAAGCGAAGCTCTTGATGAACTTGCAACGATGATTAGCTCATTGCTTGATTGAGTTTTTCAATAAAGAAATCTTTGACAGGCGGGTTAGCTCAGTTGTAAAAACATAACTATCGATGCGAGAGGCCCGGGGGTCGATTCCCGGGCCGGTCAAATCAGAAACAGTGTTACTGACGGCTCGCCATCGCTGCGACGTTTCTTCGGAGCTGTGTTGCCCAATCGCTAAGCGGCGGAGGTAGACACGCTTCGGCCTAATGCCGCGAGTACAATGAAGATTTGATTTGTGCCTGATTCACAGTTTGACTTTACGCTTTGTTGTAACTTTCATTGCTTCCGCACCGCTTTTCATCACGTTTTTTTGCAACGTGATTGTGAAGTTTGTGGCACAGACGAATTGTTTCCACCTATATTAGGCGTGTGCACTAATTTTAACCACTTTTTAATGCATCCAACTCTAGTACGAAGCAGAGCTAGCTAAGCTATAGACAATTGATTAATAAATTTAGATTCAATGCCGATAAATCGCGCTGAAAAAGCTGGATTATGAGCCATATGGCAAATAATGCATGGCACAGATTTTGTTTCAATAGACAGCGTGTTTGCATGAAAACAGCTGCTTTTTGATAAAGCTTGCTTGGGTTGTAATTACTTATGTATTGCACTGCAGCGTGTAACGAGTGGTGGGGTGTTGTCTACGCGGCTTAAACCCCGGGCAACAATGCTTCGAAGAAACATCGCAGCGATGGCTGACTGTTGGAGACACTGTGTCCAATTTGACCGTCCGAGAATCGAAACCCAAACCTCCCGCGGTGTCTTTAACTGCCACCCCAACCGTCAAGCTCTGTCTATTATACTATGCACATTTCTAACCGTAAGCAAGTAATAACGAATATTATAATTAAGCTAAAGTTGGAGCGCTTAAGTCTGAGCGTAAACGCTTATAATAAGCGTAGGGTAGACGGCCTTGCGACTGGTTTGCTACCAGTGATAGATAGCTTTGTGACTTAATTATTCATGTCTACGTTTCCTCACACTAAGCCATTTATACAGAGTATTCACTTCACATAGGGTTGTCACCTGTTCGAAAAACCTATTTTATAATGTTGGTTTCGCTTCCGTTGGCGCTGCCGAGTACGAAAAGATTCCATTTTTATGGAGATTTTTGTCCCTATTTTTTAATTTCTACAATGAAATTCAAAATATTGTCACATTTATTTTTGAATCACCATGCATCGGCAAACGGTACAACAGGCAATCAATTAAGCAATATTTAATTGCAAATATTACAGCCAAGAAACAGATAGAAACAGTTGGGCGACTGTTTGGGCTTACTTCTGGTGCCAGTGTCAACGCTATCAGCCTCTGCTGAGATTGATGTTATTCCAAAGGTTTAAAAACATTGCGAAATATGACGTTTTTGTAATTAAGTAATTTTTTTTTTGATTTTACACACCACTTGAACAAACCTTAAGAATTTTAAATGGTTATATTTTTGGTTGTGTTTTCTAAATAAGGATTCGTTGTCGACAGCTTATCTGTGTAGGTGGGTTTACAAGCATCTAAATTGATAGCAAAGTGCAATTATATCTATTTCCGCTTGTAAGGCTGTTTGCGTTTGACAACGTGGTTTATGTAGAGATATTAAGGTAGACCTAAAGCCTTGCTAAACAAAAGCTGTCAAACCAATTATATTATTAGTTTCGCGATGTGACTGCTCGTCAGGTAGACTCAGGTTCAAACTCAGGACCTTGTGATTGAAAGTCAAGCTCTTTCAAAAGCTTGAGCTTTCAAATCAAGCTCTTGTCCTGGGTTCGAACCTGAGTCTACCCGATGAGCGTTCAAACTGCGACCTAATAGTACAATTGGTTTGACAGCTTTTGTTTAGTTCGTCCTTTAAGGTCTACCTTAATATCTCTTTGTGTGGTACGGGTCTCTTTGGGTATATTTTTTATGGGTATGGTAAGAGTATATTTTTGATATCTGTTTGTATGGTATGGGTAATAATGTGTTTGTATGCTCATATATGCGACTTACATCGGCTCTACTGACTTCAATCCAAGAGATAATTATGTAAGTAAATATAGCAGGGTTTCGCACAGTTGGTAATCAGGAAAATAAAACAAAAGTGCGCATTGTCATCAGGAAAATAAAAAAAAAACAAAAAACAGAAGTGTAGGTAAACGCATTACTAAGGCTAAAAATAAGAATTTGGAAATCTGCTTAATGAAGAAAATCGAAGTCACAGTAATTCTTAAAACTGGACGTTTCAACTGCGTAGATTCAGCTGTCATCATCAGGATACTTTTGTGCTGCCTTGCATATATTACTGATGATGGGTGCTGAACTGTGTTGTCGAAACGTCCAGTATCAAGAATTACTGTGGCTTTGGTTTTCCAACTTAAGAATTGAGATCAGGTTTTTGAAATGCTTAGTTTTTATTTTTATACTGAAAAACTCTTTTGTTCTTAGCGCTTCCAAACTTGAACTTTAGTTTTTTTTTCAACTTCTTGAAGATCAACGGGTGGTAGTGGCCGCATGACGTCACAATCCGGTTAAGCCTTGAGCTAATGTCTTTGTTTAAAATATTTTGCAACGTTTTTATTTTTATGAAACAAGTTTATTGTGCGAAATGATTTTCCGACGATTTGGGGCAGTTTATCACTGGAATCTTTATGTGATTTGTAAAAAATATACCATAACATTAACATCAGGCAACGAACCAGCCGGTTGGCGAAGAGGTGCCTATCGCCGCTGCAGAACAGAACTTTTATTAGACGCCTGCAAGACACACACTTCAATCTAGTTATTATGAAAGAAAAAACACGGGCGTCGAGGTATAGCTCGAAAGACTATTATTCTGCAGCCGAAGGTTGCATGGTCGTCGAGTCTGCGACTCCTCAACAACAAAAAGAAACACAATGACGAACAACTTGAAGAGTATAAGCAAAATAATATATAAGCAAAATTATGATAATGGTAAATAATATTCCAGCAAGAACAAAAACATGAAGAAATAAACTGTTTATATTATCACGACGCCACACAAGAAGAATGACAGGATTCCCGGGTCGGTCAAATCGCTGCAGGGTCGCTAATGGCTCGCCACCGTTGCGATGTTTCTTCGGAGCTGTGTATAGCCAAGGCGCTAAGCAGCGGAGATGGGCCTCACCACTCGTTACTCGCTTCGGCGTAATTCCGCGAGTATAATGAAGGTTTGATTTTTTTATAATAAAAGGATAAACCAATTGTGCGGTAACAATGCTAGCACATGGTTTGATTATGATCGATAGATGTAATATCGCATATGTGGTGCAGTTTCGTGAATGCTTGGCTGGTGTACCACTCATAAAAGACCATGTAACGACATAACCTTGCCGTACCACGCGCAGATTGCAGATCGTACGTGACGGGTTCGATTCACGGCTGGAGCCGATCGCATTTGACATATACACCGGGTGGCTGCTGACGCGAAGCTCACTTCGCAGTTTCCCTCAATTACTGTTCAATTTTCACTTCAATGAGTTGAGAATGACTTCAGTTTTTTTTCAAATTTTTGTTATATTTCGTGACAGCATCAGCTTATCCGTATTATTTCTTCTCGAGTTTGATTTTTTTAGGGCTTCTTGGTAGGTTGTAGCGGTGCAGTACTCGCGTCTGTTGAGTTTTTATATAAAAATATTAAACTGTTGGCTTTTTATCATTATTATTATTATGCATGCCCTAATAATAAACTTGGAGAATGAGATTCCCGCCTTCATCTTGTGCGTCACGTCTAAAAAAAGCGTTACTGGTTTCACTTGAGCTAATCTGGAAGCGCATGAACGCGATTGTGACGTCACAAGTCCAGGTCACGTGACTTTGCGCTATGGCTTTTGTTCAAATATTGATTAGACCAGCGATGTTTCTTTACAATGCTAGATATACCCTTGGGAAAATATTAGATCTGCGAGGCTTGGCGAGCTGCATCGTCTGCAGCTCGTGCTTGCCAAAACCTGATGCAATTCCTGCATAGCTGCGAATTAACTTCGTATTAAGCATTGAACTTGGCTGCTGAGTGAAAAAATCATGACAGCAGCATATTGCCCGAACTGTTTCGCTTGACAGTGCTTATTACTGAGTTTATCTCAACGCTGAAAGCGATCAACAGAAGTGAGCTCGGGTGATGAATCGCTGCTTGAATGGATCCTCCCTAAATAAAGTTGCTGTTAGTTCGCTCAATTGTTAGGGACATCCCTATCGTTGCAGGAGGCCTGGTGTTCGATTCCCGGGCCGGTCAAATCGAACGCAGTGACGTCGACGGCCCGCCCTCGTTGCGACATTTCTTCGGCGCTGTGTTGCCCAGGCGCTAAGCCGTGGCGATGATCCCGCCACTCGTTATAAAGATTTAATTTTGTCTGAAATTTTGGCATGTATTTGCCACATTTTGGTTGTATGGTTTGTTATTCTGGTGAACTAGTTGCTAAACTTACATTTTGATGTCGTGTAGCCTAAATTTGTTGGACTTAACTAGCCACTTTCTTGACAGTGTACAAATAGTTTGTCTCAGCCAAATCTTCATTTGCTGACGAGTGTTGTTTAAATGTATTCAATTTATGTAAAGTTGCTTAGCCATGAGTTTACGAGCACATTGCAGTTGAAAACATGGGTTTGATACTCGGCCGAGTCGAATTAAAACTTTTACGCTTGCAGTGTCGTGTACGCTCAGGAGCTGAATCGGCTTTGCGGCCATCAAACATCCACGAAAGTTGTTTTTTAACTATACTATAGTTTTTTTACAAATAGTTGCGTATTTTCTGATTTTTAGGTCATAATTTTATGTTTTAAGCTTTTTCACCAGTAGTAGATCGACCAAAGTGCTTGTTTTGATATGAAACCGTTTCAATCATCTAGCGATCGCTCTACATTCCTCGCTTATGCACTTAATATCAGCTAACGATAGTGAAGTGGGATATATATAGAAAGTGTTGATCCTGTGTTAACTATTTAATAGTCGGCTCAGATTAAATTCTATTATTGGTTGCGAGATCAGTTGTTGCTTGTTGGCTAATTTCATGTCGGGTGTTATGACGTCACAGTGGAAAACAGACGTTTTGACCGATCGTATGCAAGCGTTTCATGCCAACCTTACTCTGTGCTTTAGATTGCAGCTCGCATTTGTTCGCTTTCAGAAGTTGTTCTTTAAGTTCGGCCGGTTGGCGTAGGGGTTACAGAAATTGCCATTAGTGCGGAAAGTCTTGGTTCGATTCCCGGGCTGGTCAAATCAAGACGCAATGTTGTCAACGCCGTGACGTTTATGTTTTGCGCAGGCGCTAAGTTGCGGAGATGGACCCCGCCACTTGTCGAGTATGTGATTTTCTTTCTTTTTGCTAAACTACTACTGGCAGCATTACTTTGCGTTTCTACAAATGCCTTTGATGTGAAGCGCATTAGTGCAGTGCTCATAGCACTTAACGCGGCAGATGTGGGCTAATTACGTCGTAATTTTATTGCAACGACACTATAGATTGGTGTGACGATTAGCAGAATTTGGTAGATTTGTATCTTGCGAAAAACCTGGGAGATTTTTTAAGCCTAGCAACCTTGACCTCAGATTGAAAAGTCAAATCTTCATTATACTCGCGGTATTACGCCGAAGCGTGTAACGAGTAGCGGGATCCATCTCCATGGCTTAAAGTCTGCGCAACACAGAAACGTCGCAATGGTGGTAAACTGTTGGAAGACGTTGGTCAATTTGACCGGCTTGAGAATCGAACCCGCATAAAGATGTCTTTAACCCACTACGCAATTAGATCTCGAATTTGCCCGCTTAACATATTTTAATTTGTAACAGGACAGTTGCTACTTGCGTTCTACAGTATATAAATAGTAGGTTGGTTTATTTCGTTGAACGTGTTAGCTCTGAGGTCAATAGTCCATTTCTCCGACTAGTTGCCGCTACGTAGTTGCTCCATTGAGGGTTAGATGAACGTTGCATAAACGCTGTGGATATTTTGAATTTGCTGCTGAGAAACGACGTCTCTCCGTAAATAGATGATTTCTCGTAATTCTGTCTGTGTCTCAGCGCTTTGAACTGAACGCGGTTTGTGGCAACTACGTCGCATTACGTCGCAGCATTTTGATTTTTTGGGGAGTTGGTGTGACTGGGGTTTGATTCCCGGGATGGTCAAATCAGGCACAGTGCCGCGAACGACTCGCCACTAGAGATGTGCCGAATCGAATCCGATTACTCGGCCGAGTATTAAAAGCATTGTCATTTTGACCTTTTTTTTGCTCTGTATCCGAATTTAAGTCAAAATTAGGACTTCTACGGACGTGATGACCTTTTTTTTGCTCTTCACCTGATTTTGAGTTCGTACCTTGACGTCGTAGATACTCGGTCGAGTAATGTCGTGAATACTCGTGACTCGGCGAGTCCGAGTAATTTTCCTTGAGGCACATCCCTACTCGCCACCACTGCGATGTTTCTTCGGAGCTGTGTTGCCCATGCGCTAAGCCGCGAAGATGGACCCCGCCACTACGAGTATGATGAAGATTTTGGTTCGTTTTTTTTTTTCGAAAACGCTCTTAGTTTCGTTCTATTTGTTTTAATGAGCTTGCTGTCTTTTCAAATCCCGTTTAATTGCGACATCTGTTTCTTCGCAGTTATCATATATTCATGAGTCTTGTAGTAAATTATTTAATCTTAATTTGAAGATTATCTTGTCAACTTCTGTAATCAAGTTGTTCAATTATTTCGTCACAAAGATTTACAAAAGGCCAATCTGATTATGTGAGCTTACATGACCCTTGGTGATGTCATTGTTCCCTTGCACAGAGGTCGAACAACATCTACGTATTTCACGATTTTTCAATCTGGAAAAAGCTTAATATGACTCGTCAACACTTGAGCAGTTGAAATTTCACCTACGGCGTCTGTGATTTTATGATTGACTTCATGGTTGGCGTAGTGATTAGCGACATCGCTGTCCGCGTGGGAGCTCTGGAGTTCGATTCAGGGCCCTCTCGAATCGGACACAATGTCGCCAACGGCTCGCCATTGCCGCGACGTTTTTCGTGGGCTGTTTTGCGTGGGCGCTAAGCCGCGGAGATGGATGCCGCCACTCGTAATACCGCGAGTATAATGAAGATTTTAATTTTTAAATATTAAGATTTTACAATTTTAGCTTCCCCTTGAAGAGTTAAGTTTTTGACTGGAGTTTTGATATTAAGTTTGTAACAACTTTATCGCAAAAAACTATTAATATATCAATATCGGAATGAATTGTAGTGTAAAAAATTAAGTTCTCATTATACTCTCGGCATTACGCCCAAGCGTGTTACCAGTGGCGAGGCTCATCTCCAAGACAGGACCGGATTAAGCCCCAATGGGCAAACTGGGCAGTTGCCCCGGGCCCCGCGCTTAAACGTGATGACCTTTTTTTTGGTTTTCACTTAATTTTGGGCGAAAATTGTGGACTTCACTCTTATCTGCCCCAGGCCCCGCGATCTCTTAATCCGCCCCTGCTCCGAGACTTTGCGCCTAGCTAACACAGCTCTGAAGAAACATCGCAGCGGTGGCAAGCCGTTGGTGACACTGTTTCCAATTTGGCCGTGTGGTGAATCGAACCCAAAACCTCCCGCTCCGTTAGCGATGTCCTCAGCTACTGCGCCAACTAACCGGTTTAAATTGTGGTTAATCAGTGAAATTTTTTCTACAAGCTGATCTTTCTTTTTTAAGCACTTGCATGAAAACAAATTTTAAAACAGGAACAAACTGAAATAATTGACATCGTGCGCTTAATGTGAAATCACATGATAAACACATCATAGAAACATTGGAATTATTGCAAATGTTATATCGTGTGTAGAACGCGCTTGTACTCAACTCATGCTCTGCTTTCCCGCGTAGAGCATGGGTTTACATAAACAAAGTGAAGCGTTGTTTTGTATTTTTATAATTCTAGCCGATATGTTCATTTATTCCACTTGCGTCAGTTTTTCTCTAAAAAGGCAGTGTGGTGAACAAGCCGGCTAGTTTGCTTGTTGTGCCGTTGGAAAAGGCATTTAGCGGGATTCCCCCATCTTGTAGTGGTAGACAGGTGACCGGCAAATCCCAAGCGAGCTCATTATAGCGCTTTGATCGCTTTCTTGTGATAAGAGGATAAATATGCAAATAAATACCTTAACTCATTATAATGGAATGGAATACTGTATATGCATAAGCAATGGAATGGAATGTTGGCCTGGTACATGGGGTGTGCATTTACGTGGACTTAACGGAGCTGCAGGGAATCGATCCCCGGAAATATATTTTTGTTAAAGTGCTGCAGTAGTCTGTATTGTAAAAATGGCTTAGGGAGGAAAAATATAGTCGCATTTATTTTTAAAAGTGAACGTTTCGGCAACAGATTCAGCTGTCATCATGAGCAGTATATACATTTATTCTTTCAATTTTATATTGTCTTGCTTGCGCTGCTGATGATAACGGCTGAACCCATGGGGTCAAAACGTCCAGGTTTGAGAATTACGGTAGTTTTTTTTTTTCGTCAGATAATTTTCGTCCCAAATTTATTGTATGTTGTAGAATAGTTTGAAAATGGCAAAAAATTTTGCACAGGGGGAGATCTGCATTACCACCTTACACAAAGAGGAACATTTACTGAAGACGAGGTCCGTTTCTACGCATCCGAAATTCTTCTTGGTCTGGAACACATGCATAACCGCAATGTTGTATATCGCGATCTCAAGGTTTGTGTTAGATGTAACGAAAGTACGGTTCTGTAATGAATGGTTGGCAACCGGAAAAAAAACTGCCCTACTTGACAAGTGTCACTTGTATAGCTTTTTCTTCTCGCTTGAAAATGATTGAAAAAATTAAAAAAAAACTTCGGTTGCTCTAGGGCCGAATAGGAGAAAAATATAGCCCCCCCCCACCCCGGTAAGTCTTACGACGGCGGTGGTTACTTCTTGGTAATTTATCAGTACCAGTTCTAGTTTTGATGAAAGGTTAAATGTTATTGACTAACAGCATGGCAGGGTTGGTGACTAGTTATTGTAGAACGTATCAAATATCAATTTTCCAACTCGTGATTACCACTAATGTTTTTGAATATTAGTGGTTCAACGACGTTGTTAATCAATAGGATCAATAACTTGTGTTATTACGCTCTACCTATGTTTTGTTCTGTCCAAGCATAAATGTATTGGCATGAGTAAAAATGCCTTTTTGAAATTCTCATTCGGTAAATATTTATCGAGACATTGGTAGCGCAAATAGCACCTATAATTAGAAAACGATAGCAAATGCACCAGAATACACCCTAAGTGCCTTGCCCTCCATCTGCGTAATCTAATTGCGTATGGAAGTTTTGCATGTAATACCACATGCATTGCCATTTAAGGATTGGTTGATCGAATGCCACGAATGGCGAACACGACTAACTTAAAATAGACCTTGACTTTGTTGTGTCTGCGTTAAAAGCAAATGACTCTAATTGCTCTTTGATGCTTTTTGAAACATCCTAGTTTTATCTGTGTAGCAGTTACCCTGTGCAGTGTGCACATGTCCAGTTTGAGTGGTCTCGAAAGCCCATGGGTTGTCTACATCGTTATGTTAACCACGGTTTATTTGTGATAAGAGCATTGTATAGATAACTAAATATTCGATGATCTTGCAGCCTGCTAATATCCTGCTCGATGAGAAAGGACACACGAAAATATCTGATCTCGGACTTGCGTGCGATTTATCGGTGAAGAAGCCACATGCCAGTGTGTAAGTCTGTTGTCATTTGCAAGGTGGAAAAATTATTCCACAGTAGTTCTTAACACTAGACGTTTCCACAACATGAATTCTGCTGTCATCATCAGCAGTGTCAGCAAGGCAGTACAAAACTGACTTTATTTTTCTTTCTTAAGCTATTTTCGTCCCATATTTATTCTGGGTTATCAAACTTTTCACGTTTCGAATCAATTCGTATTACCAAACCGGGAGTCGCATCGATACCTCTCTGCGATAGCGATGTTGTTGCCACTGCGCCAATATGCTTATTGGTCACAGACTGTTTAATGTTGGTAGAAATCAAATCGCATTGCTTGGAGGAAATACTTTGCTGGTATGGCAAGGAGTAATTTAAGGTGGGGCTAATCTCAAAGTTTGTGTATCAAATATCTTCGCCAGCATTCACAGTCGCTTTGTCGTTAAGTCACCAAGGTTAGTGCCATGAACTTTTGCTCTGCGAAAGTGTCTCTTGTATCTTGGACTTCGTTGCTTTATATATGGGGTTTATGCGCTGTTCGTTTGCTGTAACACGTAATTACAGTGGTGACAGATGCAAAATTTGATAAGACAGCTTCCATTTTCTCATCAATAATGCACGTTTCGTGTTTGATCTTGCGAGAAGCATATAATTGAAACATCATGTTCTGTGAATGTGATTTGTCAAATACAATCGGCTTCGGCAGCGGCAATATTACCGGTTACTAGTGAGATTTTTAGCCGGGAGTAGAGTTCGTGGCTCGGTATAAATTTCCAAATTTTTCCTGCCTAGACATTCTTCGTCGCCTAGTTTTGACACTAATTTGCATTGGTTAGCGATTGAAGCTTCATAACGCTCAAATTTTGCTTATGAGTTGCATATCACTACTACAGTGACGTCATTTAGCGTTATGTATGACATAATAGTACCGGTCGGTTGGTATAGTGGTTAACGAAATCGCTGTCAGCGCGGGAGATGTGTGGGGTTTGATTCCTGCGCCGATCAAACCAGACTGTGTCGCCAACGGCTTGCCACCGCTGCGACATTTCTTTGAAGCTGTGTTGTCCAGGCGCTAAGCCGCAGAGATGGATTGATTTTTTTTTTGATTTCTTCGTTTTATCCTCCTGTCACTAGAAAGCGACGGAGGCGCTATGCATAGGACAAGTCCAGACTCGCTTAGGAATTGCCTTTGTTTCCGAGTTTTTCCGCTGGAATTTTGCTTCTGATTTCTTTGATTTGTTGCTTGTTAGATTCCACCAAGCAGAGATAATTGTCGTGAAGCATCTTATCCAAGGACGCAACAACGAAGCTTGGGTGGGAGTTGAACCATTAACCTTGCGTTCATGGCCGTCGTAAAAACGACGCTCCAAACCACTCGGCCACGCTGCCGACAAAAGATGGACCGGGTTGGACCCCGCTGCTCGTTTGCACGCTTCGGTGTAACCGCGAGCATGATGAAGATTTTGAGTCTAGTACAACTGTTGTGTAACAGATTTCATCATGTACTTACAGTAACTACAATACTATTTCAACTTTTCAAGTCTCATCAGTGCAGTTCGCTGACTGACAAATCCGAAACTTTCTAAACTAGAAAGTCTTGTTTTTCAGGGGCACGCATGGCTACATAGCGCCCGAAGTTTTGACTCGCGGGGTGGCTTACGATCAGAGCGCAGACTGGTTTTCATACGGATGCACCTTGTTTAAGCTTCTCCGCGGACATTCGCCATTCCGGACGCCGAAGACCAAAGATAGAAGCGAGATCGATAAAATGACGCTAACTGGAGTAAGTCAAGTGATAACTATACGTGTTACGCGTACTCATGAGGTGGAAATGATTGGAGCACTTTGTGCGGGTGTATTTCACTCTCATCCGTTTTTTAATTGTTTGCAAATTTCTTTGCCCTAGAGTTCTCAAGATTGCGACAGTTTGTGATATGCATTAGTTTTTATGACAATTAAAGGCGTTAGTACGCTGTTTGCCGCTTGGTTTGTAATTTTACTTTTACATTGCCATCCACCTGACGGGTCCCATGAGGACGAAACGCGTCGTGGATTGTGGCAAATTATTTGTTTTCTGAATTGTGAATTTTCGCTGAGTAAATACATGTCTATTGTTTTTAATTGATTGCTCGGATACAGTGGACTGTTTATACTACTACACTTTTTTACCTTAACTAGGGTTTGTTGAATGGGGTCTACGCGTCTCAATACTTTCACCATTAAAAATGTGATTTTTACCGCTTTTTTGATAATTTTTTGAATACTTTTTTTAGGAAGTAAAAATGCCCGATCAATTTTCCCGCGAGGTGGCGCAATTTCTTCGTGGTTTATTGAAAAAGGACCCACATGAAAGACTTGGATGCCGAGGAAGAAAGTATGTTCCCTCGTGTACTCTTCAGAAATGTAATGTTAGTTATAGCTGACTCATGGCAGTTTTTTATCAGTTGTTGCAGCGGAAATTTCCATGCCCGCGAAAATTGCACATTTTTGAAAATTTTTGAAAATATTATGATGTATGCAGAGTAGACCTTGGATTGGGATTGAACCCAGAACCTGCTGTTGGCATGTCGTTTATATTTATCTTGACCGCTACGAAAAAATGGCATATAGAAAGCATGATACATTATACACTATACAAGAACCAGTGTGTGAGTTTGCTCGAAGTTTCTCCGAGAAAACAGCAATGCTATATCCATGCAAGTTGGATTGGTTGGCTGTATCGCTTACCTTTCAGTCAACTTCACTCGGATGGCCGATTTTCAAGAGCGTCTGCTTCTGGAGCTGCGAAGTCCGTTTGTGTTCAAATCGGGTCAAACCAATCACTTTAATGTTGCTATTCACAATGTGGAGAACAAGTCGGCAAGTTTACTTGTGGCGATGGGAAAGGTACGCAGCGGGATACCCGCATCTGGGAGTTACAGACACATGGCTGGCAACTCCTAAGCGAGCTCATTATAGCGCTTTGATCGCTTTCTCGTGATAGAAGGATAAGTAATATGCAGCTAAAAATAATTCTCGCATGTTTGTTTGCTGTGTTATATAAAGCAATGTATTGTCCTTAGCAACTAAGGAGCCATCGTCTCTGAAGCGATTGTTAATGGGTTAGAGAAGCTGAGAAGTCGAAAGCCGTGGATAAACAAAGTTCAATTTTGTTTTATGTGTTCTGTAAACTCGGTATATTGACAATCTTCGCTGAATGTGCTCAGCTCTGGCGTCGTTATAGCTTTAACGCCGTAAAAAGCGTTTGACGTTTCTAATATACGACTTCTTAAGTTTATGATTTGCTTCAATAAAATTAATTGCCCACCATATTGAGATTTTATGAGTGTTAGTTTGACTCGGTCTTGTATGAGACATTGTTGCATTTTTACAGAACTAACGAGTTGAAAGAAGACCCGTTCTTTAAACAAGTGGATTGGACCCAAGCTGAGAGACAAAAGGTTGGTTTAAATATTAATAAGAACTAACTCAATTAAAACCGGTGAGTTGGCATGGTAGTTAATGACGTCACTATCAGTGCGAAAACCTTGGGTTCGATTCCCGGGCCGCTAACCTCAGATACAGAGTCTCCAACGGCCCGCCACTGCTGCGATGTTTTTTCGGTGCTGTGTTGTCCACGAATCAAGCCGCGGAGATGGACCCTGCCACTACTAAAACGCTTTGGCGTGATATCGCTTCACAACTTCCCCGCTTGACGCTCAGTATTAAAGGGATAGTGTGAAGAACAAGCCGGCAAGTTTACTTGTTGTGCCGTTGGGAAGGCACTTAGCGGGATTCCCCCATCTTGGTGTGGTTAGCAGATGGCTGGCAACTCCTTAGCGAGCTCGTAGCAGCGCTTTGATCGTTTTCTCGTGATAGGAGGATAAATACGCAACTAAAAACAAAATAATCTTGGCTTTACAACTCTTCTATCTGATTTTTCACCACGATTTGGGCGCAACCTTGTGTTAACATGCTCCATTTTTTGCTTCAGTACGTCCCTCCCCTCATTCCACCCAGGGGTGAAGTGAATGCTGCTGACGCTTTTGACATCGGTAATTTCGATGATGACGAAACAAAAGGAATTAAACTGGCCGAGAAAGATCAAGATCTCTACAAAGATTTCAGTCTCGTTGTGTCTTCAAGATGGCAAAAAGAAATTTGTGGTAAGGAAGGTTGATAAGCTACGTAGGTTGCTACGATGAGGAAGAAAAATTACTGGTGTTAGTTAAACGCTTGCTACCGGCGAGTGAGATTATGGTTTCAGCGCCAGGTCGGTCAAATCGAAAACATTGTCAACGGCTCGCCACTCGCCAGTCGGCACAGCTGCGGTGTTTCTTTGTAACTGTGTTGCCCAGGCGCTAAACCGCGGAAATTGATCCGCCACCCGTTACACGCTTCGGCATAATACCGCGAGTGCAATGAAAATAATCAATCCTTTGTTGAAATCTTATTATTTGTTTCCAATTTTCAATAGTACTGCAAATGTAAGATGGTGCAAAATATAGTTTGTGCTCCCAGCTCTCATCAGTGTTCATCTTTTTTCGACAGAAACTGTTTTTGATATGGTCAATCAAGAAACTGACAAAGTAGAAGCAAAAAGGAAATTGAAAAATAAAATTCTACCCACAGGTAATCTACCTTTTTTATGATTTAGATTGACCTGTAAAAGTTTTACAATAAATATTTAACGATTATTGCATCGGCGTTTTTTAGTTTGATTTCTATGGATTGATTTTACGGCCAAACAACGTACATAAAGTGTAAGATATGTAGCCGTTGTTAATCCAACTTAAATCAGAAGTTGCATCCTGTAGAAAATGCGGTATTATTAATTTTGCTTCTTGTTGCCTTACCGCAGTGGTTAAACACACAGCTGACGGTGCGGGACGTCTTGGGTTCAGTTCCTGGCCGGTCAAATCAGACGCAGGTTCGCCAACGACTCGTCGCCTCTGCTACGCTTCTTCGTAGTTGTGTTGCCCAGGAACGAAGCCGCAATGCTGGACCCTGCGCGCTTCGTCGTAATACCGCGAGTATAGTGTAGTGAAAATTTGATTTTTTTATGCTCTAGTTCGTTTTCGAACTGCAAAATGAGTTTGCTTTTTGTGGTTCTAGACAGCCTTGAAGGTGACTGTGTATTGCATGGGATCATGTACAAGCTGGGAGGTCAACTGGGGATCACTTCCTGGCAGAAGAAATATTTTTATCTTTACCCTAATCGTCTCGAATGGATTGACCAAGAAACATCGGTAAATGTTATTTAAAGCTTAGGTGGCCGAATGGTAAGAGAGTCTGCCTCTGGAGCTATAGACTCCGGTTTGATTACCGAGTCTGGTCAAACCAGTGGCTTTAACATTACTATTCACAGCTTCCCTGCTTGACGCTCAACATCAAAGGGACAGTGTGGAGAACAAGTCGGCAAGTTTACTTGTTGTGCCGTTGGAAAAGGCGCTTAGCGAGATTCTCCCATCTTGGTGTGGTAGACAGATGGCCGGTTACTTCTAAGCGAGCTCGTTATTGCGCTTTGATCGCTTTCTCGTGATAAAAGGATGAATTGCGCCTAAATATAAATAAATGCTTTGGTTTAGGTAGGGTTATAAGAACAATATTTTTCCATGTTGGTGCGGCTGCATGGTTACTACCAAAAACTATATGAAGTTTTAAGCATTATGATTCGAAATAAGTATTGTTTTTTTAACAATAATTTGACTGTCATTGTAGACTATTCAACAAAAAATAAATGATATGGCTCAAAAACTAATGTACTTACAAGCAAAATTTTACATTTGAACGAAATGTGTGTAGTAGTATAACACCTTGGGCTGTGACGTAAACTCGGTGCTATATTGACCTGTTTAAAAAAAACGTTTGGCCCCTGCACTGGATAGATGAGACTGGCCAATGGTATAGTGGTTAGAGATTGCACCATCGCGGCGGAAGTCTGAGGTTCGATTCCCTTCCCGGTCAAGTCGGACACAGTCAGTAAGTCACCAACGGCTCACCACTGCTGCGACGTTTCTTCGGAACTGTTTTGCCCAGGCGTTAAGCCGCGGAGACAACCTTGACACACGTTACACGTTTTGGTGTAATATTGCGACATGAAAATTTGATAACGTAGAAGAGCACAGCTAATTCAGTCATCAACATGGCCTAGCGATACCGCGCGCAGGTCACAGATCCTACGTGATGGGTTCGATTCACAGCTGGAGCCGATCGCATTTGACATATATACCGGGTGCCTGCTTACTCGAAGAGCGCAAGCTCACTTCGCAATCTCCCTCAATTACTGTTGAATTTTCATTTTAATATACCCGTATAATAATGCTCGTTTTACCACCCGATCTTGATTAAGGGCCCGTTTGAATAGCCACCCGTGTAAACAGAACATAAAAATAGATAAGGGTCCGTGCTTGAATACCCGCCCGATGTAAAAGCTGATTTTTCAGTGGTAGAGAACAATAGGAAATAAGCACTTTTGTCACAACGCTGTTGAATTTTAAGAGCGGGTAAATAACAAGATAGATAACAGATAGCATTGATTACGTAACAGAAAGCAGACTTTCCTGCCAAAAGCAAAGGACTGATCATATAAAAGGCTGCCATTTGTCTACCAATCATTCAGAATATTGAATCCCACATGATGGCAGATGACAGAAGAATTTTTGTGCATAATTTTACTTTGAAAATAACGAGCGCCCGTGCTTGAATAAGGGGCCGTTTGAATAAGGGCCCGGCAGTGAGTTTGGTTGAAAGAAATATGGGCCCGGGCTGCAGAACGAGCAAATACGGTACTTTGAAAGTAACCTTAGTTTATTTGTTTGATTTTGCAGAACCTGGTTGTATTCGAAGCAGTGACAATGGTGAGAGAAGGACAAGCCAAAGGCATGAAATATTGTCTTTTCATCACAACAAGAGATAGTAGCAAAGACATTGTTCTCAGATGTGATGTAAGCGCAACGTAATAATACTTTTGGATACACTAAATATGGGACGAAAATAGCATGAGAAGAAAAAACAGAGCAGCAGGAACTTTTTGTACTGCCTTGCATGCACTGTTGATGATGACAGCTAAAGCAATGTTGTCAAGATGTTTAGTTTTAAGATTTATTCTAGCTCTATTTTTTCGTTTTAATAGTATTGTTAGAAGCAAGGTTGCTTATCCCAAATCTCTGGATTTTTTGCACTTGAACCGAAGGTTTAGGACAGCGGTTTTTTAAGAACAGATTATGTGGGACGTTGTCAAACGAGGACCCATTACAAATATCGATGATGAATGATCGAACTCTGTTAATAGACATACAAGACAAACAACACGCATACACTAAACCCTTTGCATTTCCTGCTTGTACCGAGTGCCTAGCTGCTACAACTATTTTTGAAGCCATAACATAGCGGTGTTGATAACTTCCTTTGCTTTTTCGTCTGACCGTCATTTTTATCGCCTTTTCTTTTGAAAGCAAATTTTCGTTCCCGACCTGGTTGTTGCAACTATCTATGCCTACTCTTGTTCTCCTACCTGCATGCCATAACGTTAATCATTTTGTTGCCTGTTATCTTGTCACCGTTGTTGTATCTCCTTCATCTTATCATATTCTTCGTCGTGTTGATGGTACGGAAATAAAATGACACTTCTGTTACTTCTAAAATCTTACCAGGCTCATGGTAAAATCTCCGTTTCTCGGCTCTCAAACAAACGGAAAATATGTCCTTGCCTCACCGCCTTGCATTCGAGAGTAAAATTCCAACTTGTTTTGTTGCTTCCAGACACGTCCAGAATTCGAGCAGTGGTCCCAGGATCTGGTCAAGACTTGGTGTCAGGCCAAGCGCGTTCTAAAGAAAGGTCCGAAACTTATTAGCACTCAACGATCTGTAGCCGAAGATGCCAATTACAACAAAGTAAGGTTGAATAATTATTCTTTAGTACTACACCTTAGCCAGCTTAAATACTTCACAGCTTCCTTCCCTGCTTGACACTCAGCATTAAAGGGGCCGTTTGGAGAGCATGCCGGCAAGTTTATTTGTTGTGCCGTGGGGAAAGGCACTTAGCGGGATTCCCTAACGTGGTGTGATAGACAGAAAACCGGCAACTCCAAAGCGAGCTCGTTATAGCGCATTGATCGCTTTCTCGCGATAGGAGGATGAGTCATTAAATGTGCCACTAAATGCAAAAACAAATGCGAAAATGGGATATATTGTTCGGTTAGTTGAATGTTGCGATTGAAATTTTTGTCCTCGTATTGTATCATTGGTTCATTGCATACAAAAATGACTTAGAATGTTGCAAAACTTTTGAGCCATCATTCGGTAACCCGTTGCTGTTACACTTGTATTAATTTCCTGCAAGCTTGTGCCAACAAATATCAAATTTTCATTATACTCGCGGTGTTGCCACGAAGCGTGTTACGAGGTCCATCTCTGCGGCTTGACGCCTAGGCAACGGTGATGCTGGTTTCGATTTTACCGGTCTGGGAATCAAACCTATGACTTTCTTCGTTGATATCTTCAAACGCTGCGCCAATCGTCGGTTCTTGTGCGAGCCATTTGATTGTGCTTTTTAGGCAATTTTGGCTGCTCAAACCAAATCAATTCAAGGTCACTCGAACGGTCCATCTTATCGAAACAAATTTCTCCTGGAACCAGACGTTGGGAGAAAAAACAACTCTGCGTTTAATATATCGAGTTAGTTTTTACTGCCATGATATTGCTGTAACTTATTTTCCTTCCTTTTACGCTACTTTTTAGCAGATTAAGGTCACTAGAAGGACCTGTGTGGTAGGTTAGGCGATGGGTTCGTTGTATTAGTAGCGGCAGTAATCTTGTCCACAGCCATTTTAATTTGTGTAGAATAGCCAACTCCTATCTGTCAGCCAGTATTATGAGAATAGTGTTTTTTGTTGGTGTTGTAAGTTCTGTATCGTAGATAGGTTGCTCTCTAAGCTGCGCGAAGTAGTTGCACTTCAATGGACGCAGCTTAGCTTGCTCTAGCGTTACTAAGCGTAGATCGACCAAAACCTTGTATTGTAAAGGTGCCATTTGTGTTGACCGTTAAGTGACCGCCTAATTTTCCATTTTTTTCTTCCTGGTAAATATTTACCCTGTCCGCTTGTCCAATTTTAGTGAGCTTTAAGCGCGCGGTGCTTCGTTCTAGTTTCTGCATCATGATCGATTTTTTTGACGTCATCTGCGCTTTTCTATATTTTGACAGCAAAAATTTGATTGTGATGCTGAAACTAGAATAGAGAGCTGCGGTCCTAAAACCCCTGAAAATCGCACATGTGGACAGACTACTTGTGCCCAATTAATTAAGCGGCTTTATTTGACGCCGAAAATTTGGTACGGAACCTGTAAAAAGTCGAGTGGCTTCCTCCCAGTTAAGCCCAGTTGCAGTAAGCAAGGCTCCGAATGAGCCTAGGTATTTTAAGTTTATAAATGATAAAAGACGTTAAACTGTGTTGTTTTGTTTTTTTTCGACGATCACTATTTGATGCGATTTGCATGATCCATCTGCCAGATTTGGTCTCAAACTTTCACACAAAAAAAATCAAATCTTCATTATACTTGCGGTTTTACGCCGTAGCGTGTAACTCCGCAGCTTTGTGCATGAGCAACACAGCTCCGAAGAAACGTCACCACGGTGGCGAGCCATTGGCGACACTGTGCCCGATTGGACCGGCCCGGCAATCGAACGCAGACCTCTCACACCGATTGCGATGCTTGTTCATTCATATTGTTACTGTCACCTTATGTAATTTGGAAAGCAAGAGTTCTGCCGCGGTGATAAATTCTGGTAGCTGGATAGAGGTTACAGGAAAAAGTGAAAATTAAACAGTAATGTTTGTTGACCTCAATATTTTGGAACATTGGCGGACCGAATTTTTGTGATTTCCGATTTAATGGTTTTGATGCGTTGATCATCGTGTCATTAGTTCTTTTCCTACTCGCAGAATAATTATCTGAATTTTTTTGACAGATTATGTGTGAAATGAAACAATTTGCTATCACAATATCGGTCAGTAGGCTATTCTAACTGCGTGCCAGATCCTAGATTTTAAAAATCGTGTAACTAAAGTGCTTGTGCTTTTGTTATTAGAGTGACCTGACTTGATCCAAATAATTGTCAAAATTTTAGCATATTATTTGTGTTGTGTTTTTACTTTTGTGCTTTGATTTCGTGTTTCGGTACGTCCGGAATGGATAGCGGTGGTAATTCACCCTAATGAGTTTTGAGTGCTTATTCTACTGTATTTGTGTCTGTTACTGCACTTTTTGAAGGTACTCATGTATTAGTTTACTGTGCTTTTTTTAAAAGCTTGGTAATTGTGTATTTTGCTAGAGTACCTGATTTATTGTATTGCCGAATATTAAACAGCTCTTTCCCAATACCCAGGGCCGGATTCATACAATGAAAGGACCAAGGTTATTTTGATTTCACGTTTGCTGCTGGTGATCAATAATTAGACTCATCTTGAAATAATTAAGGTATTCACGATCGATAAATAAAAAAAAGGGTCTTCGATGTTTGTGACGAGGCCCTGGGCTTCAGCCTGCCTAGTGCCTAGCCTATTGGTGAATCCGACCCTGCCAATACCAATATAAGATGATTAACTATAAAATGAGCTGTAATTTTTTTTGCAAAATCATATTCTTGTGCAAAAGAACGGAAACAAATAAATTTATCCGAAAATTTTTACCGAATATTTTTTGGATATTTTCAGCGATTGAAGGTGTTTCTTTTTCTTAAAATTGTATTTTCTTTTAGCGATTACTCCAATTCTCGATCATTAATTACTAGATCATCACGGTAACTGCAACGCTTTAGACCAGGGATGGCGAACCCGCAGCCCACCTAGCGTTTTGAATCTGGTCCACGCTGCAACAAGTGGAGTGTACACAACAGTGTCGTAAGCGTTAAACATTCTCGAAAACTTATTCAACAACAACTTGCTATATTGTACGCAGGCTCTCTCTCCTTGATTTCGGCTGCTTTTAAAATTGAAAATCGAAGCAAAACTTTTTAAATGCTGGAAATTAACAGAAGCACTTGTGTTTGTAATTAGTTCAAGTAAAACAATCGCAATGCATGCTGCCATTTTTCACTGGATATACACATTTTTATATCATCGGCGTCGCCTGGTGGTAGTCCTTGCAATTATAAAATGGAAAGTTTGTGATGTTAATATTGATGACGTATTGATCTTTGTTGGCGTATCAATGAAATATGTCGTCACTCTTTGAATATGTTACGAGTCTTTGTATGTTTGCTTGTTTTACCTCGAAGCGATTTAGTAATTTTTGTGCGACATAATTATCCTGTCCACATGTTTAGTTTAAGTACAACAAAAATCCGACGGGTTTCTTCTTTACCATTAGCTTTTTTGGTCTTTTCCTACTTACTTTTGTAGACCCACTTATCCTTGGGGAGCTTCTCATGTGGTAGATAATCTCGGACGGCCTTCTGGGCCTTCTACCAATCGGTGTTGAATACAGCAGTTTTTGGCTGCTCTTTCATGGGACATTTGTTTCACAACTCCATTTTTCAGTTATGTCATAAAAAATTTGAATATTACTCGGAAAAAACATGGCTTTTTGGCCTGCTTAGACTAGACATATAGACAGGGTGAATGCGGTCTAGAAATGGCTCGAGGAAGGGCCGAAGTGATGGTTGCTCGAGATTAAAAACATCTTGTTTTCATCTTGGCCAAGACCTCTCTGAGACTTTTTCTCATTACGCTGCACTATGTCGCGTAAATTCGCTGTTACGCTCTAATATTTGCGCTTATATTAATGTGTTAATTATTGTGTAATAACGTTCCGACTGAATGCAGTTTATATTATATGAGTAAACTACAATGTTTCTGCTGATTGCTACGAAGAGCGTAGTTGGTCAGCATATTAAATTCGAACCTTCATTATATTCGCGGTATTTCGCTGAAGCATGCAACGAATGGTTGTGATACATCTCCGCTGCTTAGCGCCTGGGCAAAATGGCTCTGAAGAAACGTAGCGACGGCGAGCCTTCGTCCTATTTGACCAGACCGAAAAAGGCGAGAATGAAACCTAGACCTCCCGCGCCCAAAGCTACGTCGCAAAACTACTGTATTACCCTTTCTGGTCTGGTTTTGTTAGTGAGCAGGTGCACAACTATTAGCCTTTTTTCAGTCTGGTGTCGCATTTGAAATGTTCCAACCGTCAGATCACTAATCGCGTAGTCGTTGCGCGCCGAAAAGTAGTTCGGCCTGCAGGCGCTCGTATCAAGAGGAGGTTAAGTGCATAGTCACACTCAGTCTTCAACCAATTCCAGATTATGAAAAAAAAACTTGTCAACTCCAGCAATTATTTTCTGATAACGTAATCTGCCACCACCCCAAATTATTTTCTGATAACGCAATCTACCACCAGCCTAAGTTATTTTCTGATAACGCAATAGCTTTTTGCTTAGCTGTGCCGCTAATTGGTCGTTACCGCGTACAATGGCGTACGTAGCCAAGAAGGGGCACTCTAGCTCCTTTTTTTTACGACGCTCAATCGGAAGTAGGCTATGCCTAAGACAGTCTGATGAATTACCGTAATTATCGTTGGCCTATTGTGATTTGTTTCCCCCCCCCTTCCCCCCAAGTTTTCTACTGGATATGTGGATACGCCAATCACAGTCTCAATGTGGAGGCTGACTGATCGTACACCAATGACAACGTGCTTGATTCGAATTTAAAAAAATAATGCTTCTGACAAAATGATGCGGTACTGCGCTGTTTTTGTGTTATTCTTGTTTGACATAATTTTTGATTCTGGGAAAACATGTTTATTTTCTTTAGATCCGCAAGTACAATTGAAGTGCGCTACCTGCTTATTTTTTTTTTAGGTATGGAATAACATTCCCCTCGATTTTTAACAGCTCCGGTATGATAAATTCAAATTCAGTTACAAGCGACTTCTAAATCAGTTTAAGTGAATATTGACCCTTTAGTTTTTTATTTTAGTTCTACTCAAAACTGCTACTCCGTATCTGAAACAACATTTATATCCTGTTGAATGTTTTTTTTCTCTTTCTCTTTTTTATTTTCATGATAAGTAATTGCATTTGCCCTTCCACGTGACTGTTAATTGTCGGATTGGCCGCTGGATCTCTATGTGCGTCGCGGTTGGGTTTTTGGTGTCATAATCATTTTTTTCAAATGAGTCATCGCAAATCTGATTGTAATGCCGGGGACTCTAGGTCTGCTGACGCTGTACGTGTGTAGTGATGTAACTAACAGTTTTTTTTTGCACTTGTCTTTTTCCTCGTTTTTTTTTTGTATTTTTTATTCATTCCTTCATGAAAAATTTAAACAAGTTTGTTTTTAATATAAACACATTGAGCATGAGTGTAGGTAGTACAGTGATATTGATTCATTATAGTTTGTAGAGTGGTGCGTATCTAGCTTCAAGCTTACTATCTGGACTTATTTTGCGATTTGCATGGTTCTACCGTGCTAAGTTTTGAGTTTCCCCAAAATATAGCCACACCACAGCGTTGTGCTATTGAATGTTAAATATGGTTAAATTAGGGTTTAGGCCAGTGACGGATCCAGGGGGGGGGGATGTTGGGGATGCATCCCCCCCACCAGTCATTTTCAACAATGCTTTAGATGAATAAAATTTTTCCATAATTTCAAATCTCTTCATAGCAACGATCCTTAGACGCCTTAAGCACGCATAATCGAAACTGTGCGTACAAAATGCATCATACTTGGTGAAGCACTCAAAATTAGGGGCCAAAAATGTGAACAAACTTCGCCTGAAAATTGTTCAAAAAGCGCTAAAATGGCCATTACAGTATGCAAATTTTTTCCGGGGGAGCATGCCTCCGGACCCCCTAGAGTCGTTTTTGTCACTTAAGTTGCTTAAAATCAACTCTGCCGGGAAAAAATTTGCTTGAAAAAGTGACAAAATTTGGTGCCCCCTCCCTGAAAAAAATTCTGAATACGCCCCTGACATGAAACATTTTCAAAAGACTTATTTAAGCCCGTTTCCGGGTCTAAACGTCTTTGTAGTTTACTGACATTCAACCTAATTTAAAATCACATCCCCCCCTCCAAAACTTTCTGGATCCGCCCCTGGTTTAGGCCTTCATTTTGCCTATTCAACTTGCTTGCGCTTTGGGCTATGGAAGAGTTAGGGTCAAAAAGAATAGATGTAAACTAGGTCAGGGCCTAACTTCTGTGAAACAGCTGAAAAAAATACAGTTCAGGCTACTCATTAGACAAACCGGGAAATACAGCGTACTGAAGTGTAGGATACCATCAGAGCCGGCGCCAAGAAGGTCCTGCCAGAGTTGGGTAGGACTCGAACTCGTAATTTTTAGTTGGGACTTGGACTAGAGTCCTTTTTCTTTGGTGATTTGGACTTTGATGTCGTGAAAAACACGACATTCGCGACATAACTGTGATGTCGTGAAAAACACATATGATAGTGAGGATGTTCGTAGCAGCAGAGAAACATAATTTTTTGTACAGTAGGCCTAGTTTTTTTTTCGAAACATATTTCCTTTTTAACACATTTAGGCTGCTCGTTGCTTCCCACTTTCACGCAGGCAGCAGCTGTGAAGGTGTTATGAATCTCCATGAAATCGAATAGAACTAACATTTTCGTCTCTTATTATTACAATTCGTTGATCGTACAGCAAATCAGAAAAAAGGAATTGTAAGTGTAGGCACATCGTAAATCGTATGCCTACATCGTAATCTGTTAGATTGAAGAGCAAATGTTTGAGTCTAGAGAAGACATTGAGGAATAATTTGGAAAGAGCAGAATAACCTAATTATTGAAATAACACTTTAATTACCAGGCTGACAATTTTTAAGGTTTAACTCTTTTTGCATTCTGTGAGCAGGGCCGCTGACAGGTTTATTGGGCTCCGGGGCAAAAGATACAAAATTTCGTTTGAGCCAGTCAGTCATGCCCGCATCTGGCATTGTATCTTTGAAAGAAAAGGTCACCCACACCGGCGCTGCCCCCCAAAATCCGACGCGGACTCCGGCTTCCCCCATTCTCAGCGCCGGTGCATTACATTATTTTCAACGTTTGGTTGCGTCCCAGCCGGCCGTTAGCTCAGTTGCAAAGCGCACGCTATCGGTGCGGGAGGTCTTGGGTTCGATTCCTGGGCCGGTCAAATCGACACAGTGTCGCCAACGACTCGCCACCGTTGCGACGCTTCTTCGGAGATGTGTCGCCCAGGCGCTAAGCCGCGGAAATGGGCCCCGCAACTCGTTACACGCTTCGGCGTAATACGGCGAGTATAATGAAGATTTGATTTGATTTGGTTGCGTCCCAGCAGGCAGCTGTGAAAAGAGGCGAAGATTTTACTTGCTTATGCCATTTGTGAAACTAGTTTTTGCCGTTGGTTCCTGCTACAAGCGATCCTGTCAAAATAGTTTTCAGCATAAAGAAACCTTTATATGCGGCCACTTCGATGTGGCATAAGTGGACAATTTGTTTTACATTTAGTGTTTCCAATTCATTAATCATTTCTAGAAGGTGAATGATGGTAGAACAAATTGTAGCTCTTAATTGATTTTCCCCTAAGTTTTGCACATCTTAAATTTTTGATTATGTTTTGCTTTTCTTTTTGATTTTTATTTGATGTAGTGCGATTGCTGCTTTCGAATTGTTTTGCAGATTTGTTCAATTGAAGATAGAGGTCGATTTGATTCAGGTCACACCTTTCTGCAGATCCGCACTGAAAGGTGGAAAGTAAAGACAGAATATAAAGTCTAAACTGGCCTAACGTAGTTTGAGCATTGTCACCGTAAAATCAAAAAAAAGTTGTTACGCATGGATTGCATTTTTTTTAATCCCTGGACTCGAAATTTTTTTATCCAGTGGACTTGCACTCGACACCGCTGGACTCGGACTTGGACTCGCATCAAAAACACATTTACCCAACTCTGGGTCCGACCCCCCCAATCGACATGTTTGGCCCCGGGGCTGCGAACTCGAAAGAACTCGATTATTCTGCAGAACTCGAACTTGAAAAAATATTTTTTCCGAACTCGAATAAAAGTAAAACTGTTTGAGTTCATTGAAAAGATATGTGAATTCTTGCACATGGAGTTGGCCGAGTGGTTGGTGTATTGGGCTCCGAAGCTGGCTTCGCGGGTTCGATGCTCAACTAAATCATCTCCAAGATGCATGTACTTCACCACCACAAAAATCCTAAGCTGCAATTAAGTGGCTTGAAATAAAAAAAAAAGAGATATGTAAATTGTTGAAAAGAAATAAAAGATCACAACGAAATATAGAACCGGCCGTTAGCTCAGTTGCTAAGCGCACGCTAACGGTGCGGGAGGTCTGGGGTTCGATTCCCGGGCCGGTCAAATCGACACAGTGTCGCCAACGACTCGCCACCGTTGCGACGTTTCTTCGGAGCTGTGTTGCCCAGGCGCTAAGCCGCGGAGATGGGCCCCGCAACTCGTTACACGCTTCGGCGTAATACGGCGAGTATAATGAAGATTTGATTTGATTTTGATTTGAACGAAATATAGTTTGTGGTTCAATTGTGACCACAACACGGACAATTTCGATGGTAGGCTACAAAACAGCTGAGGTATAGTCTTGAACCTACTGCACGAGCAAAATATTTTTATCTTTTTAATTGCATGAGCGCCGGCTGTGAAAAACTTATCTCGATTTTGGATATGCCTATTTATCTGCCTGAACTCGAACTTGAACTCGAAAAAGTTTATTTTTGTCCAACTCGAAATTGAACTCGTAAATAATTAAATTAGAGAACTCGAGCTTGAACTCGGACTTGCTAAAATAGTTGAACTCGAATAAAATTCGATCGAATTCGCAGCCCTGCTTGGACCCCCAATTAACAAGCTTACTCTTTTGAAGACAGCGGCTTTTGGAACTTTGCCCACCTCCCTGATAAACGCTTGGCCCCCTGAAGTCGACTGCTCTGCCGCCGGCTCTGTGTACCATCGACCTCGCTTCTGAAATTTAAAAGATTGGCCTACCAGTATTCATTTTAACTTAGTTTGACATTACATCATGGGCCTCCGTAGTCTTTGTTTTACCACTTATTTAATTTGTTTGGCTGGTACTGTATTGACTCTGAAGTAACTTATGATCCATAATGCAAGCTACGATTTTCAGGCTTACCACCCACTTTTGTAGGCCTACTCGTTTTTATCAGTGCTCGTGAAGTACAGGTTGTTAATCACATTTATACCTTGGACGTTTTATTGCGTAAAAATGCTTACAGCTTTGTGGAGAGATGTCGTTTCTCTAAAAATATTTTGATAACTGCCTTGATGAATTCAAGCGCTTTCCTCGAGTCTCGGTTTTATGAGCATTACCAGGACTTGTTGTTGCCTGTTGGTGCTCAGTAGCTTTGGTTGCTGTGCTTTTCATCGTCTTTTTTTCCGGCTTGCTGCTTAAGTTGTGTTTTTTTTTTGTGTGCAGTTTTGAGTTTTTTTTTTGCTTTTTTTGTGTTTTATCTCTGGCTGTTGTGCTTTATTTGTTCTTTCTATGAGCTAATTTAGCCTCCAAAAAAAAAAAAACTCATTGATTGGTTATAGGCCTACGGTACCGTGTTAATAAGCCATCCGGGTTTCGTTTGTTCATAGCTCATAGAAAGACAGCAGATAACCTATCCACAATTTTGTACTTTTACTATCTATCTATTGCGATGGCTTCTTTTTATTTCTTATTCTTTGCATTGTAAAATTAAAACTGGCAACACTATTAGTATCAACTAGGACGCAATCCATGATGGATTTAGGGGGCGGAGCCGCGGAAAGGTCGCTCCTTGCGCTCCCTATTAAATCCATCACTACAAGTCTTACAAGAAGACTCTCAATAAACAGTATGGCGGCCAATACTCATATTTAAGATCGGATTCGAATTCGTTTTTCAAAAAATAACGAGTGTTTTTTAGCAATGTGTTTAATGCAAAAAGTTTAATTAAAAAAAAAACGAAAGCAAAAAAAAAAACGATTTACATTTTTTATATTTAGTTGCATATTTATCCTACTATCACGAGAAAGCGATCAATGCGCTATACGAGCTCGCTTAGGAGTTGCCGGCCATCTGTCTACCACAACAAGTTGCGGGAATCCCGCTAAGTGCCTTTTCCAACGGCACAACAAGTAAACTTGCCGGCTTGTTCTCCACACTGTCGCTTTAATGTTGAACGTCAAGCAGGGAAGCTGTGAATACCAATTTTAAAGCCATTGGTTTGACCCGACTCGGAATCAAACCCGAGTCTACAACTCAAGAGACAGACGCTCCATACCACTCGGCCATCTGAGCTGTTGATATTGATAACATCACTAGGCGTGTGAGTGTGACGGGGTAATTGTCGCTATCCGCGGGCTGTCACTTGACTCGAAGATCACTGGTCCTTTCGTGACTGCCTATTGCTGCGAATAATGTACGAGTTTTTTGCTAAATATTGAGTTTGTGTGTACCAATTGGCAACGAAATAAACTCTGTCCTTTTATGACAGATATCTATCAAGAATAATTGGCAGCACAAGGAGGTTAAGCGCGAAATTCAATCAATGTGAATCTGCGTGACTAGTGAGTGATACTGATACCGGTTGGAGTCCAACTAGGAAGGACATTGTAGAAAGGAACTAGGAAGGACATTGCTTTTTACCGATTAGAGTGTCAAAGATTGCACGGGCCGCTAAAAGACCCACCAACGAGCCGTTAACCAGTCTTTTTATTGGTCCGCTAACAGCCCAGTTCTATCTTTGTTCACTAGGCTACTGGGTTGCTAACACTTCTTGAAATCCCTTTAAGTTTGATTAATGTTATTAAAAGTTCGTGAAAAGAATAGGCTTTGGGCGGGCTGGGCTTTATTTGTAGTATCCCGATCAGATGGCCGAGTGGTATATAGAGTGTCTGCTTCTGGATCGATGGACTTGGGGTTCGATTCTGAGTCGGGTCAAACCAATGACTTTAAAATTGGTATTCACAGCTTCCCTGCTTGACGTTTAGCACTGAAGGGATAGTGTGGAGAAAGCCGGCAAGTTTACTTGTTGTGCCGTTGGAAAAGGCACTTAACGGAATTCCCCCATCTTGGTGTGGTAGACCGATGGCCGGCAACTCCTAAGCGAGCACGTACAGCGCATTGATCACTTTCTTGTGATTGGAGGATAGATATGCCAATAATGAATGAGTTGCCGAGCCGGTTACGGTCACTGGGTTAAAGGTTCCGCGTCGTGGGCGCTCTGGGCCTCAAAAAAGTCAGCCCGAGCCATCTCTAATATCGGTACTAGTCTAGACCGGAACAGAATCGGTTGGTACTAATCAGTCCATCAGTAGGCAGACTGAGTCTCGTTCTAGAGTTAGACTAGTTGGACACTAGCCGACTAAGGCCCAAAGATCTGCTACTTTTCCCTCCCCTGACTACGCTGGAAATTTGACTCTAGTTGTGTGGAGTTGAAAGTATGTTACCCTCAGCTAGTGTGGTATTGAATAAACTAGTCTAGACTCCTACAGACCTGGCTCAGCTCTTCGGTACCAGTGGTTAATTAGACCTAGCTTACCACTGAGGTGCAAGACGATGAGACAATCTTGCTGCCTTTGTAGTTCATGTCTTCTAATACTGATATTTCACATTAATCACATATTAGTCAAGCTCTGAGCTTTTGCAGACAGTAGATATGGATTAGACCTAACTGCATAGCTCTAGACAATAGAATATAGACTACACTTAGGCTACTATATTCTTGCTTCTTGGTCGACTAGCAAACTATGCAATAAGATCAACCAATAATCACTATTCACTGCTGTTCAGACTATCAGATAGGGCTGTATGCAGAGATGGGCATTTATCAAGGGGTCCTACTAAACACCGCAAGGAACTACAAGGTACTTTTAAACCTTCAAAATGCTTGAAAACACTACGAGGAACTACAAGGTACTTTTATAGCTACTACAAGGTAGTTGAAAACAGCACAAGGAAGTACAAGGTACTTATAAACCAAGTACAAGGTAGGTGAAAACACTACAACTGCTACAAGGTACTTGTAATCCAACTACAAGGTAGTTGAAAACACTACAAGGAACTACAAGGTACTTGAATACCGGTAGCTATTACAAGGTACCGGTTGTTGAAAACAGCACAAGGAACTACAAGGTACTTTTAAACCAAGTACAAGGTAGTTGAAAACAGCACAAAAAACTGCAAGGTACTTTTAAACCAAGTACAAAGTAGCTGAAAACACTACAAGGAACTATAAGGTACTTTTAAACCAACTACAAGGTAGTTGAAAGCACTACAAGGCACTTTTCCACCTACAACATGCTTGAAAACACTACAAGGTACTTTTATTGCTACTACAAGGTAGTTGAAAACACTACAAGGAACTACAAGGTACTTTTAAACCAACTACAAGGTAGTTGAAAACAGCACAAGGAACTACAAGGTACTTTTATTGCTACTACAAGGTAGTTGAAAACAGCACAAGGAACTACATGGTGCTTTTAAACCAAGTACAAGGTAGTTTACAAGGAACTACAATGTACTTTTAAACCAACTACACAGTAGTTGAAAACAGCACAAGGAACTACAAGGTACTTGTAAATCAACTACAAGACTTTTAAGGTAATTTTGAACCAACTACAACCCCCACGACCCCAACCCCCCCAATTCCACCCCCTAACTCCACACCCCCCCAACTCCAACCCCAACTACCCGACTCCAACTTGGAGATAATATTTTTCCAATTATCGTTATTGTTCACAGTAGTTTGGTATTATTGATTACCAATAACATTTTTGTAATATATTTTGTTATCGCCGATAAATTATTGCGATAAACGATTGTTTACGCCCACAGTGTTTAATCTTGAAAGTTAGTGTCGGTACTGGTAAGTTGGCGCTTTGGAAAAAATACAGTGTCCTATAAATCTTGTTGCAATTTTTAGAAAATCTCTCTTTGTTTTGTTAAATGCCATGGCAGATTCCATGAACTGCTCTTTTTTCTTGAAAATCTAGAAAAGCATTTTTGCATTATGATTTGTAGAAAAAATCTTCGTCAAACACATCAAAAATTTAACACGTTTATCGGAAAATTTATTGATTATCGATATCGCTTCAAGAAATTGAGATTTATCGATTATCAGTATTGCTTAGGGCTTTTTTTTAATTATCGATTGTCGTTAGTACAAAAACGGTTATCTGGCTGTAGGGTACCAGTACCTCTGTAACTGTCAGACTGTTAGGATAACAAAGCAATAGGCCTATTATACCCGTGTTTTCAGTTTTAGTCAGTGGTCAAGGCAAAATTCATTGAAAAAGTTTAGGGTATAAAATATACAAAAAAAAAATCTAAAATGATTCTGAACTTGTTCTCGGGTTCTGTTGTTTGCAGTTTGTAAACAGTTTATCTGTTTATAGTACCAGTACTGTGACAGGTGACACACAGGCACAGAGCAAACTGACAAATACTGAAATAGTGTAAGCCTACAGTGTAATAGATTTACTGGTAATAATAAGTCAACAGGTCAATTACTGAGTTATGTAGACCTAGTCAAGGGTGGACAAACTTTTTGCATGAAGGGCTGCATTTTGCATTGAGAAAAAATTTGAAGCTGAGGCCACACTGATTGCAAGAGCAAATAAAAAAAGGTCATCACGATTGCAAATGTCCTATTTTTCCAAATCCAGTGAAGAGCAAAAAAAGGACATTAACGTTTGCAGATGTCCAGTGTCTTATATATAGGCCTACTCCATTTAAGATCAAGGTCATCAACGTCCGCAGATGTCCTATTTTCCACTCAACAGCTCAATATCAGTAGGGAGCTAAGTTTCTGTTTCCGTAAGCTGGTAAGTGCCCACAGGCCGCCTGCACAGTGCGATGCGGCCTATGGGTTGTAGTTTGCCCATCCCTGGCTCAGTATATGACTAAGGAAATTTTGCCTTTGCTGGTCAGTGGTGGTTTACACAACACTGTTCCCTCAAACAGTCAAAGGTGCAAAATTTGAAAAAACTTAAGAATTTTGGGCAAATTTTTTGAATTTTTTTAAAGGAAGTGGCTAATTTTACGGGCCTGCAACATTTGTCTTTTTGGTTTATTTTATTACTTTGTCTGCTCTCGTAGAACCGGGAGAGCACAAAGGCATAATAAAAGAAACAAAGCGCTCATTTGTACGGGCCGTACAAATAGCCAAAACTTCGTCAGCTGAAATACTGAATTTTGGCTACATTTGAATCAAAAAGTTCAATATTTTGGTGCAATGTAAAGCTTCGTATATACTCTGGAAACTCAACTTTGAGGCAAAAATTAGATGTTCAAGCCTTTAAATTTTGCAGCAAATTTTGTATATATTAAAATTTAATTTTAATTTGGGCAAATTCGCACTTGCTAAAAACTTATATTCAGTATTGAGGAAACAGTGGTGATCAATGTGCTACCTGTGCAATACTAAAAGTACCGTAGACTTTCTATTCAGCAATTAAGCAATAGCAAAACTTGTGTTCTTTCAATTGTATTTGATGCAATCTGACATTGCTTTTAAATTTAGCAAATGACTTAATTTTTTTCTAAATAAGTGTAGCTCCAAAGTAAACAGGTGCTTGCCTGTCAATGATTGTGGACTTTTGTGGTGCCAAAATGTTTGTAATGCCAACAATGTTATGGTGCAAAAATGTTTTAGAAATATCTTTCATAAATAATTTACTGTTTACTTGTCACATTTTTTCTTAGGCCTAGGCTAGAGTGGACAGGTATTTGTGTATACCCCAGACAATGTGACTAAATGTTCTGTTTTGTTGAAGTGTTTAAGTTTATTAAAGATGTCTTCTCCGTCTAGAATTCCCGTCTCCAGAAAGTCAAAATCATCAAAAAGCCAAAATAGAGATGCAGGAAGAAAAGAGAAGAACATAAAATCCAAGAAAAACACCAAATTAGCAACAACCACCCATGAACCCAGAACAGATGGGCCTACTAATGCAAATAAAAATTCCATGCATAACGTGGTACAAAAGCAAAAAAATGTTGCTGACAGACGTGGGATTTCTGAAATTAAAAGGTTTGATCATTTGTATTTGGACACTAATCTTGCTGAGCTTACCAGTATCTGCAAACATAAAATGCACTGTCTAGAGCACTGGCCGAGTTTTTCTTTTTACATGGCTCTTTGTGTGCACCAACCCCAAAGTTGCATTGCCCTTAGGTGTCTAGCCCTATGTCCAATCTCCCTGCCCCTAATTGTACTCTCATGCAGTGCTATATGAACTGGTACACATATGGGTGCCGACTGCCGGTATACATGCGAGTAGTTACCTGTAAGAAAATAAGTATGCTGAGTATTACGTTGCATTGATCAGAGCATGTTTAATGTTTATACTTAGTTGTCAGGATGTTTTTATGCGCAATTTCATATACATTCAAAGGCATTTTGTTAGGGAATCGAAACAAAAGTAGGGATTGCGTAGAAGTACAATCCACATTCCTTTTCCGGTGTTGTTCTCAATTCTTCTACTAATCCGATTATCTTGGTTTCCCATAAGCCAAAAGTAAAATTATCTCAGATTAAATAGGATACAACAATATCTGCAACATAGAACAACAGCCATAGCAAAACCAAACCATGTGCTTTAATCATTTCTCCTTCCTGACGTCATAAACGCCATAGATCACCTATTGCAATTACTGCATACATGGGGGCGGTAGCACAGTGTGACAGGCGAGGCCGGCCACTACACATTATTAATGACGCAATGCTTTAAGAAGTTTCCTATGGGTCACATGATCTCATGCAATAGTTTCATGGCTCGCTAGTCGAGCAAGACGATAGCATGGACAAAAACCATCAAAATATTAATTTTGGCTCAGTGCTACTATCCGGTATCCGGCTGGATAGTGACGCACCGGATATCCGGTTAGATTTGCCGGCTATCCGGCACATCTCTACTAAAGGATGAGTGTACCGTTACGTGAGAGCGGCTGATGAGGGCTAATAAGCAGAAACAGCGCTGTCCCGCTTTATGGTACCATATGTATTGTTGCCCCTGTCGTTCCCTACTGCCGGTACACCACATTAAAGAGTTTGAGTGGCACTGCTCTAATACCCCTAATTTTTATATTTCAAGTGATTGCTGATGACGTCATATCTGTGTAACGTAGTCTGATGTAGCAGAGTTTTGATGATGGAAACCAGTTTGTTACACTAGACCAGGGATTCTTAGCCAGGGGTAAATTTATCCCCTGGGAGTAAATTTTGCCTACCGAGGGGGTAATTTTTTTGAAGCATAAACTAAAACAAACTTAAATTTTCAGTATTAAAAAGGTAAAAGGTTTGCACTGGGGATAAATTATACTTTTTTCAGTCGGCAAGGGGTAAAGAATACAAAAAGGTTAAGAACACCTGCACTAGACGCTACCAAAATGAAACTTTAATTATTAGCTGAAACTATTTCTATCGTAGCAACATTATTTATAATGTTGCTGCGACATTATTTATAATGTTGTATTTGTTTTTCTTGAAATTAATCTAGCAAACTCCATTTATGTTCTTTTTCTCTTTTGCAACTGCTATCCTTTTCACTATATTGAATGCCCGATCCGAAACGCCAGATTGAGTAATTTTGTAGTGTGGTTTAACTGATTTTCGATATGGTTCTCCCTGATTGTTATTACTGATGAGGGACGTAATCCCGAAACAGGATGGCTCAGGTTTTGTCTTGTATGAATATTAGTAAAAAATAAATCAAATCTTCATTATACTCGCGGTATTACGCCGAAGCGTGTAACGAGTGGCGGGGCCTATCTCCGCGGCTTAGCGCCTGAGCTACACAGCTCCGAAGAAACGTCGCAGCGGTGGCGAGCCGTTGGCGACACTGTGCCGATTTGACCGATCCGGGAATCGAACCCCAGACCTCCCTCACCGAAAGCGTGTATAAAATATATTTTCTCTTTCATAAGAATTTTTTGAGATTTTAAAAAATGTATTAGTGCAATACCGTGCGTTAAATTTAAGCACTCTCTTTTCTTGTGCTTAATATTTTCTGGGTGTTGCAACCGTACCTAATCTTGTTGTTTGTAACTGCACTTCTACCTGCATGTCATAACGTTAATAATTTTATTGCCTCATCCCTTTTCTTTTGCCGTTGTTATATTTACTTTATCGTATCGTATTCTTTGTCGTGCTGATTGTGCGGACGTAAAAGACACTAGTACTAAATTCCCAGCACGAGAGCATCGAAAATTTTTGAGTCTTTAATACCTGTTGGCCTATAATACGTTAACATTTTAGACTCGTAAGTTACGTACCAAAGGCTTACTATCTTAAATAGCTCTTTGATTTTATATTTATTACTAAGTCTTTGATGATTGTTTGGTTGTTTGTTGTTTATTAAGAATCTGCCTTGCAATGATCGTTGTAAGGTGGAATCACACGGACTGAGACGTCTCAACGTTAAAGAGACTTGTTTGTTTTTATTGTTACGTCTTCATGCAACATGTGTGATGCAATAATAAAACAAGCCAAAAGTTCTCAAAGACATTGAAAAGTCTCAGTAGTGTGATCGCACCTTTAGGCTTTATCTCAGCTGGAAATTTGATAGAGAAATTCTTTGTAGAGTTAACTTTCATGAAATTCTTTTTATCAGTCAACGAAAATCAGGGAGTAAGATGGAACGGCCAACACCAAAATATTACCTGAATTGCTTGGGATTCCATCGATCAACATGATCTAGCACTTCTGTGCAATAGTGCACATGAGTGGCAGATTCTTCTGTTGATTGTTCCAATAGCTTGCCTGTCATTTTTGACACTTATGTGGTATGACATCGAGAATTAATACCAGTTTTTGATTGCCGCAACTTGTTGAAATTGCAGATCGGAACAAAATTTAAGAAATCAAGTTAAAGAATTGGAAAAAGAAATTAAGGAAATGAAACTACAAATTGATGAAATGGAAAGTGTAGTTGAAGCCCAAGAACTGAAAGAAAATTCTTTACAAAGTGATGGTAAAGAATACATTTACTAAATTTTTCCTAGTGTAAGTGTTGTTTACATCACATCTCAGGTGACCAATCGGTGATAGTGTCCGCCTCTTAAAGCTGTATAGTAGACTGGTTGATTCCGAGTCAGGCCAAACCAATGACTTAATAATTGGTATTCACATCTTCCCTGCTTAACACTCAGCATACGACAATGTGGAGATTGGAGAACAATCCGGCAAGTTGATTTGTTGTGCCTTTGGGAAAAGCACTTGGCAGGTTCCCACATTTTAGAGTGGTAGGCCGGTGACTGTATAGCAAGCTTGTTATAACAATATGATCGTTTTTTCGTAATAGGAGGATAAATATGCGATTAAATTAGACCAAGATTAGAATCTACAAGCAATTGCAGTTACGGAGACCATGAAATGAGTCAAGATATTTTTACCTATCATTGGAATTACGTTGTGTTTTAGATCGTGTATCAGAAGCAACTTTGTCAATATTTTAATTTTTCAGCTGACAATTTAATAAAAAAGAATAATGAGCTTACTGAAATGAACACAGAACTCTGTAATCTAATTGAAGAAAATCAAATAAACCCTGTTACCAAAGAAGCTATGTCTGTAAGTAAACTGTAATTGAAGATATTCTCTGACGGTTGCAATTAAATTTGATGTCAAGTATTTAGGATAATTTCATTATTGTTCGAAAAGACATTGATAGGATAATTTCGCTCCTCTGTTTTTCTTAAAGTGTTTGGCTTAGGAAGACATCGCCGTCGGTGCGGGAGGTCATAGTTTCGATTCCTGGACTGGTTAAATCGGATGCAGTGTCGTCAACGGTTTGCCACCGCTGCGATGTTTTTTCGGAGCTGTGTTTCCCAGGCGCTAAGCCCCAAACATGGACCCCGCCACTCGTTACGCGCTTCAGTGTAATACTGCGACAGTAATGAAGATTTTATTTGTTTTTTTAAAGGTTTCTGATTCAATAAAAGAACTTATGCAGTCTTGTAAGTCAAAAAGTGGTGATCAAGTTCAAACAATCGTTGGTTCCATAAATGCGCTCAATGTGTTATGTGATGAAACTAAAAATCGTTTAGTAACTGTTTCTTGCAAACCGACAGATATATATTAATTCTAATACTTTGTTACAACTGTCAATGACAATTTTCATTTCTTATTAATGAAAAAAAAAAAGAGTCTTCCCGTTCTGCAGCGCCCAAGTGTCACGATTTGACTGCAATGTAAAGTTCATTAAATGTAATGATCACAATATTTATGAAGTACAATAATAACGAATTATTATTTGAGCCTTAACTATTTTTCTTACATCACTTAATACGATGCAGATTGCGTAAACCACTCACCAGTAATACCTTATGCAGGCTTACAAATGCAAAAAGGCATTTCGTGATTGTTGATCACTGCCGCAGTAAAACCTGCCGACTCAATTCTTGAATCAGTTTAAAAAGCGTTTCTAACCTTTGCTGAATCAGGCTTGGCTTAAAATCTGACAATTGTGCATTAACTAACCATTTCAAGTAAGACGTTGCCTCCATTTTGGGGCGAAATAAACCTAGCCTGGTTAAGTGCGAATCTAGAAAAGTTTTTGAAATTGTCATATACTGTAGCGGTTACATAATTACTCTTGGTTCGTGTTGAGATGTTTATATTTGTTGCGCATGACTGGTTCTGCCCCTGCATTTTAATTCTGGCGATCCTGTGTTGTGTCTCTGTTCTTGTGCATTGCCAAGCGGGCATTCTATGTTTGACGGACCTAGAATAAACAAGCAACCAACATGGTGTCAGAAGTGGGATTCGAACCCACGCCTCCAACTGGAGTTGGATTTTTCATTTGTTTTTTTTTTTTACATCGTTTTGGTGCGTGGTTAACAGCCTTCTTGCTGACTAACCAATATTATGTTATAGTCAGTGATGGGCACGATAAACCTTTCTGTACTAAAGCGATAATCGATAATTTCAAAAAATCCTGGGCAATACTGATAATAATCGATAAATTAACGTCGATACATTTTTCCAATAAATGTTGCGGTAAATTTTCAATGAGTTGAAGTTTTTTTGCAATTCAAATTGCAAAAATATTTTTTTAGATTTTTCAAAAGAGAGCAGTTCACGGACTCTGCCGTGGCATTAAATAAAACAAAGAGATGTTTTTAAATTGCAACAAGACTTTATGGACACCGTGTATTTTTTTTTATGGCGTCAACTCACCCACTTTGAACACTGCTTAAAGAATCGTTTATCGCGATAATTTATCGGCGATGACAAAATATATTACAAAAGCGATATCGATAAATCCAAATTACTTTGAACGATAACGATAATCGGTAATAAATTTTCTCGATAAATGCCCGTTTCTGGTATAGTTTAAGTACTACGTTCTTGGGACTTAAATTGACATCTTAAATTTTTTGATTGATCTCATCAATTTGTTATCCACTCTTAAATAGCACAATTTCAATTCGTTCTCTGTATTGTCTTGTTTACATAATGCAGAATTCGAGGTGATAGCTTCAGTCGATTCGTAACGGAATGCTAATTCCGTCGCTACGAAGGCATCAGGGATGCATTTTTTTCTAGTTAGTGTTCTCTAAATCTTTAAGCCGGGTTCAGTTATTTTTACTGAGTTCTGTTAAGTTTGGTGGTTTGTATGAAGTTCAACCAATTTTTGTCAAGTTTGGAATAAGTTGAAAACTCGATCAACTTTTTGCGAGATCTGGTCGGGTGTTTTTTTAGTTCAAGCTCGAGGCCGGTAAAAAGGAGCTTGTGTGAGCTCGCGGCAGCGATGGCGGAAGCATTTGTAAAGTGGGGGAGCCCAAAAGCGACGACCAGATATCCTTCGCCTACAACCCATATTTAGCCTGTCCACTTGTAACATGTCCATTGTCCAACTTATGTGGGCTTCAGACCCACGGTTCTTGCTTCTATAGTTTCTGCATCACAATCATCAAAAATTTAATTGTGATTTAGAAACTAAAATCAAGAACCACGGGTCTAAAGCAGGGCTGCGAACTCGATTGATTTTTAACCGAGTTCAGGGCTATTTGCAAGTTCTAGTTCCAAGAATTTTATTTTTCGAGTTCGGTGAAAATGAGTTCAGCGAGTTCGCAGCCCTGGACTTTATAGGTCGCAATGGCATGAACAAATAAACGACATGCAGCTTTTCTTTTGGTAAAATCATAACTTCAATTTACACGGATTGTGACTACTTGAACGACAAACTATATTTCGTAGTGATCTTTTATTTCTTTTCAATTTAAATATCTTTCTGATGAACTGTAACAGTTTTATGCGAGTTCGAGTTCAAGAAAAATATTGTTTCGAGTTCGGCGAAAATGACCGAGTTCGCAGCCCTGGCTAAAGCCCACATAAATTGGACATGTGGGCAGAGTAATTGTGTAGCTAAAGTTTATTGTTTTAACAGTCCCAACAGTCAGTGGCGTAGCGAGAAATTTTATTAGGGGAAGGGGAGGGGCTTAATTTTCACATTTTTTTTCGGCAGAGCAAATTTGAAGCGGATTGAGAAACAAGAAAGGCTCTAGGGGGGGTCCGGGGGGGCATACCCCCCTAGAGCAGGAGGGTCCTGGTGAAAGGGGGCAGGGGGGTAAAAAGTACTGGGGCCCGTCATGTTCTGAGGGGCCTTTCTCTTGCAAAATTTTTTTTCAGGGACACACGCGAAGAAATGCTGGAGAAATTAGGTCTTCGCTATGTTAAAACCTATGCCCAGTGTGCGAAGCAGGGGGGGAATAGGAGGGACAAGTCTCCCCCACTAAAACAATCGTCCCCCCAGCAAAAAAAGAAACTTTGTTCTGGGGGGGATGCCAAAACGTGCCCCCCCCCCCAGTGATAAGTACCGTAAGAAGTTGAATGTTTTTTGTAGCGTACGAATTGCGTGTGGGTACGGACTGCGGCGATGCTTTCCAGCATATCTTGTAGCCATTATGGTTTCCTTCGTAAACTAATCGAGAACAACCTTTTCAGTGCGCATATTGCTGAACAGAACAGTTCATTTTTCATCAACATTGCAACACGTCAGCAGTTTTTTATAAGCGTTGGTGAAAGCACTAAGAATATGTTGAAGCAGCGGTTCCCTAACTTTTTTCATAACATATTTGAGTTTGAGAGTATGAATTAAGAAAATGCTAACTTATACCTTCTGGGGCTCCGTCCAAGATCCCGCTGGCGTAGCTTACTGCTCTCCCCCAAACCCCTTGTTTCATTTATAAAACAAAAACCTGCCTAAAACAAAGCTAATGGAGTTTTCGAAATTTTACCATTGATAATTTTTGTTCATCATGCAGGTGGTATGCAAACACGCAGTACGCCCTCCACCACTGTTTTAATTTGGTCATTGACCAGTGATATCGCCCCAGAAGTATACCCATTTGACTTTGCCTTTTAGTAAAAAAGAACAAATGGTGCCAAGTGACTGAAATACGCCAGACTCTTTTGATGGCTTTTGTAGCTTATGGCTAAGAACAAATCCAGGGGGGTGGGAATGGGATGACGGAATGTAGGCTATTCATCTTACCAGCCTTTTTCAACTGTGTTTTGGATAAATACAAATTTTCCATTATTTCGAACCTCTTCGATAACAACAAACCTTACGCCTTAAGCACGCACAATAATATTTAAGTGCGAACAAAATGTACCATATTTTGGTGAAGTACTCAGAATTAGGGTCAAAAAATTGAAACTAAGTTTGCCTGAAAATTCTTCAAAAAGCATTAAAATAGCCATTACAGCATGTAATATTTCAAAAATTTTCCGGGGGAGCATACCCCCGGACCCCTCTAAACCTCTAAAGTTTTTTCTGTTTTTCAATGTGCTTCAATTGGCCCTGCTGAAAATAACTACGCTGAAAAAAAGGTAAAATTATGGCCCCCCCACGTTTTAAAATTTCTTGCTACGCCACTGAACAATAAATACTGTACCATTTCCGCATCATTTTTTTGTTATTTAGGTTCAGAATTCAAGCAAAATTGTAGACAAAAACATCCTACCAGTAAAAATTTTTTACTTCGCAAACTGCGTACCTTAAGTCTGCGCAATGTCAAAACCTTTTCTTTTTCAGAGAATTAAATTTTGGTACCGAGGGGGCCCTCATCATATATCTGCCCGGGGCCCGGATTTTCTCTCGAAGGCCCTGCCAGAGTGTAGAATCTCGTAAGTGTGGGTCTGTGTTAGTTGCTAAATCTATATGCGTGCTTTCAGTTGGCTAACCGGTCTGCAATAGATGAGCATGGACCGGATGCGGAGCCAAATTGGAGCCGAACTAAACCAATTTTGAGCAGGATCAGATCGGATTTGCACTGAGCTTGGGGGTGGACCGGACTGGAGCCGGATCGAATGCTATGCGAAATAGAATTGCTCTTGTAGTGGCTTCATATCAATTTGTTTCTTATTTACGCAAATTTCATACATGGCATAGAATTTCTTCATCGAAAGTTGATTTCCTTTGCTGAAATTTTTTTCTATGTATGCAATTATCGCGTGTTCTTTTCATTTGTTGCGGACTAAGTCAAATTCTGTACTCTCACTTAAGGTCGTCATTTCGGACCAGATCGAATTTTTATTTGAAAAAGCCGACGAGAAGCTATATACGCGAAAAATCATCTTCAACAAAATGGCTACAGCGACTTCAGTATGGTACGCTGACAAAAAAATCAAAACCTAAGGAAGCGTAGAACCCATGCCCTACGAGTTGCAGTCCATCGTTCTGTTCTCTACACCACGTCACAGTTGCCATTCTTCCGTAAATTTTTTGTAGTTTTAGTTTCCTTACGCATCTCGTGACTCTCAAAAAGGCTGTAGCGGTTTTAATGAAAATGATTTTTCGCGTATTTAGCTTCGCGTAGGAAGCCGGTCTGGATTGGAGTCTAAAATATCACAGTCCGCTGCTCCGCTCATCTCGGTTGTCTGCTTGCTTGTTCTGTTGTTTGTTGGGTGAATATTAGTATTAGGATATCATTCAGCATTTAATCTGATAAGTCTTACCGAGTAGAATATTTACCGCAAAGTATCTGCTAGGTGAAACAACACAAACAGTTTGATTTTCTTAAAAGGGATCCTCTTAGTTTATAGTATTAAATCTGTAGATTTCTAAATTGTCAGAAGTTCAGTGTTGTAGGGTACTGGGTACCGCAGATCACATCATCTCACAGTGTCCCATACATCGAGTACCTCGAGGTATGTTTGGTCTAATGGCTTTGGATGACGAAACAAGATGCTGGCTGAAGTCCCTTACAGTCAGCATCTGACCCAAGCAGTTTGGTGGCCAGGGTGGTAAAAGGATAAACCCTCGGCCTTGGTCCTCCCATCTGTCTTGGAAGAGATGCCCCGCCAAACGACGACGGGTACCGGTACTAGCCAAAGTTCGACAGCTTACAGCTAGCCAAACGCTCTGGTAGTTCTAAACAACAATCTGAAAGTTGATTGGTGAATTGGCCGAAAGTAAGCCAATTGGTCTGGATTAGGCCTAGACTGATAAATTTTTAGTTTTGCAACACGTGGATACTGGTACCATATTGGTGGCTTACCTATGTGTTTGCGCCTCTAGTGAAGAAATAAAATTAGTTTCCTTTTACATTGCTAGTTTGCATTTGTACTAATAATCCACCAGTACTGTTTTTCATTGCATACCGGTATGGAATGTCTGGTGCAGTGAACAATCGGCATAACTCATTTCGCGTTCTGACGTCGAGCAACTAAAATTTAGGGCGAATCCTAGCCTCCAGAAGAACATAAAATGAGAAATATCGCAGACAGTCGATATTCACTTTACATGCATGTCTGTACATACCGGTACTGGTAGGCAAAATTCTAGTAATCATTGTGGAGTCCCAACACTACCAGTACAGAGTATGAAGTATTGTCAGTTAGTAGGGTACTGGTACCCCAGTTACCTACTGGTACCCCAGCTACCTACCAGTAGTACTGGTACTGGTACCCCAGCTACCTACCGGTAGCTTGTAACTGCTGCGACTGCGTATTTACCCTGTCCACGTGTTCAATTTATGCGGGCGTTAAGCCCACATTGATGCTGGGCTTGATGTCATAATCACATTTTTTATTATGACATCAAAAATTTTATTGTCATGCAAAAGCTGACGACAACAAGCCCACATCAACGTGGTCTTAAACTTTTAAAACCCAGATCAATTGGACATGTGGTTAGAGTAAGTCGAGTTCTCTAAATATTTGCATACTAAGTTCAAGTTGGCTGTGATAAAAAGGTTAAACCCAGTATCATTTTCAGTGTTTTTTTAAGGTGTTTTCAGCAGTATTGCAAAAACTTTTTCGGGTGCTGCAACCATGCTTCTCATGTTACTTTTCTTGATCTTCCATTCTCCCCTTGCATGTTACAACGTTCATCGTTTTGTTGCTTCTTCCCTTTTCTCGTGCTGTCCAATTATACTGTATGTTATTTATGCATGTTATTCTTGTGTTGACGGTATGGAAATAAAAGACACTAACTAACTAACTGCAGGAGCACTTGGACTGCCTTTGCAAGTGAGATAGGAGCACAAGGACCGCTAGGGGCGCTAGAAAGCTATTATTAAAAATTAGGTTACAGGTTAGGGCCCTTAGTAATAACTAACTAGCGGTCCTTATGCTCCTAACTCACTTGCAAAGACGGTCCTTGTGCTCCTGCGGGTTCTAACAGGACCGTTTTGAGGAACCAAAATTATTAGAGGTGATTTATGTTGTAAATTCAATTGGGGGTCTTTTGAAATTGCTTAATGTTTGTAGAGGTGATTTACGTTATAAATTCAATTGGGGGTCTTTTAAAATTGCTTAATGTTTGCTCAAGCCATATCCTAATAAAAACACTGATCATTTTACAAACGTTTCGATATAAAGTTGCTCCTGTTGTTTGAGTTCAAGTTCTGGATTTGTGATTTTTCAGTTGGAGTTCAGTATTTTTTACCAAGTTTATGCCAAGTTCAACAGTTCAAGTATTCAAGTAGTTTTCATTGGGTTTGGCCAATAAAAGCAATTTTCGTCAAGTTTAGGTTAAGTTCAAAACTCACTTTTTTCAAGTTCAAATTCATGTTCAGGATTTTTGTTTTAGCTGGGCAAAAAAGACAGAGTTTGATTTCAACCCTGAAGACATCTCTGATGATCTCAGTTTTGTGTGAAACAGACTGTAGTGTGTTAGGATTTCAGAATTTTGTTGTATTTACATGAAAATAATCAACTTTTATCAGCATAACTAAAAATGTAATTACAGTATAAATGTTGTAGCAGTCCAATAAAATTGGTTAGATTTTAGATTTATGTGCCGATATTAATTTTTGCTCACTGCAGCATAAAACTGTGAAAGGATTTTAAAAGCTTTGATAAGCCTCTAAGTATAGGCTTAGCTTTGAGCAGCCTTTAACTTTTTTAACAAATTTTACAACAGGTGTTAACACCTTTTGCTCATTCATGGATTAGTGAGCTTATTTCGAATTAGTGAATTTATTATTAGTGAATTTATTTCGAATTAGGTATTTTGAAAATTAATGAACTTTTCAAATTTGAAATCGGTAAACTAATGCACCAACACTCTCATAACCTTCTTCCTCCTGGCATATCCTCTCTATTCACCGATCTCTCCACAATCCATAGTAGACAAACAAGATCCCAAACCCAAAAAAGTCTTTACTTACCCAAATTTTCAACTCAACGTTGTCAAAGATCTATTAAGTTTCAGGGCACTAAAATCTGGAATTCGTTTTCCCCTGAATTTAAAAACCTCTCGTTTAGAAAATTTAAAGCTAAATTCAAAAATCAGCTTTTAGCTACTTAACACGTGGTCAATTAATCTAAGAAACTAACATCTATACAACTTTCAAAATGCGTATTCCTAGAAGTGGATTGTAAGAGCTAATTAAAATTTTAGGACACCATAAATTTATATCTCGTTATTTTTAAGCGACCGAATAATGTCTGGGGAGGCTGCTTGACTCGAAAACCTTTCATGGTGACTTTGGAGTCTCCCGTCTCGGCAATATTGTAGCAACTTATTGTTTGTTCATTTGTTAAATTTGAAGTTAAACTGTGATTTTTCGATTTGTGTAACTTGTTTTCTGTTTTGTATGTGCCTGGTAAATAAATAAATTACTACTACTACTAGCATACTGTATGTCTTACAATGCATCTTTGTCATTACAAAACTCTACTTGTAAATGGTAGCATGGTTAGGCAAGTGTGCTGTGCATCAGGCTTTCATTAATTTTTGCTATTGTAGTTACTGTACCATAGGTTTGATATTTTAGTGGTATCAGTTTGTCGTGATATATAACGTTGATGATATACAGCTATGCCAGACTTATATGTGCCGAGTCCTTTAGTGGAAATTTACCATTCTTTTCCTCGTATAACCCTGGATTTCGTGAGTGATGACTCACAAAGTTCTCTTTACTCATCAACTTATCTCACTGGGTTGATGTTTACTGGATTTCTACCGATTGCAGCTTTGATCCTTTCCATTGTTGGCTTTATAATTTTCTACAATTGGGTGAAGTGTGAAGCAGCAAATCAGAAAGAGGAAAGCTATGCTTCATGCTATTGCAGTCAATATTTGATTGTTTTCGCAATGTTTATTACCTTAAGTGGAGTTGGTGCTGCTGTTTACGGAAGTGTGGAAGTCAAAAATGGTATCCATTATGCAACAAAAACAATAAAAGCAATGGCATCTGTTCATCATTCGCTGCCTGACATAGTTCTAATTGTAAACAAAAGCAGTTCCCTTGCAAATAACATGCAGGAAACTTCAAACCAGCTTCTGAAAATATTCCCCAATGATGAAGATGTTGAAAATATCATAAAAATGTCGGATAATTTAACCCAAACCTTCTTGGAGTTTCCCACCCAAAATAAATCTAGTTCTAAACATTTTACTTTCTTAAAGGACTTTATCGTTAATTCTGAGTATTATCGATCCACCATAACTTATTCATTGGTTGGAGCTATTGGTCTTGTGTGCCTTTCTGCTCTGTTAGGAATCATTTTTCATTCAAAATATTGTCTGATGTGGACCATTCTTGCCGGACATACTTGTTTAGTTTTATCCTACTTATATCTCACTATTTTGTTTGTTTTTGGGCTAGCTTTATCAGATTTATGCGTTGATCCGTACACTTTCATAGAAAATGAAATTATCGGAAAAATTTTTCAAAATGAGACCGTTTCATATTACATGAAATGTTGGATGGATCTTAACGTGGAAGTGCCATATTCAAGAGAGATTGACGAAGTGAATAAACAACTTAACGGCATCAATGCCGTTCTTAATCAAACTGCCAAGTTCAATGCACAAACTGATAATGGGCTTTCTAACGAAATGCGATCTAGATCAAAAAGTCTCGAGATAAACTCTGCATATTTTGAGCAATTTGCGAAATGCAAAGATTTACATGAACCCAATCTTTTGGATGATTTTGTGACTGCCTGGTGTTTTTTCATATTTGACGGTCTCTTTGTAGGATTAGCTGCTGCTATGTGCGTTTGCTTTGCCCTTACAGTGATGCTAGCTGCCGTTCCTTATGCTTGGAGAAGATACTCGCAAGAAGAAAATGACGAAGCCGAAGAAGACTGGAATTACATGGATCCAATGAGATCGTCGTGGCAGGAGAACTCACGCAGTGATGGTCGGTACTCGGTGTCTCATCATCCAAGAACCCGCACCATGAAGGTTTCAAGACGTGGGCAAGATGTTGACCACCGATGGGCTGCAGAGCCTCCCCCATACTCATTGTAGAGACTGATAATGAACCAATGCATCTGTGACTGTTTTCAGTTTAATGTGCTAGTAGGACACTTAAGTATTGTATATTGGAATTATTTTTATGTTTTATACGGACTGTTTGGGGGTTAGGTTTTCCGGGTGATAAAAATCTCGCTCTCGCAGCAATTTGGGCGATAAGATGTATTATTTTTGAAGTTTTATGCTGCTGTGCAAGTTTGATGTGCTTTTGATATTGTTTTTTTTTTTTTGAAGTTATATGGTTTTTTAAAAGTTGTTGCGTTTCCTTTGCTGTGAAGGTTTTTGGCGTTGCGTTTGTTTAACTTTGTTTATGGTTGTTGCAAGTCGATTTTGGTGCATCAGTGTTCATATTAACTAAAATTACCTTCTGTAACTGTTATTTAAAAAAGTAGAAAACCGAATGATTAGTTCATTCTGTCCCATTGAAATACCTTATTAAAATGACAAAAATCAACCACGAAATTGTGTGATATGGCAGACAAATGGTATCTTTCCGGTAATATCGGCACTATACCGGGAGAAGTCATTTTTTGGATTTTCATGTTTTGGTACACTGCTTGTATTTTCAAACGCGATAAAGCCATCGTCTGCCGTAAACATTGCTCTCTTACTTAAACCGATAGAGCCTCCAATACCGAGCGAAGTGCTTATAGTCCGTTTAATGACACCTTGTTTCGTTAAACTTCTTATCGAAAGATGCAATAACGAGGCTTGGATGGGAGTTCCATGGTTGTTGCAAGTCAAAATCGACTTGCAACAACCATGAACAAAGTAACACCGCGTACAACTTGTGCTTTTATTTCCATGCATCACCGCTCTCTGAAAAAAACATTTCCTCACGGCCAGGAATAATAATTATTCTTGGTGACGGAAGAACGGGTGTTAGAACGGCCCATGATGACACTGGTGGCGCCGAACAACGCAGCTGTCAAACCCCTGACTGCGTCGTTGATTGTCGGTTCCTGAAAGCAGAAGAGAAAAGCGTCAAAATAACGATTAATGTACTCTAGTAGAAAAAAAGAAGACGCTATTATGTTTGCATCGCAGAAGGGTAAAATCGTCACAAGTTTACGAACTGTAATTATACAAATGCAACCTACATCGTTACAATCATGAGGCGCTGCGTACACACAAAAATAGCCCTGGAAATATAATGCACCTGCATAGCTTATTGGCCCGGGTGATGCTTGGGCTATAATTTCTTTTACAGCTCTAATAACCGAGTGATAAGAGCGTGCTCTGTCTCTAGAGATGCTAACCCGGGTTTGATTCCGAGTCGGGTTAAAACAATTGATTTAAAATTGCTATTCACAGCTTTCCTGTTTGACGCTTAGCATCAGAGACAGTGTGGAGAACGAGCGGGCAAGTTTATTTGTTGGGAAAGGCACATAGCGGGATTGCCCTATCTAACAATGGTAAACAAACGGTTAGTAACTCCCAAGCGAGCTCGTTATAGCGCTTTGATGGAATAGGCCATCAAAAGAATAAATACGCAGATGGAAGCGTTACCAAATGCATCCTTGCGGCATATCTAGGCCACATATTTGCTTATCCATTTCATCGCGCAGTGCCCTTCCTAAATGCAAATACTGCATAACCGTACACGTAATGGGTAAAACAACTCTAGCCTCTCAAGTTGAAAGCAGATCTATACTAGCTTTTAAAACACCTCAGATGACCGAGTGGATTGAGCGTCAGCCTCGGGAGCTGTAGACTCGGGTATGATTCAGAGTCTGGACAAACCAATGACTTTAAAATTGGTGTTCATATCTTCCCTGTTTGACGCTCAGCATTTGAGAACAGTGTGGAGAACAAGCCGACAAGTTTACTTGATATGCCGTTAAGAAAGGCACGAAGCGGGATTCCCCCATCTTGATGTGGTAGACAGATGATGGCTGGCAACTCCTAAGCGAGCTCGTATAGCGCATTGATCGCTTTCTCGCGATAGGAGGATAAATATGCATTTAAAATAAAAAAACTAACTTTTCCAATTTTACTTATTTAGCTCTCAAAAAATACTGCTCCAATTTGCCCCCCAAGCCTTGCGTTCTGCGGGCGGGCCAGGCAGCTAAGTTATTAAAACAAAAAGCTTTAGAAGACAAAAGTTCAAAAAAAAGGGTCTTTACAGCCTCCTCACTAACTGAACAAAAAGTGTTATTCCTACCTGTTGGGAAGATTCAGCAATCTGTTGTTCTTGTTGCATGTACAACATTATTTTATTTGGATCTGTGAGAGTCTAAAAAAGATATATCACATAGCACTCATTATGTTTTACACAGTGGTGTAAAAAGTATTTAGAAACTGTACTTAAGTAAGAGTATTGTTACTGACGGCAAAACTACTCGAAGTAAAGTAGAAAGTATTGACTAAAAAAAGGACTTAAGTAAAAGTAAAAAAGTAGTCATTTAAAAACTACTCAAGTAAAAGTATTCGTGTAGCGTTTTCAAACGTTAAAGTGTCAACTACACACTTGCCGATGCGGTGATGATGAACTTGCTTTGAAGGTGGCAAAATGGTGAAATAAAAGAAATTATTACCGCCCAAATGGCCGATTGGATAGAGCGTCTGCTTCTGGAACGGTATACTCGGGGTTCGATTCAGAGTTGGGTTAAACCAATAACTTAAGAATTGGTATTTATAGCTTCCCTGCATGACGTTTAGCATCAAAGGCGACAGTGTAATTCTTATCGCATGGAGTGAAGTTTCCATGGCGATGACGAGACCGAGTGTTATGGAGTTGAATAATCGAGAATTGGAATGTAAATACAGATTTTAGGCGCAACGAGGGATTTCAAGGCGAGACTGTAACTCAAATGCCTCAATAGTAAACTACTTCTACTTTTCTAAAATAAAAACTACCCAAGTAGTGTTACTTTATACTAAAAGTACGTAAGTAAACGTAAAAGTAGCCAAAAAAAAATTACTCAAAAAAGTACTCGTTATCGAAAAAAACTACTCAAGTAGTCCACTCAAGTAAAAGTATTTCGTTACTTTACACCACTGGTTTTACATCACATAGACTTACTCAAAACCCGCCCACAGCTCTTGTTACGAGTGACGGAGCATCAGGTTACATTAGCGCAGTAGCCTAGTAGGGACTGCCCCTTTTTGATGTACAAATACCTTTTTTCAGAAATCGATCGCTGATGCGAATGTAAAAGGGGCCTCCCCTAATCTAAATCCGGTTCTGACCCTTAAATTTGTCGTTGGCAACACCCCTACGTAGGCTGCGTTACGCTTACACAAATATGAACCAACGCAGCAACAAACAAAGCAGCATACTAGGCAAAAAAAGCAAATGCAGTGACTTAAATTTAAGATAGCAGCTTGTGACCTCGCCAACGAAGTTAGGCTATCCTAACTTCTCTAATTATTATTTTTCAGCTAACCATCTTGAAAAAAGGTACCACCAGTACGTAGTTTTATCGATTCGGCCAGACTCTGTTTAATTATTGTTGGATAGGCTGCAAAGCATGGACAATATTTCTATAGTGGTAGAGGATTCAAGCACAAGATCCAGTCTACCGATACTGAAAAGCGCTAAAACCGCAAAATTAATTGAAAGCTAGAATTGTTTTTTCAGCATTGATTTACTAACTCTCGAAGGCCAACCATAATATCTCTATTTGTTTTTATGCACACATGCACTGGCTCAACTAATTCCTTAAATTTGAACGTCAAAATCAAATCTTCTTTATAGGCTACTCGCGGAATTACGCCGTATAACGAGTGGTGGGGTTCATCTGCGCGGCTAGAGCAACATGACTACGATGAAACGTCGCAGCGGTGTCGAGTTGTTGATGACACTATCTAATTTGACCAGGCTGGGAATCCAACCCGACACCTCCCACGCCAATAGCGAACATTGGTCTTTAATCGCTAGGCTAAACCTACCCTCGAGTCAAATCTGAACGTAGCCTGATATAATTTAACAACACCTAGTTACCCGTGTGATAGGAGGAGAACTCATGACCATATTGATGCTTGCTTCTTCAAGGTAATCGACAGTTTCGTATACATTTTCGGAATCTCTGTTTTCATAAAGCGGCAAATCTCCGGTCTTGAAAAAATTTCAAAAATCTTTTTTATTTCAATATTGTGAGGCAGCTCTTGAATGAGGCCGAGTTAAAGTGGGAGCTATGGGCCTATAGTCCCGCGGCCTGGGTCCTCGAAAAAAAGTCTGCGGCTGAAGTAAAAATAATTAACTTTACAAAAAAGCATAGATCCCAGCAAAATTAGACCTGTAGGAGCCCCCCCAAAAACTTTAATACGACTCTACCTTGAATGCCGTAATATGTACAGGAAAAAACAAATATTTCCACTCAATGTTTTGCAATTTGTAATTCGTGGCAAACAAAGGTATACGGATTTAACACTTTAAAATTTAATCCATTCCAAATTCTCGATCATAAATCCGAGTCAATCCGGTACAACCTGCATTTTTCTTTTAAAATTCGAATAATGGTCAAGCATCCAAAATCCAACCGGAGTAACCAAGACTAACGTTCGCAAGCACCACCAAAGTCACCAAAAAAGCAGAAACGTTGGCGCCCAACTTACATATCCCCACTTGCACCGTATGGCGGTGATTTAAAATTTTAATGACGACCAACAACAACCTGAAGGGGTAAAAGGATGGCTTAGCCTCAAGCCTTAAACCCATGGCCTCAAAAGTGTCTGCACGCGATCCGGAGTCGTTGCTCGGCCAAACGTTGATCTCTACGAGCTCCATTACGTTCACTATTTGAAGCAGCTGTTGCTTCTCCGCAAGTGAGGTCGGGTAGAAATACGAGCCACGCTTTCTAAACCTCTGCCGCTAACAGAAACTTTTTCCAAAGATACTTGAGGCAAACTTCATTTTTTAAGTAAATCTGCGACGTTTCGACTCACCCTTTCTTTATCGGTATCTTTAGAAAGAACATCAGCCAGGTCGTCTTTAATGTGTTTAGCGGTGGGACGGAAAAGAGCAATCGTGTTCCAGCAACTGTACATCAGTTCATATCTACATAAAACGAAAATGTAATTGCACAAAAACAAAATGCTTTTCGCCAAGGGAACATTCAGAGCACCTCTAAATTCATCCAATTGCATTGCACCATTCATATAAGGCGCAGCCACTGATTTACAACAGCACAAATGGCCGAGTGGATAGAGCGTCCGCTCTGGAGCTGTAGACTCTGGTTCGATTACAAGTCAGGTGAAACACATGACTTCAAAATTGCTATTTACAGCTTCCTTACTTGACCCTCAGCCTTAAGGGGACAGCGTGGAGAACAAGCCGGCAAGTTTATACTTACTCCGCCGTTGGAAAAGTCACTTAGGGGGATTCTACCATCTTAGAGTGATCGACAGATGGCCGGCAACTCCTAAGCGAGTTCGTTATAGCGCTTTGATCGTTTTCTTGTAATAGGAGGAATGCAAGTAAATACTTTACCTACTTACATATATCTATCACAAGCCACTGGACACTTCAGCCTGTAATCGTTCTCCATTATTTTCCTCCAAACTAACCATTTCTTGATTTCGCCATAGGGGAGTTTCCCCAAGGTGTAAATTTCCCACATCACGACACCTAACGACCAGACGTCACTCGACCGTGAATATACATCCCCCCAATAAGCCTCGGGTGCCATCCAGCGACTGTCAAAGTGGCTCGGCTGGAAAACAAAAAAATCAAAACAATTGAACACGTAGGCCTAACTATTAAAAAAATCATCATACTCGCGGTATTACGACGGAGCGTGTAACGAGTGGCGGGGCCCATCTCCGCAGCTTAGCGCCACAACACAGCTCCGAAGAAACATCGCAGCGGTGGCGAACCGTTGACGACACTGTGTCCTATTTGAGCGGCCCGAGAATCGAACCCATGATGTCCTGTGCCGATAACTCTGAATTTTTTGCACGCTTACCGCTCTATCTCGTATAATGTACTGTCCTCCGCTATTCTTCAGCGTCCTTGCGTAGTGAAAATTAGTTATTTTACACTTGGAAGTGTACGAGATGTAGACGGTGCCGCTGGAAAGCGCGCGATGAATAACTCCGAGTTTATGGAGATAAGAGAGGCCCTAAATAAAAGAAAATGATCAATACTATCCTCGCTGTATACACACTGATGAGTGCAAGAGAATAGAGTGATTCATTTATGCGGTTCAGCACTTAAGCAACACAGCTATGAAGAAAAGTGCAAAACTGAAAATTACATTTAAGGTTAATTTGGAGGGTTAGATTCAAGATAAATTCATTAAGTAGGATTCTTTTGAACTGTCTTGCTTGCACTGCTGATGATGACAGCTGAATCTACATTGTCAAAACGTCTAGTTTTAAAATTTACTGAGGCTATATTTTTCCTCCTTGTTACATTTTTTCATTTGAGTCTCCTAAGTGCAGCTTAAGTTTTCATTTTAGTGAATGAGATGTATTGTGGAATATGATCTAATTGAGCCGAAGCTTTACGCATCAACTATTCAGCTGCATCCACGTTTGTCATTACATAGTAGAGTGGTAAGAGCGTTTGCCATTGAATGTGTCGACTCGGGTTTGATTCCGAGTCAAAATAAACCAATGACTTTGAAATTGGCATCCACAGCTTCCCTACTTGACGCTCAGCATTAAAGCGACAGTGTGGAGAACAAGCCGGAAAGTTTACTTGTTGTGCCGTGGGAAAGAAGACATTTAACGGGATTCCCGCAACTTGGTGTGGTAGACAGATGGCCGGCAACTCCTAAGCAAGCTCGTTATAGCGCTTTGAACGCTTTCTCGTGATAGGAGGATAAATATGGAACTGAATACAAGAAATAGTCCTACCCTCGCAATTTGAAATGAATAGAGCCCCATATGCCGCGTCTTCACCAGAGGCTTGTTTGGTTTTTCTATGGCTACCTCCAATGCTTGGGCGAGATATTGCTGCAAAGAGCCTTTATTGCAGTGTTCAAGTAGAAGCAATGCTTCGGCTGTAAAGTAAGAATGTTCAATAATAATCTACAAGCAGGGTTGCCTTGATGGGGAGCCCGGGGGGGGAGCTCGGCCCCCCTAGTTCTAAAAAACTGTTTGTAGGGGGGGGGGCCAGGGGGCTCTTAAAATCAGCCAAGTCCTTGTAAACGTATTGCGTAAATGGTTTGCTAGGGGGGCGTGAGCGTTGCAGTGACTTTATGATAGAACGTGTATTTTCAAACTTTTTTTCCTCAAACATCAAAACTTGTTTCCCCAAAACAGCTGCACTGCTGCATCCTTCCCATTAAGTCGATTAAGACACTGAAAATAAATTGCTTTGTCTTCTGCATGTTTTTTAAAGCGTGGTGGGCAGTACCGAAGTTCGGTCCCCCGGTCGGGGGGGAGGGCATTTGTAGGGGCCCAACCAGAGCCGGCGGCAGAGCAGTCGACTTAGGGGGGCCAAGCGTTTATCAGGGGAGCCAAAGTTTGAAATTAAGCACAAAAGCCGCTGTCTTCAAAAGAGTAAGCTTGTTAATTGGGAGGGGGAAAGCATGTCGATTGGGGAGCCAGGCCCCTCTTTTTTCCCCCTTGGTGCCGGTCCTGGGCCCCATAGTATTGTTGTATAAGACTTACAGTTAGAGGGAAAAAATTTTAAATAAAATTTCTTCAACAAGTTGCTGAAAAAGACTATAATTGCAATTACATGATGTGAATTGCAATTAAATTTTCAAAAAATTTCCTGAGGAGCATGCCCTCGCACCCCCCTAAAGTCATCATTGATTTTTATTCTGCTTCAAATTTGCTCTGATTTTGCCACACACCAAAAGAAACTGCGTGTACGGAAGTTTAAAGCGCCCCTCCTGTGGAAATTTCTGGATACGTCCCTGCAAACAATAAAGCTAATGAGGAAAGTTAGTCACCCAGTCGAAAAAGCGCGAAACTTCTCCCAAATGCTTATAGATATCAAAGGGTCCCATCTACAGCTTTTTTGGGGGGAACAGTCTTCACACGGCACTGGTGATGGGGCGTGGAAAAAGGGGGCGTGACTGAAAAAGTTTAAGAACATATGGTATAATTTATTAGATTTTTGTGCGTTATACAGGGCCCCCTAGTTCGAATTTTATCAAGGCACCCCTGTCTACAAGTGTATGAACGGCATAAAACAATGGCCTAGAAATGCGTCAAACTAGCACCGAAGTAAGGTCAACGCAACAAGCAAAAACACTGTGATATTAAGCTAGTATGGAATAAAAAATCAAATCTTCATTATACTCGCGGTATTACGCTGAAGCGTGTAAAAAGTAGCAGGTCCATCTCCGTGGCTTGTAGCGCCTCGACAACACAAATCCGAATAACGTCGGCGAGTGGCGAATCTTTGGCGATTGTGTCGAATTTTACCGGTCCGGGAATTAAACCCAAGGCCACCTGCGCCGATGCCTTTAACCATTACGCCAATTACGTCAACCAGTCTTAGTTCACTTACTTTCGGAGAAACTAACTCCATAAAAATAAGCCACACTTTCATGATAACCAATTAAACTCAGGATCTGGACTTCCATGACGAAGTTTTGTCGCTGCCGTGGAGTCAGTTTTTTGTCTACATCAATGTAAGTTGGTTAAAGTTTTGGTTACTGTACTTTGTCCCATGTAAAAATACAAATCAACATATATCTGGGTTGTAGTAATCTGCCCCAAACTTAAACTGATACCGAATTTAAATTTTTTTCACTGTGATCTCGGGTCTTTGCATTCAGTGTTAGGCCTACACTATTATGCTTTCTTTCACTGTAAATACTTTAAATGAGCACCGGTGACCATTTTTTCTTCCAACATTTTATAATCTTATAATGATTTTACCTGTGTAAATTTCATATTTCTATCTAATGTATATTTTTTTTCCAGCGCTTCTGATCTAAGTTACTTTCAGGAAAGAGTACCCGACAAATATGTTATTATATTGCAGCAGCAGAATGCACTGGCGCGGCCAGCCTACAAAACGTCGCACCATGTGGCATGGCAATGGCTACGGAAGTTTTCTTTTTTCACGTTATCATGAGAGTAACCCCAGCACAGGGTAGGCTTATGACGTAACAATGGCACTAGAAGTGAGCCAAAACATTTTGCTTGCGCATTTTACCTGTTTCTTATAATTTGCAACTAAACTGACAACTAACATCTTTGATCGGCGACATAGCCTAGCGATACCGCAGGCTATGTCGCCGATCAAAGATGTTAGTTAATCGAACCCGTCACGTAGAATACAGATCCTACGTGACGGGTTCGATTCACGGCTGGAGCCGATCGCATTTGACATATATATCGGGTGGCTGCTGACTCGAAGAGCGCAAGCTCACTTTGCAGTCTCCCTCAATAACTGTTTAATTTTCAGTTCACTATAATCAGAAAATAACATTATTTATTGATTTATTTTATGAAATTAGTTTTCGAAAAAGAATTTTGCGCCATACTTTTAAAGTAAACAAACAAAATCAAAAAGCTCAAGTCGAAATCCAACCTTTTACGTAGATTTTCGCCAACGCTTCAATCCCGTAGTAAAGCTTGGTGGAGAGCACTGTTCTCCGTGTGGAATATCTTTTCTTCATCTTAATCACATTCTGCATCTGCATGTCCTGTCTCCGAATGATGTTCAAACTTTTTAAACTTTTTACGCTTTCTGGAAAACAAATCGAGAAATCAGGAGAAAGAAATAAACAACCTTTTGTTTCTCAAATCTTGATTTTACTCGAGGTATTACGCCGAAACATGTCACGAGTGACGGAACCATCTTCGACGCATAGCGCCTGGACAATTCAGTGCCGAAAAAATGTAGATGTAGTGACGAACCTTGACGACACTGCATTTAATTTGATTGGCCCGGTAATCGAAACCAGAACCTCTCGCACAGATAGCGATAACTATAACACTACAGCAACCGTCGGGTGCTTTTAACACTAATCATAATTTAACATTCCACCAAAGTGATGATTATTATCAAAGTTTTTTATGGGGCACTCGTGGCTCAATTACTTTGACAACAAAGCTCAGATGGCCGATTAGATAGAGCGTCTGCCCCTGAAGCTGTGAACACGGGTTTGATTCCGAGTCGGCTCAAATCAATCACTTTAAAATTGGTATTCACAGCTTTCCTGCTTGACGCTCAGCATTGAAGGGACAGTGTGGAGAACAAGCCGGTAAATTTACTTGTTGCGTGGTTGGGAAAGGCACTTAGCGGGATTCCCTCATTTGGAGTTGTACGCAGATGGCCGGCAACTCCTTACAAACTAATTATAGCTATTTAAAATTTACGACTTAAAAAAAAAATAGTAAGCTTAATTCATTCTATTAATAACCCATTTTCATGTTAAGGTGCTACATACCGAAATCTTCATCAGGGATAGGAATGAGTGCAATTGGTTCAGATTCCGCCCTTTTTCGGCTGACCCACCTGAGAGAAAAAATGTTTGTGATGATTTCATCATCATCATTTCGCGATTATTATATCATAGTCCCACCCACCTTACGCACCAATCCAAAGAAAGCGAGAAGAAAAGAACGGAAGTGATGAGAGAGATCGAAGCAACAGTGGCGTAAACGCTGTAACCTGAAACAAACGAGTAACGAACTTAATAAACATTTTGACATCAGACTCCGTGTTAAAGTAAAAACAAACCGGTATGTGAAATTAAAATCGCAGCGCATTCTTTTGTGTTTAGTGCATATTTACCTTCCTATCACAAGAAAGCGATCAAAGCGCTATAACGAACTTGCATAGGAGTCACCGGCCATTTGCCTACTACTACAAAATGGGGAAATCCCACTAAGTGCCTTTCCCAACAACACGACAAAGTAACTTGCCGTCTTGTTTTCCACATTGTTCCTTTTTAATGCAGGGCGTTAAGCAGGGGAGCTGTGAATAGCAATTATAAAGTGACTGGTTTGACCCGACTCGGAATCAAACCCAAATGTAATCGTAGCCACCAAAAAATTGGAGAGGTCAAAAAGTAAAAAGCCAAAGAAGACTGTATTTTGTAAGAATGTTCTACGCATTCTTCAGATTAGGTTTGTTAAAAAAGGGAAAACCAGAGCCTCAGTGGCCCTTTACCCACCCCCACCCCCTTGCTGCGCCTCCGAAACAAGCTTATCTCGCAAAATCTGCGACAAGACACAGCGCTTGCCTCTGGAATGATTCGTTGCTTCGTGGTGAGCTTTAGAATGAAGGTGTTAAAAACAATTCGGAAATTACTTGTTGGGTTGTGAGGAATTCAAGTCAAGTCAAGTTTATTTTACCAAAACGCATAATAAAGAGCGTAGGACGGAAACGGCGGAAGACCTTACCATCATCTGAGTCAGCCGCATCTTCGGCAGCAACTTACAATTATCAAACTGGTACAATGCACAAGAGCTTAAAACACAGCGTTGAAAACATAAAACAGTGAAATTCACCCTCACATAAAACAAAAAGAAAATAAATAAACACAAACAAAAAAGCATTGCAAGCTAGTTTTATCAGTCTGACATTATACATAGGTAATAGGATATTGTAGCATAAATAAATGGTAATTAACACAGTTGCGATGATTAGCACAGTTTCGAAACAGTTCGCACAGCTGTTTTAATTGCAACTGCGACGAATTGAGCAAAACAAAGTTTATCGTACAGAGACGGCAGAAAAACCCGACACATCCGAAACCTCAACATAACAAGCGCGACGCAGCCAGACCAATTTTTTTTTAAACCACATAATTGCAGCGGGTTGTTACATGAGTGAAGCATATGCAACATAGAAGATGACCTAGCTGGGTGTCGAACCCACGAAGCCCTACACACCAATCACTCGGTCAACTCCATGTGCAAAGCGAGATACCACAGCTACCAACATGCCGTTTAGTTTTTGTTGTCTTGAAAGTTACATCCTCTAGATGGCGCATTCGGGTGTGACAAGTTAATGCAGGCGATTTTTAGTTTTTCATTATTTGACAGCTTTTTTCTTAGGGTATTGCGGAATGAAAGTTTACGTTGAGATGCAAGTCGTGTAACCGTTCGACCGAAAAGCTTTAATGATAAGGCTGATAATGATTCTTTAAATTTGGCATAGTCGCGAATTGCGATGGAGGCTACCGCTTAAAAAAAAAAATTCAAAAAATAAATACACGGTGTTCGCCTGTCTTTGACAATTTTAATTGCTACATTAACAGTTTTGAATTTTGACACTAATTATAAACTTTATAATCTTGCCTTATTCATAAGTTAATTTCCAAAGTTTCATAAAGTAGCACAAATGGCTTGTTAGTAGCCATAAAACCCCACCTCAACCACCAGTCCAACCGCAACACGCCAGCCACAACGACAACCCCAAATGTGCCAGGCCTTTCTGCCGGACCTTGTATTACTAAAAAAAAAAAAATTATTTAGAAACCGAGTTCAAGGATTGAACAGAAACAGTTCATCCAATTAGTCATATTTCAACAGAGCATTACTTTTATAACATTGTTTAAACTTTAAAAACGAACCATGACGAAATTGGTAGCCTATAGAATATTTTTCCGTAATATTTAAACAGATATGATAAAACGTTTTTTTCTCAGTTCGGTCGAAATGTAAAATCGATAAAACTTATTTTTATGTGTTTGTCTTAACTGTATTGATGAACGTGGTTGAGTTTCGTAACATAGTCACGAAAGTGTTCAGGAAGCATTTGATTACTGAATGTATGTATAAATTTTGCAAACTCTATGTTGATCATATCGTCTATATCAGAGGTGACGAACATGCGGCCCGCTAAAGAATTTCATGCGGCCCGCGAAGCATTTAGGTGAGACCCGTAGTCGCGGAATTTTCGATAAAAAGTGTTTTAAACATTAGTGTTTTTTGTGTGAAAACCGTAAAAATCCGTTGGCGGCTGAGGGCTCCGCCCCCAGGCCCCCTTGACCTCCGGCAGCTGGGGGCTACCAAGTACCGACCTCTCCCTTTAAAAAGTGCTGATGCTCACACTTCTGACTGACCTAAAGAATAAGGAAACAGTTGGCTTAATGGCTTTAGGGGCCCTAGCAAGCATTCCAAAAACTTACTACGGGGGCCTTGCAAGTGTTTTTTGGGGGGCCCAAAGTTGGGCTGCTACGGCACTGGACGAAAAAGTTGTGCGGCCCGCTTACTCAGAGGTAACTGACAAAGTGGCCCGTGATAGCATATAAGTTCGTCACCCCTGGTCTATATATTTTTAAGACGCTAAACTTGAAATAAAGTAAATTGGTAGGGAATCGAGTTGGACAGAAGAGCATAGGAGTCACCAGCATTGCTCTTAAAACTTTATTTTGAAGAGTAGTAGTAGTAGTAGTAGTAGTGTCTTTTATTTCCGCACCGTCAACACAATAAAAGAATACGATAAGAGTAGAGGAATATAACGCGGCACAGGAAAAGGGAAGAAGCAACAAAACGATTAACGTTATGGCATGCAGTAGGAAAAGAGGAGTAAACAGAATACAGGGGTGGGCATGATTGCAACACCCAGGTCGGGAGCAGAAATTTCGAAAAAAATAAAACTAAAGGCGATAAAAAACGACGGTCAGACAAAAAAGACAACAAAAGCATCGCAGCTACCAACACCGCTATGTTATAGTGCAAGGGTAGGAAACATAACAATGGGTGGTCTCCTATAGTTATTCCACCTCCAAGCAGCTCGACAGAAATATTTAAAAAAAAAAGCTTACGACGAGTGCTTAGCTTATACGAAGATTACTTTTTTGCCGCTTTACCCCAGTTTAACGAAGATTATTGAATATGTGACTAAAGCAAAGAATAATAAACTAGCTTTAAAGTAGACAACGGAACATAGTACCACGGCTGCGAACTCGAACTCGAAAGATCAATCATTTTGCCAAACTCGAACTTGAACTCGAAAAAATATTTTTTCTGAACTCGAATAAAACTCTTCGAGTTCATTAAAAAGATATTTAAATTGTTGAAAAGAAATAAAAGATCACTACGAAATATAGTTTGTTGTTCAAGTAGTCACAATCCGTGTAAATTGAAGTTATGATTTTACCTAAAGAAAAGCGGCACGTCGTTTATTTGTTCATGCCATTGCGACCTACAAACACAGACATTATTTCAATAAAGAGAAAGCGGTAAAATTGAAAAAGTGATGCAAAGTTCTCTTGAGTTAATTAAGTGAAAGGAAGAGTTAGTTTTGTAGCTTAAAATTGGCAAGTATTTTGTTTTTTGTTACCAGACAGTTGCCTTCAGTTTGCAGAAAAAGTACAAGGAAAAATTACTTGGTTACTGTTTGCAGCTTCGGTAGAATAAGCTGGCTAATTTTGTTTTTGACGAAACAAGTATAAAGCAATAAAAAAATGAGTTTTTTTTAGAAATTTTCACAGCCCAAAAATATGAGTCATTATAATGAATTTGCTTTCGCAGTTTGCATAAAAGTTGAGTAGTTTACCTATGCTGTTTACAAAAATAATAAAATAGCAAAAATGGCTTTTTTATAGCCTACAATCTCAGGTGCGTAACGATGTAATAGGCATGCAATAGCCTAATTAATTTTAATTTACTTTTTAGATTTCAAATTAATAATATAGACCAGGCTGATTATTAAAGCTTTGGTACAGATATTAAATTGCAGCGAACTGTACAGCCGGTCAGACTTAGAAGATGGAGTGATATTTGACGCTAATACAAACATCTTCAAAGACATTTCAACAACAAAAGCAACCGTTTTCCTTTCGAAAAAAACACCGAAAATTGTGACCACAACACTGACAGTTTTGATGGTACTGAACAGCTGAGGTATGTAATCTTGAACCTACTTAGATGAGCCAAATATTTTTGTCTTTTTAATTGCATAAGCAAGGTGAAAAACTTGTCTCGATTTTGGATATTCATCTGCCTGAACTCGCGCAAATAATTAAATTAGAAAACACGGACTTGTAAATTAGAAAACTTGAACAATTGAACTCGAATAAAATTCGATCGAGTTCGCAGCCCTGCATAGTATTTTAGCTTGTATATCATGCCACAAACTTTTGGGATTTTTTTAATAACGTTGTCCATTGTATGTTTCCACGTTAACTTGTCGTCTAAAAAAATCCAAGATATTCCACATACTCAGTTTTTTTTATTTGGTTGTGGTTAATGAAAATATCAAAGTTACAGTCATGAAGAGGCCGTTTAGCCTACTAACAAGCATGAAACAGCTTTTTTATAATTTACGGTTAATTTGTTGCACGACATCCAATCATTAATTTTAATTTAGCGTTATTTTATTTTAAATTAAAATTATAGTTAATATAATATTTAAATTTATATTTTATAGTTTAAATTTATATTTTAAATTGACGAGTTTCCACCACCTTTGAGTGGTAGACAGTTAGTTGGCTGTCAAAAAATGAGCTCTTTGTAGTGCTTTCACCAGTTTTACGAGGATAGCAAAGTTACTAAAAAACAAACGAGAAATGAGCTATAGGAGTTGGAAAAAATGAGGTCAATGAGGTGTAGGTAGGCGACGATAACATACCGCCACTGCCAGCCGCGGCAACTGCTGCTGGCAACAGTGCGGAAATGGAAACATACTGCGTGCTTGTAACATGCAATGTACAGCATGCCATGCACGCATGCATGATTCCATTCTATACAGTTGCCAGTGACAGTTGCCACTGTTGACATATGCCAGTATGCTATCCCGCTGCTCGCTGGGCGCCCGAACGAGCAGCGCACGCTGGAATAAACGCATCACGGTGATGACATCGGTATAACCACCAACTTAACCGCGGACCTCACAGCAACCTAACGCACGAATCATATATAAAGCAGACATCGTTGAAAATTTTAAACTTGTGGTACTTACTATGCACGAAAAATGACGCAATATAGCTTCAGCGCTGAACTGATGCACGATAAAGCTAACTAAGCGCTAGATCAACTAAACAACAACACTAAAGCATATGCATTCCTCATTCATGCATTGTTCGTTTTCTAGACCTGCTTATCCTTGGGAGAGGGGGGTCGCGGAGGCAGCAGCTCGAGTTGAAGCCTCCAAGCATCTCGATCCTCTGCTACAAAGGATAGATACTCTGCTGGGATGCCAAGGCGAGACCAACTAAGATCTTCTCCACCGAGTTCTGGGACGTTGAACAGAGACAGAGCAATTTTGGGGGCAGTGTAAAGCACAGTTTTGCTAATTTTTTACCGGACCACACTTCTGTTCGTTTATCGAGCGTACTTTTTTGTTTTTTGTAATTAACAAATATTTTGCCCAGACGCAAGAGCAAGAAACACAATCTTCAAATATTAACTATATTTTGTCTAGAGTGATTTTAGCGTAACGGTTTTTGTTAAGGGCTTTTGATCTTCTCTCAGAAATGAGCGCTATACAATGCGTTGTTATAATATTATTATCTATGTTTACAAAATGTTGTCCCACTAGTTCATATTCCATGACGCATACACTTCACTTATATAAAAACTTAGGCTAAGCTGCAATTATTCGGCTGAAAAAAAAAATAGGAAAAAGACGAATGTATTCACGTAGAAGAACTGGCGAACTCTAACTTTTGGAGATTGTGATTCTTTTTGTTAATTGTTTTTACACCACGAATTCTACGTTTGCTTTGTTTCAATGCAGATAAACTTACTAAATCCAGGTTGTACAGGTATGATATAGCAAGGCAATTTTTGAGGGTTCACAGAATAAGATCAATCCAGGAATACTTCATGTCCAAATAAAAATTCTTTGTAAACTCTTCGGAATACTCGCGGTATTTCACCGAAACGTTTAACGAGTGGCGAGGTCCATCTCCGCAGCTTAGCGCCTGTGCAACACAGAAATGCCGCAGCGGTTCGATCAGTTTGCAATACCGTGTCGGATGTCACCGACCCGGAAGTCGAACTCAAAACCTTCCACACCGACAGCGACGTAATTCAACACTTTGCCAACCGGTCGGTATACTATAATTATCACGAAAAACCACAGAACACCACTGGGTTCAACATTGACTAAGGTACATGTATATTCAGTGCTCGAGTTGTAAAAACACTCCTCGGGGGATGGTACAAATTTTCACGAAGATGTAAGGAGGGATGGTCATTATACTTGTAAGGAAATGGTTTAGGCTAAACTATTTTATGGGGGGATAGTGTTGTTTTCCAGGGAAATGGTATCCCCCCACATGCCGCCTCAACTCGAGTACTGGGTACGTGAAACTTTAACTAATCAAACGTTTTTGGCCACTTTATATGGAATCTATGTCAAGCGCGATCTGTGGTGGAAACCTGTTAATTGAAAACATTTAATTTAAAATAAAATTTAAAGAATAAAATATAAAGTTTTTTTTGTTTTGTGGTACCACAAACAAAAAGATTCTGAAGTTCGTTAAATTTGATTTTGAGGATCTTCACCCCAGACTACTACTCTGAGCTCCTCTTATGAGACCAAACAAAGTCGAAACAGTGACTGTCAGGAGATTGAGTAAATTTAAAATTTAAATATTATATTAAATATAACATTGGGAATAGCTTTGAAAAAAGCTGTTTTCGCGTTAGGTTTCAAAAAACCCTCTGTCATTGTTACAGCACCGACTTAGGAAACGAACTCTGGTTTTAGTCTTTCGCTTTGTTCATCACGTTTTTCTTTCAGCGCATTTAATTAGCTCGAGGGCTGCACTGTGAACACAGTCTCAACTGTGCTGTTGGGCTGTTAGCGCGCCGCGAGCAGTTCACAGATCACTGTTCTAGAAAATTCTTTATTCGTTGATCACGTGTGCACTTCTCGTTTTACTGTGTGATCAGTCATCGTTTTTCTAGTTTTGTTGAGTTCAGTTGGCGGAAGGACGTCTTGTTATGTTCAAAGTCATATCCCTGCACGGCGCAGTTTTTAGTTATTTTATTTTATACCCGAGTAACTTTCAGTTGTTTTTTGCCTTTGAAAGACCTGAATCCCTCGCTATTTTTGCCTGATTTACCTGAACCTACCTACTTTTCCTACCTATGTTCCCTTTGGTTTTACATTGCCGTGAGAGTTTTTAGTTCGATCAATTAATACTAAGTCGTTCTATTTGTTCTTCTCTGGTGATTCTCGGAGGTTCAAGTTCAGGCAGCAAGTGGATTGATCTGCAGAAGGTGAAAGCCCAAGCGCTCCTCTTGGGCCCCGTGTTATAGGCAGGGTCAGTCTGTAACAGTCATAACTCTTTAAGAGCTTCGTCTTTCGAAGCTCTCAAAGAGCTTTTTTAACGCGAAAACAGCTTTTTTCAAAGCTATTCTCAAGTTCTGTACCGCCAACCATTTATTCAAACATAACATTAATTTAAAATATAACGTTAATTTAAAATAAAATAACGCTGAATGTTTATCCGCAAATCGAACCTATCACGTAGTATCAGTCAACCTATCATGTAGTATCAGTAACTGCGCGCGGTACCGCTCGGCCATGTGGCTGATAATGGTTCATGGCAAGGTAATTTTAGTATGACGGATTCGCAGAGTAAGATCGAACTGTGAATGCTTCCTGCATCGAGGAAAAATTATCGTAATTAACAGGTTTTGTAAAATTAACTCCAAATATCCACGCTGAAGGATCGATAATTTTAATAAATTTCTTGTGATTATTCGTTTTTCTCGTTGGACACTTGTATTGAAGGTATGACATAAATATTATTTGAGTAGGCCTATTGCTAGCGTTTACAGCAGTTTTTATGAAGGCCTACTTTTTGTATACACGTATGTTAGTCTAAACTCTAGTTTATTACTTGACCAGCCAAGGAATCGAACCCCAGACATGCCACACCGTTAGCGGTGCCACCACCATTTATATAAAACAGGTTTCAACACCACACCAACTGCTCATTCAATTCCTAAAGGTTGCAAATTAGCAGGTGACGCCTTACAACATAACATTACAACAGATGCAATTGATGTCCAGCTTTTCAGTGCGATCAATGCGCTGTAACGAAATTACATAGGAGTGGTCGGCCACCTGCTGTCTACCACATCAAGAATCCCGCTAACTGCCTTTTCCAACAACACCACAAGGAAACTTGCCGGCATGATATTGAGACATCGGAAATGTGATTGTGATCCGGGTGTTTCTTGGCCTGCGGACACTGGGTGTGTAAACGGGGTAATTGTTGCTATTCGCGGGCTGTCACTTGACCCGAAGACCACTGGTCCCTTCGTGACTGCCTGTCGCTGCGAGTAATGTTAGAGTTTTTTTGCTAAATATTGAGTTTGTGCGAACCAATTGGCAACGAAATAAACTCTGTTCTGTTCTTGTTCTTCACACTGTCCCTTTAATGCTGAGCGTCAAGTAGGGAAGCTGCGAACACCAATTTTAAAGTTATTGGTTTAACTTGACGCGGAATCGAAGCTGAGTGTAATCGTAAAATTTCCCAGGAGGCGTAGCCAGCGAAAGTTTGGACGGGTCAAAATACAATAAGCCAAACAATCCCCTATTTTTAGGCATACTTCTAAACAGGTTGGCCAAAAAGCGGGAAACTATATAGTGCTTGGACCCCATTTTTTAGCCAAAAATTTTTTCTCGTGAAATCCTCTATATGACAATTTCAACAGGGCTCAGGGTTTGCCCATGGAATGATTTCCTGTTTTGCGTTTAGCTTTGAAATAAAAGTGTCGAAAACAAGATGGGAAAACACTTGTTGTGCTGTAAAGTAATCAATCAGCTGGCTTCCCCCACCTTTGAGTAGTAGGCAGTAGGCCCTTTGGCCGTCAGTGAAAAAGTAGCTTGTTTACAGTGCTTTCATCACTTTTGCGCCATACAAGGACAGCAAAAGTTTACATTGCACTCGCAATGTTACGCTGAAGCGTGTAACGAGTGGCAGGGTCCATCTCTATGCCTAGGCAACACAGCTCCGAAAAAACGTCGCGGCAGCGGTGGTGACACTGTGCCGATTTAATCGGCCCGGGAATCGAACCTTAGACCTCTTGCATTGATAGCGTGTGCTTAACAACTGATCTAACCGGCCAGTTCAACAGCAATATCGACTTCCTAATCAAAAAACTAAACTTGAAAAAATCAAATAACATCTTCATTATGCTAGAAGGATTACACTTAAGCGTGTAAGCTTATAATTAGTGATGGGGTCCATCTCCGCCACCTCGCGCCTGGGTGACACAGCTCCGAAGAATATCTCAGCGACGGCGACACTGTGTTCAATTTGACCCGTCCGGGAATCGAATCCGAGACCTCTGGCACCGGTGTCTGTAGCGCTACACCAATTACAGGAACATAAGCTTTTCTGGTCTTGACCTGCTCATTTAAAATATTAAGCCAAAGCTATCAACATTAGCAACAATAATGCAACTTATGAAACATTTGAGGGGCATCTGCATAAAATCATGCACTCTGCTGTAACCAAAAAATCGAAGTAAAAAGAGGTGGTGTCAATGTGGTGTTGGTAGGCGACTATACTACACCGGCACATGCCGGATGCGGTAACTGTTGCTGGTAACAACGCAGTATGTTTCCATACTGCTATGTTGCCAGGAACAGGTACTGCTGCTGGCATGTGCCTGTATATTAGCCCACAGCACGCTGGGCCCAAACGATCACTGCACGGTACAAGTACTGTATCATATTGATAGCACTTGTAGAGCCACCAACTTAACCGCGGACCTCACCTCTGTCCGAGATAACGCACGAATCATATATAAAACAAACATGCTTGAAAATTTTTAACTTGTGGTACTTAGCGCATGGAGTATGACGCAATATCGCTTACGCACTGAACTGATGATTCATAAAGCTGACTACGCACTAAAACAGGCTATGCAAATGCACCTGTTTTCAAGAATTATGATCGATATTTACAAAATTATGATCGATATTACGACATTTCTGATTTCGCAATTTGCAAACGTATCTAAAAGAAGCAATCACTGCTTACTGTGCTTGACAATGGATACAATTCACATCAATGAACAGCTGTTGTATCACAAAAGCCATCAGGAAGGCTAAGGGATCTCAATACTTTGTAAAATCATAGCTGGCTTGAGATCCTGCAATTTCACGATTCAACCTATTCGTGAACCGTGACTAGCGTAACGTTTTGAGAAATTTAAAGTAGCAGCGGGCAAGTGGGGGCTTTTCAGAATCAGAAATCTTTCAGGTTTTAGCAAGTATTTATTATACATAGATTGATTGACAATCCAAAGCAGAATGTAATTTAGCCGAACAGTATTAAATTAACAGCTTTTCTGGCGTGAGGTACCAATAAGCTTGCTTGAAGAACTCCGAAATGATGGCTAATTTAAACCAACCAAAAAGGATGCATCAATAACAGTCTTGTAGCTTTAAATTAGCCACATTAAAGAATGCGAATATTATTTGATGGATAAGAATAAAGATTTATATTATTGGTTAGACATAGTTACTGTAAAACTTTGCTAGTGCATTAGCTAGTGGTAAAATTGGCTATAAACAGTGGTGAGCAGTAACGAGTTACAATTGTAATTCGTTACTGTAACCGGTAACGCTGTTACACTTGAAAAGAAGTCACGAATTGCGTAACGAAATTACTTTATTGGCGATATTTCAAAGTTACTAGTTACTCGTTACTATTTTACAATGCGCTTTATTGTACGTATTAAATGAAAAGTTAAAATAATAAAAATTAAGCAAATGTCATTTTTCTGTGGACTTTCGGAAAGATTTAACTTTATGCGAATGAGATTGAGTTGGAAACAAAACAGGTTTGTGACTGATGGACAGAAAGTCCAGACCAGACTCCAGCAGTCTAGCACCTTTTGAAAATCTTTATTCGAAGCGACCTGCAGCTGCTGGAAGTGTAAAGTTTCACACTTTGCAACGAAACGAAGAAATAAAAAATACAACAAAGTGAGAAAGCGATAGAGCTCCAGATTTTTTTAATGTTTTTTTTGCGAAGCAAAGATTTTTTTGAAGCCCTTTCAGAGTTACAACATGCGCTACTGTTCCGCCAGAAATGTTCTTTTTTGAAATTCTCCGGCGGGCGAAATATGCTGTGTGCGGGTAAGAAAATAATTGGAAGGGTTTGAAAAAAACACTTCACCGATTTTTAAGATTCGCAAGGCTTGATTGATGAAAAATATATGATCAAGCTCAAGCAATTTTTTTTCACCAGTTCAAAATGACTTGTATTTGTTTTGTATACTATTGATTGTTAGTTTAAAATCTTTGGGTATAGATCTTTTACATCATAAGAAAAAAGTTATAAGCCTAAGTTATTCTGGTTGGTAGAAGTGGGTTTTTAAATTGCTCTTGGGATTTGTTGTTATTTATTGCAAAGGCAGCAATGTGGCATTTAATTTTGGGAATACAAACGTGGCTATGATATTTTCTTTTTGACTGTAGGCTTTGTTAGGCTAATTAGTTGAAACATATTTAGTTCTTAATAGCGGTATTTATTTGGGCGAAACAGTTACTAAATGTGCATTTGTATGGTTTTTCAGGTTTGAATTTTGCGCTATAATTTTTTTCGTGTGTCGGCCCATTTTAGCTGGTCTTTTTGTGAGTTTTGGTAGTGCGTTTCAAAATATGGCAACACTGAAGCCCTTATGCGACCAATTTTCAACAGAAAAAGAGCATCGAAATCGTTGCATTAAAATTTTTAAACATCTGCCAAAAAAGAACCTTTTAATGTCCAAGATTTTCTGCTGCAAAGTTAAGGGAAACTTTTGTTAAATGAAACACTGCCCTACCATGTAGCGCCGCTGTGGAAGATTAATTTCACTTGGAAAAGACGTTTTAAAACCGAAACCTTCTGGCCTGATTGACCGGCATTGCGAAACGCTGGTCTATTTATGAAAAACCGTTGCGGTGTGTTGATATTTGAAAGGCTGTTGCGTTGCCTACTGGTTTTACCATTCGTAATTTACTTCAAAAAAATCTAATCTTCATTACACTCGCCATATTATGCCGAAGGGTGTAAGTAGTGGCGTGGCCCATATCCTTAAGTTAGCGCCTGGGCAACACCCACTCGTACTCCGAAGAAACGTCGCAACAGTTACGAGCCGTTAGCGACGCTGTGTCCGATCTGACCTGCTGAAGGAACAAACCCCAGACCTATTGCACCGATAGCCACTGTCGCTGTATTGTAATGTCAACCGGCGGCTCGTTATTCACTTTTCGGTATTAAAATTCGTTTTTACTACCAGTGTTTTTTTAAGGCGTTTTAAGGAACCAAGACGATCTCTCCAGTACGCTTCTTTTCCATGTTTTTTAAATAGGCGCACTTACAACATATTTATTTAATCACAATAGTTTTTGGTCTTTTAAAACTTGTAATCGGTTCTTTTTAAAGTCGAATTAAAAAAAAAACAACACTGTCTGCTGCCCGTAGCCTATGGTGCTACGCAATGCAGCTGCTTTGGATTTAACGTAAACCAAATCAAACAAAAGAAATCTTCATCATACTCGCGGTTTTACCCCGAAGCGTGTAACGAATGGCGGGGCCCATCTCCCCGGCTTAGCGTCTAGCAACACAGTTCCGAAGAAATGTCGCAGCGGTGGCGAGCCATTGGTGACTGCCGACTGTCCGACCCAGGAATTAAACCCAAGACCTCCCGCACCGGTAGCGATGTATTTATGACTACACCAACCCGCCGGTTTTAGCGTAAACTAAGGTTGAAAAATTTTTGAAAGTAACGAAAAGTTACAAGTTACATTTTCAAAAAGTAACGAGTAACGGTAACTTAGTTACAATTTTTTACTAGTAATTGTAACGGTAACTTCGTTACTTTAAAAGTAACGAGTACCCACAACTGGCTATAAAGTAGCCTACATTGAAATGGACGAGTCGTACAATCCAAGTATGCCGCTACCAACTAATATCAATGAAAGAAATGCTGCAATAAATCATGGCAAAATTGTTTCAACAAAATCACAGCATGAATATCCTCGAAGTGCTAAAACTAATCGACGTTTTATTGTCGAATGGTATAAAGACCACTTCTAGCTAGAATATTCCGACGTGTTGGACGCTGCGTTTTGTTTTTATTGCCGTGTCTTCAATGCCACAGTAAGTAGACTTAAATGAGGCTAGTTTTAAAAACTTATGTACCGGTACATTGTTTCAGAAACACAAATAAGTTGGTCGCATTTCATCTACGAAAACCCGTAGATTCGACTTATTATGGGTGAAAGACTATGGATCGATACCAGAGTTTCCAACGTTGCCTCAGTGCTGCCATTGGATCACCGCCAATACAGCATTAGGCTAACTCGTTTACAAATATGGGGTATAGCGCAAAAGGTAACACTCTTTATTTTAGAATTTCTCAAAAAGCTACGTTTTTATATTTAGTGCATGTTCATGACAGAGACATTTAGCCCTGTCATTGAAAAGTTCTGCTTTGTTGGTGAAAAGCAGGGCCGGCGCCAAGGGGGGGGGCAGGCTGCTTTTAATGGTTCGTACGGCATTCCGTTCCAAGGTACTGTACATGTTTACAATGTCTAGGCCTATACTTAGAATGCGGCAGCAATAGTAAGCGAACCTATGGCACGCCGCAGATTTTTTTTGGCACACCACTTGATACTTTAATCTTGATTTTGTTTAACTCAGGGGTTTTCAACCTTTTTTACACAATCGCCCCTTTTCGGATAGTGTGGGTCCAAATTGCCCCCACAAAGCCTTCACTTTGTAGAGCTACTTACTATTTTTCCCACTGAAAACAGGTGAAGACAAACAAAAGGTCTTCACGCCCGTAGAGCTACTGTTTTCCTACTAAAATCAGGTGAAGACCAAAAAAAGGTCTTCACGTCCGCAGGGCTATGTTTTTGTTTTTTTTAATGTAATGGCTCGGCTTGCTCTCGCTAAACTTTATTTTTAATATTTTGGCACGTTCGCCAAAAAAAGTTCGCCACCAGGGCGGGCTCGGGGGGATGTGGGGGATGCATCCCCCCCACCAGCCATTTTCAAACATGTTTTTGATGCATACAACTTTTTGAACCATAATTTTGAACCTTTTCGATAACAATAAGCCTTACGCCCTAATAAGCAATCATAATCGAAAATGTACGAACAAAATGCATTATATTTGGTGCAACACTCAAAATTAGGGACAAAAAATTTAAACAAAATTTGTTCAAAAAGCACTATAACGGCCTCTCCAGAGTGTAAATTTTCAAAACTTTTCCGGGGTAGCATGCCCCCGGGCCCCCCTAGAGCCTTTTCTATTCTCAATATGTTTCAAAATAATTCTGCGCCAAAAAACTGCGCTTGAAAGTATGTCGAAATTGAGTGCCCCTCCCTGAAAAATATTCTGAATCCACCCCAGACATGAAAACTTTTTTTCCAAGGGCTTATTTAGGATTTTTTTTTTTTGGATCTAATTCCTTTGTACTTAGTTAACATTCAACCTAATTCAAAATTTCACCCCCACCAAAATTTTGTGGATCCGCCTCTGTTCGCCACCCCTGGTCTATCATGTCAGCTCAGAAAGCGGAATCGGAAGTGAATTTCGGATCTCCGGCGCCAAAGTTCAGAGTACAAATCACCAGTCGATACCATCTATAGTTGGTAAATTGACTTTAACTGAGTGGTTTGGCTTATTATAGGTAAAAAAACGCAGTATTGTGAATTGTCTGCTTGGAGTAACTAGTTGTTGGGAAAGCTCTCTCTTCCATTCCGTGGTCATACCGTGGTTACAGTGTTTATTTCCTTTAAAAAACTGTTTGGAAACGTGGTGTGTTTTTTTGAATTATCTGTTTCGGTACACAAGACATGCCTGGTATCATAGGCGCACGCAGGGTGGGAGACAGTGCCATGGCCCCTCTCTTGTGGTCCTGTAATAAGGTGCTAAAACCTAACTTTCAGTTTGTAATTTCTCAAAATAATAATGGTTGCAGTCTCCTTTCACATATTTTAGCCAAGATTCTGCTTTTAGGCATAAGCTGTGAAAATGTTTTTGCATTGTCCATAATGCCTGCACTCACTGCATGCCCTTTTGCGATGAAAAGTGTGCTAAAAGGATTTCTTTTTAATGAGAAAAGGGTAAAAATGTTATTTTATGAGAAAAGTTTTTTTTATGAGAAAAGAGCTAGGCGGCTGGGCCCCCAGACCCTCTTAGTCTCCGGTGGCGGGGGCTAAGCCCCCAGACCCATGGTTGTACCCCCCCTTGCCAAATCCTGGGTGCGCCACTGCCTGGTATCAATGTCTTACCTCCTAGAGTTTCCGAAAATAGCTGCTTTAACCTAAGATCTTGTTAAAATTATATGTTACAATTATAGTTACAAAAACGAAAAAAATTACCGTAAGAAGTGCAATAGCCTACTTTAGGAATGCCGATTAAACTACACCTACGTAAAGCTAATGTGCCTATCATCTTATTCATGTTTTCGTGTAGCTCTGCAAAAATCACAAGTTATGACGTCATTTCGCCCCCCCCCAATGTTTTTTCCTGGCGGCGCCACTGCCTATGATATGAATATTATTTGAGTACTGCCAGTGTTGTCACATTTGTGTTAACAGTTGAAATATTGAAAAACGTGTATTTTTTAAGTCGATATACTGATTCATAGGCAGGTGACGCCAACAGTAATGCATCAGCTGCATTTCATGTCCTTGATTTCAATCCGCTATCTCGGATACTTTTGGTATTTCCCACATCAAGTAAGATAAAAAGTATGCTATAGGTAAGATTCAAAAATATCAAATCTTCATGATTCATCTTACTTACGCCGAAGCGTGTAACGAGTGGCGCGGCCCGTCTCCGCTGCTTACGCAGAAACGTCACAGCAATGTCGAGCTGTTGGCGACAGAGTCCGATTTGACCGGCCCGGGATTTGAACCAAAGACCTCTCGCACCGATAGCGATGTCTTCACCCACTACGCCTACCAGCCGGTGCTTCAGTAAGATTCGTGAGGTTCGTTTGGGGCTCGAAATATCAGCAGTGTCGAAACAATGCCACTCACTGGCCGCACGAGTGGCAGGCACGGTGATTCACCAAGGCTACCACGGACGCATATTTCGGAATAATTGCACAGAAAATTTCTACTTTGCTTTTCAGCAATGTGATTGGCTAGAGCAGTTACACGAGTATGCTGCGAATAATGAAATTTTTTGTATAGTCTATTACCACCACTTTACCCCATCCCGAACTATTCGATAAAAAATTATACGTTGACGAAACAAAGTTCGTTGAAAATAAAATAGAAACCAGAGCAGAGTCGAACCCGGTTTCAATGAGAAGCAGCCCAGCGTAAGAACTAGGGCAAGTATTTGTAGCACTAAAATTCTGAAAAAGTTGCATTTATTTTTAAGAAAAGTTGCACTAAAAAGTTGCATTTATTTCTCAAGAAAGTTGTAGTAAAAAGTTGGATATGGGACTATGCACAACGAGCATAAGCGCCCGCAGGGAGGGGAGCAAAAGGGGCAAATTGACCCCCCAAATATTTTTTGATCATTTTTCTAAATCGCACAAATTCGCTTAGTTTGTTTTTAGGGCTGTACTCTCCTTACCCTTCCCCCCAGTTCAAAATACTTTGTTTATGTTTAAAATTTTTTGTTATAGTGTTTATCATTTTCAGATCAATCGCTTGTTTGATCAAAATTGCCCATATATGGGCGATGAAGCAGCGAGAACTCTGCCTCGTCTACCATGGCGAAGACTTTAAAACCTATGCAAAGCGTATCTCGACAATATTGCCAAGGATATATCATGCTGAGTTGCCAGAGCGATACACGATTTGAAGCAGTGCCTTAAATATATGACGTCATAATAAAAAGACAAAAACATTTTGTTATTCGACAAACCGCAATTTATAAAATATAGGCATTGCGTAGGTAAGGTAGTAAATTTTCCTTTTAGCCACTAGCCAGAAGTTATGTTAAAATGGAGGAAGAATTAATGTAAAAATGGAGGAAGAATTAGCATCAAAGTCAAAGAAGTGTTTTTTAAAGCTATGCGATTAATCTGAAATTGAGATAGAATGTACGAAATAAAGGAAGACATACTTCAGATCTAGGTAATACGCTTCGACAATCGACAGGGTCAATATAAAGATCCTTTTCTACTCTAAAAACAATCAAAACTCGTCGGATGCTATTGAAGTGAAAAAGAGGGTCTTTCATCGCTGGCAACAACCGCTATTGCGATGGGCAGACCTCAATTGTGACAAAAAGTGACTTTTACTACAAAGTCGTAGATGTTTTCGTCTCAACCGATAGGAGAGATTACAATCTCTTATATTCATGTTTGTTAAAACAGATATACACGAAAAAATAGATAGATGTGGCTCAACTTGCTGATGTATTTGCCTTTACGGCACATCGTCAAATGGAATTATATTAATATTAGTATTTCTGTGCATTTTTTTTTTCTTTCGTTGATTTCTTTAATATTTCCGTCCCTTTCGTAGCGTAACTTCACACGAGTAGATAGGAAGCAGGAGCTTAAGGGGAGGGGGGCATTATATCATACCTCCCCCGCGTTTGACTCGGCCTTTTACTAAAAAAGAGCAAAGTTAATGGTGCCAAGTGACTGAAATATACTAAACTTTTTTGATGGTTTCTATCACTTCAGGCCAGGGGCAGATCCAGAGGGTAGGATGAGTGGAATGTATCCTCCCACCATTTTTAAAAATGTTTTTGATGTAGGCCTATACAATTTTTCTATAATTTCGAACCTCTTCGATAGCATTTGCGCCTTAGGGGAACTGAAGAGCAAAACTGTTTTTTCAGAAATGGCGTTAGAAATTACACTGAGTTCTATAGTGACTGCAGAAATTTTCAATCGTTTTTAATTAACCAGAAATTAAACGTTTAACTTGTGATCATGACGTCATGGAGGTCCGTGACGTCATTGAAAAACGCGTGGATTACAGACAGCGGTAAGGTTTGCGTAGTTGTGTGCGTGCAGTAATGCGGAACGTAGACCTCCATGACGTCATCATCACAAGTTTAGCGTTTAATTTCTAGTTAATTAAAAATGATTGAAAATTTCTGCAAATCAAATCAAACCAAACAAGTTTATTTTATGCGAACACGAAAGGTGCCAACTGGTAAAAAAAAAAACTCAGTGCAATTTCTAACGCCATTTCTGAAAAAAACAGTTTTGCTCTTCAGTTCCCCTTTAAGGACGCATAATCGAAAATGTGAGAACAAAATGCATCATATTTGGCAAAGCACTCAGAATTAGGGTCAAAAACTTTAAACAAAATTTGCCTGAAAATTATTCAAAAAGCACTAAAATAGTCATTACAGCATGAAAATTTTCAAAAATTTGCTGGGGTAGCATGCCCCCGGACCCCCCTTAGAACCTTTCTTGTTTCTCAATCACCTTTAAATTTGTTCTGTCGAAAAAAATATGCTAGCGAAAATGTGAAAACTATGCCCCCATCCCCTTTTGAAATTTCTCACTACGCCACAAATAATTGGAAGTTTTCACTATTTTTTGCCAACCAAAAGAAATCTTCGATTTACTTAAATTTGCTGTTTGGGGGTATTATAGGCCTGCTACATGTCGCCTCTACGGGCGCCCATGCCTACATCAAATCATGCACTCTGCTGCAACTAAAGAATCGAGGAAATAATGGGCTTTGAATAAAAAAAAGTAAGGTCAATTGAGGAGTTGGATGGCGAGGATAACTTACAGGCTCATGCCGGTAGCGGTAACTGCTGCTGGTAACAAGGCAGTGTGTTTCCACACTGCTTTGTTGCCAGCGGCAGTCGCCGCTGCTGGCGTGAGCCAGTATGTTATCCCACTGCTCGCTGGGCCCGATCGAGCAGTGCCCGCTGCAATTAATGCATCAATTTGACGACATCGGTATTGCCACCAACTTAACTGCGGACCTTACCTGATTCCGACTCAGCGCATGAATCATATATAAAACAAACATCCTTGAAAATTTTTAACTTGTGGTACTTAGTGCATGTTACATGACGCAATATCGCTTACGCACTGAACTGATGAATGAAGCTAACTACGCACTAAAGCAAACCATGCAAATGCACCTGTGTTTTCATGAATTATGATCGATATTTACAAAATGGAACTGGCAAACTACAACCTTTGCTCTTTGGAAGTTAAAATCTTTTTTTATTAATTGTTTTTTACCGTACGAATTTTACGTTTGAATGCTGACGATACAAATTATTCGGTAGGCCTGTGGCAAGGAAATTTCAGAAGGCTAACAAACAAAATAATAAAATCTATCTATTGATAGAAAAACTGTTAAGTTGTAACTGACAAATTTTGTAAAATTTAATCAACTCCTTATGCTTAAGCCTAGGAATCGATGATTTCAATAAAATTTTAAAAGCTTATACGCATTTTTTGTGATTACTGTTTTTAGCCTTGGAGACTTCCACTAAACCTGTGATATGAATATTATTTTCGTACTGCCAGCAGTGGCGTAGCAGGGGGGGGGGGGTTCGCCGCGGGCGGCACGCCTTGGAGGCGGCATTTTGGATAAGCTTTATGCAATTTTTTTTCTTAATTATTTTGAACAACCATTACTTTGCTATATCACTTACTCGCTAATCGTACATCATCTTACAGCGTTGCTTAGTGTCCAGGCGCAAAGTTGCGGAAATGGGCCCGCCATCTCGTTTACGCTTCAATACATTCCAGCGAGTATAACTAAGATTTGATTTTAATGTTTATTATGTCACAATTCACAATTGCGAACTGTTTTCTTCTTCTTTGCATTATTTGAATCGCCATGCCCCCCCTTGCAACGTAATAAGGTACTAAAACCAATGTAATAAGGTGCTTTAGTCTACATTTTCTTGAACCAATAATGGTTGCAACCTCCTTTCACTTGTTTTAGCCAAGCTTCTGCTTTTAGACATAAGGTGCGGAAATATTTTTGCATTGTCCATAATGACTGCATCACTGCATGCTCTTTTTTGATAAAAAAAGTGTGCTAAAATGAGTGTTTTTTTATGTGAAAACCGTAAAAATTCGTTGGCTGCTGGGGGCTCCGCCCCAGGCCCCCGGTTATGGACCCCCCTCTGCTACATCTTGGGTGCGACACACACATTGCATATCATTTGGGCGTATTATTGTTGTGTTGACGGTACGGAAATATAAGACACTAACTAACTTTGTTAATACACGCTAGCTTTGTAATCTGACAGCTTGCGAGTCAGCTGCAGCTTGCGAGTCAGCACGCTTTTAATTGAAGCATATTTTGTCATGCAGAATAGATAATTGCATATGAAGCTGATTAATGCTTAAAAAATTATTGCTCATTCGGATTCGGCAATTTTTTGAACTGCCCTGGGCGGCAGAACCTCTAGCTACGCCACTGACTGCCAGTGTTGTCACATTTGTATTAACAAGGCCTAGTTGATATATTGAAAAACGTGTATTTTTTAAGTTGATATACTTAGTAGTCTCTAATTCGCAGACAGGTGATGCCAACAGTAATGCATCAGCTGCATTTCATGTCCTTGATTTCAATCCGCTATCTCGGATACTTTTGGTATTTCCCACATCAAGTAAGATAAAAAGTATGCTATGGGTAAGATTCAAAAATATCAAATCTTCATTATTCATCTTACTTACGCCGAAGCGTGTAACGAGTGGCGGGGCCCGTATCCGCTGCTTACGCAGAAACGTCACAGCGATGTCGAGCTGTTGGCGACAGAGTCCGATTTGACCGGCCCGGGATTTGAACCAAAGACCTCTCGCACCGATAGCGATGTTTTCACTCACTACGCTTACCGGCCGGTGCTTCAGTAAGATTCGTGAGGTTCGTTTGGGGCTCGAAATATCAGCAGTGTCGAAACAATGCCACTCACTGGCCGCACGAGTGGCAAGCACGGTGATTCACCAAGTTCACCGCGGACCTCAATGTCGTTTTCCACAAATCATGATTGTGTAATAATAATGCATTCGGTAAGCGCTTTTTTCTAACGGAAATTTAGATCAATAGCGTTTAAAAAAACAACGAAAATCGTAACAGTAGAAACAGAAGAATCACTGTCGACAAAATATTGCTAATATTTGATGATTGTGGAGCAGAAGTATTTGGCCCAGTAAACAGTATAAGTAAATACTACAAGTAAATTGTGATCATGATAATAAACAGTACTGTTTTAAACTAACACTGCAAGTAAAATTTGATTTTCAGAAAACATCACGGAAGATTGCCATTGAAACAAAACCATCAATTTTAGAATTCTCGGAAGCAAAAGAAATAGAAACGCAAAAAAAGTCATAAAAACATAGCGACGAAATATTTTCCCATTTTTAATCTAGAATAAAAATTATAAAGTTTGCAGTAGTAAAATTCAGTTATAATCTTATGATAGAAAGGTTTGAGGCCAAAAATATTCTACGGTATTTATTTTAATCAATCACATGATAACAATGCTTATAGTAAAACTGTTAAACTGCATGCAGAGCAGAAGCGCTCCCCAACCGACGGAGGGTTGGGGGCAGAGCTCCCAGTCACCAACAGATTTTTAAGGTTTTTACAAGAAAAACACTCATTTTAGGGTAGTTTCTTATGTCAAAAAAGGACACACCGGTACTTGCAGTGACTATTGAGAACACAAAAATGTTTTAGTAGCCTCCGTCTAAAAGCATAAGCTTGGCTAAGAAAATGAAAGAAGGCTGCAACCATTTCTAGTTAAGTAGTTACATTGTAGACTAAAATGTAGGTGTTATAATCGTTTTTACAATTTCCTTACAATAACTCATTGAATGGTTAATGAATTGATATTATTTTTACACGTTTATGCGTTGTACTTAAAATCAACTACTGCGTGATATCTTTTCTCGCTTACGCAGACAAATGCAATTCAAGTTGGTAAAGTCAATGCCTTGTCAGTATAATCTACAACCACGTCAGGCCAGGGGGGGGCATGGCTTCGCGTGGCTCCGTACGCCAATGATGCAAAGTGACCAAACTGTTTAGTAGCTGCACTATACGTGAGAGCATATAGCTGTTTAGCAATGTTAGCACTGTCAGCGAGATCGTAAAGATCACTACCGAAACTCACATAAAACATAAAACAAAGATAAATAATAATTTGAATGTGTGCATCGTACAAAACTCAGTATAACAAAATCTAATGTTTGATCAATACAAGTCTTCAAAAACAGGTTCAAAAAGGCATAAAAGCAAAACCAATCCACCTGTAAATTTCGCAGATGTACTTTCACGTCGATGTGCTTAAATATAATTGAGGTCAACAACGGTTGTTGGTGTCGCCAAGAACTCAATGAAGGTCGTTGATGTCACGATTGCTCCTTACTATACACTAGAAGCTACTGGTGCCACCAACAACACACTCATTGTGCATTGCTTTAACAAAGCCATGCTTCGGTTCTCCACTACTCGAAGGGCCCCTTAACGAACGAGCAGCGCACTTTGGAAGCGAGTAATGAATCATTAACAGAAATCATTATGGTAATGTTACCAATCAAACCACGGACCTCACTGAAAAGCCGCACGATTCATATATAAAGCAAGCATTGTGAAATATCTTAGACTTGTGGTACCAAAGTATACAATCGTATGACGCAACACTGCATAAGCTCTAGCTGAATGTTATTGTAAATCATAATGAAGCTGAAATCGCAATTTACAACAAACAAATCGAAGCATCTGCAGCAGCTTGGTCAACGTATATTGTACTGTAGGAAAATTTGAAAACATCTATCGAAACTTAACGCAATTTATGTCGCTTTCATTAAATAGCTACGTTATAAGAAAAGCTCAAGATTCAAATAACGATTCAAAAATACATCAACTTTTCACTAGCACACCTACAGAACTATCACCGCATCACACGAATATCTGTAACTAGCGCATGTCCCACCAACCGTCCGAAACGAGTGGCGAGGCCCATCTTCGTGACTTAGCGCCAGGGCAACACAGATCCGAAAAAACGTCGAAGCGTTGACGAGCCGTTGGTGACAGTGTCCGATTTGACCAGCTCGGGATTCGAACCCAAAACCTTCCGCCCCGCCAGCATTATCTTCAACCACTGCGTTAATCAACCGGCTGGTCAAGCTCGTTCAATCTTGAATTATTTATTAACCTATCCCGACTATCCATGACTTTATTAGGCTCGTACGTCACAAGTTTTCGTAAAATTAGATCGACAACACGTTTACAGCACTTTGGCAAGGGTGAAGATTGTTTGTTTTGTGGAACGGCAAACAAAAGATCTTTGTAAGTCTGTAAAGTGATTTTGAAGATTTTAACGCCAAATTACTCTGAGCTTCTTTGATCAGGGGTGGTATACTGCTCAACTTTTGTTGCACTTAACGCAATGCGTTAACTTTGTTCATTAAGTTAACGCATTGCGTTAAGTGCACAAAAGTTGAGCAGTATACTGCTCCAGATCCGATAAGGTCAAAACAGTGACTTAAAGTTTGATATTTAAAACAGAAAAAAAAAAACAATTCGTTTTTATTAGCTCGGCTTCGGACCTCATTGCACATTGTCATAAAATGAGTAGTTTTGCAAATGTTTACTTTCTGCATACTCACGTTACCGGAGAGCGGATTCAAAAAATTTTAAAGGGGGGGGGGAGTATGGAGGTTAGAAATCAAAAAAAGGACTTAAATCACAGAGTTTTGCGTCTAAAAGTCTCGAAGAATTGATGTATTGATTTGCGAAACTAAAAATCTTGGGGGAACTCCCTCAACTGGAGTTGATAAAGTTGTAGGTTACCCTACTGCTCGTTGGGCGCCTGTACGAGTAGTTGCCGCTGGAATTAATGCGTCATCATCTGGAAACAACCAATTCAACAGCAGGCTTCAACGCACGAGTTCGATTCACGGCTGGAGCCGATCGCATTTGGTATAGGCTATACATCGGATGGCTGCTTACTCGAAGAACGCAAGCTCACTTCGCATTCTCCCCAATTACCGTTGCATTTTAAGTTTAATGTAATTCGAAAATTCCGATTAGTTACTTATATTATTGATTTGTTCATAGCTGTTAAAAAAATATTTTTTGGTTTTTAACCTTACGTCACGAAATCGCCAGCTGCTCAAAAATGTTGCCACAAGTTAACATCAGGATGTATCATTCCTGAAAAGTTCGAGTCTCCAACATTATCGGGGAAAAAAGCCTTGAATTGCACAAACACTTTTAACGTAGTGATTTTTTTTTTTGGTACAAATAATTTTTTTCTAGAAAGTGGAGGAATGTGGGCAAGTTAGTGTAGCCGCGTTGTCAATCTAAGTGGACTACACACTTGAACTCTAGATCGTTACATTGCAAGGCTTCCCGAAACGGTAAGACAAAAAAAGTGAGATCAATGTGGCGATGGTTACGACAACAACATATCAGCTATGTCAGTGCGGAGGTAATATTAAGCAATATGCCAGAGGCAATAGTCCCACTGGCATATTGAAGTATTAGGTCCTACCGGCAAGAGCCAGTATGTTATACCACTACTCGTGGCCTTACGAGAAGTGCCCACTGGATATCATGCGTTTGCATCGGTTTCATCCAACCACTTCAGCCGCGGACCTCAATTCAAAATTGCAGGAATTGTATACAAAACAAGCATGGTTAAAATTTTTTAACTTGTGGTAGTCTACTTACCACGCACGAAATATGAAACATTATCCTTTACGCAAGCTAATGAAGATAATGTCGATCTTACAAAGGAGCAGACCAACAAAATAAAAAAAAAAACAATGCGGAAGCGTTGGCTTTCACGATCTACATTTAGTGCTGACTCATTCAACCTTTGGAGGTATTGTCTCTCTTTTTTTATTCATTGGTTTTTACAAAATATTGATTCTATGTTTGAACGCTCATAAAATTAAAAGAGTACAACATATCTGATATAAAATTATTATGTTACATTGGACTGAAAAGTTCAACAGTAATTAAGCGAGACTGCGAAGTGAGATTGCTCTATTCGAGTCAGCAGCCACCCGGTATAAAAGTCAAATGTGATCGGTTCCAGCCGTGAATCGAACCCGTCACGTACGATTTGTCATCTCTCACCTGCCAGCAGTACCGTAGCTACACTAAGACCATGTTACTGATATAACTTCATGGCAAGGCAATTTTAGTCTAACGGGCTTCACATGCATACCTCGCGTTTCGTAGAAAAGCTATCGCAATTCACAGATTGTGTGAAATCAAATCAATCAACTCCAAACGTTTAAGCCAACGAATCCAAAATAATCAAATTCCAAAAATCATCAAATCTTCATTTTACTCGCGGTACCGAAATTACACCGAAACGTGTAACGAATGGCGGGATTGACCTCAGCGGCTTAGCGCCGGGCAACACAGCAGCTCCCAAGAAACATCGCAGCGGTGGCAAAAACTACTTTGTTCGATATAACCGAGCCGCGAATCGAACCCCAGACCTGCCGCACCAATAACGATGTCTTTTAATAACATTTTAAAAACTTACGCACTCTCTCTTATAACAGTTTTTACCTTTAAAACTTACATTAAATGTATAATATGAACATTATTTGAGTACTGTCAGAATTGTTTAATTCAGGGGTCTTGAACCGGGGGGGGGGGGGGGACATTGGCTCCCCTAGGGTCTGGGATACCATGAGCGCAAGGTTTAATAATAGCAATTAACTACAAGAGACCAGCGGACGGTTGTAGCGACTACGAAATATAGACCAAAAATTTTATTGCTGTGCGGGGAACCATTGGTATCAAGAGTCTCTAGAAAAAGGCCACAAACCATAGAAGGTTGAAAATCACTGGTTTAATTAGTTGTTATCTTAAATAAGGTGTACTTTTTTCAAGTTGATACACTTCTTTCGCATGCAGTTTTATTAGTATTGAAACACTTTTTTAGTATATCACTGTAGAAACAAATCCTCAGAATACAATAAACATGGGACGAAAATAGCTTAAGGAGTACAAATATAACCTCAGCAAATCTTAAAACTGGATGTTTTGACAACATAGGTTCAGCTATCATCATCAGCAGTGTAAGCGAGACTGTACAAACTGGAAAAATTAGAATTTACAATTCTCACAAGTCAAGCAAACCTTGCTACACAAACAACAAAACGCTATATAGAAGAAAACTTAAATGTTAACTAATTTAGTAGTAGAAAAATGAGGTCTAATTAGCAGACAGGTGACGCCCAACAACATTGCATTAGATGCATTTGATGTTCAGCTTTTCAATCCGCAGTCTCGGTTACATTTGATATTTTTCACATCAAGTAAGGTAAGTAAGTAGTTGAGTAAGTTTCGTTGGGTTTGTTTGGCGCTCGAAATATCAGCAGTGTCGAAACAATGCCACTCGCCGGCCGCACGAGTAGCAGGCACGGTGATTCACCAAGTCTGAAGCGGACCTCAATGTCATCGCGCGCAATTCATATATAAAACAAACAATTGTAAATATTTTCAATTTGTGGTACCAAACTCAACAAGGCAATATCAAAGGTATGATCAATACAAAGCCTTCGAACAGTTTTAAAAGGACGTGACAGCAAAACAAACCCAAATATATCCAAAAAATATAAAAATAAAACAATTTGATCTTGATTGAGGTACAAAAATTGCTTGAACTTAGCCAAAACCTTATCAAAACTACCAGAACATAGCATAAACTCCGTAGAATTTACTAAACTAGAACTTGCAAAATTAAAAATGAATAACTTAAATTCGTTTGCAAATTTTTAGTGAAATCAAACTTGAACTCATTGAAAAAAGGTTGCGAGTCCTCAGTTCTGATGACTCAAATGGTGCAGCGGTTCTTTATTGGCTACTCGCAGGGCCCTTAACGAGTAATGAATCAATCGTTAACATAATTATTAATTCATCGAGGTAATGTTACCAATCCAGTCTGTATACCCCCCCCGCTTTCCCACAAATAGACTGCAAAGAAGCATAAGACATCAAGGAGTGAAACTATGGAATTCCATTTCAACGGAAATCAAGTCTCTCAAATTTCAACCGTTCAAATCTCGCTTTAAAACTTTTTTTGTATCCAAGTACGACTAATAAAATTAAATGAATTGGCTTGTGTTTGCTGATGGGAGCGCAGCGCCAGGTTTACAGAGGCAACGGCTAACATCACGTCATTTCATATCGATTTGTCTCTCTTTTGCAATGAGGTCGCTGGCTGGCCGATTTTTTATGAATTCCGTCATTTAAGCTCATACGATAAGTTCCATGAAATTACAGTAAATGATACTGAGTGGTTGCTTGACCCGATGACCGCAGATTTTATCCGCAACTTCTTCGTCGCATTTTGAGTGTTACTTTTATTTCCGCTGCTGCGTGCCTTTGTATTTACTGTATTTACCGAGGCATTACTTGCGCGATGTTAACGAGCTACTAAAATAATATTGCTCTGCACCGTTAACAATTCCATGGACCATAATGGGTTGCTGAACAATTTAATATTTAAATCAATTAAGCATTGTTAAATATCTTAGATTTGTGATACCTAAGTGTAGCAAGCACAGTACATGACGCCATACAAATAAACGAACCTACCGGTTTGCCATATGCAAAAATGGACCTACCTGTTAAGGATTTCGAGATCTGGCAGTGGGTGATTATATTACTATCCCAATACCTAATTGTTTCAGTGGGAAAAATAATAACTTACTTCGATGTAAGTTGACGTAATGGATCGATTTTGGGCTTGCAGAAAAAGCGACGCTGCGCGAATTGATCGGTGTCGAGGTAACGAGCATAAAACTGTCCAAAACATTACATTCAAAATTAGTTTAGTTATAACGCGAGAAAGTTACCGACCGGTTAGCTCAGTTGCTTAGCGCACGCTATCGGTGCGGGAGGTGTGGGGTTCAATTTCCGGGCCGGTCAAATCGGCACAGTGTCGCCGCCACCGTTGCGACGTTTCTTCGGACCTGTGTAGCCCAGGCGCTAAGCCGCGGAGACGGGCCCCGCTACTCGTTACACGCTTCGGCGTAATACGGCAAGTATAATGAAGATTTGATTTTTGTTATCGCGAGAAAGCGATCAAAGCGCTATAATGAGCTCGCTTAGGAGTTGCCGGCCATCTGTCTACCACTCTAAGATGCGGGAATCCCGCTAAGTATCATTCCCTGCGGCACAGCAAGTAAACTTGCCGGCTTGTTCTCCACACTGTCACTTTAATGCTGAGCGTCAAGCAGAAAAGCTGTAAATACCAATTTTACAGTCATTGGTTTGATCTAAAACCCGAGTCGACAGACACAGAGGCGGACGCTCTTACCACTCGGCCATTTGGGTTGTTAAAGAATCACTCACCGAAAAGTGCTGCAGTTTGAGGGCATCATGACCTGGCCAGAACCAGCCTATGTGGCAAACATCGCCCTGGAGGCAGTCCTAAGGTGCCTCCCAGCTACGATATAGTTCCGCAAGATAAACATGCAAAAAATTAATGTAACACACATTGCTCATTCTCTTTTTCAGGGGGGAGAGGAAGCATGTTTTCTTACTAACACTTTTTTCAACGAGCGCGATCTAAGAGCCCCATGCTTTTTTTAGGGAAAGCGAACGGGCGCGATCTAAGAGCCCCATGCTTTTTTAGGAAAAGCGATTGTAACGACTTTTTTAAGGGTGGCCTTATTGACCGGGGGGGACCAAGGACTTTACCCCCTCCTTTAATCCGGCCTAGAATCCAGTAACCCTTTGCCGCAAAAGCAAGAGTAATTTCTCAGGCTTCGTAATTAACGGTTGGCGATGCAGTGACAGACATCTCCATCGGCGCGGGAGGTACTGAGTTCGATTCCCACACACTGTCGCAGACGCCACACTGCGATGTTTCTTTGTAGCTGTGTTGCTTTGGCACTAAACCGCGGAGATGAGCCCCGCCACTTGTTACAATCTTGGGCGTAGTATCGCGAGTATAATAAAAGTTTTGCATGCAGTCTTTTTTAGTTTTTAGGCTACTCCAGGAGCAACTTTAATTGAAGTTAATGTGTTAAACTTGAAAAACAAACTAAATTCCAGCAAACCTGTAATATTGATTTGACACTACGGGCTTGTTTCTTCCCATAAACGTCAAACCATCTTCCGCATTTCGCTTCAGCCTGGTACCCGCGTGATTGGACGATAAATCGAATACGTCACAACTGGAGACCGTGTCGTCACCAAGAACAATTGTCGTCATTGCTGACAAACTATAAAAGAAGAAAGATTGCAGACAAGGCAAAAAAAATTAAAATCTTTGTTATACTCGCGGTATTACCCCGAAGTGTGTAACGAGTGGCGGGGTCCATCTCCGGGGCTTAGCGCCTAGGCAATACAGAAACGTCGCTGCAATGGCGAGCCGTTTGCAACACTATGTACGATTTGACCAGCCCGGTAATTCAACCCAAGACCTACCGCGCTGATAGCGAGTCTACGTTACGCTAACTGTGCGGTAAATGAACTGATAAGTCACAAAAAAACAATTCAGCGTGAATCTATGTGTAATTCGACCTTACTTGGCAGTTCTTGGCAGGGCCATGATGATATATGGCAGCTCAGGAATGGGCTCAACGCTGCGCTGACTAGCGAGTTCCATGAATGCTTGTGTGATCTGTGTCGTTTCTTCTGAAACTGTTACTTCATCGACGTAAAATTGGGCCAAGATAAAGTAGCAGCTACAAAGGTATGATGCAGAAAGATTAATCAAATCTTCATTATAATCGCGGTATTAAGCCGAAGCATGTAATGAGTGGCGGGTCCATCGTTGTGGCTCAGCGTCTGGGCAACACAGCTCCGAAGAAACGTCGCAGCGGTAGCGAGCCGTTAGCGGCACTGCGTCTGATTTGACGAGCCTGGGATGCGAACCCAAGACCTGACGCACCCATAGCACTGCAGACGGTTGAAAGAAAAGCTTTCAGTTTACCTCGCAGATCCATTTCGTTCGTCGGCTTGAAGGAAAGTGACAGAGGGTTCTTCAAATATTCGGTTGTTGAAAACAACGGAATGTAAATGGGTAGGTGCTGCAAATATGAGATTTCAATGATTATAAAGTAATCGATGTCTTCATTTTTATTCTCCTGTCACCAGAAATCGACGGAGGCGCTAGGCGCTATATATAGGACGAATCCAGACTCGCTTGGAAGTTGTCTTTGCTTTGGAGTTTTCCGGTTGGGTTTGCTTCTGACTTCTTTATTTTGCTGCTTTTTAGATCTCACCATGCAGGGATACCATGAAGCATCTTAAACAAGGACGCAACAACGAGCCTGGGGTGGGAGTTGAACCATCAACCTTGCGATCATGGTCGTCGCAAAAACGACACTTCGAGCCACTATGCTGCCGACAAGTTAATAATTAAAGCAAACAAGCAGAAAACACTTCCATGGCTAAGAATGGTTTGAGCTGCAGCGAAATAGGGTTCGATTCCAATGTTGTTATGCTACTTGTAGGCAACTATCTATGCAGATGTTAGCCTAAATTTCATAAAAAAATATGACAGAAACAAGAGTTACTTATCAGTGTGTAAACCAAGGCTGCAAACTCGCGAGTATTTACAATCGAGCTTGAGTTTACTAAAATATGCTAGTCGAGTTTGAGCTCAAGTTCTTCATTTTTATATTTTGTGCATTCAAGTTCGAGTTCAGGAATTTTCACTGAGTTCAAGTAGTTTTTATCAGGTTTACGCTATGATCCAGCATTTTCTGTGAAGTTGAGGATAACTTCAAAACTCAATCAAGTTTTTTCGAGTTCGTGTTCAGCAAGCAAAAAGACCCACTTTACCGAGTTCGAGTTTGCAGTTTTGGTGCGAATAACATTGTGTACATTCAAGCGTTCCAACAATGCTGATGAGGGCGATAGACCCAAACAGCGTTGCCAGAAATTTAAGATACTTGCCTTCAGGTGGAATTAAACAATCACCAGATGGATGAAAAGGAATGCTTTCACCGTTCTTCAAGTAGGCAGTGATTTCAATGAGGTGTTTTCTGTTTGGGAGAGCTGGAAATTGAAGCTGTCGAGTGTTGGGGGGCTCGGTGCGGTAAATATTTTCACTTTCAAGAGCTTGTAACAATCTTGTTTTCGCGTTGATCGCGAAAGAAAATGGAAGGTTTGTGACGTTTATCTACAGTAGAAACAAACCATAAGCAATGAATGATTTTTTGTATTTAGCTGCATTATTATCTTCCTATCACGAGAAAGCGATCAATGTGCTACGAGTTCGCTCAGGAGTTGCCGGCCATCTGTCTATCACTCTAAGATGGGGAAATCTCGAAGTGTCTTACTCAACGGCATAACAAATAAACTCGCTGGCTTGTTCTCCACACAGTCCCTTTAATGATGAGCGTCAAGCAAGGAAGCTGTGAATACCAGATTTGAAGTGATTGGTTTGACCCGACTCGGAACCAAACCAGAGTCTGCAGCTTCAGAGGCAAACGCTCAAACCATTCGGATATAACCTGCAATAACCAGTGTTGGGGAGATTCGAGTCAGTGACTCGACTCGAGTCGCAACAAAAAATGACTTGACTTGACTCGAGTCGATGCACAAATGACTCTGACTCGACTTTAGTGACTCGATCATTACGACTCAAACTCGAGCAGCGACTCGAGCCACTTGCTGATAATCTAATTATTTTCATGAAAAAATATGCCTTAGAAAGAGCTTCGTGCATTCACGATATATTTAAGAGCCCACAGTTTGAGTTGGCTCGCGGCAAATTTAGGTCGTGTTGCAAAATAAATGGCAACTCTGGTATTACGCCAAATGGCTTTATTGCTCGAGACTTTATTGTTTAAGACTAGACTTTACATTTGGAGACTAATCGAGATTCGAGTCTGTATGTCAACAGACTCGACTTGACTGGATTCTGTGGTGCAAATTGACTTGACTTGACTCGAGTCGTTGCACGAAAAGACTCGGACTCGACATCATTGATTTGAAACTCGAATCGGACTCGACTAGCACCGACTCGTTCTCAACACTGGCAATAACCATCAGGTCTTTTTTAACAAAGAATCACTCACCGAAAAGTGTTGCAGCTTGAGGGCATCATGATCAGGCCAGGACCAGCTAATGTGGCAAACATCACCCTGGAGCGTAATCACGGTCTGAGCAGTGGCTGATGTTGTAATTACTCCTTGATCTTGCAGCGGAACAGTGCAATATTGAGGCAGGACCGATACCTAGAATAAAAATCGTAATTCGTGTCAATAAAGAATTAGTTACATTTTTAACTTTCGATTATGTTCGGACTTACAGCAGAAGTTTTGCCTGCGCAAGTTTGACCTGGCATCGAGCCTGCGAACTGCGGGTTCATCTCTGCGCCTTAGCGCCTGATGAGTGGCACACCTCCGAAGAAACGTCAAAGCGGTGGCGATTGACATTGGCAACAATGTGTCCAATTTGACCGGCATGGTAATCGTACCCAAGACCTTACGCGCCGATATATATAATAACTTAACTCGAAATATCTAAAAGTTAACCATAATCACCTCTACTTGGTGGAGTTGTTCTGGATCTAATTCAGGGAGGACTACTACAATTTCCTTGCTACTCTGAGGTACCACATACTTCACCACAGGGCTACCAATGGTCACCCCATCACTGTCCACTTGTGTGGCACTCACACAATGAGTAAGGCCCACTGCGAGCGGATGGGGAAGAATGGTGGCTTCAATTTCAGAGGTAAATTGCGCAACCAGTGGGGAAGTTAGCTGAGTGATTCGTGGAACACCTCGATCTAAACATAAACATAAATAATATTCATACTAAAAAAATCAAATCTTGGTTATACTTGCGGTATTACGCCGAAACGTGTAACGAGTGGAGGCGATTTCCGCAGCTTAGCGCCTGGGCGACAGCTCTGAAGAGACATTGGAGCGGTTGCGAGCCGTTGGCGACACAGCGTCCAATTTGACCAGGCTGGGAATCGACCCCCAGACCTCTTTGCAGCAATAGCGATTTCTTTTACCGATTCGCCAACTATAAGCAACTTATCCTACATGGCATTTATTACAGAATCCACATTTGAGTTTGATCAATAGTTTGATAACAAATTGCTTTTGGACAAAAAAGTGACTCTAGGTCAGTTTACACAAAACGCGATGTTTATCCGGTTTGTTGTCGTGCAATCAACGAACAGTTGGCGTGTTGATCCAGGAAACCGCAAAAGGTGTCGGAGGTCTGAGGTTTCATACCCGGTCCGGTCAAACAAACACAGTGTCGCCAACGGCTCGTCACCGTTTTGACATTTCTTCGGAACCGTGCTGCCCAGGCGCTAAGTCGCGGGGATGGACCCCGACACTCGTTACGTCATTTAGAGTAATATCGCGAGTATGATTAGGATCTGATTTTTTTTTGTTGTCGTGTAAAATTTCATCCGAATTTTGACGTAAGCAACTGACGGAAATATCGTCTCTCCCAAAGTTCAAGCCTAAACGTTTTTGCTTTTGATTGGTTACTTTGCAAAGCATCTTACTATTGCTTCCTTGAATGTCGTGTAAGGTGACGCAGCTCTACGTCAGAACATCGAACTGCTTTGTTACCTTCGTCACTTTATGTAGCCTACGAAAAGCCAGGTCGTATTTGGTAAAAAGCGCACCATTACTTTTTAAATAACCACAAAGCCCTATCATAAAAAAAAATACCTTTAGAATACAATAAACACGGGACGAAAATAGCTGAGGAGGAAAAATAAATCCACTGGAATTCTTAAAACTAGGCGTTTCGACAACACAGATTCAGCTGTTATCATCTGCAGTGCAAGAAAAGCAGTACGAACACTGAAAACCTGAGTTTTACGTTTCGTAGTATTAGGCTAGTTTTTATAGCTTACTTACATTGCTGACGATGACAGCTGAATCTATGTTGTCGAAACGTCAGGTTTTAAGATTTACTGTGAATTTATTCTCATCCCTAAGCCTACCCTTTATTTCACAAATATAATGAGCTGAAAATGGATCAGCTCCGCTAGAGCATATCTGACTCTTCCAAGCTCCTGCATCAGAAATGTAGACACACGGACGATTAGACACAGGCTCATCATCAGCCCACTTTGTATATGACGCTACTTCATTCCCAGCCCATTTATAAGATCCGTTTGTCGATTTTCGTAATCCAATCCAAGCGTCTACGAAAAAAAAATCAAATATTGATTACATGATCCCATGTAATGCTCAGACACCTTCAAGGCTGTCTAGAACCACAAAAAGTAAACTCATTTTGCATTTCGAAAACGAACCAGAGCAGAAAAAAATCAAATCATAATTATACTCGCGGACGTCGCGGTATTACGCCGAAGCGTGTTTAGCGCCTGCTGGACAATACAGCTTCGAAAAAACATCGTAGCGGTGGCGAGTGGTTGTCGACACTGCGTCCTACTTGACCGGCCCAAGAATTATACCCAAAATTGTCGATAGCCATGTGCTTAATAACTGAGCTAACCGGCAGGTTCCAAGCAAATATAAAAATAATTAAATTATAGTAATTACTGGTATATAATTGAAAATCTTTTTTATAACCAAAAACGTTTTTGCATGTCTGTATCTCATACAATAAACTCCGCAAAAGTAACTTTCTTGTAGTGATCAGAGTCTCGTTTTTACGACGGCCATGATCGCAAGGTTGATGATTCAATTTCCACCCAAGCCTCGTTGCTGCGTTTTTGGATAGTTAGTTGCATATTTATCCTCCTATCACGAGAAAGCAATCAATGTGCTGTACTAGCTCGCTTAAGAGTTGCTAGCCATCTGTCTACTCTACCTCACCAAGATGGGAGAATCCCGCTAAGTGTTTTTCCCAACAGGTAAACTTGCCGGCTTGCTCTCCTCATTGTCTCTTTAATGCTGAGCGTTTAGCAGGGAAGCTGTGAATATCAATTTTAAAGTCATTGGTTTGACCCGACTCGGAATCAAATCCGAGTCTACAGCTCAAGAGACAGACGTTCCATACCACTCGGTCATCTGAGCTGTTTTCTTCACGATAATTATCCCCGCTTGCTGGAATCTAACAAGCAGCAAATTAAAGAAGTCGGAAGCAAAGCGCAACCGAAAAACTCGGAAAAAAGGACAACTTGTTCCAAGCGAGTTTGAATTTGTTCTGTGCAAAGTAACTTTGTCTCTTTCTCGTGACGGAAGGAAAAATGAAGAAAATTAATCAATTGCAATATTAAATCACCTGAACTGTTCCAGATTCGTTTCAACACATAGTTTTCAACCGCATCCGTTAATGCTGACTGGGTAAACTCATCTGCAATTGAAGCTAAATTCCCATTTTGTTCCTCACATTGCGACTTCGCTGCCGCATACGAGTAAGTTTCCTCGTCAGAGAAGATGAAATAACTCTGATTGAGCGCCAAATAATAACCTGAAATATGACCCGAAGTAACCTGAGGTGACTTTTAATAACCTTGGGTTAAAACATCTATATGTAAGCGTAGCACTTCACAACCTATAAGACCGGCCGGTTGGCGAAATGGTTCAAGACATCGCTGTCGCTCCTGGAGGTTTGGGATTCGACTACCGGCCCGGTCGAGTCGAACACAGTGTCGGCAACGGCAGCTCGTCACGGCTCCGACATTTTTTCGCAGAAGTGTTGCCCAAACGCTAAACCGCGGAGATGGACCCCGCCACCCGTTACGCGCTTCGAAGTAATATCGAGAGTGTAATGAAGATTTGATTTCCTTTTTTTTTTAGTATACATCAGCCGAAATACTCAATTTCCTGACAGCCACTGTTACGACTTTGTTAGGTCTCATCAAAGCAGCTAATAAACAAAAAAAAATGAGCAACGGCAAAAATAAAAAAACTTTCACGGTAACCCCGACACCGTAACATGGTAACGTTGATTGGTTCCACTTATCGCTTCTTGCAATACTACGGTTGGTAGGTTTCCATTTCCACAGCGATAAAACTCCGCAAACCGTATCCTAGCAGAAGAGATGTGCACTTCATGAACATCCTCAGGCCGGTTGGTGTAGTGGTTATAAAAAGATTGCTTTCGGTGCGGAAGGTTTGAGATTCGACTCCCGGCGGGGTCAGATCGGACACAGTGTCGCCAACGACTCGCCAGCGCAGCGACGTATCTTCAGATCTGTACTTGTTGCCCACGTTCCAAGCAGCGGAGATGGGCCCCACCTCTGGATACACACTTCGGCGTAATACTGTGAGAACAATGAAGATTTTTGATAAAATACCTCTGTTTATTTTGAATTGCTGCATGACGGTTGATCGTTGAATTGCATTCCTTCCCCAACATGAGAAAATCGTATCATTGAAACACAAGCCAGCATTTTTTATCGAGAGTGTAGAGATAGTTAGGTTGCCATTATAAGAAACACTGACTGTGAATGGAGAACCTTCATCTCGAGAAATAATGACGAAGTTTTCCGCCGAAACGGAGCTGACGTGCCGGTGAATTTTCCACGCAATGTCAGCACGAGGTTTCGCTTCAACAGCACACTTCAGCGTGAAATTTGCGCTGAGAGGAACGGAAACCGGTTCATAGTGATGCAGTCTTGGCAGTTCTAAACAAAACGGAAGAAAATTAGAGCAAGCGTCGACTGCCATGAAAGATTTGTTATATTCGCATATTTATCCTCCTGTCACGAGAAAGCGATCAAAAAGCGCTATAACGAGCTCGCTTAGGAGGTACCCGCCATCTATCTATGACTCTATAGTTGCGTTCTAAACGGCACAACAAGTAAACATTCCACCTTGTTTTTCACACTGTTCTTTATTGCTGAGCGTCAAGCAGATTAATATTCCGAATACCGAGCTGCGCTTTTCTATGTCGAATTTGCGGCAATTAAAGCGTGAAAAAGTAAACCGTCTACAATGAATAATGTTTTGAGAGTTAGCACTCATTGTGATTTGGGGCAAACTGGGCAGCTCCAGTCGTAATCGAAATTGTCACGTGGTACTCTGAAGTAAAATTCACAAGACGCAAAAATCTGAACGAAAGCTTTTCAACTATAGTCCGGTTTCGTCTCACGAAGAGCACTAGGTCGCTTAATGTTTATGGCCAAGGCATCAAAAGAAACCGTTCAATTATATGAAGCTCAGGCACAAATCTATGTCCGAAATATTTACCGATTAAAACACACTACACAGTCCCCTAAAGCAATAATTACGTAAACGGGAGCGTAACCAGCAGAAAATTCACAGGGGAGGAATTTTACAAGCCTACTTCAAACCATTGAGTTTGTCAAAATAGGAATCCAGTTCCCTCCCCGGCTACCTCATTCTTGTCAAGTTTTAACCCCTAAATGACATTTTTCTTACGATATTCACAGCGTTGTCCAACAAATCCGTCTCCACACTGACAGCGAAAACTACAACCTATTTTGTCACATGTTTCGCCATTGACGCATGGATTTTCGTCGCAATGTCGGTTTGGTTGAACTGAAATAAAACTTCAATTTACAGAACGTTGATGGACTGAAACATAAGTTAGCGGCTTGAACTTTTTGCCGGGCTGAACGTCGCATTTTTTATGCTTGGATTACACCGAAGCGTTTAACGAGTGGCGAAACCCACTTCCGCGGCTTAGCACTTCGGCAACGCAGCCTCCAAGAAACACCGCAGCGGTGGCGAGCCGTTGGCGTCAAATGTCCGCTTTGACCGGCCCGAAAATCGAGCCCAAAACTTCTCTTCCTGATAGCGATTGTTAACACTACGCCAACTGGACGCCAGGGTGGTATTTAAGACTTTAGGTAGACCCGGGAGTAGTTTTTCGGGGCACCATGCTTTTTCAAAAACTTGAGTCTGACGTCATCAGCAAAAACCTTCTAGAATGCCCGTCTAATGATTCCTATTTTTAAAGTGTTGCAGTGCGGCACGCCCTTGTTCTATATCACAGGAAGCTCCGGGGCTACAGTACCCCCCAATTCCGGTCCTCATTACCTGTTCTTTCACAAATATATCCAATTTCAAAGTAAGGATAAGAAGTCGTCCACACGATTTGACGTTTGTTATCCGCGTTAAGCATCGAATATTCGAGCGAATTCGTCAACAAAATGTGCTTCAAAACTTCGTTATGTATAGGTTGAAATTCTCCCCATAAAGGGAATCCCCCCATGTTCATCGTTGATATTGCAGCGCCATCTAGCCACAACCAAGAATGATTGATATATTGGCCTCCTATCCACAAAAAAAGCTGAAAGGAAAACAAATGTTTACAAGAATAGAAATTTAAACCAAAACCATTTCCAACTTTCACTACTCGAATCGCACAGATATTCGTACTCCCTGATTGAAAAGCCAAAATTACGCATAATTGGTGGCAAAAAGTAAATTCCATACACTTTCAGTGTTGTTAACCATACTGTGCCAACTCAAACTTGACGTGGAACTCGCTCAACTCGTTCTTTTGCCCAACTCGACCTTCAACTCGATCTCAAAAAAAGATTTAAACTCATCCTAAACTTGACGAAAATTGCTTGAACTTAGCTTGAACACAATAAAAACCACTTGAACAAAGCATCGGTGAAAATGACTGAAATCAAACTCAAACTCGCAAAATTAAAAATTAAGAACTTTAACTCGACTAGCAAAATTTTAGTGAATTCGCAATCGATTAAAAGTTCTTGCGGGTTCGCTTCCCTGGTTGTTAATCATTGGTGACCCCGACAATCAAAATCAAATCTTCATCATACTCGCGGTATTACGCTGAAGCATGTAACAAGTGGTGGGGCCCATCTCCGCGGCTTAGCGCCTGGGCTTCACACAGCTCCGAAAGAACGTCGCAACGGTGGCGATCCGTTGGCAACATTGTGCCGATTTAACTGACCTGGAAATCGAACCCCAGGGCTCCCGTACGGCTAGTGTTTTCGCTTGGCAACTGAGCTAACGGCCTGTTACCCCGACAATATATCACCCCAAACCACATCTTCGATAGTGATGGTCTGTTAACCACAAGCCTCAGTCTGTTCTCTCATTAATTTTTACCTGTTTTTCGTCATTAAACGCTTCATTGATGAGACGAAATACATTATTTTGAACAGTGAGATTTTTGATAATCGCCAGACTGGCGTTTATATTTTCACAACCGCTAACAGCGCTGTAGAAATCTCCTCGGCCGTCAGGTGACGCTGTGCTTACAAAATATTCGCAATCATTTGAAGTTCCAGAAACAAAAGTTTCTGCAAAAAATCAAATCTTTTTTATACTCGCGGTTTTACACCGAAGCGTGTCACGAATGCCGAATCCATCTCCTCGGCTTAGCGTTTGAACAACACAGTCCCGAAGAAACATCGCAGCGGCGGCGAGCTGTTGGCGACAATTACTCTGTCTACAAGTCTAATTTTAGTGGGCTTTAGGCCTACGCTTCTTGGTTGGAGTTTCTGCATCATAATCAATGTGATGACGTCATAATTACTTTTTTAACTATGACATTAGGAAATTAATAATGATGCAAAAACTAGAAGCAAGAACCGCGGGTCTAAAGCCCACTAAAGTCACTTTATTTCGATTCGACCGGTGTCCGAGTCGACGGGACCAAGAATTGAACCACAAATCTTCCGTGCTGATAGCGATGTTTTTAATCATTACGTCAACCACAAAAAATTAATTGATGCGCTCAAGTAAACACAACTGATTTAAAAAGCAAGAATAAATCAAAAACAATCATAAAAAAACAATAAAAAACTGACAATGGGATGAGTAGCATCTTCAAGTAATAAAAAATGTTTTCAATTATTCTGGTTGCATATTTTCTATTGAACATAAACATCTTAATTCATTTGCTTACTATTTTCGCAATGCTCTCCCTCAAAGAAAATATTACACTCGCAAATATAATCAGCTGAACATCCATCGACGATCTGACATTCCCCTTCGTTTTGACACGTGATGTTCTCACACGGATTATATAAACCTGCGAAAATATGTAGTGTTTGCTACTCCGAGCAATGCAAGCACGACATGGGCAGCGTGTGCTCAAACGCTTAGTGCGCGAAAAAGGGTAATCGGTTATCATTTTTTTTGTCCTTCCAGACTCATCAGATGCACAACCACAAGAGCCAAAACTAGCTCCAACTAAACCAACAAACATCGAAGCTTATATACAGTTTGCTAATCAGAAGGGCGCGGCAACACAGAAAACGCTCAAGGTCCAGAACTTAATTACAAAATCCAAGATTACGTAATCTGCAGAAAAACGGCGAAGCAAAAAGCGCTCGTGCGTTAGAATACATGTAGGCCCCGGTTTGATTCCAAGTTGGATCAAACCAATGACTTTTAAATTGGCCTTCACAACTTTCCTGCTTAACGATCAGCATTAAAGAAGCAGTGTGGAGAACAAGCCGCCAAGTTTACTTGTTGTGCCGTTGGGAAAGACACTTATCGGGATTTCTCCATTATGGTGTGGTAGACAAATGGCTGGTAACTCCTAAGCGAGCTCGTTATAGCGCATTGATCGCTTTCTCGTGGTAGGACGATAAATATGTGCTACGAAGTAGAACGAAAATAAATGTTGTAAACATCGTTATAACACATGGTTAACAACAAACTAAATTGCGAACGAGGCGGGATAAGAAAAAGCAAAAAAATTGTATCATGGAAACTGGAATCGGAGAATTAAATACGACTCAAGTAGTCATAATGACAAATAAATAACAAATAACTGAGGTTAATTTCAAGTTATATTGAACTGATAATTCAACAGTAATTACTAATTGAAGGACACTGTGAAGTGAGCTTGCGCACTTCTATAGTCATCAGCCATTGGATAAATATGTCAAATGCGACCAGAAGAAATTTCGCAGCGGTGGCGAGCCATTGGCAACACTGTCCGATTTGACCGGCCCGGGAATTGAACCCCACGACTTAATAAATGAATTTATGATTTATGTCAATAGCTTATGCTTGGACTAATATTTAGTTATTTAGCCAAGTGCAAACCAACTACTCAGGAGCTTACAGGTTTCACAACGTTCGCCAGAATACACACTGGGACATGCACACGAAACACCATTTGCACAATTTGTGTTCATCACGCAAGTTCCTCCATTCAAACAAATTGAATCATCACAGGAATTATTGCCTGAAAAAGAAGTAATTTTTACAGATTAAATTAAACAACATTTCCCTGTCCAATTTTCCAGTTTAGGTAGTTTCACAAGCCCACGAGGTTTTTGCATCACAATATCTTAATTAAATTTAACTCAGGAGGCATATTTTGGATTAGTTTTACAGAATATTTTTTGTTTATTCCATTGCCATCACTCTGCCCAAACGCGAATTCACATATGAACCCAAGTATACGTAGAGAATAAAATCAAAACCTATAGCAGCATCGAAGCCAGACTCTACAAGTAACAGTCCAGCATACTGACCACTACTCCACGTCGATGCTGCCAAATTAGAATACAATCTTTCTAGTTATAGTCATCTCAATTGAGCCCTATCTTTTTCCGTAGAACCATTCCGAAATATGCGCCCGTAGGCCTTTGGTGTCTCTAAAACAAGACATGCGGACAAGGTAAATGCACGAAAAGCCAAATAGCGTCTCAGTCACAGGACAATTCAAATATTTCGTTAAGCATAAGGTGACAGTAATCCGCGGGCCGTTTGGCCTAGTGATTAACAACATCGAATCCAGCGCGAGAGGTCTGGGGTTCAATTCTCGGGGCCGTCAAATCGGACACAGGGTCACTACCAGCTCGCCATCGGTTCGACACTTTTTTGGAACTATGTTACCCAGGCGCTAAGCTGCGCAGATGGATCGCGGTGCTTGTGACACGCTTCGGCGTAATATTGCGAGTACATTGAAGATTTGAATTACATTGTTCTACTACAGTAGAAAGTATTTACTGTAGCAGTAAATACATACAAATATCACAGTATTCTCCGCTCCAGCCGATGCTACAGTCACAGATAAAGTCATTTTGCGAGCATTTCATTCGGATGCATTCCCCATTTCCATTGCAAGGTGAGGAATCACAAGGATTTGGAAAAGAACCTAAAGCATAACGCAAAAATTAAGAACACAACTTTTCACCTTTTTTATGTTTTTTTTTTGGTTGCATATTCAGCCTTACATCAAGCTCTATAACGAGCTCGTTTGGCGGTTGCCGGCCATCTGTCTATACCACACCAAAATGGCGGATTCCTCTAAGCAAACTTGCCGGCTTGTTCTCCACACTGCTCCTTTAATGCTGAGCGTCAAGCAGGGAAGCTGTGAATATCAATTTTTAAGTGATTGGTTTTTCCCGACGTGGAATCAAACGTGGAGTCTACAAGCTCCAGAGTCGAATGTCCATCTTACCACTCGTCCATCAGAGCTGTTATGTAACTAACATTTACACTAGAAAACAAAGATTGCTCGTGTCTAATACACAAAAAACTGATACTTTTTGCTATTTCAAAACCTGAGGAAGCAGACCAGTTAATAACTTCCAAGTGAAATCAATGCATTCAGCGTGGTCGTGTATCAAGCATAGTCACGACAATATTCGGCAGCGTGGCGTTGTGGTTCAGAGCGTCGTTAACTCGTTTTTATGTCGGCCATGATCGCAAGGTTGATGGTTCAACTCCCACCCAAGCCTCGTTGCTGCGACTTTGGTTAAAATGGTCCACGATAGTTATCCCTGCTTGGTGGAATCTAGCAACTCAAAGAAGTCAAAAGCAACAAATCGAAGAAGTCAAAAGCAAAACTCAACCGGAAAGTCTGGATTCGCCCCGTGTATAGTGCCTCCGTCGCTTTACCATGGCAGGAGGATAAAATTGAAAAAACTATTTTTTTGTATTTCTATCTAGTTGCATATTTATACACTCCAATCATGAAAAGCGATCAAAGCGCTGTAACGAGTTCGCATAGGAGTTGCCGGCCATCTGTCTAATACATCAAGACGGCACAACAGGTGAACTTGTCAGCTTGTTCTTCACACTGCTCCTTTAATGCTGAGCGTCAAGCAGGGAAGCGGTAAACACCAATTTTAAAGTGATTGGTTCGACCAGACTCGGAATCAAACCCAAGTCTAGAGCTCCCGAGACAGACGCTCTTACCATTCGGCCATCTGAGCTGTCGAATTCTATTTCCAGCGAATAAATCTACTTACATTCTTCACAAGTTGCTCCAGTAAACTTATCACTGCAATCACAAATAAACCCACAGCCATATGATGTACATTTCCCGCGATTTTTGCAAGGTGAACTGTTGCAGATCGGAGAAAGTAATTTACCTAAAACAACCAACCGGTTAGCTTAGTGTTAAATCGCTATTAGTGGTAGAGGTCTGGGGTTCGATTTCCGGGCCGGTTGAATGGGACACAAGGTCGCCAACGACTCGCCACAGCTGATATGTTTCTTCGGAGCTGTGTTGGATATAGTCACTACGCCGTGGAGATGTGTCGGCGACTCGACCACTCGTTACACGCGTCGGTGAAAAACCGCGAGTATAGTCAAGATTTGAGTTCATTTTTTTATTGCATTGAACTGAAACTCAGGGTGCTATTACCCACTCTGCTAAAAGCAATTATAAAATCGTTTTTCAATTTACACGTTCTATCTTTATATAGTTCAAAGGTTCTGCGACAAAATGCAATGCTCAAGTAATGATCTTATACTATAAGACTTTTTTCTCCGGACGTTTTAGTTAAGTTTTTTTTTTAGACAAAATTGAAGCTTTTTTTACCTTTTATGGTACAGTAACGTATAAAAAATTTATTTAAAAAGATGAAAAAAATTGTAGAAAGTGATCCAGAAATTGGCCAAACTCAGAAACTAATAAAGATTGTTGCTAATAAACAAAGTAATCAAAGTAATAACAACCTCTGAACACCAAATTGTATATTTAATTATTTACACTTGGTTGCATTTTCAATTTATTCATCTTCCTACCACGAGAAAGCGATCAAAACGCTGGAACGGGCTCGCTTAGGAGTTGCCGGCCACCTGCCTACCCCACCTAGATGGGGGAATCCCGCTAAGCACGTTTCCCAAGGTCACAACAAGTAAACTTACCGGCTTGTTCTCCACACTGTCTTTGATGCCGAGTGTCAAGCAGGGAAGCTATCACTTTGAAAGTTATTAGCTTGACTCGCCTAGTAATCAAACCAGAGTCTACAGCTACAAAGGCGGAGCTCATATCATTCGGCCGTTTGAGCTGTTTAAATCCATCACAATTATTTACTTCGCCTTTCGCAAACAAACCCAGCAAGATCACTTTCATTCGCATCAACCCAATAAAGTACGAATTTTGACGAGGAATTCTGGTTCATTTCAGCAAATGTAGATAATTGCAAACCACTGTTTTCCAAAATTGTACTCGGCTTGTTTTCACCCCAACGAGGATAATCACCACTAGAGGTCATATTTATACGTGCCCCATTAGGAAATAAAAACTTTTCTTCGTCGTTTCTTTTCCCGTTAATCCATAACTTTATCTAAAACCAATAAAACTCGATTTTTTTTTAGTAAATTTACTATTTTGTATGAGGAAAAATCAAAATAAAAAAAATCAATTTTTCATAATACTCGAGGTATTAAGCACAAACGTCGCAGCAGAGTCGAACCTTTGGCGGCACTGTGTCCATTTTGACCGTTCCAGGAATCAAATCAAAGACCTCCTCCGACGCCGATACCGATGTTTTTAACCACTATGCAACAACCGGTCGGTCGGTGGAGGGAAAAAGTGACGTACGCAGGGGACTCCTTACCCCTTCTCCTTCTAAGATCTTTTCCAATATACGTTCAAGCCTTTATCGTTCTGATTCTACAAGAAAAATTGTATATGGTAGAAAAATCTTCACGCGGTGAAGCTTAAGTTTATCACTCCAACCAAGCTCTCCCCTTAAAAATTTTTGCGTACACTCCTAGAAAGTATTGCGACTCACAAACAAGACAATTGAAAACTTAGCTTACTTGTTTTTCAAAGTAAAACTTCCTTACGACGTTTTCAACGTTCTTTTGTTGGTCTTCGCGATAAATCGAAGCTAAAACCGCGTTTCGAGCTTTGCATTGTTTCTCAGCTCCTCCAAAAGTCGTATGATGAGCGAGGTATCGAACTAGATACTCACATCCGTCACTTTGAGATTTGTCCGAATAAAATATTTCTGTAATAAGTTTGGCAAAGTGGTTAAAGACACTGCTAACAGTGCGGCAGGTTCGATTCCCGGGCCGGTCAAATCAGACGTAGAGTCGCCAACAGCTCGCCACCGCTGCGATGTTTCTTCGGAGCTGTGTTGTCCAGGCGCTAAGCCGCTGAGATGGACCCCGCCACTCGTTACACGCTTCGGCGTAATACTGCGAGTATAATGTAGATTTGATTTTTTTATTTGAATGTCGGTAATTTTCTGTCTTATTATTTCAAACTCATAAATCTCAGACCATACGAATATTTCATAACCTTTGGGACAAACAACCATCTTTAGGCCTAAGGCATTAACGTTACGTACCGTGATCGTATATCTAACAAAGAAATTTTATATCCACAAGCCGATTGCCGATTGCCTCAACTCAGCAATCGCTGACCATCGGAAGAAATCGTAACAAATCGGAAGATAATCGGCGACAATCGGAAAGTGTCGGAAACAAGTTTCAAATATGCTCGAAATATCTTCTACTCTTGCCAATTCTGTCCGACTGCCAGTAATTGTATTACAATTCGTTACGATTGTCAACGATTGACAAGGTGAGGCAGTGGGCAACAATCGTAATGCAATTAGTCTGTAGCGTAGTCACAGCATTACAACTTACCACGTTCACACTGTGATCCGGAGACTCCCGGAACGCAAGAACAATACAAGTAGTCGCCATTTTGTTTGCAGTTTCCTCTGTTCAAGCATTGCGTGTTGTAACAGGTAGATTGCGCTAAACAAAAAGTTGCATAGACAATAAAATAAAATTCTTCAAAACTTTACCTTCGCTTGTTCTTTTTAGCAACTTTTCTTGCCAGATAAATTAATAATATCATAAGAAAGATTTCTTCAAGAACGGAAAAAAAAGTTGAGGGAGACTGCGAAATGATCTGACGCTGTTACAGCATGCACTCAAAACATTTAAAAATTGCGATCGGCTCCAGCTGAGAATCAAACCTGTTACCACGGATCGGTCTTCAATACGAGTTATCGCATGGCCATACCTTTTATAAGTAAGCGACGGAGTGTATAACGAGTTTGCAAAACGTTACGTCGGTAAGCTGAGGATACTATAAGCACATGGAGTTGGCCGAGTGGTTGACGTATTGGGACTCCGAAGCTGGTCTCGCGGGTTCGAAACTCAGCTGCATTAGGTCATCTTTCAAGATGCATGTATTTTTTTTTTTGTTTTATTCTTCCCAAGCCGCATAATTGCAGCTTAGGTTTTTATGTTAGTGAAGTATGCGCATCATAGAAGATGACCTAGTTGAGCAGCGAACTCACGAAGCCAGCTCTGGAGCCGCTTCAATACACCAACCACTCGGCCAACTCCATGTGTTTTCATGATGCATGTATTTTTTTTTTTTTTTTTTATCTTATTTCAAGCCACTTTATTGCAGCTCGGGATTTTGTGGTAGTGAAGTACATGCATCATAGAGATGACCTAGTTGAGCATCGAACCTGCGAAGTCAGCTTCGGAGCCCAATGCACCAACCACTCGGCCAATGCATGTAATTCATTACCAGTAATAAAAAACTCCATGCTGCCAACACGTGGCTTAGAAAAAAGCGCTTTAACAAATGCTCGGGATACATCCCTAAGTTTTGATTCCTATAGGTTTGAGCCTACTCTGAATTTAACCACAGTCTACTACAAGAGTAGCAAACACTTTATTCACTCGACAGTCTTGTCAGAATAAAACATTTAACCGGTCTGCTGACGTAGAGGTAAAGATATCGCTCTCGGCGCCGGATGTCTTGGGTTCGATTACCGGGCCGATCAATTTGAACAAAGTGTCGCCAATGACTCGTCACCGCTGCGATGTTTCTTCGGAGCTGTGTTGCCCTGGCGCTCAGCCGCGAAGATGGACCCCGCCACTCGTTACACGCTTCGGCGTAATAACGCGAGTATAATGAAGATTTGATCTTTTTTAAACGGATTTTGATGCATTAACCTTAGCGGCTAAAAGTATTCCAACTTACTCAAATCACAGTTGAGATTGCTCAATGACGTCCCAGATGATTGACAGGAGCATTTGTAACTGCATCCGACGTTTATACACCGAGTCGGATATGGACAACTATTTATGGAGCAAGGATTGGATACTAAAAATGAGCACGGATTGATATAAAGTCAAAACTAACAGGAAATTAGTCTTGGGTTCGATTCTTGTTAATACTTCCCTGGACAGTCCACAAAAAAATCTTTGGAAGACGTTGCGTAGGCAACCGTTTTCACTCTTTGGGTACAACTAAAATATTTCGCGGGGCAGTTGCCTGTTTTGCATTTTCGTCCCCCTGACTGCACTCTGTTTGTGCTAATCAACCAACTTCTATATTTTTAAAAGCTTTTTAAGCCATTTAGTTTTGCAGAGCAAGGGCAGGAAGGTGGCTCATGGGGGCTGTAGCCCAGGGACCTTACTTTCAGTGGCATAACTGGCTGCTACTGACGTCAAAATCAGGTCTGCAAAAAGTCGGGACTTCCCTAAACCCTTTATACAACTCCGCGCTTGAGGGTGCACCTGTTTCTGGGAGTACACAAGTGTAGACCGTTTATTCAACTGTTAAGAATCTTACCTGGTCTTTCGCAGACGTATCCTCTCATTTTGGAAGGATTTCCTTCTTTCCAATAAAAAGTGTTATTGCTTTTACTGGATGTTGCTAGCTCTTTTTCGTTGCTTAGCAACACAGAGGTGGAGCCGGGAAAAAGGTCAATGTCTGGCCTGAATATACCCCAAGGTGGGTAACCATTTTGTGGAAATAACATAACGGGCTGATTGTCGTCGAAATATCGACTGGTTTCGGTTGTACCGATGTAAAATTCAACCTTCGAAAAAATAAAAAGAATTGCGTAAAATCAAATCTTCATTATACTCGCGGTGTTACTTTGAACCGTGTAACGAGTGACGGGTTTATCTCCGCGGCTTAGTGCCTGGGCAGCACAGCTCCGAAGAAACATCGCAGCAGTGGTGAGCCGTTGGCAACACTGTGTCTGATTTGACTGGCTCGGGAATCGAGCCCTAGTTCGAGTTTTGTGAGTTCACAGCCCTAGGCAGACCACACAGAGTTGTCGATCGGGCTAGGGCTTTTCGTGTCTGGTCTGGTTTGATCCGGACTCGGATTTTAGAAAATTGTTGGGCTTCAATCGGGCCTGGATGCCGGAGAAAAATTAAGATTTTTAGAGAGTGACGTAGTATTCGCAAATACTGGAGTAAAGCAAAAAGAACACCTTGTTGCATCCATCACATTGGTATGACTACGCATGGTTCAAACCATGGTTCTAACTCGTTTTTCTTTTTTAACCTACTTTTTTGAAATTAAAAAATTTTTTTTGATTTCGGGTTTAAGTCGGCTCATACAGGCTGATAAATTAGGATTCGGGTTCGGGTCGGATTCGGGCTTAAAAAATTGGTTCGGGTCGGGCTCAACATCTTCGGCCCGTTGACAACTGTGAGACCACAAACAGTTCAAAACGAACCTACCATATCGGAGTAATTGTTAAAAAATTGTTGAAATAGTTTTTCAATGTCTTGATGTTTGTCCATGGTGGTGGGCATTGCCAAGTGTGCACTGGAGTCTGAGTTGGCGCATACACTCAAAGCTTGATTCTTTGTGGCGACTGCAAGATGTTGAATGTGGTACCGGCAAAGTCCATCTGGGCGGGGTAAGTGATACACCTCTGCAAAATTGTTTGTAAAAACTGATTAAATAAACAAATAGTTTGTCGTAAAAAGAAAAAATATAGCCGCAGTGATTACCAGAACTGGACGTTTCGACAATGTATATTCAGCTGTCATCATCAGCAGTACAATTCTGTACTGCCTTGCTTACATTGCTGATGATGACAGCTGAATTCGTGTTGTCGAAACGTACAGTTTTGGGAATTACTCTGGCTTTATTTTTTCTCCTTAAGCTATTTTCGTTCCATCTTTATTGTATTCCGAAATTTGTTGTAAGTTCCAAAATATTTGTCTAGTATTAAATAGCATATTTTTTTCTGATTTGACCAGAACCATTTTCATTGGAATACACTCAGCAAGGCATATACATCACCATAGCTAGTATATCTATGTGCATCCAAAGACCTAAAAATCCTAACTTTACTTTCTTCCAGTACTACTTTTTTGTGCATATAATCTTTGCGTAATAGGCTATTCAAAGAAAGTAAGATTGGGCATACTTAGGTCATTGGATACACATAGATATTTCAGTTTATAGTATTACCTTTGATTAGCGGGGTAACTTTGATCAGCGCTTTGTTCAACGGGGTAACATTGTTCAGCGCTTTGTTCAGCGGGGTAACTTTGTTCAGCGCTTTATTTAGATCAACTTCGATCAATGCTTTATTCATCGGGGTAACTTTGTTCAGGGCTTTGTTCATCGGGGTAACTTTGTTCGACGCTTTGTCCAGCGGGGTAACTTTGTTCAGCGAGGTAACTTTGTTCAGCGCTTTGTTCACCGGGGTAACTTTGTTCAGCGCTTTGTTCAGCGGGGTAACTTTGTTCAGCGCTTTGTCCGGAGGGGTAACTTTGTTCAGCGGGGTAACTTTGTTCATCGGGGTGATTTTGTACAGCGCTTTGTTCAGCGGGTTGACTTTATGCAGCGGGGTGATTTGATCAGTTGGGTAACTTGGTTTAGCGGGGTAGCTGTGATCACTTCTAGCTAACTAACTTGTTCATACACCGAACTTGCTCAGGTAATTCAGGGTATATTGTAATCTGATAGTAAAAAGCACTTTGATTAAGAGTAAACCACGTTGGTTAAGTTCCGTGTGATCCGTTTCCGTTGAAGCTATTCCGTCAGATCTAGCAAAAGCTCCCTCTTATCTCAAACATACCGTACAATGGTGTGAAATCAAACGCGACAAGCAGGTAACCGTAAATTACAAAACGAGCTATACCGAAGATGGTCTCAAATCCGCGCTCAAGGTAATTAAAAAAAAAACGAAATGTCAATCAGAAAAGCTTCTAAAGCTAATGGAATTCTTTTTGGAATTCTCAGAAACAAAGCAAAGGTCTCCATATTCTGGGAAAGCTGGCCAACCACTTGTGTTCAATAGTTGATGCTTTTGCGATGACAAATGCGTTGTCGATTGCAGTGGCAACTGCAAGATTGGTCTTTTTTTCGTTTGAAGTTCGTTTTAATAAATCGTGTTCGTTATTGTGTTCTTTCTGGTGTTTGCGTGCTTCAAGGAAAGATCACACATCCGCTATTTGGCTTCAGTTCATTATTTTGCCTTTTCATCGCAATGTAGCTGAAAACAAAAAACTTTTGGTACCGGTACAGTCGGTACTTAAAAATATTGGAAAGGTATTTGTTTTGCAGTATATACTGCACTAGTGGGCTAAAACTAGACAGTAACGAACGACATTAGGTAGCCTATACCGACAATAGATATGGCGACCCCGCGGTAACTACAAGGTGATATTTTGTTTGGGCATGATATTTCTACTTTTCATGATCCAGATTGTTTGCCACCACACAATTTTGGCTTTACTTTTCGTCTTTTCCTGGTTTTCTACCAACTCCCTATGTGAAAGTTTTTGTCGGCACAGTGCCGTCATTATCAGACCGTCACACGGCTCCAGAACATGTCAAAAAAAGCACCACTGGCCCGGCAACATTAAGCGAGGAACCAGTAAACTTTGGTTACAAGAAGCCAAAAATTGCATTATTGCACCCCATTCTTTTGTTTAAGACTTTGTTTTAAACGTCTGCATTAAGCTACATGTTTCCCTTTCGTTTTTTTGTATTTTTTTTTTTGTGAATGAACAAAGTTAGAACCACACAAAGCTTATATCAATCTTTCATATTTTTTGTATGCGTGATCAAAATTACCGCAAAACATAGGGTAGCATTGATTAGTACCGGTAGTAATCTTGAAAGCGCTGGACCGTGACATCAGTGAGGCGTCAGAAAATTATTTTCTTTGGTAGACGCTACCAAGTGTGTTATCTTCAGCAAAAGATGCGGTTTTCTAGGGGTAAGCGGAAGTTGTTTGGAGGCAATTAAAGTAAAAATTTGATCAAAGCTACCCCGATATGCACCTTGCTGAGTGTATTCCAAAGAAAGTTTCTGGTAAAATTATTAGAAGTTCCAAACGGCGTAACTACTTTTCTGATTTGTTTTTTAAGCCGCAATTAAGAAGTACTTAAATACTAACTACGTGCAAACGGACAAATCGTTAAATAGCGCGTACAACGCAACTAGTTTTTCTTCCTAGATCAAACCAAAAATCTAAAATCACTCGCTGAATTGCGCTCAAGCGTGTAACAAATGGCAGGGTCCATTTCCGCGGCTTAGCGCCTGGGCAACACAGCTCCGAAGAAACATCGCACAGGTGGCGAGCCGTTGTCGACACTGTGTCCGATTTGATTAATCCGGGATTCGAACCCCAGACCTCCTGCAACGATAGCAAAGAAAGCGAGGACGGCCAAAAGTGACATGGAGGAGGCAGGAGGAAGAGAGTGTGAAGAAGGTCGGGTTAAAGATCGAGGAAGTTGGAGATCGAACGAGATGGAGGGAAGGTGTGAGAACGATCGCGTAGGGGATGAGGTGTATCCGGCCACCTTCGGGAACGAGGAGAAAACCGGACTGAAACTGGATAGAAGAAGACCTCATGCAATGATAGAAATGCCTTAAAAACTGAGCTAACCGGCCTGCTCCTTCTTCTTTATCCATCATTTTTTACTGATGACCCTACCTGTTTCACAGCGTGGACCAGCGAATTGACTGGTACATACGCACCTCTCTCCATTGACACAAGTGCCTTGATTGAAACAAGGACAAGTACCTGTAAAAAATAATCAATTTAACAATAAAAGAAAATCAAATCTTCATCATACTCGCGGTATCACACTGAAACATGTAACGAGTGGCGGGGTCCATCTCCGCAGATTAGCGCCTTGGCACCACAGCAACAAAGAAACTTCGCAGCGGTGGCGCGCCATTGGCAACACTGTGTCTGATTTGACCGGCCCGGGAATCGAACCCAAAACCTTTCGTATCGATTGCCATATAATTAACTAGTCTGCTATGCCAACGGGCCGAAATTAAAAATCTATTTTACAGCACCTACCTTCAGTTGTATAACAAGTGAAAATTAACAACCCGAAAATCCAGAGAAATGCGCGATTCTTCATTGCTTTAAAAACATTTAAGTCATCTCGGAAAAATAAGGCGGACTTTTTTGTCGTTAAAAAATAAACAAATTCGTTGGAACCAAAATAAAAAAGGCAACTTTTTTCTTTTGATTCCAATAACTTGTATCAAGTATTCTAGTTTTGCTATTATTGCGTGATAGTCTACACCTGTGAAGTAATAAAAGTAATGTGATAACAATAGGACTTCAAGTGTTTCGTTTTTCTGGGTTGAAAGAATAATACCTTGGGATTTTCTGGAAAGGCCGAGGGCCGCATTACGATTTTGGGGAGCTGCAGAGAGTTTTTTTCGGAGCTCATACTTTTATACAGACCTGGGGCGGTATACTGCTCAACTTTTGTTGCACTTAACGCAATGCGTTAACTTTTTTTGTCTATTAAGCTAACGCATTGCGTTAAGTGCATAAAAGTTGAGCAGTATACCGCCCCTGATTTTGACGTCAGCAGCCCACCTTTTTTTGGAGGTTGCCATTTCAGCACCTTTTAAAATTTCTGGACTTAAAGTAAAACTGATTAGACTTCGGAAAAGAATAAGTTCCGGCAGGGACAATTGCCCCAAAATACCGATATTTGCAGTAGGCCTAACAGTGTTGATATAGAGATTTACGTCTATCGTGACCCAAAAGAGGGCAACAGGGGGAAGCTCATCGCCACCACGAACCTGGTTTTAGATATGGACTGTTAAAAGTCTTTTTTCGAAGTCGACCGACCGAAAATTTTGCCCCCCTCCTGCAAATTCAACAAAAATGATAAAGTTTAATCCACAACTCTTTAGCCAGGGCAGGATGAGGGGAAGAGCTACTGCCACACTAAAACAGAGGTAGTTCAATCTCATCTTCCAAAAAAGAGATCTCCAGTTAACGTCAAAATTAAGTCTGCAAAAACGCATCCCAAAAAAATTAGACCCGGTGGCCATCAAAGTTTACTGCCCTGCCCTTAGCCATTAAAAGCTATAACTTTCACTGAATGCAGACAGAGCTTTCTCTCCTACCTGTAGGCTACTTCCAAACTTTTTTAAATCGAATCACGATATATCATTTAAAATGTTGCTCAGCCAGGTTGCAACTATTGCTGCTGTTAATGAGCTCGAACTGAATGAAGAGCATGTTTTGCTGCTAGCAGGCATTTCCTTGCAAAGGCCTAACGTTTTGCAAAAAGCAAAGAAATTTACGCAACAGCTCAGATGGCCGTTTGGATAGAGCGTCTGCTTCTGGAGTTGTAGACTCGGGTTTGATTCGGAGTCGGGTTAAATCAATCATTTTGAAATTGATATTTGCAGCTTCCCTGCTTGACGCTCAGCATTAAGAGGACAATGAGGAGAACAAGCCGGCAAGTTTACTAGTTTGCAGCTCAGATGACCGAGTGGTAAAAGTATCCGCCTCGGGAGCTGTAGACTTGGGTTTGATTCCAAGTCGGATCCAACCAATGACTTTGAATTTGTCATTCACAGCTTTCCTGCTTGACGCTCAGCATTAAAGGAACAGTGTGGAGAACAAGCCGGCAAGTTTACTTGTTGTGGCGTTGGGAAAGACACTTAGCGGGATTCCCCATCTTGGTGTGGTATAAACAGATAGCCAGCAACTCCTAAGCGAGCTCGTATGGCGCATTGATCGCTTTCTCGTGATAGGATAAGTATGCAACTAAATACAAAAAATGTAATAGTTGTGCCGCGGTAAAGACACTCAGCGGGATTCCCTCATCTGGTTGTGGTAGACAGATTGCTGGCATCTCTTAAGCGAGCTCGTTATAGCGCTTTGATCGCTTTTTCGTGATAGGAGAATAATGCAACTAAGTACAAAGCACTAACTGTGATCACTAAACACTAACTGTGATTTATATTTTATCAATTACAAACCCGGGACGATCAAATCGTACGCAGCGTCGCCTGCGGGTCCCGCCACTGCAGCGATAAATTTCTTCGTAGCGTGTTGCCCGGGCGCTAAGCGCGGAGATGTATCCCACCACTCATCGCACGATACGTCGTAATATCGCGAGTGTGATAAAGATTTGATTTTTTGCTGCTACTTTATAAATTTTTGCGAATTTAAAAGATTGAAAATCTTTAGTTTTACGTGATTCGATTTTATATTTTTTCATTTGCATTCCCGGTAAATTGTTGTTGTATAACTTAACTTTAACTAATAAACAAAATGGCGCTTATTGTTTTGCTTTAGAAAGAAATAAATTTTGTTTGTTTTCTCACTTCGAGCCAATCGTTCACGTGACAAGCAATTGTGACCAAACAATCACGTTAACAATGCTCGAATTTTCTCACACTTTTTCCAAGTTTGTACGATTTTAATAGCAAAAAAAATTTTTCCAACAAATCAAAATGCAAACAATCGAATTACCTATTACACATTTCTTTAGCTAAATTTTTAGCTACATTTGTTCAAATCCTTGAATTTATTAAAAATAGATGACATCCATAAACTCGAAGTTTGCAAACATATGTATCAAGTAAATTCAAAACAATATGCAGGGGTAAATCCATCTGCATACATTGCGTAAAAATCAATGCATACCTACGACATAAGAAAACGAATAAATGAAAATCACTGCTCAAAGAGAACTAAATCTAAATTTGGCAGAACCAATATTGAAATACTTGGACCAAAATACTGGACAATTAAGTGTCCCAAGTTATCTGAAAAATTATGCGTTGCGAACATTTGCAAAACTGTACAAAGAACACACAATCACGCAATGTTACATTCAAATCCCTGTTCTGCAAAAGGCAAAAATTTAATATTTCCAATTTATTGCAGCTTCCTCAATAGGTGATTCTTATATATACTGAGTATGTTTGTGTGTGTGTTTTATCTATTTATTTATTTCGTTGTTGTGTTTTTTTATTTTAGTTTCTTTTGCGTGTTTCTATAAGCAAACTATTGGTTTAGAGTTAAACCAAATTTCAAAGATGTGGCGAAGATGGTGGTTGACTTAAATGACCTCATGTTCTTTTCCTAACACCTCGTCAAGTTAATGACTTCATTTGTTTCATGCTTAAAATGTGATGGTTCTTGACAAATAAACTTGTTACTTACTTAAGTTATTTTTATCCTTCGATCTCGGGAAAGCGACTCAGGCGTTGTCAAAAGATCGCCCAGAAGAGCTGAAACAGAACTGAAAATTCATCAGTAATTGAGGGAGACTGCGAAGTGAGCTTGCGCTTTTCGAATCAGCAGGCACTTCTATCTGTGTCAAGTGCGATCGGCTCCTGCCGTGAATCGAACCCGTCACGTGGGATCTGTAACCTCGGTAACGCTAGGGCATGTCGCTGACAAGTTACGATTTTAAGTAAGAGAAAAGTTACGGGTCATTTCATCGAAAGATGTAGTCTGCTATTGAAAGACGAAGGAAACCTGTTATCAGTGGCCCTCAATCCATTTGTATCCATCTTTAAATGCAATCTTCAATAGAGTTAGTACTCCAAGGCGGCACAAACTTTTGAAAAAAGAGATTTTGACATAAATAAGCAAAGTTGACCTGCCGGTTTGCTATCGGGAGCAGAGGTATGAGGCTCGATTCCCGGGCCGGTCAAATCCGATACAATGTTGCAAACAACTCGCCACCGCTGTAACGTTTTTTTGGAGATGTGTTGTCCAGGCGCATAGCCGCAGAGGAGGACCTCGCTACTCGTTACACCATTAGGCGTAATGTCGCAAGTATAATGAAGATTTGATTAATTGATTTAATTTTGATTTTAAGCAAATCTGTAGCAAATTTTTGAAAATAGGTTGATGATATACATGGCAGCTGAAACTCGTAATATATAAAAACGATTGAAAAATACGAAGCATGAAAAACAAATTCAAGTAAATGCCTTGAAAAAAAAAGAAAAATTTTTAATACAAACATTGATGCAAAACTTCATGACTATGACGTAACAGTAAGACGTTTCGACTGCAGTAAAACAATGATTCTCGGGTTCTCACGCTGTCATCACGTCGCTGCAAAACAAACAATTGAGTTAACAAATTAGGTGCGAATATTACCGCGTTCCTTCTCAGCAGGGGACAAGAGTTTTTGGCCCGAAGTATCCAAAACATCGTTACTTTTTGAGCAGGTGAGCAAACAACCTCCTCCGCTGCAAGGGAGATAGACGGCAAAAAAAGAAAAAACAGAAAAAAGATGATTTATAAATGATAGAAAGCAACTTGTCGTGCTTAAATTGAGGAAGGGAGTGGGCACAGAGTAGGTGCCGATTTACAAAATTTTGAATATGAAAAAAGTTTATTTTTCAAGCGTTTAGCATTATGTTTTGAGTAAAATATTGATTTCATGATATAAATCTAGTTTTTAGTCGAGAACTTTCAAGAAATAGTTAGTTAGTTGCATATTTATCCTCCTATCACGAGAAAGCGATCAAAGCGCTATACGAGCTCGCTTAGGAGTTGCCAGCCATCTGCCTACCACACAAAGATGGGGAAATCCCGCTAAGTGCCTTTCCCAACGGCACAACAAGTAAACTTGCCGGCTTGTTCTCCTCACTGTGTCCCTTTAATGCTGAAAGTCAAGCAGGGAAGCTGTGAATACCCATTTTAAAGTCATTGGTTTGACCCGACTCGGAATCAAACCCGAGTCTACAGCTCAAGAGACAGACGCTCTATACCACTCGGCCATCTGAGCTGTCAAATGATGATTATTTCTTTGGAAATGTGTTGTGCAGGCGCTAAGTCGTGGAGCTGGTTCCCGCCTCTCGTTACACGCTTCCGTGTAACATCGCGAGTATAATGAAGATTTGATTTTAGCTGATGACACCAAACATGCGCTAGAATAAAAATGATAGCCTATAAGCCTATCCTTAGATATAATTTCATGAATGAAGTCAATATTTTATAGTTTCTGGTTGAACTTGAGTTCAATCAGATCGTTAAACTTCAAGAAGATGAGAATTAGCAGGAGAGAGCTTAATTTTATAGAAATTAAAATTAAATTTTTATTGATCAAAGTTAATTAATTTCGAGATTAATTTTACAAAGATTCTACACCAAACTACACCAAACAATAAAAGTGAATAATTGACATGGATTCAATTTTATTGTTTGATCTGAAATCTTCGTGTATTCTTTTCTCTCTATCTCGCCGGTTACTAACTTATTTGTAGATTACTTTTGAGAAGAAAATACAGTATCTTAAGAAAGAAAAATAATACCGCAGTAATTCTTAAAACTGATCGTTTCGGCACCCAAGATTCAGCTGTCATCATCAGAAGTGTAAACCTAAAAGAGCATAAGTTTGAGTTTTGTACTGCCTTGCTTAATGCTTGCACTGCTGATGATGACAGCTGAATATATGTTGCCCAAACGTCCATTTTTGCGAACTACTGGGGCTTTATTTTTTTTCTTAAGGTATTTTTGTCCCATATTTATTGTATTTTTAAGATCATTTGAAGTCTATGCGGGCCACCACTTTTAATGTTGGTTTACGTAGAAAAGGTTCCACATATATAGCCAGGGTGATTGGGTCAATACAAAGCATAATTATTCATGTGCTTATACGATGGTAAAAATTCGCATTTTCGTTGTTTTGATATTCTCGTTTTGTATTAAGTTGCATTTTTATGTTTTTACATTATTGGTTCTCAACCTTTTCATATCAACGAACTTTTTTCAATGCGCTAAAGCACTGGTCGGTTGGCGTTAAAAACATCGTTATCGGCGAGTGAGTTCATGGTTCGATTCCCGGGTCGGTGAAATCGAACACAGCATCACCAAAAGTTCGCCACCGCCGCTACGTTTCTGCGGAACTATGTTGTCCAAGCGCAAAGCTGCGGAGATGGATTTCGCCTCTCGAATCGTCACACGCTTCGGCGTAATACCGCGAGTATAATGAAAATTTGACTTTTTAATTTTGATTTTTTTTAATACTTTTTGTTTCGTATTTAGTTGCATTTCTATATTTTCATATTAGTGATTCTTAACCTGTTTAAATCCGCTAAAGCGTTGGCGAGCCCCAAGTAGTGTTGTGGGAAAAAATGTAAAGTTTTCCGTTGTCAAAACTAAAAACATACAACCTGAAACGATTGAAATATAATTAATTAAACAACTTCAGTTATTTTACCGGTAAATCACAAGATCTGTAAAAAGTTTTCGGCCTGTATGCATAACGGTTAAAGACATTGTTGTAGGCGCGGGAAGTTACAGGTTCGATTCCCGCAATGGTCAAATTCGACGCACTGTCGCCAATGGCTCGCCACCGCTGCGACGTTTTTTTGGAGCTGTGTTGCTGAGTCGCGGAGGTGGACTCCGCTATCCATTACACGCTTCGGCGGAACACCGCGGATGTAATTTATTACACGAATTTGCAGAAAGTTTTTTGCCTCACACTTTTAATGTTCTGTTTCAGAAATGCTGTCTTGAAATGCGATTAGCTCATGGATAATTATTATAACAATGATTTCGAAAACTTTCTCAACCAAAATTCGACAAGTGAGATTGAAAACTTGCAAAACCAAGGAATTGCTGGTTTAAATTATCACACCAACTTTGATGACCAGTCTACCAAATCTTATGTCAATAATGGAGACCCAAACTCATATTTTGACCCCAAGTTGCCGTCGCACTCCAAACAACCTTTACTCCAAGCTACTCAAAATTTTTTCAACGTTAACTCAAACCAAAATACAGTTTCACTTAATAGTCAAAACTTTCGTGATCCCATCCCTACTCAAGATGAAGACCACCTTAACTTTCGTTACAATCAACCAGAATCCAGTTCTCCTGAATTTTACCCCGAAAATTTTCAAAATATCCATCCTAATAATTCTTGCTTTCCGAATCAAGGACATTCCTCTAATTACCAAGTGCCTTATAATACCCCCAGTAATTTATTTGCCCCCGGGAATCCCCCTGTACCGAACCACCCCAGCATGTCTTTGTTTCAAGGAGGAAATGACCAAACAAGCAGCCCATTGTTGCAGCAAGGACATCCGAATGATGATTACCTTGCATCATCTTGTTCAACTCATGATTTGGACGCTGTAAATCCGGAACAGTTTTTTCAAACCTCATCAGCAATGAACTCCGTGCAACAAAATCCTAATCCATTCCACAGTGTTCCAATCAATCAAGACCAATGGCATCAATTGAATTCCAACATGGCGGATATTGATATTGGAATGTTATCTCAAGTTCAAACTAATGTTTCTACCTACGACTCAAAAGCTGATGCTGGCCTATGCGCGCCTTCCACTCACTCTGCCCCAAGTTCAAGTCAAATGTCTTCAGTACAATCAAGTTTCGAGACGTTTCGTCAACCATTCCATCAATCCCCTGTTGATTATGCCAATTGCGACCATCTTGCCTGTCAAGCCGATTTACACCAAGACGTTCAAAATGCAACGACGAAACAAGTTTTTCAAAATGGCGAAATGGCCGATTTCCTGGCACAACCTTTTCATGTTTGTAAATGGATGGTGACAGACGAGAACGGCGTCGAAGAGATTTGTGGTGACGAATTTTTCTCCTTACAAAGTCTAGATTATCACTTGAAGAAAAAGCATCGACATAGTGAAGACGGGAAAGTGTTCTACTGCAAATGGCAGAACTGTTTGACACCTGATCACCCTTTCCGACAAGGCAACAAATTGCGTCTGCATCTTCGGATTCACACAGGGGAAAAACCCTTCTACTGCAGTTACTGCCCAAAAACCTTTGCAAGAAAAGAAAACCGAGACACGCATGAGCGAGTTCATACGAGTAAGTTGTTTATTCTTGTTTTCAATTGATCAAGAAAACTTTTATTTTATTTATAAAAAAAATCAAATCTATATTATACTCGCGGCGCTACGCCAAAGCATGTAACGAGCGGCGAGGCCCATCTCCGCGGCCAGGAACGCATCCAGAAAATTTTGGTATGGGTGCAGTGTTGAATTTGGTTGAACGTTAACTAAATACGAAGACGTTAGACCGGAAAAAGAGCGTAAATAAGGCCTTTTTTGATAATGCGTCCATGTCAGCGAAGATTTTTTAGGGGGAAGGCAACAACTTTTCACATTTTTTAAGTGCATTTCTTTTTGGCAAAGTTAATAGGAAGCAAATTAAGGAACAAAAACAGCTCTAAGGGGGTCCGGGGACATGCTCCCCAGAAAAGTTTTGAAAATTTACGTCCTGTGACGGCCATTTTAGTGCTTTTTGAACAATAGTTAAAGCAAATTTTGTTTAAATATTTTGCTACTTATAATTAGTCTTTCTCCAAATACGTTGCATTTTCTACGCACGTTTTCGATGTGCGTGCTTAAGGCCTAGGAGTTATTGGTAAATCGAAGAGGTTCGAAGTTATAGAAAAATATTGTTGAAAATGGCTGGCGGGGGGGATGCATCCTAACATCCCCCCACCTGGACCCGCCCCTGTCCGCGGCTTAGCTCCTGATCAACACATCTCCAAAGAAACGTTGCAGCAGTGGCAAACCGTTGGCGACACCGCGCCCGATATAACCGACCCGCCGATCGAACCCTTGATCTTCCGCACGTTATTGATGTCTGAAACCTCTAAGCTAACCGGACTGTTTCGTGTTTGTTCAGCAGCATATTTATCTTTCTATCACGAGGAAGCCATGAAAGCGCAACGACGAGCTCGCTTAGGAGTTGTCGGCCATGCGCCTACTACTTTGAGATGGGAAATCCCGCTCAGTGCCTTTCCCAACAGCACGACAAGCAAACTTGCCAGCTTATTCTCTAGTCTCCAGACTGTCTCTTTAATGCTGAGCGTCAAGCAGGGAAACTGTCAATACCAGTTTTAGAGTCAGTGGTTTGGCTCAACTCGGAATCAAACGTGAGCTTACAGCTCCTGAGGCGGACGCGCTATCCAATCGAACATTTGAGCTGCAGAATATTTCTTGTAATTTTCCATTCTAACGATCAGTAACGTTTCATACTTTGCTAAAACCTGACTTCTAAAATACTTCGAAGTTTTCACAATCATGACCTGCAACACTAGCGTTAGCTAGCAATCCTTTTGAGCTCGTGGATTCTTGTTACAGTACAGTTTTTTTACCATTAAAAGTGATCCAATTACAAATCAAAATCAAATCTTCATTATACGCCTACTTGCGGTATTGCGCCGAAGCGTGTAATGAATGGCGAGGTTCATCACCGTTGCTTAGCGTCTGGGCAAACCAGCTTCGAAGAAACGTCGCAGCCATGACCGGCGCCAAAGGGGGACCAGAAGGGGCCTGCCCCCCCCCCCCCCCAATCAACATGCTTGGCCCCTCCAATTAACAAGCTTACTTTTTTGAAGATAGAAAACTTTGTGCTTAATTTCGAATTTTGGCCCTCCTTATAAACGCTTGTTACGAAACCGCTCTTACGTACGTGATTGGTGTTATCGCGGGTAGAATCTAGCTTTGTCACACAAAAAGAAATTGTTGCTCAGGGGGAACTCCAAAGCCTTCACTAGCTTTCCCTCAAATCAAATAAACCACTTCTTGAAAGTGAAATATAACTGATTTAATGCATAAAACAGGGATCACTAGCAAAAATTCACCGAGGTTGACTCCAAAATATAACTTCCAATAAAATCTAACTGTAACGGAAACTCAACTTAAAACAACGTCTTTTCACCAACTGATACAAATCAAGAATGAAACAGCGAACGAAGTGCTTATAGTGTAAATCAGTCTCAATTCTTTACTGATTCCCCGCAACCCGGTGTTCATGTACAATTTGTGACTTGATGCCCAAGGTTTTAAACGCAAACAAAGTTGAGAAATTACACTGTGTCGCAGTGCATTCGGCGCATCGATGAGAACTTAACAAACTAAATGCCTGTGTAGAGTGAATTCCAGTGATATAATAGTGCGAGATCAAAACCCACTGAAGCCAAGCTTAATGAAATTTATAGCAACGCCGGGTTGGAACAACGCTTGGCCCCTCTAAGTCGACTGCTCTGGCGCCGGCTCTGGTCGCAGCGGTGACAAGCCATTGGCGACACTGCTGCTTTCGATTTGACCGATCCAGGATTTGAACCCCAGACCTCGTTCACCGTTAGCAATGTCTTAGCCACTTATTAGCAACGTTTAGTATTCAACACTTGTTGGTCGAAGGCCTAAATGCCGTCCCAGAACTCAATGGCGAAATTAAGCTGAAGGCCTTAGTTGGTCTCGCTTTGGCATTCCTTTAGAGCATCTGCCCTTTGTCTCAGACTCAGAGGATCGAGATGCTTGGAGGGTACAAATCGAGCAGCTGCCTCCACGGCCCCCAAGGATAAGTGGGTCTAGAAAAAACAAGCAAAACTCTTATTTTCCTACTTACAGAGTAAAACATCTTGGTATATTTTTTATTTTAGAAATAAGCTCTGCCAAATGCATCAGTTTTTTCAGAAGTTATGTTTCGTGTACTAAGCGTTGGTGTGCACCCGGCCCATGTCGTGCTTGCATTGCTGGGTGTCGCAAACAATCATTATTATTATTATTAAAAAATCAAAAATAGATATTGCAACAAAAAAATCTTTTAAAATCTTTCCAAAAGATCCACTTTTACAAAGTAAGTAGTTACAAAATGGCCACAGAAAATGTCATCATTGATTTTAAACAAAAAAATCAACAAATCAAATCTTCATTATACTCGCAGTATTTCGCCGAAGCGTGTAGCGGGATCCATCTCCGCGACTTAGCGTCTGGGCAACGTAGCTCCAGAGAAACGTCGCAGCAATTGCCAGCCTTTGGCGATAATGTGTCCGACTTGATCGGCCTGGGAATCAAACCTCAGACCCTCCGCGCCAACAGCGATGTCTTGTTAATTTTATTGTAAACCATAATAATCAACGTGAAAACAAAATAATTGTTTTTTTTTTTCAGAAGAAAAGCCATTCGTGTGTGACTATCCCGGATGTGGAAAGAGATTTGGAAACAGTTCAGACAGATGCAAACACAGATACACTCATTTGAAGGACAAGAATTTTTCGTGCAAAAAACAGGTAAACCATTAATAATTTGAAAATATAATGGGTAAGCAAAGGAAAAATGAAGGTAAAGGTACGGGATAGCGGGTGCAAACACACGTTGTTTAGGCCATTCTCAATTGACGGCCCATTACAATTATCAATCACAAATGACTGAACGCTGTTAAGGGACATACATGACGAACAACACTTACACAAAACCCTTCGCACTTCCGCTTGTGCCGAGCGCCTGGCGCGAAAGCTGCGAATACTACGTTTAAAGTCTTTAGTGTGATCCGACCGGGAATAAAACCCAAGTCTTCCGGCTACTAAGCGGACGTTCTTAACCGATGCACCAAGCGTCGGTACAATGGAAAACTAAGACTGCAAATTCGAAAAAAGTTGATAGAGTTTTCAACTGGGCCTTGGGCCTAAACTCGGCAATTGAATTGATTTATTGTTAAGCCTCCGTCTAGCGATTGTTCTTAAGAGTCATTCCAACCAAAGGCAAAAAATTATATAACTTAGTTCCTTTTTTGTAACAAACGAGGATTACTGAGTACTTATTCAAACTCTCGCAATTAATCGTATGGTGCGAAAAAAATTATAGGAAAGAGCTCTTCAAAAATAAAGTCAAATCTTCCTTATATTCGCGGTAATGCGAGTGGTGAAGCCCCTCTCTTACCACCTGGGCAACACAGCTTGGAACTCCGAAAAAGCATCGAGGCGGTGACAAGCTGTTGGCGACATTGTGTCCGATTTGACCTGGCCGGGAATCGAATCCCGTACCTTTTGCGCCAATAGTGGTGTCTTTGACAATTAGGCCAACCGGTCGGGTACACGCAGCTCTAGTGTTGTTAAAAAAACGTTTTTTTGGTTCGTGTTTTTTATCGTTTTTTTTATGTTGTTGACCATTTCATTGCTAATTGAGTAGTTTACCCCGTTTCGGCTTGTTATCAGCTGGAGATTGAGGCAAAACAAGGCTTTTTTCATGGTACCGATATTTTATTTGCAATGTCAAGCTACCACTAACAACAGAAATATAGGCTGCACTCATTGCTCGGTGCTGAAGATGGGATTTATGGCAGGACCATGAGGTGTTTTGGGTGTCTTAAGTGTTAGTTTGACTAGCCTAGCTAGTGTTTCCTCCAGGGAAGTCGGGACAAGAAATTCGGAGTTTTGAAATTTCCCGTTTCCCGGGAAGTTTATAACGGGATCTCGGGAATTGTCTTTACATTAGTAAAGATTTCAGAGGTACTGATATCTATCATTCCGACATAAAAAAAATGCGTTAGTTTTGCCTTACCGCAAATTCAAAATTTTTTTGCTTACTAAAAATTATTTTTTAAAATTCGCTAATTTTTTTAAGACGAAATGCTTGTAAAATGAAAATTTTTTCGCGAGTTTGTCAAAAAAATGGAAAAACTGAAGCTAAGTTTGTCAAAACACCATATTAAAATGCTAAAAATTAAATCTGGAATGCTGAAAATCAGAAAAAATGTCAAAATAATCAAGCTCGAAAAAATTACCCGAATCCCGAGGACTTTCAGGATTCCGGAAATTTCCGAGAAATTTTTTGAAAATTTTCCGTTTCCTAGGTAAGTTGAAAATTCGAGAAAAAGGGAAACCCTAAGCCTAGCCGTTAACATGACTTTTTGTCGGTCCGCTAACGGTCCAGTTCTGTTGCTTTTTTCTAGCATTGGGCCGCTTACGAGCCGCAAGACCATTATTAAAAACCCTTTAAATTTATTTATTTTTAATGATACGCTCAAGGGATTTAATTTTGCTAACTAAAGCTTTCTTTGTTGGGTAACTTGTGTTTAATTTTTGCTCTGCAACTGCAACTAGAGGTTAGGTGCAGCGAATGGAAGTTGTTTGACTGGCTCAATGTAGATTTGGGTGTAATCCGTGAACGTATCAATTTGTGCAAGGTTTCTGTCGCTCGCTATCATTTTGCTATTTCGTAGTAAAAAATGAAAAATCTTTTTTGTGTACCGCTGCTGACTGCTGACACAATGAATTAATCATCTTCGTAGTTCACCTCTTATTGCGATAACCGATAAAGTCGTAGCTCTAAGTTAAAATATCTGTTAAAAAGCAAACTGTTTCTCACGATTTGATATTGAAAACAGCAAAGAATGGGTCATTTTATTGGAAGGTTATCTATTTTCCGACAGTACCAAGCGTAGCCACTACCCATGTTGTTGGCACTGTGAATAAAAAGAGTATTAAAATCTAACCCTGATTCGCATTAACTTACGGTGTACAATTTCTGTGTGTGACTGAAATACTCTCCCCATAAACGTGTTTTTCAGCATTTTACTCAACCCCAAATGTTCGCAATAGCAATACACTGCAAAATTACGTAGCACTTTATTAAAATATATCTGTTAAACATACGAGAAGGCTATAACGAAAAGCCAAAGAATAAAAACAAAAGCGTTTTTTGCAAAAAAAACGAGTCGTTTTTTGGCTTACAACGCCAAGCAGCACTTTCCTTTTATATTAAATGCTGATAATACTATATTTTAGAAATGTCAGAAGAAATACCAGCATCCGTCTTCGTTGAAGAAACACCATTGCAAAAAATCGAGCTGCGTGAAAAAAGCAAGAAAGCAACGCAGTAAGCGATGCTGAGAAAGGGGAAATCAGAATCAGAAACGTTCCTGGCTAAAATAATTATCATCCTACATCTTTGATGCAGAACACACTGCACCGTCAGCTATTTCTATAAAAAGGAAAACTGAAGCTTTACCGTGCAGACTGTACTGACAAGATCATCAGAAGACTTACGAACTTATCATCTGAATTGAATACTGTAACTAACAATCAGTGTGCGAGTAATGCATGTATCAATGTGCGAGTAATGCGTGTACCTTCCGGTAACAAGTTTCCGATTTGTTAACAGTTGTGTGAATTTTTGCAAGATTCACGTACTGTAGGCTACACGAAGCAGTATCAGATAAGAATCGAAACCAGATTAAAGAGGGCGCTATACCTCTGGGCCACCTCGGCCAATCGCGTTCCTCCCCCCAAATAAGTCTGCTGGTAACGTCAAAATCAGATCTGCGAAGAGCTTGGGGCCCTCCCGAGGTGTTAATACGGCCCTGTGATGACGTAACACACACAGTAGCTTACTGAACAAAATAATGTTTTTTTTTTAATTTGAAAATAATTTTGACTTCAAAGAAACACGCCGGAAACGAAATAACGTCATCTTCCACAATCAATCATATTATCTGAAAGCTTTCCACTTTTTGTGAAATTGGAATATCGCCAAGAAATTAAAGTAGAGTGAAGCAGTGTTGTTTCTTCCAGGGCTGAATGGCATAGATGGGGAAGTTTACGCAAAACGTTAAGTCCATTAACTACTACTTCGTTTACAAATTTTCCACCTTTTTTATAGTTGATTCGTTAAATTTAGCTCCAATTAACGGATGTTCATTAAATCCGTTAAATCGTTAATTTTTAACTGTAGCATTTTATTCCAAAATAATTTGAAATTATGAAATGCTACTCTCTGTGTGAGCAAATGTTGCTCACCAATAAGACTTTTCGTTGCTTTTATCTCACTTTTTTAGAACCGGAACATGACTGAAATCGTTGATCTTTTCGCAAGACTTTCGACGTCAAACTTAAAGAATAAGGGTAGTAAGCGTTAACGAAAGTTACCAAGCACTAAATGGGTTAATGGACAATTTAACTGAGGTTAATTCATGCACACCCAGTGCCGTCTCCAGAGCAAATCAAGTAGTGGGGCACTAGCCGAAAGTGAGCAGGCGCAAACCAATGATTGTGCAATTGCAATTTCGTGCAATTCGGATGATTCTGCGTTTCACCTCGCTACCCGGTTTAGGAGAGGCCTACACATTACTTTGAGTAAATAGCTGTGGATGCGATACATTTTTTACAACTATATTTGCTATCGCATTAATAAGCGATAACGGTGCCAAAAGTTCTTGATAAAACGTTTTATTGCGTCATAACTGGCGCGTTAAAGCCTACAGATCGCCATGGTAACAATAGTTGATTGGGTCACAACTGTGCACAGAATTGATAGTGATGGAGTGATAGGTAGCATTGAATCATACGATACTTTGCATCAAATATCAAGTTTTGAATCACAATTATTGTTTGTTGTGTTGGTAAGCGATGCTCCAAACGGAACAAAAAAACTATAAGGCCAAATTCCAACTGAGGTAAGGGACACAAGCAGCTGTGAGGGGGCACGGTCCCCCCTTAAAAACAGCACTGTGCCCACCTATGCTAAGTCCAGCAACGTAGCGACAAATTTTGAAAAAAAAGGGTCACAAACTGCAAAATCCATGAAGAGTATGGTATGTTTCATTCGCTTAGCAACATTTGACCTTTTTTACTGAAAGGCAAAGTTAAAAAAGCATGGCATAACGCCCCTACCCTTAGATACGCTCCTGCCAGAGCAGCAGGGCCGGCCAGGCCCCTCCAATCGATATGCTTAGCCTCCCTAATCAACAAGCTTATACTCTTTGAAGACAGCGGCTAATGAGCCTCATTTCAAACTTTGCCCCTCCCCCCCCCCGATAAACGTTTGGCCCCCCTAAGTCCACTGCTCTGCTGAGCAGGTTGTAATTCTGCCAAGTATTTTCAGCGAGATTAAAAATCAGCGAATCAGTTCGTTAGCGCCGACGCCAAGCGATCATAAAATATTGATGATTAGGTAGGTATTTTTAAACTATTATGTGAGCACAAACAAATTCAAGGTTTTTTATATTAGTTTTTCTTCTTTCCAAACTCAGAGTTCGGATGAAAAAGATGGAATTCCAGTTTTTGATTTAAGGCAAAATGTTAAGGAATACTTATAAAAGTTTCTGGAGCACAATTATGTCAGCTGCAGAAAATTTTGAGGAAAGACCATTTCTTCAGACTGGCATTTTCTGGTAAATCTGCGGTAAAGACTTCGCTTCGATCAGTCATAATGCAGCAACAGTCAATACGTTGAAAACAGGAAATATTTTATCATAATTCCAAACGTTTCCGGCCACCCGGGTTTTCCAAACGGAATCAAACAAACCCGACTCGGAATCAAACCTGAACCTAGCCGTATAGCTCCAGAGGCAGACTCTTACCACTTGGTCATCTGAGTTTACAAATTCTGCACCCAGGTTCAACGGCCACCCAGTCAAGTACAAAACAATCTTTATTGATAATTTCAACGAAGTAACTAAACTACTATCATGATTGTTTAAGAGCAGTAGAAAACGTCACCATTGGAGGGTCTAATAGCGAACAATTCATTGCACAAAAATAGGTAACCGTTAAAGAATAAACCTTAGTTGTAAAGTCTCTAGACCATGATTGCAAACAGAAAAGTGCAAAAATAAAACGCTGTTAAGTAAAAAGAACACTGACAGAATAAAAACTCAAACAAATAATATAACAGAGGGGCACAAAATTGTTGGTTGGTTGAAAAGTTAAAGAATTAAACTAATTCCCATTCAGAGATGTCTAACCGAGTACAAGTTCAAATTCACTAAAAATTTGCAAGTCAAGTGCAAGTTCGTTATTTTTAATTTTCAAGTTCAGTAATTTAGACGAACTTCAAGGAATTTTTGTATAATTTAGGCCAAGTTCAAAACTCAATATACTTTTTCAAGATCGAGTCCAGGAACTTTTCGTTTTTCGAATTCAAGATCTCGGCAAAAAAGAGAGAGTTGGAGTCGGCAGCCCTAGGCTTAATATCAGCCTTCATTGAATTTGCAAGCAAAATTTAGAAAAAACGCGGCTTTTTTGGAAGTAAGACCATACCAGTAGCATAAATTCGGCCATCTATCTATAATAACAATAGCATAAACAAATAAACACCACGATAAACAACGAAACATTTACTGCATCTAGCTATGATTGATTGTAGATTTTTTTAATAAATCACTTTTTCGAATTTTCTGTCCAGCAAGGATATGTTGGGCGACGTCGGCAGCCACCGGGTCAGACAACATAGTCGCTACAGCAATAACTTGGTTTCCACTTGTGTAGTAGGCGCAAAATTTCCCTTCGCTGACGTCACCAGTTATCACTATGTCGTCGTAACCGACTCCATACCCTTAAAAAAAATGACGAAGGTAATTAGCAATCCAAGATCAAAATAAATCTTCATTATAACCGCGTATACACCGAAGCGTGTAATAAGTGAAGGGGTCTTATCTTTACGGCTTAGCGTCTGGGCAACATAGCTACGAAGAAACATCGCAGCAATGGCGAGCTGTTAGCAACACTGCATCTAATTTGGCCGGCCCGAGAATCGAATCAATGACCTTCCGCACCGACAGCGATGTCTAACCACTACGCTAACAAACCGCATACATTATTCACATATTCGCAAAAGTTTGGCTTGGTAGCCAGAATATTCCCTGGGGATATTTCCGTGTATACCTGTATAACGTAAACTAATTCCATACTGCTGAGTCCAAAAGAAAGGGACAGAATTGACGACTTGGAGATCGGAAACTCCGACAACCATGTTGGCAGCGACTACTTTGCCGTGGTAATGGGCCATCTGCCAGTGCTGCACATTGGACGGCTGCCACTCACGTAACCTGAATGATGAAAATAGATCTGAATGGGCTCGGGATGGAACCGAACCAGCGGATTATAACTCGGAATATCAAACCCATGAGCTTTAATGCAATAACCCTGTCCACATGTCCAATTTACGAGGGCTTTAGGTTCGTGTTCTTGGTACTAGTTTTTTATCATAATCAATTTGTTGATGTCATAATCAATTTTTTTAACGATGACATCAATCAAGTGATTATGATGCAGAAATTAGAACCAGAAACCTAGGGTCTAAAGCCTACAAAAATTGGACATGTGGACAGCGTAAATTTGACCAACTAACGTTTGTGACGAGATAACGTTAAATAATGACGACATGGTTCGATTGATCAACGAAAATTCAATCACAGGGCTGAAAAAAAATCTACGAAAAAGACTAGATGCAAATCAGCGAAAAAAATTCGGGCATTGGAAATTTCAAGTTGTTCCACTAATTAATCCACCTCAGGTAGCAAATAACCCCTCAGGGAACAAATAACCTCTGCACTAACTGTAATTTTGGGCAAGCACAAAAAACAAAGTTGATGAAAATGAAGAAGTTACAATTGCTTAGCAATCCAATTAAATTCCTATCTATTAAGCTCAAAAAACTAAACCAAATGTACAACTGTTCATAAAACCACAATAGAGTTGAGAATATAAACTTTTTAGTATTTAGTTGCATATTAATCCTCCTATCACGAGAAAGCGATCAAACAGGTTGGTTAGTTTTAAAGTGCTTGGTTTGACCCGACTTGGAATCAAACCCGAGTTTACGGTTACATAGGTGGACGCTTTTACCACTCAACCGCTGAACTGTCTACATAAACCATACAAAACAGATAGCATGAACAATATAAACACACAAAAGTAACAACACTTACTTTTGGGGAAACATAGCTATGTCGCCTCCTGCAAACACGTTTAGAATGGGTTCTTTGGTCTCGGCTCGGAGCGCCCTCATGTGGCGATCGACATTAACAAATCCGTGACTAGTCAAAGATAATCCACTCTCACGTAAGAACTCTGTGGCTGGGATTATTCCAATTCCAGCAATGACTAGATCCGCCTAGTATAGAATGTAATAAGACAAAAACTGCAAAAATAAAAGCAAACGTGACTGTCCAGTTGGCGAAGTGGTGAAAGACATCGCCAACAATGCGGGAGATCTTGAGTTCGACTCGCTGGCCCGTCAAATCGGACAAAGTGTCGCCAACCACTCGCCATCGCTGCGATATTTCTTCGGAGCTGTGTCGTCCAGGCGCTAAAGAGGCGGAGATGCACCCCGCCACTCGTTACATGCTTCGTCGTAATACCGCGAGTATAATGAAGATTTGATTTTTTTTAAGGTAACAGCAATAATTCCCCAGCGTGAAAAATGCTCCCTGTATTATTTTCATCTCGAATCTATTTTCAGTTAGCATACAGCAAAAACGTGCGTCGTGCTTTTTCTAAAGCGCAAAGATAGTGCCCGGTGCAGAAATCGAACCAAAGCATGCCAATGTTCGAATGCAAACGTTAGAATGCCAAATAAAGTTCACAGCTTGAAAAAAGGAGTCGTTCATAAACAAAGTCAAATCTTCATTATACTCGCGGTATTACGACGAAGCGAGTAACGAGTGGTGGGGCCCATCTCCGCGGCTTATCGCCTGGACAACACAGCTCCAAAGAAGCATAGCAGCGATGACGAGACGTTCGCGACAATGTGTCCGACTTGACTGGCCTGACGGGAATCGAACCCTAGATCTCACACGCCGATGCCGATTCAACGGGCCGGTACGACGATAAGCATATTGTAGCAGACAAAAGCAAAAACCAGAAATAATCAAAATGCATCTAGTTATCAAAAATGATCTTTCCAAAGTTGATGAAAAATTTTTCGTTATTCACGCCGTATTATACGCTGAAACGAGTAACGAGTAGCGCGGCGACATAGCTTCGAAGAAGCGTCGCAGCGGCGGAGAGCCGTTGACGACACGGTTTCCCATTTAACAGGTCCGGGTCTCGAATCCAAACCTCCCACGCCAATACCAATGTTTTCACCCACCACACCCACCGGCGTGTAACAGTTTTTCATAGAAGAGCGAAAAAATACTCGGACATAAATTAGAGCAGTAAAGTTGACGGGCAAAGCATCTATTGATTATGACAACACAAGGCAGCTACGTCGCGTTTCAACAATCCTCGTTATTCAAATTCAGACAAATTCCGAAAACTTGGATAATTTTAAATTCTGCGGATTTTGCTGTAAAAATTTGGCAGCAATGTCTTGAGTTTCCAATAAACGAGAAAAAAGCAAGCAAAGATTTTGAAATAATCGACTAAGACATGGTCGTTCACGCAAGACAAACAATACGCTTTAGTTAAAGCCAAGCAAAGGTAAAAAATCTTATCTTCATCATACTCGCGATACTACGCCGAAGCATGTAACGAGTGGCGGGGTCCATCTTCGAGGGGCAGCGCAATACAGCTCTGAAGAAACATCGCAGCGGTGGCGAACCGTGATTCACTGCGTCCGATTAGACCAGCTCGGGAATCGAACCCCAAACCTCTCGTTTAATAGTGGTTCCAAAAGCCCTTGGGCTTTGACCATTACGATGTTTTTGACCAGTACGCCAGGCAAATTCAACCACTTGGCAAGAGAAATTTTTGTAATCTTACATGTGATTACATTACACGGGGCAGGGCTGGCTTCAATCACTTAACTTGTGGTTGAATTTACCTAGAAGTTTTAAGACAGTGAGCTGATACAACTACGAAATATTCCAGCGATCAAACAAATTTTAACAATTAAGACATTTTCACTATAATTAGCAGTTGCAATTAGCACTTTCAAGCATAAATTACCCACTACCTATAACTAGAAATTTAGTAAAATCACAAAACATTTACAATGAGTTTATTCATGATGTGTTGAAAAACGAAAACGATTTTCTAAAATTAGATATCGTTGCGAGTGCAGTCATTGCTTTGGTTAACCTGCAATTATATATGCTGTAATTTTATCCGGTTGGTAGTCGAATGGTTTCATCCGATGGAGGAAACCAATCGGTGAGCATAGAGGTTACGACATCGCTAATGGTGCGGGAGGTTTGGGGTTCGATTCCTTGGATGATCAAATCGAACGCGGAGTTTCAAATTGCTCGTCACCGCAGCTACGCTTCTTCGGAGCTGCCTTGCACAGGCGCTAAGCCGTGAAGATGGACCTTGCCACTCGTTACACGCTTTTGCGAAATATCTCGAGTATAATGAAGATTCGAATTATTTGAAGCCAGCCATATGAAAAACTTTTGAGCTAACCAAAAAACAAAAAATCAAAGCCAAAATTTTGCGATTAATTATTGAAATAATCTCATTTGCTGTAAAGCATTGATTAGCTGCACGTTGTGATGATTGGCGCGTTGCAATGCGTTGCACGATTTATGGAAATATTCCAAAAAAATATGAAAACAAAGCACTTGCGATAATCATGAAAATCTCTCAAGAATATCATTGAAATTGTGAGTTATAACTTTCTCATTTAACTACTTGAGCATTTAAAAATAAAATCAAATTTCCGTTATACTCGTGATATTACGCTCAAGCGTGTAACCAAAGGTGGGGTCCATCTCCGCGGCTTAGCGCCCGGGCAACACAGATCTGAAGAAACACTGCAGCGATGGTGGGCCGTTGGTGAGACTGTGCCCGATTTGACCGGCCAGGGAATCGAACCCCAGACCTCTGCGCTGATAACGATGACGCTAACCACCACACCAACTACCAGAACATATCGAAAACAACCGCATTCGTATCCAAAATCTCTTCAGTTCAAGATTTCAAGGCGTTTCATTATCTTTACTCTTTTGATACACGCTACATATTGTCATTTCGCTCCAAGCCAGTCTTACACAAATTTGCATAAAAAACAATGAATTCATTATTTCCCTTTTTAAAGACAAAAAAATGTAGTTGTAAATTTTGACGAATAAACTTTTATCGGGAATTGAACCCGACATAAAAGACCAGCAACCGTTTAGCCTTGTTGCCGACTCCATCCCCAAGTCTTGAAATATTCAAAAGCACAGCTGCAGATTATACAACAAAGTAGCAGGCCAACGGCAGGTCAAATGACCTCGTCAAAATGTGACAGATTATGTGATCAGAGCTGGAATGTCCATATTTGACAATGTCAACCTTCTCCACACATTGTCACTGTTAACTTGTTTATGTGCAACTTGCAAGCCAATCACTTCTTGTTCCGATAAACTTATTATGACGTAAACTAATTAAAAATTTACGAAGCCTTTCGATGAATTATTGAAAAAAACGTTTAATAAATTATTAAAAAAGACCAAAGCAATTGGATAAATGTGGCGCCGAGTCGCAGGAAAGTTTTGAGAGAACTTATCACAAAAACAATCCAATCTTACATCTTAAGCGACATGGCCCAGCGATACTGCGCAGATTACAGATCTTACGTGACGGGTTCAATTCACGGCTGAGGCCGATCGCCTTTGACATACATACCGGGTACCTGCTCACTCAAAGAGCACAAACTCACTTCGCAGTCTCCCTCAATTTGTTGAATTTTCCGTTAAAAATAACCTCAGCAAAGCACCACTTGTGTATTGAACTATGTATCATGTCACAAGTAATGACCCGCTAGCTATAGCAAGAGTGAATTCAACTTCAAAATTAACTTTCTGCGCTGACATGTGTTCGAGTTTTGTTCTGTTTACACAGCTTAGATGGCCAAGTAGTTATAGCGTTTGCCAACGGAGCTGCAGACGCGCCTTCGATGCCGAGTCGGGTCAAACCAATCACTTTAAGATTAGTATTCACAACTTCCTCGCTTAACGATCACCATTAAAGAGACAGTGTGGAGAACAAGCCGACAAGTTTAGTCGTTGTGCCGTTGGGACAGACACTTAGCGGGATTCCCCTATCTCGGTGTGGTAGACGCGACAACTCCTAAGCGAGCATGTTACAGCGCTTTGATCGCTTTAACGTGATAAGAGGATCAGTATGCTGCTGAATACAATACCGGTTAATAAATTTCAGTTTTTCATCGTCAGCAGAAACGAAGTGATTATTATACTATAACAATGGTCAAAAGCACTCTAAACAATTTGCCAAATATTTCAGGGTCATGTAATCATTTCAGTACCAGCAGCCTAACTGCTGCACAGTGAAAAGTTATTGAATTTCGCAACTTAATTGAAGTTATTATTAGAAAGTCCATAATGCGATAAGCTTGCTTAATTACATATTTCAAGTATTCCTTCATTTCATCTAGTCACGCCTTTGCAGTTGGTGACGTAATTATGGCTAACTGTACGATAGACAATGCAAATTCAAGCAAAAAAATGTTGAGAAAAAAACTAAATATAATTTCTTGTATACAATGATGTAGAAAATAGATATGCCGGTTTGCAATCAAAAAGAGTCGAGAAAAGTGTTGCATTTTGTATTTAAATGCATATTTATCCTCTTACCGCGAGAAAGCGATCAAATCGCTATAACGAGCTCGCTTAGGAGTTACTGGCCATCTGTCTACCACTCAAAGATGGGGAAATCCCGCTAAGTGCCTTTACCAACGACATAAGAAGTAAACTTGCCGACTTGTTCTCCACACTGTCACTTTAATGCTGGGCGTGAAGCAACTAAGCTGTAAGTATCAATATTAAAGTCCTTGGTTTGGCCTGGCAAGAGATCAAAATCGCGTCAACAGCTCCAGGGGTACACGCTCTTACCACTAGGCCATCTAAGCTGGTGGAAAAACAGATTCGTTAGAATTTTTTGTCCTAAAACAGATACGCTGCAGTATATCTTGAATTTTCGCCAACTGAAAACAAAGAAATGAGCGGCCAAAGACCACCATGATATAAGCTCGCACTAGTCGTAGCAGTCTTTAGGTCAATAACTTTTACAAATTTTTGATCGGACCGGCCATTAACCCCACATTAGCACACTGGGATAATGATGCTAGAAGCGAAATCTCAGAAATTCTGCAAAAAAGCAGCTTTGACAGGTGAAAAAATCCAATGCTCAGTAAAAGTAATATAATGTCTTTCATTTTCGCACGTCAACACGATAAAGAATATGATAAGACGAAGGAAATACAACAACGATATAAGAGGCAACAAAATGATTAGCGTTATAGCATGCAGGACTGCTGGTAGGGGAAGAGTTTAAAAAAAAACAAAAGAGGGCATGGCTGCAACACCTAGGTCGGGAGCAATGCCATGAGTAAAAATTTTGGTATAATTGAGCACTTACAATTGCTCGTTTAGGACCAAAGCTAACAACAAATTAAAGCATCGCGAATAATATTACCTTTAGTTCGGATCCATCTCGAAGAATTGCTTTCTTAACCTCATCTCGTTCTCCACGCAATTCAGCGACTGAAGCGTTCATATAAAATCGAACGCCATTTTTTTCATGCAGTTGTTGCAAGTAAGTTCCAACCTGTTCAAAGAAATTGGTAAAAGGTAAAGGTACGGGTGCAAGCACACTTTGTTTAGGCCATTCTCAATTGGCGGCCCATTACAATTATCAATCATGAATGATTGAATGCTGTTAAGGGACATACATGACGAACAACACATACACAACACCCTTCGAACTTCCGCTTGTGCCAAGCACCTGGCGTGAAAGCTGCGAATACTATTTTTAAAGTCTTTAGTGTGATCCGACCGGGAATGAAACCCCAGTCTCCCGGCAACCAAGCGGACGCTCTTAACCGATACACCAAGCGCGTAACACGCGAGGCGGTTATACAGCTCGGAAGGCCGAGTAGATAGAGCGTCCGCCTCTGGAGCTGTAGACCCGGGTTTGATTCCATGTCAGGTCATATCATTGAATTTATAACCGGTATTCACAACTTCCCTGCTTCACTATCAGCATTAAAGGGACAGTGTGGAGAACAAACCGGCAAGTTTACTTGTTGCTCCATTGGGAAAGGCACTTAGCGAGATACTCTCATCTTAGAGTGGTAGAGAGATGGCCGGCAAATCCTGTAAGCGAGTTCGTGGTAGCGTTTTGATCGCTTTCTCGAGACATAAGAATAAACATGCAAATAACTACACAAAGGTAATACACAAGAGAAAGTATATCCCAAAGTTATTGAGCTGTGACTATAGCAATCGACTTCACAATCCTACAAATTATACATGAAAGGTCACCTCTCCAAGCAAAAAAAACATCAAAGGACGAAAGCGTTGTCACGAAAGCGAAAGAAAGCTTTGCGCGCATTTCAAAAAAAAATTTGAAGGAAGTGGAATAACGCAACATTATCAAAGCTAAAAAGCATTCGAAGGTCAATATTACAGAATAAATAACTAAAGGGAATTAAACTGAACATCGAGCAGTGAGATAATAGTCATATACCATGTCTTCATATCCAGTTTAAGTGGCTTTAAACGCCCACAGGTTTTCTGCATCATAATTAATTCTTTTATGACGTTAGGAAATTGATTATGATGCAGAAAGCTCGTGTGGCTTTTCGCACCACTTTAGCTGGACAATGAAGACAGGTAAAACGTGAAATCAGCTTGCGTTTAGAGTCAGCAGCAACTTGATGCTATGCAACTCGACTGGTTCAGGTTCGATTCCAATCAACCTTGAACCCAGCACGTATAACACCGCTAGAACATAAAATTCAAATCGTGCACTGGTATATAAGTTGGATTAACTTTAATAAGGTCGTGTTCTTAAAATCCAGTGTCAGTTGTTAATAACGACTTAATGTTACGTCACAATTCAATATTTCAACGCAAAGTCGTCAAGTGTGCTTAAGTTCAGATGGCCGAGTGGTAACAGCATCTGCCTCCGCAGATTAATTTTAAACATACCAATTTTAAGTAGGCCCGGGTTTGATTCCGAGTCAAGTCAAACCAATCACTTCATAATTAGTATTCACAGCTTTCCTGCTTGACGCTCAGCAATAAAGGGACAGTGTGCAGAACAAGCCGGCAAGTTCACTGGCTGCGCCGTTGGGAAAAGCACTCAACGGGATTTCCTCATCCTAAGAGTGACAGACAGATGGTCGGCAACTCCTAAGCGAGCTCGTTACAGCGCTTTGATCACCTTCTCGCAATAGCGGCAATAGGACGTTACATATGCAACTAAATACAAAATACGAATACTTCTCACCTCTGTGCCAAGAACTCTTTCAAATGGAACGCTAAAAAAATCGCAGACGCTCACGGATTTTGCTTTGGATACAAGGGTAGATGCCAACTCCATCCCAATAAATGATGCTCCAAATATGACTACATGTCGCTCTTTAGCTTGCTTGGCAATCGCGTTGGCGTCGTTAGGTGTTCTCAACACAAACACGTTCTTTAAATCCCAGCCAGGAATAGGCAAAGTTCGAGGTCTCCCACCTATTTGCATAAAAATCAAAATTTAAAAGAACTACCAACAAAATTTTTTATTACAAACCATCACTCTTCACATTATGCTTTTAGGCCGTAGACAACATGCAGCTCCTAATGCAAAAAAGTAACTTTTTAATATTGTTTTAACCTCAGATTAGGATGATGATGTCCAGAATTATCCGGTGTTCTCCCCGTCAACGGAGGTGGCCGGATTCACCCCATTTGACTGCATTTCCATACCGCCCGTCTCCATTTCTCTCGATCCAAGGCATCTTCCTTTTCTAACCCCAACTTCTTCACTTCTTCTTCAACTTTTCTCTTCCATGTGCTTTTTGGCCGACCTCTTCTTCTTTTACCCATAACTTCCAAGTCTAGAGCCTTTCTCAAGATGTTACCATCTTCCCTTCTCAGCACATGGCCATACCACCTCACAGCATTCGCCTTCGCTATCATTTCCAACGACTCAACCAAACCCAACATCTCCATCAGTTCTTTCGTGATTTTCTTGTCCATTAACTTAACACCACACATGGCTCTCAACATAGCTCTCTCTGTTCTTCTCAAAATCGCAACTTCTCCTTCCGTTAGACACCACGTTTCACTCCCATACAGAATCGCTGAACGCACACAGCTCTGATACACTCTTCCTTTTATCTTAAGCGAAAACCTTCTACCATAGAGCACCTCACCACATTCTCTGAACTTCAACCATCCAATTCTCGTTCTTGCTGTCACCGCCGCCTCAGATCCACCACTCGCATTAAGTCTATCGCCCAAATAGCAAAAACTTTTAACAGTCTCCACTCCATCACACAGCTTCTCCTGTGGCAGCCGCGTTCCCGTCATCCCACGCCTGCATACTTCACAGACAAATCCTTTTGCAAGGGCCCCTGACACCCTCTTGATTTTCGCACACCTTCCATGAATCCAACAACCACATTTAGTACATAGCAAAGAGTTCACCATCACTCTTCTCCCACACACTCCGCATGGATCAGTCTTACTCTTTTGTATCTCTCCATCTGTTCCACTCACCATCACTTTCGTTTTTATGTTGTTTACCTTCAAACCTTTACATTCCAGAGACTCTCTCCACCTTCCAAACTTATAACGCAGCTCCTCCATAGAATCTCCCATTAGCACCAAATCGTCTGCGTACAGCACTTCATTCATCAAGCCCTCTCTTGCCTTTTCTGTCACAACATCCATTACAATGGCAAACAGCAATGGTGACAGTACTGAACCTTGATGTACTCCTACTGTCACAGAAAATTCGTCAGAGTATCCCGACCCGACTCTTACTTTTGTTGTGGCCCCTTCATATAGACTCATCACTGCTTTCACCATTCCCTCCGGTACACATCTTTTTCTCAGTGCCCATTCTACCACTTTTCTTGGAACTCTGTCAAACGCCTTCTCTAAATCAACAAAGCACATGTACAAACATTTATCCATCTCGCGGTATACTTCTTGCAATCTCCTCACTACAAATAGTGCATCTATCGTCCCCCTTCCAGGCATAAATCCAAACTGCATATCATCCAGAGCTATCATCCCTCGTATCCTCTTTTCCAATACTCGTTCTACAACCTTCATTCCGTGCTCCAATAATTTCACACCTCTATAAGAAGCACAACTCCTTACGTCACCCTTTCGTTTGAAAATTGGCAACATTACACTTGTCTTCCATTCGTCTGGCATACCTGCTCCATCCAATACTTTCTGACATAGCGTACAAGACATGTGTACATAGCGTACAAGTACATAGCGTACAAGACAGAAGGAAGCGTACAAGACATGGTGCAATGCAAGATCTGAAGAGAACAAAGAGGTGTACAATAGCTTAAAGAAGAAAGCAAAAAAAGTGGTGGCAAGAACCATGAAAATAGAGGCTGAAAAAGAACTGAACGAATTGGGCAAGACCCCGAACAGCATTTTTAAGTTTTTAAAGTCCATGAAAAGAGATGGGAAAGATGTTGAAGGTGGAAGTTGCTTAAGAGACAGTGCTGGAAGGCTGGCTTTCTCGGAGGATGACAGGAAAAGAGTTTGGAAAGAACACATGGAGAAGATTATGAACGAAGAAAACGTGTGGGATCAGGTGACCGATGCAGACATGGTAGAAGGACCCATAGAGAGGATTACTCCTGCAGAGGTGCTAAAGGCCATAAAGAGATTAGGAGTGTTTAAAAATTAAATCGCATATTCTGATTAAAATCAAATTAAAAATCAAATCTTCATTCTACTCGTAGTTACGCAGTATCACGCCGAAGCTAGTTACGAGCAGCGGGATCCATCTCCGCGACTTAGCGCCTGGGTAACACAGCTCCAAAGAAACATTAAAGCGGTGGCGAGCAGTTGGCGACTGCGTCTGATTTGACCAACTCGGTGATCGAACCCACGACCTCCTGTGTCTTCAACCACTACAGCTACACCAACCGGATTATGGCCTGGTAAAACAAAACCATAAGCGGGAAAATAATTTGGACCAATTTCGCTCAAAACATGAGATTTTTAAAGCTTGAATTTCATAGCATCTTGGCCAGCTGGCGACGCACCTAAAGCAGTAGTATCTGTAAATTTGCCAAAAGTTTGTCAGCTAATTTTGTGGCATGACAGGCTCGGTAGTAAATCATCGTTCTTTCAGCCAAAACATGTTTATCCGGTGCAAGTCGCATTTAATTTAAGGCGTCAAACACACTTGATGGAAGAAAATTGCAAAAATAGAATGTCGAAAGCTGAAAAGTCACAGCAAAACTCTAAAAAGTATGTCACTGAGTTGTCACATTTGCTTCAGCTCAGCCAAAGACATTATAGTATAAAGCATAAGCGCAAGATTGTCCAGTTAGCGTGGTGATAAACGACATCGCTGTTAGCGCGGATTTCTGGGTTCGATTCCCGCGCCGGTCAAATCGGACACTGCGTCAGCAAACGGCTCGCCACCACTGCGATGTTTCTACAGAGCTGAGTTGCCCAGGCGCTAAGCCGTAGACATGGTCCCCGCCACTTACACGCTTCGGCGTAATACCGCGGGTATAATGAAGATTTGACTTTCTTTATCTTACATGTATAATATGGCCAGTTTATCCCAAATAAAACAATTGCTAAATACCCGTAACCAACCAGCTGTTAAGCTTGCACCATGATGCAATTTACAATGCATTTGCTATTTATTATTGTGTCTGCGTACAAGTGACATAGTTATTTAACACAATTATTAAGTTTCTTGGTATTAATATGACACGTTGAGCGCAGCATCAATAAAAATAAGTCACGAATAACATAAAGGTACAGTAATGGTTATTTGCATGCTGCTAGTCGTGTACGCATGCCGCATCATTTCCGTAAGTCACACCAATACAGGACGACTTATTTGTGTTTTAGCAGCATATTAATCCCATCAAAGTGCAAAACAAGCTCGCTGAGGAGTTGCAGGCCAACTGTCTACCACTCTAAGAAGAAAGAACCCCACTTATGCTTATCCCAGCGGCACAACGAGCAAACTTGCCGGCTTGTTTTCCACACCGTCCTTTTAATGCTGAGCGTCAAGCAGGAAAGCTGTAAATACTGATTTTAAAGTGATTGGTTTGACCCGACTCGGAATCAAACCAAAGCTCCAGAAGTAGACGTTCTATTGTATACTCGATCATAAAGCCGCTCTATCCACTTACTTTATGCCAAATAAAATCTGAACTACAATAGACATCAAAATGCTGACTTTCCACAAACGTTGCAACGTAAAAAATTGAAAGTCCACCAGTTACCTCTGACTCAGCACTTTTACAACAAGGCACTCGAATAGGCTACATTGTTGGCAGTGAACAACACATGCTATAATTTAGTGATTTATTTCGGGAACCAGACATTAAAACGCGACAGAAAACTAATTATAAAGCTAAAAAGATTCCTTCAGACTTTACAAGTAAACAGATGTGGTACAACAAACTGAACGAAGTCAAATCAAAATCAAATCTTCATTTCCTTGAGGTATTACGCCGAAGCGTGTAACGAGAGGCGGGGCTAAGCTTTGCAGCTAGAGCCTGGGCACACAGAAACGTCGCGGCGGTGATGAGCGGTAGGTGACAGTTTTGAGTGGGATTTGAGTGGAAATCTAACCCAAGATTTCAGGCACCGACAGGATTATATAACCACTACGCCGACGAAAGTGACTGAGACGCAATAAATGCGTTTAAACAGTAAGCATTTGGTTTGGTTTATTAATATGACCTGTATGTTTCAAAACTGGTACCTGCAAACATTCACTGCAGCTTTAACGTATTAGCTGAGCTGTTGCTACTGCCACAAACGTTCATTGAACCGACAATCATGTCTTGTCTGGCCGTAGGTGGCAGAGTTTGTACTCTTTTGTAGTTAGTTGCATATTGGTATTTATCCTCCCTATCACGTAAAAGCGATGAAAGCGCTGAAATCGCTTGGGAGTCGCCGGCCATCCATCTACCACACTAAGAAGGAGGAATCCCGATAAGTGCTTTTCCCAACGGCAAAACAAGTGAACTCGCCGGTTTGTTCTCTACTACACTGTCCCTAGAATGCTGAGCGTCGAGCAAGGAAGCTGTAAATACCAATTTAAAGTCATTGGTTTAACCCGAATCTTCAGTTCCAGAGGCGGACTCTCTTACCACTTGGCCATCTGAGCTGAAATACTCAACATTGACACAAAATGCTAAAGAATAAGGCATGAGAATCTAAGGTTGTTATAAGTTGAGCTGCAGGTTTTATGACATATATTTAGTATATACATTTGATTTACTTTACCTGATGCAATTAACAATTTATCATAATATATTTCATCTCCATCATCAAAAGTAACGACTTGATCACCAATATTCACATCGTTTGCTCGTTTGTTAAGTAAGACTCGCACATTGATGGCATCATAAAAACCTTGAGGACGCAGATACAAACTTTCTGGGGTGATGTCAAATGTTTTACTCAATTTTGTCCTGGATAATAAATATTGTAGTTTCAAGCAAAATTATCATTATCAAATTAAAATCAACTCTTTATTGTACTCGCAGTATTATGCCAAAGCATGTAACGAGTGACCAGGCCCCATCTCTAAGGCTTCGTGCTGCCTGGGAAAGACAACTCTGAAGAAATGTCGCAGCAGCGATGAGCTATTGGTGACAGTGTGTTCAATTTGACTGGCCAGAAAATCGAATCTCCGAAACTATCAGCGAATCTTTGACCACCATGCCAACCACCTGGTTTTATCAAAACAGCAACTAGTATATACTGTGCACGAAATCATAAGCGGCAAAAATTTTTCAAGACTTAAGATGAACGTTTCATTTGATCGTGTGACAAACTCAACCAAAGCAAACAAATTTCACCTGTCATATGGTAAATAGCTGTCCATTGACGCAAGAGTAATTGTTCCGGTGAAAGATTTTTGGCGAAGTGTTTCAGCGCACAATACAGAAGTTGGACCGCCACCAATAATCAAGACATGTGGACCAGTTTCGTGCTGAGTTTGAACCATTGGTTTATATCTCTTGTGGCTTGCTAAAGCTGATTTCGAAGCTCGGATCATGACTTTATCCCCATCTTGAATCAGAACTTCATGTTTTGGTACACAATCCAAACCTGGAAAATCTTCAATATCACCAGTTTTGATGTTAAAACATGCTCCGTGCCATGGACAACGAACAACACCATTCTTTAGTGATCCTTTTGCAAGAGGTGCTCCATAGTGTGTACATTTTGGTCCAATTGCACTAAACTCTCCCTTGTCGCGTACAAGAAGCGCTTTGTATCGACCAATCGATACTTCTCTCATTTCCCCATCTTGCATTTCATCAACACGACAGGCGTATGCATCCATAACATTATCTTTGCTTGAGCTTCCTCCCATAGTTATTATGGGGAACTACTTTCAATAACGGGCTAATACTATATGTCGTATGAATAATTACAACTTCAATTGACCTAGTTCTACTAAAAGGTATATACCGTATCAATCAATCAATCAATCAGTAAAGTTTATTTCAGACAATGTCAGTCCGTATGAACAAAGGAAGCAAAATATATAAAACAAAAACAACATAATATCCACAGAAACCAAAACAAACATATTAGCTGCATCATCAGCAGTATAAGCAAGGAAGTATAAAACTGAAAGACGCTGACACCTGAATCTATTTTGTCAAAGCATCTAGCTCTAAGAATTACTGCAGCTTAATTTTTCCTCCTTAAGCTATTTTTGTTCAATCGTATTGTATTCCAAAATTGTTTGAAGCCACAAAATCGAAAACTGCAATCACAATGTTTGGTTTAAATTCTTATTTCAATAAAACGACCCTTGGATTAACAATGTCTAGACCAGAAGACCTAGTTATTACTGGTATGCTGTTACGTACAGTTCAAAAAGTTTGATTAACAAAAAACATCACAAATTTCAGTAGTCCTACTGGTATCTGGGTATATATTCTAGACCAGGGGTCTGCAACCCCTGGTACACATGCCAAAAGTGGCACGCCGGAAGGTTTTGCATGGCATGCAAAGCGATTCAATGCGCAAGCAAATTTTAAACTTTTAAGATTTAACCAATATATTTTTGAATCTATGAGCGATTTTTAGTGCTGTGGGCACTGTTTCCTTAAAGGTGCGAAATTTGAGAAAAGTGGTAAATTTTGGGCAAATTTTTCCAATTTTTTTTTAAAGTTCATTAACACAATGGTGGTTTTTGACCGAATTTGAATCAAAGTGTTTCATATTTTGATGCAAAATAAATGTTTCATACTTTTGGAAGTCAAATCAAACTTCTTTAAACCCCCAAATCTTGGGGCAAATTTCTCATTCAAATTTATATTTGGGCAAATTTGCTCTGACTAAAAACATAGAGGGAACTCTGGTTTTGGGCTCAAAAGTCACTCAATTAAGGCATTTCTTGGCAAATAGAAGATCTACCGACATCTACCATCTACGGCAAATAGAACATATTATCAGAGGTAAATATAGGACAAAACTGCAAAATCTACATCAAGTAAAGAAACAAAACCGTTTGGTACACGACGAAGTTTCTATTTTGACACCATCAAAAAATGGCATGCTGCCCTCAATAGTACATAGGGAACGATCGAAGCAACAATTTTGGCCGAGGCCGACACTACTAGTCTACTAGACTCAGTACTACTGTTATCCACAGTTCACCTTCTTTCAAGTCTGTCAGAGTAGACTAGGCCAGTGATTCCCAACCTTTTTACATCAACGAACCAGTAAAAACTAAACAAAACGTTCACAGACCGGCAGCAAAATTTCATAATTAGTAAGGCATATTTCTGAAGCTAACAACTGCATTTGTTAACCATCAGCTAAATCAATGGGAGAAAAAAACTCAATATTTTGGCATAAGCTACATACTTAAAACTAAAAAATTAAAACAAAACTTCAATCAGTTCAAACAACATCAATTTATGAACATATTGTCGAACAAAATCAAAGTTGGTAAGAAATTCGGAAGCTTGTTTGAATTAAGTCGCATCTTATAACAAGCAGATATATCACGAGCACAAGGATCGCTAGTGAGTTATTAGTAGGGGTTAGAGCCTAACCCCAAACCCTAACCTCAAACCACGGCTTCATTCAAACAAGCCCCGAAATTTGTTGCTGTTTTAAAATGCCAATATGAGAGACAAGCCAGGCATCCAGTAGATTTCTTTGGTATTTTTTTACTGAATCCAAAGGTAATAGAATTGCTTCGCATGAGTTGTGGGAAGAATATGTTTTGGGGACTGGTAAAAACACTACCGGTATGCAGACTGGCATCGATCCACAGACCAGCGCTTGGGAACCTACGGTGGCGGTTGATAGTGGACTAGGCTAGCTGACTGACTGATTTATTATTATTTGATGTCAAGTGCACAGCAAGGAAATAGAAAATAACTAACAGTAAAATGATAACAGACATCAAGGAGACTGTGAAGGGATTGTTAGATCTTCTAGTCTGCAGCCACCTTTGCAAAATTGGTCGTCATAGTATAGTACAAATTTAATGAAAACCAAAAGCAAACGAAAAAGCAAACCAAAAAAAAAATAAATAAATAAACAAGCAAGCAATAAAACGCACTTCTAACAAATGTATTCTATGTGATGCTGGCTTTTATACAACTGAATTAGACAAGACTGTATTTTTCTAGTAAAGTGCTTTTGAGGTTAGATATAAACGATTATATCGAGTTGGAGTTTTCATTTTTAGAATCTCATAATTCCAAATAAGAGGAGGACCTTCATACCTGATATAGGCTTGTTAAGCCCAGGGCCTGTGGTTAAAGTTTGGAAAATAAAAGCTAGTTCTTCTGACTTCTGCAATCCACTGTTCTAACCTGATTGAAATCACTAACCTCTTGGTGTTGAGCTGATCAGGGATTTACCGGTATGCTTCAACCGTTCACTCACTCGATTGCTAATCGTGTTGAACTGCCGCGCTTCAAAAGAACGATTGTATCAGCATTATGTCTGGTCACGTGATAAAGTTTATTTTTAAACGCACTCGACCGTTAAATCGTAAATAATAGTGGACCTGGATGCAAAACGGATAAGTTGGATCATGCTTGCGGTTGGATTGATGTTTCTCCTTATCATTGTTGGCAGTACAATTTATAGACACATATCAACCACCGTACTTTTCTAATCATTGTAATTTTTTTTTTCTTTTTTTTGCGTTGTTTGTTACTCTTGCCATCTTGAGAGACCACCAGCTTCCTGAAACAGTTTTGCCCCCAGATAAGCAAACAACTTCATCTTGTCAATACTTATTTCTCTGTATACTCTTACATAGTGTATTGCTAAAATCTTAAAAAAAAAAAACTATTTAATTTAAAAGACAAAACCACTTTTTTCTCTCTCTTTTTAGTAATAGTTGTTGTAAATCTGCAGTCATGCTGGGCAGGATTTCTTTTGGTAGGTTTCTTTGTCTGACCTTTTGTGGTTTATTCTATGGTCTTAACGGCGCTTGGTCTGGGGTTAGTTGGGTCTCTCCGCGCTGGTCTAATTGCATTGTGACGACAGTGAGTTGAGTTCAGTTCAGTATATTTGACAGCGAAAAAGACTATAAAGTCATTGAGTCAGCTGACATGTAAACCTCGAATTGCCGTACCGGTACACTGTTATGGTTCCTACCATTGCACTATATCATAGCGGTGTTAAAGCTGTGGTCTCTTCAGTGTCTCTTTTTTTTATCTCGCTACTACTACTACCGGTACTACTAATTAGCAGAGAAGCTAGTTTAGGTCCGCACATTGTCACAACAGCGGTTATCCGATCGGCAGCGCGGCGTAGTGGCCTGGAACGTCGTTTTTACGAGGGTCATGATCGATAGGTTTTTTATTATTATTATTTTTTATTATTGGTATATTTATCCTCTTATCACGAGAAAGCGACGAAGCGCTGTACGAGCTCGCTTAGATGTTGCCGGCCATCTGTCTACCACATTGTGATGGGGGAATCCCGTTAAGTGCCTTTGCCAACGGCACAACAAGTAAACTTGCCGGCTTTCTCCACACTGTCCCTTAAATGCTGAGCGTCAAGCAGGGAAGCTGTGAATACCATTTTTAAAGTCATTGGTTTGACCCGACTTGGAATCGAACCCCAAGTCTACCGATCCAGAAGCAGACGCTCCATACCACTCGGCCATCTGAAAGGTTGATGGTTCAACTCCCATCCGTGCTTCGTTGCTGCGTGTTGAGATAAGATACTTCACCATATCTAACCCTGCATGGTAGAATTAACAAGCAGCGAATTAAAGAAGTCAGAATCACAACTCATTTGGAAATATAAACAACTCTTTAGGTCTGTTTACACTAATTGTGATTTTAGTGCGATTTATTGTCGTACGAATTTTCATAAAATTTTTGACGTAAGCAGTTGATTAAAATATCATCCACAAAATTGGAACCCAAACAATTGTGCTTTCTACCGATTGTTCCGCGAAGCACCGTAATTACGATTGTATTTTAGAATGTCGCGCGTAAAGTGACGTATCTTCACGTGATAAATACACCTTTAAGCGAGTCTGGATTCGTTCTATGAATAGAGCCTCCGTAGGTTTTTCGTAACAGGAAGACAAAAGTGAAGAAATCATCGTGCGTACATTTCTGCGCTCCTGAAAATTTTATCAACAGTTACGTATAAACTGTCTGTGGGCAGTGATGGGCGCGATGAACCTTTCTGTACTACAGCGATAACTTCAAAAAAGTCCTGGGCGATGCCGATAATCGATAAATCTCAATTTCTTCAAGCGATATCGGTAATCGATAAATTATCGCCGATAAATTTTTCTGATAAATGTTGCGGTAAATTTTCAATGTGCTTGACGGTTTTTTTTTTTTGTAAGTAGAATCGCAAAAATGTTTTTTTAGATTTTTCTGGAAAAGAGAACAGTTCACCAACTCTGCCGTAAAATTAAACAAAACAAAGAAATAGTTTTTTAAAATTACAACAAGTCTTACTGGATATCGTGTGTTTTTTCGACAGCGCCAACTGACTAACTTTAACGTTTCAGTATATCGGCAATAACAAAATACATAACAAAATCGATATCGGTAATTGTTAAATCAAAATTATTTTGAGCGATAACGATAATAAATTACCGTCGATAACTACCGTATTGCCGACAAATTATCGCGATAAATGCCCATCTCTGACAGTGAGTGTCCGAGACATTTGTGTAAAGACAAGCAGAGAGCAGTTTGTGCTTAATATCATTACCGTATCAATTCACCCTAAAAATTTAATCAAATCATTCTTGCAGGAACCGGTGCCGTTTCTACGGAGGGGCGGGGGGGAGAACAGGAGATGTTGCGATGTAGCCTACAGTATTTTTCCGCCGGCTGGAAACATAAAAGTTGACATGCAATTTAACCAGACAAAGTGCCATCGCAAGACGAAGACTTTTTGTTTGCTCTTCACTAAATTTTGAGAGAAAAATACATCTGCGGACGTGGCGATCATTTTTTGAAACACATTGAAAAAATTGGGTCACAGGTTGGCTCTCAACGGTTCTGAACAAGGAGCCCTCAAGTGTCCTGCCCTGGTTGACTCTTGGCGGCCCTGGGTAAAACCTAGTATATCCATTATAAAGTTTCATCTAAAGTACAGGGTGTTCATAAAGCGGTGATAAGGATTTCGCATCCATAAAACGTATAAAAATCGTAGGCATAAGTCTGAAACTCAAAATTTACAAACTTTTAGCAGCACCGATTGAAACATAACCAACCTGGTTAAGATATCCTGAGAATTGACTTCAGTTAAAATTTTTTGAAACTATGTCAGGACTTTATGAACAGAACACCTTGTGTCTCTTACTAGTAGGCTCAGAAGAAAAATGGTATCAGTGTGGTTTCGCGGTTGCTTCTACTTGTTACCGTAACAAACTAACAATTATAGACCAAAACTACGACTTCATCAATAAAGTTCTGAACTGCTTCTTTTAATCTGCTTCTGAACATTTAAACAAGCCACATGAAAAAGTTTCTACCAATAGCTGGAAGGTAAACAGCGTAAAGAGTAATGATAGCAAAATCATAAGACTGTTTTCAATCACTGGTTTACCGAGGTCACAAGCAGTTTTAAAACTGTAAGTCGGCGGTCTTGCTTCCGGCCATTTTCTAACTATTTCCTCGCCACTGCCATCGTTTTTGGAAACTGGTAAGTTCACCGATCGTTCAAATCGATTCTCATTGGATGCCGAATTTATCGGCTGAATATTAGACGCAGAAAAAGTGGCTGAAGAAGTGCTTGGCGGCGGAGGAGGATTGGGCAGCACCGGAGATCGGGGAGGCAAATTTCGATGCGTCGAAAGACCACTTCGCGCCCCAATAAACGAAAGATTTTCACTACTAGGGGCTGCCGGAGCAGGCATCTTTCTCAAAATTCTTGAATTATGCTTCTGGGAAGCTACTTGTTCTTTTAAGTTTCTTTTCGAGGCCGACATTGTTGAGGATACTCACGTTTTCAAACTTTGACGAACCGAAATCATATTTCAAGCTTGCTTATTTGTGTGTTTCTTCATTAAACGTTAACCTACTTCCTCAGTTCATTAAGATTCTATTATTAGTTGTGATTTTCCGAATGGAAATGCATGTGCAAAGCCGATTGTTATAAAACAATAGGCATATTACAGTCAGCGGTGTAATCACATTAATTAACCAATACCTGGGCGCTAAGTTGGATATTAGCCACTGTGACGTAAACCACGCACTGCCCCCTTTTAGAGGTCAAAGCATTAGGGGCAAATGAAAACGAGGCCTCTCATGATGAAATTTTCGCTGGCTACAACCTTGATCTCTTTTCAGTCCACTTCAGTGATTTTCCGCATTTTTTTGAAATAACACTAAATCTACACATTAAATCTGTTTATTTCAAACATAAAGCAAATCAAATCTTTATTATGCTCGCGATATTACGCCGAAGTGTGAAACGTGTGGCCCATCTCCGCGGCTTAGCGCCTGGGTAACATAGCTCCGCAAAATACCGCAGCGGCGGCGAGCCCTTGGAGATACTGTGTCCGACTTGACCAATCCGGTATTCAAACCAAATACCTCCCGCACTGAAAGCGCTGTCTTAACAACTGAGCTAAACATACAGCAAATAGCTGTAAATAATACAATATAAAATTAAAGTTGACTGCGCAAAAAATCAAAACTTTTTAACGCAATAAATCTTTTTGTTGTCGTAGTTTCATGGCATGAGGCAACAGCACACATGGAAAACACACTCGTACATCTAGAATCTACTGCAACATGGCTAGTTTGTTCGGTGCCATCACACTTCGCACCTAGTTTAATTTTTACAAAATTTGACTTCGGTCAATTGACCAAACTGTCTACAAAAATTTCGGTCATTTCAATTATTTTTCGGTCATGTTAAAAATAACAAGACGTGGAACGAAATATACACCAACTTCTTTGTAACCGCAACACAAGTAAAAACTACTCTAATCAGTTTGATGTTTGCTAAACCCGACACTGTGACACCGGTATTCAATTTGTAATTGTTGCTTGCAAATTGGCAAGATATTTACTTCGGTCAATTGACCGAAATGGCTTTAATTTTTTCGGTTTTTACAAATTCAATTTGGACTATGACCGCAAAAAAAAAAAAAACAGGCTTCGTACCTGCAATAGTCGTAAGAAACAAGGACTATCTTATGACTACTGCAGGGTCATTTTTTCCCCATTCCAAAAATTACTTCAGGATTACGTCCACTATTCACAAACACAACCCTACAACGCTGTCACAGCACCATACGAATGCCAAGTCAAATCTTCATTATATTCGCTGTATTACGCCTAGGCGTGTAAGAGAGGCGAGGCTCATCTCCGCCGCTAAGCGCCTGAGCAAAACGACTCCGAAGAAACATCGCAGCGGTGGCGAGATGTTGGTGACGCTGTAACCGATTTTAACGGCCCGGGAATCAAACCCAAGACCTAGCGCGCCGATAGTGATGTTTTTAACCACTACGCCAACTGGTCGGTCACCATACAATCGTAACTGGAAACGCGACTAAGCACGTCCTACCTTCTTTTCTTTACCTGACTTCTGCCAACCAACACGTGCAAGCGAAATTAGTCATCTTCAGACGAGGGTGCAATGATTAGGGTTTGCTTAGGGAACGTTACCACAATCTTGAATTGTTATTTCAAATTAAGCTTTGAAGCGCGTTTACCGATACGCGACACGCGGAAACGCGACAAAAATTGTTCGCACCTTGTTTGTTTTATTTTACTGTTCACCGATCACGCGAAAACCTGCGAAATCCCTCTACATTTACTTACATTACAATTTTTGTCGCGTCATCGCGTATCGGTAAACACACCTGTATACAGTAAATAAATTATCTCTTTCAACCTAATGAAGGTGAATCATGAGTGCGTTGTGTCAAGGGTATTACTTTATACTAGGGATGTGCCTCCAGGAAAATTACTCGGACTCGCCGAGTAACGAGTATTCACGACATTACTCGGCCGAGTATCTACGACGTCAAAATATGAATTCAAAATTAGGTGAAGAGCAAAAAAAAAAGGTCAGCACGTCCGTAGAAGTCCTAATTTCGACTCAAATGTGGATGAAGAGCAAAAAAAGGTCAAAATGATAATGGTCTAATACTCGGACTCGGCCGAGTAATGCCTTATTACTCGTCTCATTACTCGTTTACTCGTCTCAACGGTCTCACGAAATTTTATTGAACCAAACCGGAGAGCATTGCAGGACCGGATTACGGGGAGGCAATAGCCCCTAATCCCCCAACAAATCGCGTACTCCATAAAATATTTGCTGCTAACGTGAAAATCATGTCTGCAAAAAGCACGGGGCCCGTCGAAAAATTAGCTATGGACTACCAAGTCTCAGTCCAGCTCCTTAGCATTTATACTTGTACCATCAGTTGCAACAAAACCGGCCGAAACAATAACTTTTGAAAACTGGCAAAAAAAAAATTTGAACCCCACCATTGGTAATATATCTACACATCACGTTACACATTATTCTACCAAGTTTGACACACAGCATATACAAAACCAACCAAAAAACATTTAGAACGTTCCATGTGCGATCGCAATTTGAAGAAGTCTAGAAGAAATGAAATCTGTATTGCCAGGCGAGTTTCTACTTCGAATTCAATTGTGCTCCATTTCTATAACATTAAGATCACATCACGTGTAATACATCGGCTTCTTCACTTTTATGCCTCGCTCTGCCAGAACAGGTGCAAGGTCGTCCATGGTGAGAAGTAGCCTGCAACAAGGTAGAAAATTTATTTGTGGCTTCGGTCAATTTCTTCACTTTTATCGTCCGATCACGAGAAAGCGGCGGAGGCGCTAAACATAGTACGAAAACAGACAGGCTTAAAGAGGAGAGGTAGTGACCAATATGCCACACTCCACAAAATATGGGGCACGTGCCACAAAAGTATGGGGCACATGCCACAAGAAGTTGTGGCACATGCTCCGAAAAGTTGTGGCATGTGCTACAAATTTTCGGTGCATGTGCCACAACTTTTCGGGGCACGTGCTAAACAGTTTTGTGGCATGTCACCATGTGCCACAACACTTTGTGGCATGTGCCCCACATTTTGTGGAATGTGGCAAATTGGTCACTATCGTGGCACGTGCCACAACTTTTTGGGGCATGTGCCCCATATTTTAAGGCATGTGGCATGTTGGTCACCACTGCTGTTGGGCTTAAAAGTAATCAGTGGCGCAGCGAGAAATTTTGGAAGGAAATGCACCACAAAACAATCAAAAGAGTCTGGCATATTTCAGTCACTCAGCAACATTTCTTCTTTGTTACAAAAAGAAGTCAGAAAAGGGGCATGACACGCCTTGGCACGGTACAATATCCCTAAAGACGCTACTGGGAGTTGCTTTTGTTAAAGAGTTTTCCAGTTCAGTAAAAACGAGCAAATTCTAGTGCTAAAAGTACTAAATCTGCGTCAAAGTCAAATTTGATTTTTCCACCTTAAAATAAGTGGCTGGCAGTGAGGTCGTTATGCTTGCTTGCGACAGGAGAATACAAGTGCAACCAATCTAAAACTTCATTATGCATTGCACAAATAGTGAAGTTGAAACAACGATATTACTTTTTGTCTTTAGCTTTGCTGGAACGTGAGGCTTGAGCTGATCCTTTCATCTTATTCACTTGCATTGTGTCGTTCACAATGTCGGCGACAAATTTCTGTGCAGCTAACGCAATAAGACGAACTCTGAGAACAAATTCGTGAAATGGTTGTGCTAGGTTATATTCATTCAGGCAGCCAGTTAGAAATCAGTCTCTGTGGACTATTCTTCTAAATAATCAATCAATGAGCGATTTCACAATACTCCAGTACAATGTTTGTGCCACCTACAATTTGGAGCAAAGCTTTGTAAGAGGCAGTTACAAACATCACTCATATAATGTTCTATGCACTACGCCAGTGGTTATAAACACGTGGGTGATCGGGGCAGGGCTTTTCGGCGTGACTGCTTTGACGTAAGACGACTCGGCGTGACCGCCTCATCGTTGGGACGACTTGTCGTTGCGACGTCTCGTCGTTGGGACGACTCGACGTTGGGACGTCTAGGCGTTGAGACGATTCGGCGTGGAAAGGTGTGATTTGTGAGCGGACGTAATTATCGCGTTTCGCGCTAGAATGTGCAAAAAGACGAAATCATCACGTTTTAGAAGTGCTGAAAGCAAACAATAAGCGATATGAGGCGCCGTTTGGAAAAAACTATTCGTTTTGTAAACCATGTTTTTTAAGCTTATTTAGACCATAGTTTGTCCGATATGTATATTGGAAATGTCCTACTTATATATCGGACAAAATGTACTTTAAGTCGAATTAAAATACACGCGCAAACTAAGTCGGACAAAATCGTTTTTTCCAAACGGCGCCCCATATCGCTTATTGTTTGCTTTCAGCACTTCTAAAACGTGATGATTTCGTCTTTTTGCACATTCTAGCGCGAAACGCGATAATTACGTCCGCTCACAAATCACACCTTTCCACGCCGAATCGTCTCAACGCCTAGACGTCCCAATGTCGAGTCGTCCCAAGGACGAGTCGGTCACGCCGAGTCGTCTCACGTCGAATCGGTCGAGCCGAAAAGTCGCGTACTGTGGGTTATTGCCCCAAAAGGGGTACTTTAGGATTTCACAATGGGTAATGTAAATTTTAAAAAAATCCTTCGGCAAACGTTCTGTGCGGCTGCGAGTCTAGGGCTAACTCTAAAACTCTCATTGTGCATCGCCTTCACAATCCTTTCTGTGATTTGATAGTTTAATACTATTAAATCAGATGCATAGTGCCTTGTTTCGCAAACAACTCACACAGTCTAGACCCCTGCTAACAATAGGCGCGAGGAGAACATTTTGTTTCTTGGCTGCAGTAGCAAGGCGAAATTATCAAGATGTCTCCAGCTCCAAAGAAACAAGTTACCAAGAAGCATTTCTGATCTCTGGTTTTACAAGTGTCATTGAAAATTTTAAGGAAAAGCTGCGGCGTACGATTTGTTTTGCTGAGAAAAGTATGAAACCAAGCACATTGAAGCAACTTTTGAGTCTTGCTACGGCGAATTAGTGCAAATCGACCATTTCAGGCGAAAATCTGAGCATTAAAAAACTTGCAGCCTTGATTTTGGGAAAATGTGGGCAAAACAAAAAATCAATATTGGAAGCGTTATATCGCATTGCTCATGCAAAAGAGCCTCTCACAATTCGCAAGGAATTAGTGATTAGTGAAGCTCCGTCTTATTGAATGTTGTTAATGTTGTATCAATGTTAATCATATGACATTAATGTCGTTGTTTTATTCTCCGCTTTTTTTTTGTTTCTTTCATGAATTGTAAGTTGTTGTATTTGAGTGCGGTAGACTGAGGAGAGCCTTTGGTCTTTCACCGCTTCCCCCCAGCGCTTTTGCGTCATGGAAAATAAATAAATATTGAAGCAACCACTCGATCTGGTACAGTGAGAGGAATAATATCACGGAGGCTTTTTTTTCGACAAAAGGTAATTGATATACACCAAGTATTTTCCAGGATAACAACACAAGAAAGGTTAAAAACCACAGCACTATGCCCATGTCATTACAGGTAATATTTAATTATTCATCTCTAATTTATTAAAGCAGTTAGACACGTCAATTCATTCCCTCAAATTTGAAGCTAAAAATAGAATCTTCATTATACCTGCAGTTTTTGCAAAAGCATGTAACGAGTGTTGGGGCCCATCTCCGCGGCTTAGCGCCAGGGCAACACAGCAGCAAAGAAAAGGCAATGGAGAGTTATTGGGGACAGCGCCTTCAATTGGACAGATCCAGGAATTCAAACCCAGATCTACCGTGCTAATGACAAAGTATTCAACCACTAACGGTGCGCTAATCGGCCAGCAATATTGGATAAGTAGAAAACTCAAACTCACATTCTTCCATCTTCAGTGTTAACACCAGCCTTGTTCAAATAATACTCTGCAACACCATCTGGTATCTGAAAAATGATTGGGTTATCAGTGATAGGATAGAATCATATTGTATGCACTGCAAACGGATTTAAGTGATTTTGAGGAAGCGACTAAAAGTCACAAAATTCATGGTTTTCATTTGTAATCTTACAATCAATGATTTTAATTTGCTTTTAAAAGAGGCTCTTCTGCCACTAAAAAACATTTGACAATGAAAGCTAGAGCTCATCAATTAAAAAAATAATTCCCACCAAAGCAAAGATCTCAATTTTTTAGTGTTTCAAATGCTATCATATTATTTATTGCAAAACTTTGCACCAATCAACCATTGCTTCTCAACCCATCTTGGCTGCCGAAACCCGACATTTGGGCGCGAGACATCTGGGTGCAAACATTTGGGCGCGAGGACATTGGGGGGCAAGACATTTGGGCGCGAAATGCGTTGCAGCGCACTTTTTACAACCATCTTTCTACTTTTAAAAAAAAATTATATTTACTACCGTGCTGGTGTTTTAATTTTTTCTTATTTCTTAATTACTGCAAGTAATAAGCGAACGAACCAATTGATGTATATTTACGGAAACTTAAGCAAGAAAAACTAATGTGTAGTCAAGGTTAAAGTTACCGATTAACAGAGACTTATTTCTATGTTTATCTAATTGCATAATTCGAAGGACTTTGCGATAATTGTTTTGTGTAATAAAAAACAAACGAAGGTTTTATTTTTGTTTACGCCGATGATTATGCAAGATATTTTTTGTTTGCGCCGATGTTTATATTTACGCTACTTAACCTAAGCTACTTAATTGCTGCAGGAAACAAGCGAACCAAATAGGAGATATATTCTTACGGACATTCAAGCAAAAAAAAGTAATGCCCACTCAAGGCTAAGTTACCGATCAGCAAAGACGTGTTTCTATGTTTCATTAATTGCAAATTCAGTGGACTTTGCGATAATTATTTTGTGCAATAAAGAACAAACGAAGGTTTTGGATTTATGCAAGATATTTTTTGTTTGCGCCGATGTTTTTATTTGCTTAACCTAAGCTACGTAATTGCTGCAGGAAACAAGCGCGTTAACAGATAGATAAAGATGTGCGAAAACGTAAGTAAGAAAAATAATGCTTGGTCAAGGTCAAGTTACCGATGTGGGCAAAGACTTACTTTTACGTTTTTAATTAATGTACAATTCGGAGGACATTGCGATAGTTAGGTGCAGTTCGACAGAAAGAATAAGCGAAATTGATAAATATTCACGGAAACTTAAGCAAGAAAAACTAATGGGAAGTCAAGATTGAAGTAACCGATAAGCAAAGACGTGTTTCTATGTTTATTTAACTGCGTAATTCGAAGGACTTTGCGATAATTATTTTGTGCAATAAAGAACAAACGAAGGTTTTTGGATTTGTGCGAGATATTTTTTGCTTGCGCCGATGTTTTTATTTACTTAACCTAAGCTACTTAATTGCTGCAGGAAACAAGCGAGTCAACACATAGATATAGATTTACGAAAACTTAAGTAAGAAGAATAATGCTTGGTCACGGTTAAGTTACCGATGGAAGCAAAGATTTACTTCTACGTGTTTAATTAATGTACAATTCGGAGAACATTGCGATAGTTAGGTGCAATTCGACACAAAGAATGAGCGAGAGTGTTTTACATTTATTAAAGTAGAGAATCCCGTCAAGTGCCAATGACACCGCAAAAGCTTGTTATTCACTTGCAGGCTCGTTGTCCACGCTTTTCTGCCTTCGTTAAACTCCTGGCAAAGAACCTGCATTACCTATTTCAAAATGACTGGTTTGACCCGACTCGTAACCGAACTTGTGTCTAGTGCTCCAGAAGCAGACGCTCCGTCCATTTGGCCATCCCCGAACAATTTTAATTTTCCTAAATCTTCATCTATTGGCTGACTCGCTTGTTTCGTGCAGTAATTAAGAAGTTTACGTTAAGTACATAAAAACATCGGCGCAAACAAAAAATAACTTGTATAAATGCAACACCTTCGCGTCTGTTCTTTATTACGCAATATAATTACAGCAAAGTCCTTGGAATCATACAATTAATTAAACATAGAAATATGTCTTTGCTTATCGGTAACTTAACCTAGCTACGCATTAGTTTTGCTTAGTTTCCGTAAGAATACATCTCTTATTTGGTTCGCTTGTTTCCTGCAGCAATTAAGCAGCTTAGGTTAAGCAAATATAAACATCGGCGCAAACAAAAAATATCTTGCATAAATCCAAAACCTTCGTTTGTTCTTTATTGCACAAAATAATTATGATTATCGCAAAGTCTACTGAATTATGCAATTAATGAAACATAGAACTACGTCTTTGGTTAGGGGCAACTTGACCTTGACTTCGCATTAGTTTTTCCTGCAACGTTTTCGCAAGTATACATCAATTGGTTCGTTCGCTTATTACGTGTAGTAATTAAGAAATTGGAAAAAAATAAAACACTGACGCGGTTGCAAATATAAAATTTTTGTAAAAATGGTGTTTATAAAATTTTTTGAAAACAGCAAAAAATAATTGTGAAAAGTGCACTGCAACACATTTCGCGCCCAAATGTCTTGCGCCTTAATGTCTTTGCGCCCAAATGTCTAGCACCCAAATGTCGTAGACCGCTTGGCTGCATCCTTACCAATGCAACATTTCTGTGATTGAAAGGTCAATCAACTTTTTTTTCAGTTACAAGTTACGCGGCAGTGATAAATTCACTACCACATTGCAGCAATAATCACCACAAAATTTTGTTTCAGTTCCCCGAACCAGTGGAGGCTCGTGACAACTTTATACGGGTAGGCTGCATGACTGGAAAAGCTGGCTGGAATAAATACTCACTCTGAAATGAATAAAACTCTCTATTTCACTAGCAAGGTAGAAAGCTTTAGGCTATTCACAAATACAGGTACACTGGCAGGTGTCCCATAAATTATTATTAGTCAGCAAGTTTGTTTGTTTTTTTTCATCATAGCACTGTAGGTCTACCAGTAGCTGATTCTGTGAGTACCTGTAGTCTACGTAACCTGCACCTGCAATCTACAATTTCACAGACACGAGTTTGGCAAAACAAGTTTTACCGTTTGGGTAGACTATCGGTAGCGGTACTCTGCAACTGTTCCTAGTCGACTAAGCTTAGTGGGCAACAAATAAGCTAGTCCCACACCTAGCTCAGCTGCATACCATTTATCAATTACCGATATCGCTTTTTTAAAATATATTTTGTTATCACAGATAAATTATTGTGATTAAAGATTCTTTATGCGCACGGTGTTCAAAGTTAGTAAGTTGGCGCTATGGAAAAAACACACGGCGTTAATTAAGTCTTGTAGCAATTTTAAATATGGCAGTGGCTATTTGTATGGGCCCGTACAAATAAGCTCTTTGTTTCTTTTATTATCTCTTTGCCCTCTTCTCGATTGTACGAGAGCGTGACAAATTAATGAAATAAACCAAAGCGACAAATGTTACGCACTTAAAAAAATAGCCATTTCCTTTAAAAAAATCTCTTCGTTTTGTTAAATGCCACTGAGTTGCTTTCTTTTCTTGAAAAGTCTACAAAAATACTAGTGCAAATGATTTACAAAAAAAAAAAACTTTGTCAAACACATTAAAAATTTGCTGCAACATTTATCGACGATAATTTATCTACTACCGACATCACTTTAGGAAAGTGAGATTTATCGATTATCGGTATCGCCCCAAGCTTTTTGAAATTATTCATTATCGTTATCGCTTTAATCCAGAAAGGTTGGAGCTTGTTTGAACTAAGCAGCATCTTATAAAAGGCGGATATATCATGAGCACAAGGACCACTAGGGACGCTAGTGAGTTATTGGTAGGAGTTAAGGTCTAACACTAACCCCGAACCATGGCTTAATTTAAACAAGCCCTAAAAGCTTTATCGTGCCCATCACTGGTTACAAGCTGTTTTTTGTTTTTTTGGTAAAATTTCGATCATAGACTATTCCAAATTAAATGCGTAAAAACCGAAAAAATTAAAACCATTTCAGTCAATTGACCAAAGTAAATATCTTGCCAATATGCAAGCAACAATTGCAAACAGTCTACCGGTGTCACAGCGTCAGATTTAACAGACATCAAACTGATCAAAGTAGTTTTTATTTCAGTTGCAGTTACAAAGGAGTAGGTGCATATTTCATTCAACGTTTTGTTACCGGTACTTCCAAACATAACCAAAAAAAATTAAAATGATCAAAACTTTTGTAGACAGTTACTGGTAGGTCAATTGACTGAAGTCAAATTTTGAAAAAAAAAACGGTTACAAGTGCTGACACCAGTGTGCGTTGGCACAAAGCATAGCAAAACACAACGCACATTCAGTTTTAAAATGCAATGCCAAGAAAACATGTTTGAATTATTGTTAGCTCATTAAAGTAACTCTTACTGTTGGGGTATAGGTTTCAAGTTGCTGAAGTAGATCATTGAATGCTGGCTCACTTAACTGAATTTGATCCCCAATTTCTTCTTCCAAGCTTGAATCCTTTTCAGTTTTAATTCCATTCATATTTTAATGAATAGCCTAAATGGTACCAGCACACCAACAGACCAACTAAAACATTCGAGTACCGGTTACAAGTTGGCAAGGACAGGCCGACCACCACACCTACCAGTATTTTAATAGCAGTTTTTAACTCTTAACCAACCAAGTTTCAAGTACCGGAAGGCAGTAGTCACAGATCAAGATGCTAAAAGGGTGCATGGCACTGACACTGTTCGACTGTGATAGACCGAACTGCAAAAAGATAAAGTGGGTACTGCAAAAAACTGAAGCCTGCAAATCCCTACCAGCATCGTTTTAACAATTCAACCACTGAAAATTACATTTATGCAGAAAACTTTCACTGTTAGTCTAACAAAGTCCTAAACCTGGAAATTAGAGCTAAAAGAATTGCTATTACAGTATTAGGCCTAACAGATTAGTTTAATCCAAAACGAGCACTTAAAAACAACCTGCAAAGCAGCCTAGTCTAAAAATAGACCTACAGTCCTACTCCAACTGAATGTACAACACCGGGTACTGAGTAGGTTGCACCTGGCGGCTCTACAGCATTACAAGGGGTGTTTGTAGCGATTGCACTGTAGTACCCTGCAGCCTGCACTACAGGCAAAACAGAATGATCAACAAGTTCAACAACCGGTGCAGGAGTAGGAGCCGGAGTATCGCAGTTTTGACCGGAGTAGGAGCAGGAGCCACTTTTAAAAAAATCGGACCCGGAGTTTGCTTTGTTTTAACAGATTTTCTTCATTTTTTAGTTCAGGTGTGTTTTGCTAATCTACTGAAACTGCATTATTAACAGGAGTCGGAGTTTAACACATTTAAAACAATCGGAGTAGGAGCGGAGTAGGAGTCAAATTTTTCGAAGCAGGAGCAGAGTAGGAGTCAAAAATTTTTAACTCCGAGCATCACTGAGGCAGTATTGTTATATTCTCCTCTTATATTGTTAGATGGTTAGATCCGGCGATGTGGAAGCGGTCGTATTTTAATAGAAGCGGAAGCGCGAAAAGTATGCCGTTTCCGCATCATTCAAAAAAGCATACTGCAAGTAACTCATTAAATATTATTTCATCCAATTTATTAGACATTATTTTACAATGCTAGATTCGCATGAATGCCAGACGGTTTCTCTAACTATGGAATAGTAGGGGATAGAGATGGCTCGGGCTGACTTTTTTGAGGCCCGGACCGCCCACGGCCCGGAACCTCTAGGCTATAGCGGCCTAGTACCGGTAATAAACAAAGATATAACCGGGCCGTTAGCGGACCAGCAAAAAGACCGGTTAACGGCTCGTTGGCGGGTCTCTTAGCGGCCCATGCCATCTCAAGTAGGGAAAGGTGGGGTTATTTCGGACAAAATTTACTTTTTTGACTCTAGAGCAAGATTAAGAATGAGGAATTGCGTACTCTTTGTATAAAGTTGCGGATAGCCCTTTGACTTCAATGTGAAATTGCTTGTGATTGTAATAGCTCCAAGCATTAGGCCATTACTTACAAAAATGCAAGGCGGTCTAGTACGTCTGAACTTGCCCCAATAGTGGGGTAGGTCCGGACAAGCAGAGGGGTAGTCTCGGACATTAAAAAGAAGGCGAATTTATTGCGATGAAAAATAATTCTGTATCAATTTTCGCTGATAGAAAACACAGCTCGTTTCAGTTAAATTCATATAATACTCAGTTTCAAAAGTTTACAACAAAGAATTCAAATGAAATTAATCGAATGAAAGAAAGAGACTATGCATGATCTCAATAGTTAGGTAAAATTAAATGTTCTATTGTTCAAAATTCAAGTTAAAAAGTCGTGGAGAAGACTCAGTAATTTCACTGGCAATTTAAAAACTACATCTTCACGAGGTAAAATTATTTTCATATTTGATTTAAAATCATTTTCAAATTTGAAAACAATATCTTCACATGCTGTCGCGAATGATTTGTTATATATGTCCGAATTAACCCCACACTCAGCAAGACTTCCTGCAAAACTTGACTTTTTTTTTTAATTTATCTAGTCTGCGTGTTTTTTTATACATACTTGACTAATATTAATACTAGACTTCAGCTTAAATTGCATCTATGCTAGCACAAAACCTTACGATTTTGTCTCATAGCCTTTTTTGTTAATTCTAGAGCAGCTCAGATGGCCGAGTGGTATAGAGCGTCCGTCTCTCGAGCTGTAGACTCGGGTTTGATTTCGAGTCGGGTCAAACCAATCCTTTAAAATTGGTATTCACAGCTTCCCTGCTGGACGCTCAGCATTAAAGGGACAGTGTGGAGAACAAGCCGGCAAGTTCACTTGTTATGCCGTTGGGAAAGGCACTTAGCGGGATTCCCCCATCTTGCATGGTGTGGTAGACAGATGGCTGGCAACTCCTAAGCGAGCTCGTATAGCGCTGTGATCGCTTTCTCGTGATAGGAGGATAAATAAATAATATGCAATTAAAAATCGTGAATATGAAGTTCAACGAAAAACTACTTGATTGTGCTACCTAACCAATATGGCGATTGAAAGAGAAGATTGCGGTGACAGCTACAAGTCACATGATGGTGCAAAAATAAAACCGGAAATGGTTGGTCCGAACTAGCCCCATGTACAAAATAGCCCCACCTTCCCCTATTGAATAGTATGCCGTACTATTCCATAAATACTGAACACTCTAATTATGGAATAGTATGCCGTACTATTCCGTAAATAGAGAACACTCTAATTATGGAATAGTATGGAATATAGTATAGCATAGTATGGAATAGTATCAGGAGTATGGCATGGTATGGAGTAGTAAAAGTTGTAAGCTTTAGTAGCGTGTTCGGCATTGTAACAGTTAATGAGAAGGTTTATTTTAATCAACTAAAACTTACTCGAGTAGAATCTTATTCAAATAGAATCAAGTTAAGCACAATAATAACGAATAACTTAAACATAGTATAACATTAAAACGTTGACTCAATATTACTGACTAACTTCGAGATCATTACTCTATTGCATAGCAGCTGTTACCAACAACAGTTCAGTTTAAGACCGATCAGTTGAAATGGATGAAGAGTTTATAAACAGCTTACAATTTCAGTAAGCTACATGGCGGGAATATGAAAGTCGAAAACATTAACACCAAATCATGACTCATATTAAACATACTAAGGGTTTCGCATATCTATGTCGAGTGGAAGTTGTGGTTTACAGTTGCATCAGAATTAGTATTGTCTAGCTTTACGCCAAAATGTTTTATGGGGGGATGGTGTTGTTTTTCGAGGGGATGACATCCTTTGCATCCCCCCTCAACTCGAGTACTGTTGCAAATCACAGACACAAAAATTAAGCGTTATGAAAAAGTGAGAACAATTTATCCTACGTGAAGATCCGGAGTGCTACAAATTATAAAAAATAGCAAAGCTCGACTCTTCGAGCACTTTTATATTATCAAATCCGGTGCTTCTAAAAAAAATTGGGTACCCCTGCTCTATACACTTCGATGTTAAAAGTGCTGTTTTTGTTTTAATGACTTTACTAAAAGGTTTGACGTCATTATGATTCATGACGAACTCCTTCCATTGAAAACTCCAGCGTAAGCCACTTCTGGTTCTAACATTCCCAATCATTCAAAAACCCTAAGCAATCTTTTTATCACATTTTGGCAGAATGTGGTCTCCGATAAAAAAGTTTTCGCTTTATGCGTGGCGGCCCATTCCTGTGGGCGAGGGAAATTGCTGCATTTCTTCTGATTTTTGTTTCGCTTACCACTTGCACTAACTATAGCTTGTTTTGTACCGTTTTTTGATGGTTAATGCATAGTTTGCAATTCGTGAATTGTGCCGTACCAATAATAATAATAATAATAACAATGGTTATTTTCAAATTATACTGAACGGAAAATTCAACAGAAATTGAGGGAGACTGCGAAGTGAGCTTGCGCTCTTCGAGTCAGCAGCCACCCGTTACATATGTCAAATGCGATCGGCTCCAGCCGTGAATCGAACCCGTCATGTAGGATCTGTCACCTGCGCGCGGTACCGCTAGGCCATGTCGCAGAACATAGGCCATGTCGCAGTACCAAGTTACCGGCAACACTACAATATTGAGTAGTTTAGTATTTATCTAGCTAATACCTATAGGCCTAAATTCCGGTATTACGAAACTAACCAGTTTCTATCAAAAATCAACAAAATATAGGGCAGTACTTTCTTTCTGGAACTTTTTTTGAAAAGTACCGACAAAAATACCGCGGTGCTACCGGCGGTACTTTGATTTTTAAGTACCGAGGACCGGTACTTTTAATAAAGTACCGGTACCGCCGATGCTTTACTAAAGTACCGTGCCCACCTCTGTCTGCCATTCAATCGGTTGTTTAACCAGTCAATAAATCGAACCCGTATTCTAATATTCCGAAGACGAACGCGTTATCCACACGTCCATGTGGCTGTTATTGGTTAGGGTGAAACTCGTCTAAGAATCTACCCGGGGCCATCGATCATGAGACTAATGCTCCATCCACGTCGTGGTTAGAATTCGGCTTATGGCCTTCCCGTCGCGGAATCGATTCCAAAACTCAACCACTTGAATGCGGTTACTATCCACACCATCGTCAAGTTAGGGTTTAACTCGTCTAATCATCGAACCGGAGTCCAACAATAAAGGCAACAACGCGCTGTCCACATGGCAGAGTCCTGCACCGCAGAGCCAAACGCTCACCGCACGACAATGCACTGGCTTGTATCCGTACTGGAATTGAACTGGGGCTATGCACACATCAGTGTCGGGCGCTCAAGAAGCGAAAACCGCGACCATGCAGGATGGTTGGATAGGGTAGACCCGTATAAGATTCAAACCGGATTCCGATACTCCAGAGGCAAAGGCGCTGTCCACATGGCAGAGTCTGTTGAAGAACGAACTGGACCAATTCCACGACAGATAAACAAATTGGCAAGAGGACAAAATGGGCCTGGGACGAACCAGCAACAGAACGAATAGGCGCAAGAACTAAACAGGAAATATTATACTTTACCCTCATTGGAACCCTCTCTCTCTCGATTTAAACTGCCTGATGTAATAATTGTTTTGTATCATGTTGTTTCTTAACCGGTGATTGAATATTTTCTCACAGGTCTGACCAAAAGCCTAGGTCAAAATATAAAGTTTTGCTAATGCTTACAGGTCATTGCAACTTACAGAAACATAGGAATACCATTGCGCGTAAAGCAGGGCCGGTGCCAAGGGGGACCAGGCCCCCCAATCGACATGCTTGGCCTCACTATTCAACAAGCTTACTCTTTTGAAGACTGCGGCTTTTGTGCATAATTTCAAACTTTGGCCTCCCCTGATAAACGCTTGGCCCCCCCTAAGTCGACTGCTCTGGCGTGAAGTGTCGACGACATGCCCTAAATGCAACCTGGAAGAAGAAACTCCCATTCACCACAAGGGAGAATGTGTTTTCCACCAAAAACTTCGAAAGAAAAATTTCGGAAAACAAAAAAAAACAGTAAATTCTGCAGTCAATAAACTACAGTAATCTTATAAACTGGCAACGCGTTTACAACAGGCCGAAAAACTCTATAAATATGGCCAGTAATCTATACAAACAGAAAGCGGTGAAACTTGTAACAGGCCTAAATGATGACCTACACAGTGCGCCAGAGAAGATTGAACCTTTGTTAGCCTAAATGGCACCACCATCCCTTAGACCCAGGGATGTGGAAGCGGTCAAATTTGATGGAAGCGGAAGCGCGGAAAATATGCCGCTTCCGCATCATTCAAAAAAACATACTGTAAATAACTTATTAGATATTACATTTTATTCAATATATTAGACATTATTTTGCAATGCTAGCTTCACATGGATGCCAAATCTCACCATAGGGCATTACTCTTCGCTTAACTTTCAGATAGTAGGCTACTAACGTAAAATCGCTTTTTCTTACAGTTTTTTCAAGTTTTAAAAAGCGCTAAAAGCAATACTTGATTCTTTTCCAATTATAATCATGTCACAAAATAGATGGAGTGCTGTCAGGAGCGTATTAAGGGGAGGGGGGAAGGGAGAGGGGCTTGTGCCCTCCTCCCCCCCCCGGTCCTCCCCTCTTGACTTTGTCTTTAAGGAAAAAATTAACAAAATTAATGGTGGTGCCATATGACTGAAATATGCCAGACTCTTTTGATGGTTTTTGTAGCTTTCGGCCAGGGGCGGACCTAGGGGGTAGGATGAGGGGTATGCCTCCTCCCACCAGCCGTTTTGGAAAATGTTTTTGATGTATACAATTGTTTCATAATTTCGAGCCTCCTTGATAGCAATAAGCACGCGTAAATCAAAAATGCGCGAACAAAATGCATCATATTTGGCGAAGCACTCAGATTCAGGGTCAAAAAATTAAAACAAAATTTAGCTGAAAATTCTACAAAAAGCACTAAAACAGCCATTAGATCATGTACGTTTTCAAGAATTTTTCGGGGAAGCATGCCCCCGGATCCCCCAAAACCTTTCTTGTTTTTCAATGAGCTTCAAATTAGTTCTGCTGAAAAAAATACGCTTGAACACAATGTGGAAATTATGCTCCCTCCCGGCTCCCACCCTTTAAAAAATTCTTGCCATGCCACTGAGTGCTGTGTATCAACATTTTCCTAATGAAAGGAGTAAGTTTCGCAGCAAAGCTGTTGTAAAAGATTCCCAGGATTGTGACTCAATCATTCCTTTACACTTTTGTTTGCTTTCTGCAAATTATTATCTTTAAAAAAACGCTTAATCAAGAGCTTTCAGCGTGTTGGAAAAAAAGCTACGGTTTACGCTATCGGCTACCTACGCACTGGTCGTATTTTACTGGCAAAATTTTGGTGAATTTTTTTGGAAGCGGAAGCTGTTTGCAAATATACCGCTTCCACATCCCTGCTTAGACCTACTAATAATAATAATACTTCGACTAGTGCATAATCATCTCAAAAACTTACAAACATCTTCAAAAGCAGCGTTAATGAAAGCGTAGTTAAATGTTAAAATGAGATGTTATTTGTATTAATTTTGTGATGAGATGCGTCTCCTTATATTTTCCCTGCGGAGGATTTTTAATTTGTCGCTATGTAGCTAGAGCCCACACCAAAAAATAACCGAAACTAATTTTATCAACTTGTTAATGCATGATGTCATACTTCTGCCATAAGACAAGCAGCATTGTCATTTTTTCATAAAACACAATCAATCAATCAATTTTCTGGACCCGCTTATCCTTGGGGGGTCGCGGGGGCAGCAGCTCAAGTTGGAGCCTCCAAGCATCTCGATCCTCTGCAACAAAGGATAGATGCTCTGCTGGGATGCCAAGGCGAGACCAACTAAGATCTTCTACGTAATCTCGCCATCGAGTTCTGGGACGGCCTCTAGGCCTTCGACCAATCGGTGTTGAACATAGCAGTTTTTTGGCTGTTCGTTCCTGGGACATTCGCGTCACATGTCCATACCAACGCAGTTGCGATCTTTCTAGTCGGAGAAGCAGCGCTTCGATGTTTAGAGATTCACGAATATCTGCACTTTTAACCTTGTCCAACAAGGTCAATCCGCTAATTCTTCGCAAGAATCCCATTTCGGCTGCTTGAACTCGAGACCTCACTTTCTCATTCATGATCCAACACTCATGGCCATAAGTCAGAATAGGAACATAGACCGATCTGAAAATGGATAGCTTTGCCTTGGTGCAAAGCTCCCGTTTCAGTACCACAGATCGGTGGAGCTGGCGCATTACTGCACTTGCTTTTCCGATGCGGATATCCAATTCGCTATTTTGTCTGCCGTCACTTGTGAATGAGACGCCGAGGTACTTGAATTTCTCTGACATAAAACACTTCAACTCATAATTGTTATACCCTAGTCCCAGTGCAGCAAAAATGCTAATATTTGAGCTACTTCTAAATGATGTTCTTTCGAAGTGAAATTTGGTCACAAAGTTCAAATTATATAATGGAAAAAAAAAAAAGAACCTAGAGGAGAAGGTAAATTCCAAGAAAAAAAATTTTGGACCACCCTAAACCATGGTAGCGGGAATAACTCCACGCCAATAGACGGCATAATAATGCTTTACAAACAAAAACACCTTTCAGTACTGAAATATATGTATTTATATAATTAAAACACCTCACATGAAATGTCAGCACATTAAAGTGACTGCATATAGAAGAAAACAGTTAAGCGCTACGAGCTTGCAGTTAAAAAATCACAGTTACACAAAATTCGTAAAAATTCAGCTGGTAACGGAAGTTTCTGACAAATACTAGTTATAAAAAAATCAAATCTTGATTACACTCGCGGTATTACACTGAAGCGAGCAACAAGAGGCGGGGTTCGACTTCGCGACTGAGAAACACACATCGTCACAGCGGTGGCAAGCCGTTGGTGACATTAAGCCTGTCCACATGTACAATCTGAGGGCTTGTTGCTGCGGGCTTTCTGCATCACAATTAAATTTTTGATGTCATAATTTAAAAAAGTGATTATGACATCAAGCCCACAGCAACAAGCCCATATGAATGTGGGCCAAAAGCCCTCATAAATTGGACATGTGGACAGGCTAATCGTGTTCCATTTGACCGGCCCGGGAACCGAACCCCCAGACTTTCCGCGATGTCTTTAACCACCACGCCAACCGGCAGGTATGCTAGTAAAAATAGTGTTTAATTCAAATTTTAGCGTGCCTAAGAAATACGTTTCTCAAGGCTTGGAAAAATATGCTGGTAATCACATTCACACTTTGAGTACAACTCTTGAGAAGACCAAGAAAAATTGTAGGCCTATCACTCAAGCACGGCTGAATCAAAAACATGGTCATAAACGACCGATATCTGGGAGTCCAGTCCGGTCAACAGCGTGAAAACCCCGAAGATTAAAAACATCAAATTCTCATTGCACACCAAGATAGCAAAGGATCAAGGTCAGCGTTTTTGTTTTAAACTGAACATTATTCAACTTACTACAGAAACGGTGTCATAAAAGTTCAACTGAAAGATCTTCAACGGAACTTAACAAAAAATGAAACAAAAAAAAAACAATTATTTGCTGCGCAAATAACGTTAACCACAAAATCAAAAAATTAGGTAGCAGATACACTATTTTCAAATTCCAATCTGTTTGAGTAACAATAACGCCAAGTACACAAAAACGGTGAGGCTGTGCAAAAAAATCATAAAAATACAACTAAAGTTGTTGAATAAATACGTCTTAGGTTACCAGTACTAAAATATTTTTAAATGAAAAACAGCCTGCGAAAGCAACGAGAAATACTTTAAGCGGTAAAACCTGTTATCACATCGCTTGTATAGAGTGGCGCATCCAGGAGGGGGCACTGAGGCAATATCCCCTTTTTGACGTATGGCGACTAATCTAGAGCACGATCACTAACGGCGAGCAAAAACGGGGTCTTTCATTGCCTAAATCTAGCTTTGACCCCACCTCAAATTTTCGTAACCTACTTCCATGCGTGCATAAGTAATAAGCCAAGGGTTTCAGAAATTCGACACAAACCACTGATCTTCATCGATTGCTATTTAAGGCGTCAACTGATACGAAATCGTACAAGTTCTAATACGTCATAATATTGTAATGTACGACGAAATGATAAAAACCGGAAATAATTCGTCTTGGTTAACAGTACCAATATTCTTCGGATGCAATATGGGACGAAAATAGCTAAAGGAGTAAAAATAAAACCACAGTAATTCCTAAAACTGGACGTTCGACAACATACAGTACATTCAGCTTTCGTCATCAGCAGTGTAAGCAAGGCAGTACAAAAGTATGCTGATGATGACAGCTGAATCTACTAAGTCGAAACGCCCGGTTTCAAGAATTATTGTGGCTCTATTTTTTCTCCTTAAGTACCAATATTGAAATTAAACCAGTCTGTAACAAAACGCAGCAAAAAGATTGTGACTTGGTGGCTGGCATATAGTGGAATTCCATAAAGCGTAGACTACATTAAAACGTCACATATTATTTGAGTTGTATCAGCATCACTTCCGTTTGGTTTACGCATGAGTTACTGGAAAAAGCTTCTTCAAAGCAAAAAACAATTTCTCTGGTATTGATAATTACGCAAAGCACATTTTGAGCATTTACAGCAGGAATTCATTAAATTGGCGTCAACCTGAACCAGGGGTTCTCAACCAGAGACCATTGCCCTCCCTAAGGGACCACGGGGACATCAGTTAGGGGCAATGAGCGAAAGTCTTTTTAATGGTAAGTAATCACTTCAAGGCCAGCGGACGGCTGCAGCGACTCTTAACGAAATTTTGTTGCTGAGCAGGGGGCCTTCGGTAAGTTTCCAGAAGGGGGCCACAACCATAAAAGGTTGAGAACCACTGATCCAAATCAATAACAAGAGTCATAAATTACATGATGAAGCAATTACGTAAAGGAAACTTAAAGCCGGTATTTGTCAACCCTTTGCCTGATATACTACTTCCGACTCAGACACAGCGCACGCCTTCAACAAACTGATTACACTGCAATGAAAATTATTATTTCCAACAATCAATTTCCAAACCACCAGCCGTTGGCGTAGTGATTAAAAACATCGCTATTGATTAAGGAGGTCAGGAGTTCTACTCGAGGACCGATCAAATCGTGCACACTGTTGCCAATGGCTCGCCACTGCTGCGACGTTTCTTCGGAGCTGTGTTGCCCAGGAGCCAAGCCTCGAAGACGGATCCCTCCACTCGTTAGACGTTTCGGCTTAATACCGCGAGTATAATGAAGATTTGATTTTTCATGCAATGCAAGCATGCTAGTTCTTACTTAATAGCCAAAATGTTAAGCACAATCATTTCTTGTGCTCTTAGGCATTACTTGCAAATAGTTCCTCACAAGACAAGGTTGGGTCGAAACCGCAATGGGCTAAAAATAAAGAAGTTGGCAACGTTTTGAGATGCTAGCTATGCCAAATTGCAGATTAAGGGAACCTGGGCTTGATACCATTCCCGGTTGAAATCAAATCTTCATTATACTCGCGATATTACGCTGAAGCGCGTAACGAGTAGCGGGATCCATCTCTATTCTCTACAGCTTAGCACCTGGACAACCTCGCTCCGAAGCAACGTTGCAGCGGTGGCGCATCGTTAGCAAAATTGTGCACGATTTAAACAGGTCGGAATTCGAACCCAAGCCCTAACACGCCAATAGCTATATCTTTAATCACTCCGCCCACAGGGAAGTTTTGCTCAAGATTGATAGATTTTATTCTCGTCGCAGTGGGTAGGATCATGGCTTCATACATGACGGGTTATAAAAAATAATCGGAACGAACAGTACACCTATGCAAGTGTTCCACGCAACAAGGGAGTGCGATACACACGATTGACGAACTCTACAGCATTTACACCTCGACCGATGTATCGGTCAGCCGATAACAAGGTTGGCCGATATATCGTATCGGCCGTTTTCTACCGATAAAGTATCGGCAATCAACAAAAACGTCGTATTTACGATTTTGCTAATAAATGCAAGGTTTTTCGGCGCTTTTGCGTGCGCAGTTGCGCACACATTTAAGCACGAAAGCGACGCTTTAGAAAGAGCGTGCACGCACACTCAAATGACAACGAGTAGGACCTTCAAATTGTCAGAGGATATGCATATCAATGTGTGGAACAAAAATAAACCCAATAATTGTCTTCGACCTTTGACCTGGGATAATACTTTTGACTTTGTAATACTACCGACCTTTGACTTGGGATAATTGTCCTCGACCTTTGACCTTGGGTCAAAGGTCGAATAAACAAATCTCAACAGTTTTTTGTGCAGCCTAAGGCCTTTGAACCGCTGATGCTAGAGACTTCAAATTTTCAGGGATGATAAACCCTTAATGTGAACTTGTGTCTAACAACTTTTTGGGGGTGGCAGTCAAGAGGGTAAAGGTCAAACGTAAATTAAAAAATTTGAAAAATCTTTCCAATCGCCAATAACTTGTGAATGGAAACAGGTGGGACCTTCTAATTTATCAAGTATATGCATCTCGATAAGGGTAAAAAAATACTCACAGTGAATATGACATCACTTGGGGTCAAATATCTTCACAGTGCATTCGACGTCACTTGGGATCAAATATCAAATATGTTGTTTGAGTTATAACTATTGATTAAAAACAGATAGGAACTTGAAATTTAAAGGATCGGTGCATCTTACCGGGTTCTTGCATTGTACCAACTATAAACGCTCTATGTCACGTGACTCGGGGTCAAAGGTAAAAAAATTGATAAAATTTGCCAATATTGTGCAGTTTAAAGCTTTTGAACCGCTGAAGCCACAGACTTGAAATTTTCAGGGAAAATAGATCTTAATGTAAACTTGTGTCTAACAACTTTTGGGGGGTGGCGGTCAACAGGTCAAAGGTCAAAGATCAAAAAACAAATTTTATCAAAACAGAAGCAAAGTCTAAAGATATCGGGATCGGCCTTTAAATTTTAAATATATCGGTATCGGCTAAACAAATTCATATCGGTCGAGCTCAAATAGCATTTCAATCAAGACACAAAAAAAGATTGCTAATTAAATAGGTCACAATGAATTATATGCATAGACTTTGAAATTACAGATTTAAACGCTCTACTACAGCAGAAAAATATGTAAAGTAATGAATGGTCAGTCAATTAAAAGTTAGTACATAAATGTGCATGTTTAATTGCCGATAAAAATTTCAGCCCCATCATGTGAATGCATATCCAAAGCTTCCGAACTGAATCGCCAGTTTAATTTTTTCCTCTAATGCTTCGTACGATTTATACGATGGAAGTTTGAGCATATTCATGCAGGTGCTAGCTGTAGGAAGCTGATCTTCGTGGCCAGTAACTTCAGCTATCATAAACTTTAAATCGGAATGTTCCAAGTAAATTAATGGCAAACGAGATCTACCAGTGCAGAACTGGATCAGCAGCGACCGTTCGTCGTCAGACATGCTCTCCACACATTGCCAAAACCAAATAATGACGGGGTGCTCGGCGCTGTAATTGCCTCCATAACTTGTACTTTTTTTCCAGTCCTCCACATTTGTTTTCGGTGAACCAGAGATCAATAAGTCAAGCTCTTTTTCAGAAAATATTTGGATCAGTGAACGAGGTATAAAGTGGCCGAAACCTTCCATAAATGCATCAATTTGTGGTTCAATGGCACGAGTCATTCGCAGTTCAGTAACAAGTTGAACATACTCATTCTTATTTTGTTCAGTAACAGGTATATTAGCTCCGTTTGGCTTCAATTCAATCTCTTCCATTACTCCAAACACGTCTGTTTCAACTAAAAAATTCAACTCTAGACCAAGGTCAGTAACATCGTTGTCTAAAATCCATTGAAGATTCTTTGCATATTCAGGATCGATGGAAGCTACATCTTCATAAGAAACCTTTGTACCGAGTAAATGCTTGTAAAAAGAAAGAGTAAAACTTACATTGACAAGTTGGTGGTGATACAAGGCAAGGCCTAGAATGCGACCAGCGAACTTAAAGTAACTCAAATGGTCGGGATTTATCGCCGAATTGCTGCAAGGCTGAAACGTGCAGCCGTCTGACGATTGAGTAAATAAGCAATACTCTGGGTTGAGAATCTCGTTCGAGAGTAAACTGAACCACTCTCGCAAGACCCCATCTCCCACACCTTCTTCGTTTACAAATTGAACAGTAAGATTACGTTTCAACATCTCTGATGAAACTTCCTGAATTTGACTGCAACTGTCTTCAAAAACATTTTCACGATGAATTTTAAATGAGCCATTTTCGGACTCCAACGAATATGACTGTTGAGCACCATTTCGCAAATGATCGTAAAACCATTTGCACCGGTCAGAAAATGGTTGGGATTGAATCGTATCCAAAAACAATTTCATCAAGTCACTATCATCAAACAAAAAGTTGAAATGGTTGAAAATAACTTTTGGGTTTAATTTGACAATACGTCGTAGCACATCAATATGCCGACACACGAAATCGTGAAAATACGTGGCTGCAACAGGAATCCCACATCTTTTCTGGTTTTCTAAACACTGATATAACACATTCATTAACGCGCTAACGCGTTCAGCCATTTTTGGTAACATAAAATTGATTTTCCTATCAGTATCGTCACAATCCAAAGATAATTTTGAAGCTTGATCGTTTTCTTGTCTGATTTTATCGTATTTAGGGTCAATTTCTTCACCAAGCAAATACAACCAGTCATTTACCGACTGCCATAAATTTTCGAAAGAACCAAAAACTTTACGAAAGCCTTCATCATATCGCATCTCAGTTGACATGCAAAGAGTAGACAAAAATAAAGAAGCTCTTTTTAAATTTTGTAATATGACGTCTTTGTCACTCATGACACTGAGCAGCTGAAACCCCACATCCGAAGTCTCTGACGTAATCAACGTCGCTATTTTTTCTCTTAGGGCTCGACTAGAAAAATACTTCATGCAATCATTCACTCTGGAACAATCAAAGTTTAACTGGTATATTGCTTTTCTCACAAACTCTTGCACCAGTTTTGAGGAGTGATTCAGCAAAAGTTCAGTTGCTACACCATATCCCCCCATCATGCAAAGATCAATTGGAGTTTGGCCTGCGGAGTTAGGGACCATGAGGACACCTTTAGAAAGCAGTAAGGTAATTGCATGACGCTGCCCATTTGTACATGCAGAATGTAAGGGAGTGATCCCAGAAGAGTTTTTGTAATTTATATCAGCACCAGCTTCGATGAGACACTCCATGGCTTTTGTATGCCCGTTTCGAGCAGCAGCATGAAGAGCAGTATGACCTTGCCCATCTTCCAAGTTAACATCTGAATTATACTGCAATAACAACTTTAGTATCTCATCCCTACCATTGACAGCTAGCCAATGCAAAGCTGTAGCCCCATCGTTACCAGCGATGTCGACGTTAGCTCGAAATTCCAACAATTTCTCAACACATCGTCGTTTGCCATTTCTGGCAGCAAGATGCAAAGCAGTGCTCCCAGCTATATCTTGGATATCTGGATTGCAACCTCTTCGCAACAGAACATTCACACATTCAAAATGACCACAATTTGCAGCAATGTGCAAGAAAGTCCGTTGCACTCGTCCAAAGGTATGACTCACATCAAAAGAAGAGTTTGCTAGTAAGTCTATCAACATCGTGTATTGATTTGAAACAACGACATCCATTAAAATTGGCACAGCCTGCTCATTATTATCAGGGAGTTCAATACTACGGGCTCTTCTTAGAGATCTAGCTAGCCTCAAAACTTGCTGCTTTGGACTCCACATTATTTAAATTCAGCTTTCAAAACGTTATTGTCACAAAATAATGCATAGCAACTAGAAACGCATGGTTTTACAATAGTCCCTACGAAATACAAAAAAATATTTTGTTTAGCATTGAGATTGTCCTTAGCATTACCCAACAAATTAGTTATAGTGTATTCCACAAGTTGCACATTACACATGAATGACATAATAACAATGGAAAAAATTAAATTCATGTTCACATATTACAACAAAATGCTACAATTTCCATGTGTAGTGAACAATCGGCCGTCAGTGCATAATTGACCATCCGCAACATTTCTCATTCTTCTGACAGTGACATCAGATGACTAATGATAACTCTTAACCAGAGCCTCAGAAGATCTACCAATGCATAAATCAAAAAAAGTTGTGGACGGTCAATTATACACTGACAGAAGCTTTGTTCACTTCACCTCCGATTTCCTTTACAATTAACAGTTCAATCATAATAATAGGCTAATAATAACATGGTATTTATCAACTTCTTAAGATAAATGCTAGAAACAGTCTCCCGCATAGACTATCTGCCAAAAGAGCACAGTAAAAAAAAGCAGGTAATTTACTATCGGTACCTGTACCGGTATTTTCTCAAGCTAGAAAAAGTACCTTATGGCAGTGTTTCCTTTAGAGTGAGAAATTTGAGAAAAATGCAAAATTTTTGGGCAAATTTTACTGATTTTAAACCAAAAATTAATATTATAAAATGCAAAACTGAAAAACTTGAACAAAAAACTTGAATATTTTAACGCAAGACTATAGCTTGTATCTTGGAAAAGCAAATTTAATGCAAAAAATTTGTAAAAGGAGTCCTTAAAATAGTGAAATCTTTGAGCAAAAAATTTCAATGAATTTATCATTTGGGCAAATTCGCACTAGTCAAAATCCTAGAGGGAACACTGCTTAGAAGAATTGGTTCAAAGCTCTCTATACCTCTGAAAACGCAGCTAGTGCACTCAATGATTTTGTCTCACCTAGATTACTGTAATGCAATTTTTTCCAATTTAGCTATACCTGCATTTCTTGTACAGAAACTTACTAAGGTGCTGTATGCTGCTGTACATTTTGTTTTTAACAAGCGTCTTTTAAGAAATCAATGTCATACGGTATGCTGCCATATTTAAAGATTGCATTTTTTGCCTGTTAAGTAGCCTACCGAATTAATTTCAAAATTGCTATGCTGACATTTAAGCACTTGCAAGCAGTGTTCCCTCTAGGATTTTGACTAGTGCCAATTTGCCCCAATGATAAATTCATTGAAATTTTTGCCCAAAGATTTCACTATTTTGAGGACCCCTTTTACAAATTTTTTGCTTAAAATTTGCTTTTCCAAGATACAAGCAACAGTCTTGCATTAAAATATTCAAATTTTTTGTTTAAGTTTTTCAGTTTTGCATTTTATTATACGAAGTGACTTGGCGAATGGAACACTCGCAGTGATTTTTTTCCTCGCGAATGGAAATGGACCAAGCGTGGGTTTATAAGCGTCATTATTCGCTACATTGCAACGACTTTCCTGTGGCGCAGTGACTAAGGATGCAGCCTGTGGTGGGAAGCGCTGCACTTGTTTTGGATTTGGTTCTTGTTTTGCTTTGGTTAGGACGTTACGCTTCGATGGATTCGGTTAGGATATTCGGCTTTGGTTCGGCAGGTAAGGTTCGAAAATATGGTTCGGCAGGTGGCAGTAATGTGATAGTGTGGTCGTAGCATAGGTACATAGGCTGCTGTATGCATGAATCTGCTTGTTCCATTCACGAGGAAAAAAACACCGCGAGTGTTTCATTCGCCAAGTCACTTCGTTTATAATATTAATTTCTGGTTTAACATTTTTTGCATTTTTCTCAAATTTCTCACTCTAGAGGGAACACTGCTTGCAAGGATCCTCGCCACAGTACCTTCAGGATTTACTTACTAGAAAAGTGCCATTGGATAAATATAATCTTCAAGATAATGAAGATGTGTTTCTGCTTAAAAATATGCGTAAGTGTCAAACAGTTAAAGCAGAATGTACCGTATGTTTTTATAATCATCCTCTCAAGTTTGGTATGCATTACCACTTTGCATTAGAGAAATTGATAATCTACAAACTTTTAAGCGCAAGTTGAAGTGTCATTATTTTGAATTACCGGTAGCCACTGTTCCCTCTAAGATTCTAACCAGTGCCAATTTGCCCAAATATGAAAATCACTAAATATTTGCCCAAACATTTAAAGAATGTAATTCAAGGTCTGGGATAATATTTTTTTAATTAAGAGTTTCTATGGTAAAACACTTTTATTTGACACAAAAAAACTTGAGCACTTTCGACTAATTAGATTTTAAATCATTATAGCAATGTGCAAAAATTTTGCACTTAAGAGGGAACACTGCCTGTAGCTTTTTGTGACGTACCGGATGTTTAAAGTGTGTGTGTGTGCGAGTGTGTGTGTTTTTTTTCCTTTCTGCTGTGATATTGATAGTTGTTACTGTGATATATGTAATGACTTGGTTGTGTACTGTATAGACCTAGCCTATGACGCGTCTCTTAGTCAGATGATTGACAACAAGGTTGACTGGTAATCAATCCTTATTATTAGTATATAACAATGACATCATGCCATATCAATGCTGACTGCCCATAGGCAGTAGACTAGGTACAGGGTAATATCACCTAAAAAAATTTGCAATGAGCAGATGAATACCAATGCTTCAATCGTAATTCCTTACTACGCCTACAGGTAGGTAAAAGAGCATTTCATCTGTTCATCATCTTCGTTTGCAAGTTCTGAGTTTGAAAGGAAATCACTCACGAACTCAGGAAATCATCCAAAAAAAGCATAGAGAGATCTACCGTAATACTGCAACATACTGACATACGATAGTTGATTAAACTGTGATACCGGTACCAGTACCGGTTCCGGTATTTGTTTCAGTGCTTGCTTTTATTCAATTTAATTCAACCTACTAATAAACCTACAACCATCTGCACAACTCATGTAGATTACACCTAGTTCATAAATTTTTTTGCTTCGAACAGGATAACTTCATATTTATTCTCTTGGTATGTCTAGTGACTTCTCATTAGTATATTCCATTGCATATTGCGATCCTTGCGGAACTGATTTAGTTTATACGGAATTTGATTTTTGCCAAATCGTATTACGGCACAGTGTATCCATTATTACTAACAGTAGAACCACTCTCAGTGCTCAGGGTACGGAACGAAAATCAGAGTTGAGAGTTCATCTGTTCAAATCGTGTTGCCCATTCCCATACCAAGAAATAAAAAAAAATAATGGTGTGCATTTTCATTGTATTTATTAGACTATAAACTGCTTGTCACTTTTTTTTCTTTTCTTCTACGTAGTTAAACAATCTGCAATGGCTCCTTGAAAGTTATAAAAACAGAAAATAAAGTCAGCAAATTTTGGAAACGGCAACACTACGGCAATAGAACAGATGAATTTCTTTAAAAAGCAATTATTACATCACATGATTTGTTTCATTTTTTGTCGGCATACGTAACAATGCTCTTTTGTTAAGTTTGTCCACTGTAAGAACTATAAGTACACAGTGATTACGGCGAGTGGCAGCGGTGGCATCGCAGAATGACCACAAATAAGCATTTATTGGTGAGAATTTATTACCGATTATCGTTATCGCTCGAAATAGTTTTGATAATCGATTACCGATATTAACAAATGCATAACACGAAGTTTGTCACGTAGATAATACTTACTGGCACCCTTTTGCCATGAATCTATCTCCTAGTATCGTACTTTATTTATTTATTTTTTTTGTAGGCCTACATTTTTTTTACTCTGCAGTTATGACTGATATTGCTATGTTGGTTGTAAAACTAAACTTGTACCTTGCCTGTATATTGTGTGTTTCAAATTTTTTGTCTTTAAAAAAAAAACGTACCAAAATTCGACTTTAAGTTCGAGTTTAACCTACTTTTATAGCAAGTTCGAGTTCTCTAATGTAATTACTTACGAGTTCAAGTTCTAGTTCGACAAAAATAAGCTTTTTCAAGTTCGAGTTCAGACAAATATGAATGTCCAGAATCAAGACAAATTTTTCACCGCCGGTGCTCATGCAATAGACCCTTTGCACTGTAGCTTACTGCGCATGCGCGACAAAGCGATGTCTGCGCGAGTTGTCATTAAGCGATCAAGTTACTATAGAAGTAAATGGCAAATAACAAGAAAAGCTTCGTTTTTTCGTATAACAACGGCAAAATTTTTTACATAAGTGAGTATACTGCTTAGTAAATGTGTGATAGAACATAAATATCATCTTAAACCAAAAGTATTAGCTGCGTAAGGTATATTTTTGTAGAGTTTAGTGTTTACCGTAACAGCTACGCAGGCATTTTGCTACTCTTAAACTGCGACATCATTCATATAATTATAATAAATGAGTTTCAACTTACTTGCAGAGCACACTATTTAAGCTTTATGATTTGTTTAGGTTCAGTACAATTAAAGCACAAACTTAATAATTAAGCACTCTGCGATCTGCATTGTCACTAATGCAATTAATTCGTAAACAGTTTAACCATACAAAACATGAAAGCGACTTGTGAAATAACGCTGTCCTCAGCAAAGGTTTTGCACGGGTTTCTCAGCAAAGCAATCTTGAAGGCAAAATCAAGAAAAATTTCAAGTCTGAATCTGAAATAGCGAAGTCACGCGCTCCTTATGCTTAAGATAACCCAACGTAATTCCAGTTTACAAATACCAGAACCACCGGCGTCAAAAGCAAACTAAAAAAAAAATCTCTGACTTTAACTGTTTTATAAAACATTAATAAATGAATATCTTTTGTTTTACACAACAAAATAGCTTTCATTTCAACAAAAAAGACAATCGCTCGCTAAGATTTTACTATGGTTTACCATTATGCGAACTCGCTTTGATGGCAACTTTTGGCAAAAAGCACTTCGTTACGCTTGATTAAGCGTTGGTGTGAGAAGCGTCTATTAAAAAGATAAAGATATTTCGCTCGTGCGGTAGGTTGAAGACTTAGGCTACCTCAGCTGTTTAGTAGGCCTACCATCAAAATTGTCAGTGTTGTGGTCACAATTGAACAACAAACTGTATTTCGTAGTGATCTTTGATTTCTTTTCAACAATTTAAATGTCTTTCTAATGAACTCGAACAATTTTGTTCACGTTCAAGTTCAAGTTGGAGTTCGGCAAAATTGGGTTCTTTCGAGTTCGCAGTCCTGGTGTAAAGGTGGTATAGGCCTACGCATAAAGGACAATCTTTCAAATCAATCAAATCAAATTCAATATTATTTTAGCGCTCTTTTGCTGAAGAATATAGTAGTTGTGCAAGATTGACAAGATTAAATAACTGCGCTGTAGGATGCAATAAAAGAGCAAAAACGCTCACCTGTGGGGTTATTACAGGATGCTCGTTAAGCGGTTTACGAGCTCGCAAACTGCTCGGTAAGAAATTTTTCCTCGCTAACGCGCTTTTCGGGATTATAGGATTTTCCGAGCTGGCGAACTCGCTCGGTAAGTAGCGAGAAAAAAAATGAGCTCGTTAAGTTACCGAGCGACAATTTCATATACAACTAGCCATGGCAAAGCGCAGTTTTTTAAGTCATAGTTTATGCACAATAGCTAGTACCTAGTATATGACACAATTAGAGCTTTACACAACTCTCACGCTTGTTGTGAAATGGTAGACTCAAGTTCAAGTTTATTCATTCATGCTAAAGAAGCTAGGCTCATCAAGTCGCTACACTCTATCTCAAACATGACACAAGTCGGCAGAAAAAATGAGATTTTCAAAAATAAAAAACGAAACAAAAAAGAAACATGCAAAGCATAGTCTACATACACATCAAACTAAGATTGGTAGGCCAGCTGCTGATCACCGGTACTAGCTAGCGCCTAGTCCAGTGCTAAAACTGTGCTAGTGACTTATTACAAAGTTGGGATGGTTTTAACTTGATTACAGGTAAGAGTGTATGTAGTAATGGTGTCTACAGACGTACCGGTATAGGCTTGCTGTGAGGTGCTAGACTAGCAGCTGCTCTTTGCTGGCTGACACCTAGTCTGGTGCTAAAACTGTGCTATTACACCTATTGCAAGCATGCGTTGGCTGCAAACTTAGAGAGTATGTAGTAATGGTATCTTCCACCATTAACTGTGTGAGGCCATGGCCTGCAACTGCTAGTCTAGCACCTCACAACAAGCCTATGCATCAGTAGACACTATTACTGCATACACTCTTTACCTATACCCAAGTCAGAACCATCCCAACTTTGTAATACTAGCACAGTTTTAGCACTAAACCAGGCGCTAGCCAGCAAACAGTAGCTGCCAGTCTAGCACCCCACAACAAGCCTATACATACCGAGCAGTTAGCGAGACACTCGGCTTTACCGAGTAACTGCTCTTTCTGCGAGCGCAACCTATAATCCCAACTTTGCGAGCACGTTATCTCGGCTGCCGCTCGGAGAATTTCTCCTCCGAGGAGAATTAGCGAGAGAAATCGCTCGCTAAGACGCAAAATCCTGTAATCACCCCCCTGGTCTGTTGCACTTTCACGTTGAAAACGAAACAAAAGCTTGAGCATAGAAAGGTTATCCTTGTCTATTTACAATATTTACACAGTCACAACTGTGACATAAAAGCATCAATCGACAAGGTAGGGGAGACCGGGGCTAAAAGTAACAGGGGCAAGTTGTAACAACGCTGATATTTTCTTAAAAACAAGAAAAAAACTGATTCAATTTTTTCCGGCTACCACTTGATCAAAAAGCAAGATATTCGGCAAGTTTCGTTTTTGTAGCTGCAAAATTGTTGGCGTGGTAATGAAAAATAAAATTTAGCATATAAAAGTCAAATTTTTGAAATTTAAACTTTTATTTCATGTTGAGTGATCCGGTGACATACAGCGACACCGGTAGCGTTACTGAATACCTCGTTGAGTAGGTTAGTCGTGTTCTGACGGTCAATGAAATTGCTTTGCTTTCAAAGATCAATTTTTTGATTTTTTTAGCCTACCCGCTATTGGAGTATGTTGTAACAGTTTTTGTGGGGAAAGTAGTAACACAATGGAAGCTCTTATTTCACTTTTTAAAATGCTGCACCTAGTTTAACAGCTGGCCTCCTGGCGTAATGCCCTATTTCAGGGACGCATTTAGGGGGGAATCGTGCAATGGCCCCTGTTTTTGACGTTGCCCTTTAGTAAAGGGGCAAAATGTTTCCAAGTGACTGAAATATGCCAGACTCTTTTGATGACTTGCAATTTAGGCTATGTTACCCCCCGCAGGAGTGGATCCAAGGGGGGTGCAATGGGTGCATTCCACCACCAGCCATTTTTAAAAATTTTTTTCATGAATACATTTTTTCCATAATTTCAAACCTCTTCGATAACAATAAGCCTTACGCCGCAAGCATAAATCAACAATGTGCGAACAAAATGCATCATATTTGGAGAAGCACTCAAATAAAATTTTTTTGAATATTGTTGAAAAAGCATAAACATGGCTATTGCAGTACGAAAATTTTCAAAAATTTTCGACGAAGCATGCCCCCGAACCCCCCCAGAACATTCAACCTAATTCAAAATTGCATCCCCCTACCAAAATTTTCTAGAGCCGCTCCTGTTTCCCCCCTTGAAAGTTTCTCGCCACGCCACTGCCCTATTTTAAAGCATTTCAATTTCGTGAATGCAAAAAAATTGATGTTCTCATGCCTTGTTTCTGTAAATGATTAAAAAAATCTCAAATTATGAGCCACCACACGTTGTGTTGTGTAGGACAGCATTAAATTTAATCTATGGTAGGTATAATGAATTAAGATTGTTCAGTATTTTGCTGAACTATAGATAAAACATTACCGTTACAATGTACCCCGGGTTACCCCAGTATACGGGGCAAGTTGTAACACATGACCACATTTTTAAAAATCCATTATCTCCTAGATGCGACTTCGTCTTCGCAAGATTTTTGGAACATAGTATACTGACGTAGTTAGGTTGCATTAAACGCTTCAACCGGCTCGATATTCCGTCTTGTTATCAAATTACAACCCTAAGCATGAAAAATGTTTCAACTAGCCCCGGTCTCCCCTACAGCACAGCAAAGTCCGTATAACTTCGTATAAGTTGCGCGGACAGGAATGGAGCAGAGACAATGGGGCAAAAAATGTGTCCAAAAAGACAATCGCCTGCCCATCTTTTATAATGCAAAAACGTTTGAAAGTGTTAGAAAAAAGGTCATAACTTTAGTTACGTTCGTTCGATTTTGAAAATTTCAACTGCATGGTAAAGCTCCTGATTTTAGCTATCGTTTAAAACAAATTTCAAGAAAATTGATGGTGTTTTAAGCACTCTAAATGGTTAATAATTTGGACATACTTAGTAATTTTTGAAGCAATTATTACGCTAGCAGCATTTCTTGCTGTTTTAAATGCATGAATATAGCACAGATTTGCAAAAAGTAAAAGTTATTGTTTGATTTAAGTTAACTAGGTTCAATTACAAAAATTTGAACTTCAATATGAAAGTCGCCTAGCTATTGATCGTAGTTTTCCAAGCCTTCAAAGATTTGTTGCAAGAAAATGATTGCGTAAATTGTTTTAAACCTCGTGTAAAAGTAGGTTTCACTATTCGTGCGTAGAACTAGGTTTTGCAACCATGGTAGATTCACCAGATTGGAGTGAGGTTGTTCACTTCTATCATGATTCACCCTTGGACCATGTGTAAAACGAGCCTCTAGTTAATTTTATTCTGGCCCACAATATTTGATTTTAAAAGCCCGAGGTTTGAAATTCAAGAAGCTGCGGCCGTGAAACGACGTAGACCTATGTTAATGGATATGAAACAGTAAAATCGAAAAGTAAAATAGATACCGGTATATTTTTCCCGCTTAAATTTTGCTTATTGAATTTTTCATTTAACAAATGGTCCAAAGCCCGAGGGTGAAGCACGACAGAAGTTAACAACCACACTACCAACCTAACACGGTTGTAAAAATTTAATTTTATATAGTGAAGCCTTATTTTACATGAGGTTTAAAACAATTTATGCAATCATTTTCTAGCGAAAAAGTTTTAAGGGTTTGAAAAACCACGACCAATAGCTACGCTAATTTCATAGTGAAGTTTAAATTTTTGTGATTGAACCTATTTAATTTGAATCAGATTAACTCTTTGCAAATCTGCCCTATATTTATGTTTTAAAATGACAAGAAATGCTACTAGTCAAAAAACCGCTACAAAAATTTTTATCTCTGTTTAAATTATTTACAATGTAGAGTGCTTAAAACACAACCAATTTTCTTGAAATTTGTTTTAAACGATAGCGTAAGTCAAGAGCTTCATGATGCAGTTAAAATTTTTAAAATTCAACAAGCATAACCGAAGTTATGACCTTTTTTGTAACACTTTCAAGCGTTTTTACATTACGAAAGATAGGCAGGCGATTGTCTTTTTGGACACATTTTTGCTCCATTGTCGCTTAACAATGTAACGAATGATTCGCTCAACTTATACGTGAGTTATACGGACTTTGCAGCACAGTAGCCCACATCAACAGGAGATGCATTGGCCTACATGGTCGGCAACCAAAATATCAACACTTGTCATTCTATATCGTACGGTTTTTCAAACGACTGCTACGCTTTGATGCTATATATTTCACTCATATAATAGGCTTATGTAATCCCAATGTAAAAACAAACTCTGGAGATGGACATAACAAATACATATTCATGTCATAGTACAAAAGCATTGAGAAAATAAAAAAGTAAAAATTGAAAAAAATAAAAAACAAATGACTGTTAGTAATTAGTATGTAATATTGCTAAATAGCGAATAAGCTGAGAGCCACTCACTACGGATGCATGTTGAATCACCAACAAAATTAGTTTTCTAGTAAGCTATATATATTGCATTCTTAGATACTCTTTGACTTTCTAACAAATGTATGAAAGGAATAGGCTATTTCTTAAGATTTGACGGAATTGAAGCCCAAAGTTGAGCTCCTTTAAATTTAAGCGACAACTTTGCGTTGTTACTCCGAACATAGGGTAAAAAATAGTTATTACTTGATTTGCTCCTTGTCTAATGTTTACGCACATTTTGTAAAGAAAGGAAATAATTTTGTTTTCTTTAAATTTAAGCGACAACATTGCGTTATTACTCCGAACATAGGGTAAAAAGTAGTTATTATTTGATTTGCTCCTTGTCTAATGTTTATGCACATTTTGTAAAGAAAGGTTTTCACATAAAAAAACACTCATTTTAGCACACTTTTTAATCGGAAAAGGGCATGCAGTGATGCAGTCGCTATGGACTAGTGGCGTAGCGAGAAATTTTGAAAGAAAAGGCGGCCATAATTTCCACCTGTTTTTCAAGCGTAAATTTTTTTCGGCAGAAAAAAATAATAACTATTTTTTCGGCAGAAAAAAATTTGAAGCTGATTAAGGAACAAGAAAAGCTCCGGGGGGTCCGGGGGCATGCTTCCCCGGAAAATTTTTGAAAATTTACATGCTGTAATGGCTATTTCAGTGATTTTTGAATGATTTTCTGGAAAAGTTTGTATAAACTTTTTGACCCAAATTCCAAGTGCTTCGCCAAATATGATGCCTTATGTGCGCAAATTTTCGATTAGGCTATGCGTGCTTAAGGCGTGAGAACAGCACAGAACTTTTTTAGTAGACGCCGGCCAGACACACACTTGAATTTAGCTATTAGGCGTATGAAACAAAAACACAGGTATCGAGGTATATCGCCAAAGATCATTATTCTGCAGTCGAAGGCTGCATGGTCGCCGAGTCTGCGCCTCCTCATAACAAGGCTTATCGCTATCGTAAGACTTATCGCTATCGAAGAGGTGCGAAATTATGGAAAAATTGTAGCCTATGTATCAAAAAAATTTTTTGAAAATGGCCGGTGGGAGAATGCATAATCTTCATCCAACCCCCCTGGATCCGCCTCTAGCCATAAAGCTGCCTACAGAAACCATCAAAAGAGTCTGGCATATTTCAGTCACTTGGCACCATTAGTTGTTCTTTTTTACTGAAAGGCAGAGTCAAAAGGGGGGCATTACCCAATGCCCCCCCTCCTAAATACGCTTCTGCTATGGGCAATGCCAAAGCATTTCCGAAGCTTGTGTTTAAAAGCAGAGGCTTGGCTAAAATATGTGAAAGGAGGCTATAATCATTATCACAGTAGTTCGAGAAATTGCTGACTAAAGTTAGGTTTTAGCACATTATTACATTGCCAAAGAGGGGGGCATGGCGAATCAAATAATGCAAAGGCGAAGGAAAACAATACGCAGTTGTGACATAATAAACATTAAAATCAAATCTTTATTATATTCGCTGGAATATATTGAAGCGTAAACGAGATGGCGGGTCCAATTCCGCGACTTTGCGCCTGGGCATTGAGCAACGCAGTAAGATGATTTACGATTAAGCGATATAGCAAAGTAATGGTTGTTCAACATAGTTAGGAAAAAATTTACGCAAACCTTATCCAAAATGCCGCCCCCCTCCCCGCTTGCTACGCCACTGGTTATCCCTATTTCTTTGTATTTCACATACAACATTGGCTATCGCGAGTGATGTAAAATGTTTGCTTCTAAATCCAAACTGTTCCTTGCAAATTGTATCATTTTTTCCAAAAAACTTATTCAATCTTTTGCAAATCATTTTCTTAAAAATTTTAAAAAAGGTGTTAGAATTGATATTAGGCGATAGTTATAGTCACAGCCGTAGGAGGCGGGGGGGCTGGGGGGGGGGGGGCGGTCGCCTCCCCATTTTGGTCAAAACATCGAAAATTCGCGCAAAGTTTTTTTATTCGGGCACACACTTTGAGATAAAACAGATCAAACCGAATGACTTGTTAACCCGCAACTTATGATTTTGTTTTGCTTAAAAAATATAGCGACATTTTGCCACCAGCGGATGTTAATGAGTAACTGAGCATTGTTGCTGTCATGTTTTTATTTATTATTAGCAAATTAATGATCAGTCGATAGCAGTAGCCAAACCAGACTCTTCATTAGATTGGTGTCCGAGTGCTCATTACTTGACATTGCAATTTAGGTTGGTAGGATAACTCTAGCTATCTGGCTACAATACAACTCTTAATTTATATTTCTGGTTAAAAATTAGTCATTATCTGAATATTCTTTCATATTTAGCAGTTTTTTTGTGCGGTACCAACTGCATTTACCACAGTTTTGTTTAACAAGTACTGATATAATTTATTTAATACCATTATTGATTCGCTAAAAATTGAATCAAAACACTTTATTTAGTCAAATGTCACAAAAAGGGTTGACTCCCAAAAAAGGATCCATTACTAAATTGGTTCCAATAAACTCACTTACTTCGCATAATATTTGGGCAAGCAAACAAATATTCGGGCAATTTTGTGTTCGCCCCCCCAAAATGTTTTAGTCTCCTACGGCTATGGTTATAGTTGATTTAGATTTACTTCCACTTTTATAAACTGGAGTTATTTTCGCCACTTTCAGCACGGTCTGAGGGCGTAATGACTTTTTTTTTGCTCTTCACTTGACTTTGGGCAGAAAATTGGACATCTGCCGACGTGTTGACCTTTTTTTGCTCTTCACTTGACGTTGGGCGGAAAGCGGACGGCTTTAAATTGCGCCCCTCCCCCCTCTTCAAATTCCTGAGCACGCCTCTGGTACAAAAAAAAATTCGTCAAACACATTGAAAATTTACCGCAGCATTTATCGGAAAATTTTAACGGCGATAATTCATCGATACCGATATCGCTTCAAGAAATTGAGATTTATCGATTATCAGTTTCGCCCAGGGCTTTTTAAAATTATCGATTATCGTTATCCCTTTAGTACAGAAAAGGTTATCGCGCCCATCACTGAGAATGACCAGGGGGTGACACGGGTCTGGTCATCGTCAGGTGTGGTCACATACTCGCCAGTCAAAACGAAAATTGGATGACATTTGGAGCGTCTGTGGCGCAACGGGCGAAAGAACGTTGTAATCACGGCTGGGTTAGCGTGTGCGCTATACATCAACAAAATCGGGGAAAGTCAGATGCAAACTGAAGTTCATGAAATCCATTTTATAAATTAGCTTAAACATCATCGCTACAAATTTACAGTTCCATGATTCATCTTTCATTAAATGTTTTTCCCTGCAGAGCGGCAATGCCGTATGAAATATGGCTTCACAGGGTAGCTGCTGACTAGAAGACCTCGCGGTCCTTTCGCATTCGCAGTCACCCTCTCACTACCACCTACATGTAAGTTAAATTTTTGTTTTTGCTGAAGATTGTGTTTTGGTCTGGTAGGCTATATGCTGTACTTAGTGACAAATAAATAAACTTAAAACTTGAAACTTTTTAAACTAGGTCGAGAATTAGATCTAATTAGGATTCGTTTTTACCATTAATCGACTTGAGGTGTGTCTACACAGAATAAGATGAAATTTTTCGTCCGTACGCTGTACAGTAACGTAGACTAGGAAATAGTTAGAGGTTATGACGTAAAGTTACGTCACTTTGCGCGGCATTCTAGAATACAATCGTTAGGTGCTTCGCAAAACAACCGGTAGGAAGCAAAACTGTTTGGGTTTGAATTGTCTGGAAGATATTTTCGTCAACTGCTCACGTCAAAAATCTTATGAAATTTCGTACGACAGCAGATCGGACTAAAATCGCATTTAAGGTGTGTTTACAGTTACACAGAATGCGACAAAATTTTTCATACGTACAGTGACGTAGACTACGAAACAGTTAGAGATTATGACGTAAGGCTACGTCACTTTGTGCGGGATTCTAGAATACAATCGCAAGGTGCTTCGCAAAACAACCGGGAGAAAGCAAAATTGTTTGAGTTCGAATTGTGTGAAAGATATTTTCGTCAACTGTTTACGTCAATAATCCTATGAAATTTCGTGCGACAACAAATCGCACTAAAATCGCATTTAGTGTAAACAGACCTTTAAGTTGTGTTTACACAGAACACGATGCGGTTTTTCGCACGAAAGTGACGTAGGCTACAAAAGTGTTTGAGGTTATGACGCGAAATATTTTTACTTACCACTAGCCCCCCCCCCCCGAAATATTTTTACTTACCACTAGCCTACAAACAAAGATACTAATGCTACAACATAAATCTACTAACAACGCAAGCAGGGGCGGATTAGGACCACTTTTCTGCAAAAAAAACTACGCTAAAATGAGTATTTTTCTTGTAAAAATCCGTGGCGGCTGGGGGCTCTGCCCCCAGACCCACATAGCCTCCGGCGGCTGGGGGCTTCGCCTCCACACCTCCGGTTGGAGCATCCCCTTTGTCGAATATGAACGCCACTGGAAAAAGGCTATGAAGTTTTGCTCCTCCCGAAATTTTGGACTGGCTACGCCACTGGACGCGAAGCTATGTCACGTTGCACGACATTTTTCCGAGTGGGAAGCAATCGTAAGGGGCTTTGTAGAACAACCCATAAAAAGCAAAATCCTACGGGTCGAACTCTGTGGAAAATATTTTCATTAACTGATCATGCATCTAAAATCGCGTGAGATTTCGTACGCCCACAAATTGGATAAAAATCGCATTTAATGTAAACAGACCTTAAAAGTGTATTTACGCAGAATACGATGCAATTTTTCGTAGGTAAGTGACGTAGTGTAGACTGCGAAACAGTTAGAAGTTATGACGTAAAGCTACGTTATTTTGCGCGACCTTGTGGAAAACAATTGTAAGCTGCTTTGTAAAATACCATATAACCGATAAAAAGCAAATTTATTGGGGTTCGAATTATGTGGGAGATATTTCCGTCAAGAACTTACGTCAAAAATTAGATGAAATTTCTCACGACAACGAATCTGATTAAAATCGCATTTAGTGTAAACAGAACTATAGAAAAAATCGTCTTGCATATTTAAACAAAAACAGATAGCCCATCCTGTTGTTCGTAAGCAAAGCAAATCAATTTATATAGTAATTTTTAGATTCAAAACTTCTGAGATTGACATGGCTAGTTTGATACATGTTTTAGCATAAACTTCCATTAAGAAATATTGCGAACTGATTTTTCTACCCATTCTGTTATTTCTTGTTTGACAACTCCGTATTAAATTGTTGTGAATAAAAAATGGCAACACCTCATTTGTCCAGCGGCTGGAAGATCTGTTTTGAGTTTGTCTTTTCTGTAGAACTAGGAGTATGGTGAGTAAAGGCGTTCTTAATCTGAAAAAATCTGCAAATGGACTAAACATTTCGTGGTAATTTTGAGGAAAATAGATGCGTTAGCCAATCTGTAATTAAACGTATTTTGGAAATTAGGCAAGGTTTTATGAAATAAGAGTAAAGTAGCATTTGAAAGAGGTGAAACAGTTTCACTTGTAGCTCAGCAATGAGTGATATATACCATTGTTTTTAGGCAAGAGGACCTAAAAAGCATCTTAAGCGCTTAAATGCGCCGAAACATTGGATGTTGGACAAACTATCTGGTGTATTTGTAAGTACCGGTACATAAACTAGTTCATTTTTCATCTTTTTATATTTAGTGGGTTTAGCTGGCAGACTAGACTATCCAGTTCGTTGCTCAGAGCTTGTTTAATTTAAACTGCATTTTATAACAGGTGGATGAGAACAAGGACGGCTAGTGAGTTATTAGTAGGGGTTAGGGCCTAACCCCAAACCACGGCTAAATTTAAACAAGTCCCCATTGCTCTATGCAGGTGCAGACATTTTTGTGTTTTGGCATCTTTATTCTATAAAATAGTACATTCCAAAATGTTCGCAATGTCGAAGATGTCAGCGATGTCCCATTTTAGAATATGTGAATGGTATTATTGGTATGTAATAAAAAGTTAAAAGCAATGGGCGGTGAATGTGAAGCAAGGAGAATAGATTGAAGTCTTAAATCTGTTTAGCAGGGTTTTGGCTCGGTTTTTGAGTTTTATTTTTAGTTCAAACTTAGTTAAGATTTGAGAAAAATGAAACTAGGCATGGTGTCAGGTCTACCAAAATGTGATCCATAAAGTTCCAATTATAGACTAGACCAGTGTTCCCTCTAGAGTGAGAAAGTTGAGAAAAATGCGAGATTTTTGGGCAAATTTTACTGATTTTAAACCAGAAATTAATATTATAAAATGCAAAACTGAAAAACCTAAACAAAAAACTTGAATATTTTACTGCAAGACTGTAGCTTGTGTCTTGGAAAAGCAAATTTAATGCTAAAATTTTAAAAAAGGAGTCCTCAAAGTAGTGAAATTTTTGGGCAAAAATTTCAATGAATTTATCATTGGGGCAAATTCGCTCTAGTCAAAATCCTAGAGGGAGCACTGGACTAGACTAGTATCGTTAAAGATTGAGCAATTATCAGATTATACTGGTACTTATTCCCCTTGCTTCACATTCACCGTCCAATGTTCTTTATCAAATACCATTAACTCGAAATCACATGTTTAAAAATGGGACATCACTGACATCTTCGACATCGTGGACATGTGCTATTTAGTAACACCCTAGAAAACTGACTGTAGACTGGTAGATTATATAAGTTAATGTACGGTACCTTTGAGATTGGTGTGTACAAAAAACAATATCAGAAGAAAAACCTGCTGGTGCTCTAAGACACTGTCAGGTCTAGACCTGCTGGTACTGTTGTGCTAATATATGAGATATATTCTAACTCCCAAATAATATTAGTTTAATACACTTGCAATCTATTAGGCACCTCGTCCATCATCTGGACCCCACAAACTCCGAGAATGTCTTCCTCTGTGTATTTTTCTGAGGAATCGTCTTCATTATGCTTTGACGTATGACGAAGTGAAGAGAATTCTTATGCAACGTCTTGTTAAAGTTGATGGAAAAGTTCGCACTGATTCAACTTTTCCTGCTGGATTCATGGGTGGGTAAAAAATGCTGCAGCTACATTCAGTGTTCAAAATTAACTTTTTTAGCCGCTTGCCCGTGTCAATCTCAACTTGCCTGAAAGAAATCACGCTTTCAGTATTTAACATAAAAGGAAGTACGAAGATGTAAATTGATTTATGGAAGTGTCTAGAGCAGTAGTTTTCAACCTTTTTCAAGTTGCGGACCTCCAAGTTAAGCAATTTGTTGTTGCGGACCCCACACAAATAGACACGATTTTAGAGTACCGGTACAGTATAGCAAAGTTGGTCTAACTTTGCAGTTATACTAGTAGGGTTACCACATTTTCACTGCGCAAAAAGAGGTCAGGTTTCCGTAAAGGTCATCATGTCTGCGGACGTCCAATTTTCCCCCCAAAACCAAGTGAAGAGCAAAAAAAAGGTCTATTCTTATATTGTTCAAAAAAAGATTACAATATTTTTTAAAATACATTAATAATTAACAAACACCGATACTGCAGACCCTTTAGCCCTCGCGGCCCCCTTTAAATCATCTATGGACCACTTGGGGGTCCGCAGACCCCAGGTTGAAAACCACTGGTTGAGAGCAGCGCAGCCTTTTATAGAAATAAACAAGCAGGCTGCTGCAACGTGGGAAAACCGATTCCATGTGACAGCGACGTCATTATAGAAACAAACAAGCTGCCGGTGCAGCAGCCTTTTGGTTATGGAAATCGGGCTGGTGCTCTATTCACTGTTGTATGCGTCTGATTGAAAGCAGTTCTCACAGTGTGCACATCGAAAGAGATAACTTCTGCGAAAGGGCAAAATCTTGCGCGCTACGATACTCTAGCGCATGAAAGAAAATACGAAGGTGTGAATTGATTTGTTGATTTGATTTACGTGGCGGCGTTTGATCAAACTTTCACGCTGCCGTGAAGTTGATTCAAGTGCTTGTTTTGAACCACTGATATTCTGAGTGAGGGAAAAGTTTCTTTTGTCTGCTGGCCCATCGGACAAGTGTGAAACAAAATCAATTTACTAGGGACAATTTCAACTGGCCCTGGAGCTGCGGGCAAGCGTTCATTTTAAATCCTGACATTCGATGCATGCTCTTTAGGAACGCACCATACTAGTACCAGATTTCTGTTCCCTATATGACCAGGTTCAAAATTTGGAAAAAATCAGATATTTTGGGCACAATTTTCTAATTTTTCTTCAAGTTTGTGGACTGGAAAGGTGATTTTTGGCCGAATGTGGATCAAAGTGATCAATATTTTGGTGCTAAGCAAAAATGTCTTACTGTGGAAACTCAACTTTGAGGCAAAAATTTGATCACACTTTCTGTAAGCCGCTAGTGTTCATGCAAATTTTTTTTTTTAATTTATATTTTGGCAAATAAATTCACATCGCTAAAAACTTTGAGGGAACAGTGTATCTGTCTGCTGATTCATTTGGTGCCAAAGAATCAATGTAGTATCGGTATTGAGATTTTGTTATGCTATTCTGTTGTGACTTGCTGTGGTCGCACTGTGGTATTTTGCCTATGTTGATAATGTGTAAAGGTGTTTTTGCAATACCAAGTGTAGATCCGATTTAAATTTGCTTGTAGCTTTATTGTGTTTAACTGTATGTGAAACATATAACTTTTACTGTTGAAGATCGTGTGTAGAGCATCTAATGGATTTTCATTGTTAAGACGCTGCTGCATTAATTTTCTTTGCTTTATGTTTGGTCATCAACTGTAAGAAAGGGATTAGGTTACGGACAGTGGTGTAAAGTAACGAAGTACAGTAGTTTTACTTAAGTATTATTGCTTGGTAACTAGTACTTAAGTGATTTAAATTTCGACTACTTCTACTTACGTAGTTCAATCAGAAAGTAACGCTACTTAAGTGGCTTTAAAAATAATAAGTAGTTAATATTAAGCAATGTATCACGCAAATGGTAAATAATCATGCTTGATAGTAAAATTGGCAACATTAGTATTAGGTGTATTGTTTTATTTTATATGATAAGTTTTACAATTTCGTGATATTGAATGGTCTTTTGTTGTTTGTGTTTGGCGTGGACACTGAGGTTGCATTTTGCAGATTATGACACACTTCACTTTTTTATTTTCGTCAAATAAATGTGCTAATTATCCTAAATATAGCGTACTTACGCATCGGCAAAATATATGTCAAGTTGGGAAGTGAGCAAATTATCTTTTGACAAAGCTCAGCTTTGTGGCCTTGGTTTTGCAAACGCTGCTTTTTACTTAAGTAGCTTCGAACTGCTGGTACTTTTTACTTCTACTTGGTTAGTTTTTACACCTCCTACTTTCTACTCTTCTTCAAGTAGCTTCCGCCATCAGTAACAATACTTTCACTTAACTAGATTTCTGGACTACTTTTTACACCAGTGGTTACAGCTGGGGTAAAAAAATAGGTTTAAGGTTCTAAGCTAGAGGTTTCTTTTTGATTGATTAGTGGAAAAAGCAATTGAAATTTGGGACTGCCAATTTTTAATTGTATTAAAAACCAAGCATGGAAAAAGATCATAATCGGTATATACAGGGTGTCCATAAAGTCCGTGTGCACTTTAGAAAATTTAAACTTCATTTGTGCACACGGACTTTATGGACACCCTGTATAGCTAGAGTGTAACCACTGTAAAAACATGGTAGTTTTGCATTTGCATTACGTAGCTCCTTAAGATTGCATCACAACTCCACTTACAAATGTGCAATGAAATTGCCACTGGAAGTATATCAAACTTGCAATATTTGTTACAATATTTTTTATATGTAACTAGTTTGTGGCTTTTTAGTCATTGTGATTTTATGAAACTGGCCTTTTGGCGTAGTGGTAAAGACACCAGCAACGTAGCTTGAGTGTATTCACGCTCTCCGCATGTTTATTCGTGTGCTTTTGGCCTGCAGTTTTTCGTTCTAGTTTCTGCATATATTCAAATATTTGATGTCATTTTATAAAAGTGGTTATGACGCAGAAACTAGAACCACAAACTGCCGGTCTAAAGCCAACGAAAATTAAACATGTGTAAGGGGTAAAAAATATTTGATTTGATATTTTGTTAAAGCTCAAGTGCTTAATACTGTACGCTTTATGCAGAATATGGAGAAAGACAAATCAGAAAATAACGCGGCTTTGATATTTTTACATGTTTCAAGATTGTTTTAACGTAAAAGATTGTTTAAGATTTTGATTATCACAATTTTTATTACATTGGCTTCTGTAATCAACGGAATACGTTAATATGTTTCAACGCGATTAGCTAACAAAAAAATCTAGTCTTCGTTGTACTCACAATGTTACGCCGAAGCGTGAAACGAGTGGCGGGATCCATCTCAGCAGCTTAACGCTTGAGCAACACAGCTCCGAAGAAACATTGCAGCAGTGGCGTGCCGTTAGTCACTCTGTGTCTTATTTGACTGGCTTGGGAATCGAACCCAAATCCTCCCGTCTATGGCGTTGTCGTTAACCATTACGTCAATTTGCCGGTCTTCGTAATTAGCTAATAAGGAGAATATTTTGCAGATGTCATTGATATTCCTAAAACTGGAGAGCACTTTCGATTGATCTATGACGTCAAAGGTCGTTATAAAGTTCATCGTATTACGAAAGAAGAATCGAAGGTTGCTATCTGATTTTGACCTAAAACTTCCGATTTGTGTATTAAGCTCTGATGTTAGATGTACTAGTATAACTTTTCTCTATAATTTTTTTGTGTGGAAACACAAGCATAGACCTTGTGTTATAAGGTTTTAATATCTGCAGAAGCTTTAGTAATTAAATAGTGTTCATTTAATTTATTTTTTTAATTGCAATTTTATTCTTATCGCGAGGAAGTGATAAAGGCGCTATAACGAGCTAACTTAGGGGTTGCCAACCATTGGTCCACCACTATGGGAAAATCCCGCTGAAAGTCGTTCCCAACTGCACAACAAGTTAAACTTGCCGGCTTGTTCTCCACACTGCCCGTACTGCTGAGCGTCAAGCAGGGAAGCTGTGAATATCAATTTTAAAGTCATTGGTTTGACTCGAGTCCGCAGCTCCAGAGGCGGACGTTTTATCCACTCGGCCATCTTTAAGTGTAAATTCATTTTTGAGTCTTTTTTTATTTTGTGGTGCACCGCAATTTTTATTATTCTCTGCTGTTAAGTACTTTGGAGCAACTACATTCCAAGATGTCTTATACCATTTTATCTGAATTACTGATCTTTAGTACAAGCTTTGCCGCGTCCGCAAGGTTGCCACCGGCCCAAAGGGTATTCCCTATTTGTCTACTCATGATGCCAGAACGATCAGATACCCCGACCCCGACATCAAGGTCCATGATTCAGTTGTCGTCGACATCAAATCCGGAAAAATCACCCAATTTGTAAAGTTTGAAGCAGGTATTCTTTGTATTTTCAAATTTGTCGCAATTGTTGACAAATTTTTATCATTGAATATGAATAGTTGATTATCTGTCTACCGGGCATTAGTAATAGTAGGTTTATAGGTAGGTTAGCCTGACCCAAACTGCTCATCCTGTGGTAAATACATATGCTGAACAGAAAACTGTCTAGACTATAATAATATTCAACGTATCGCTCGGCAGGTTGCGCATCATCATAAGTAAGTAGAGAAGTATTTTTGTTCTCCGATTTGGAAGTGAAACATAGTTATCCCTTTGAATTTTGTTCTTGCTCATGATTTATGTTTTGCATTTATAATGACAAATTTTTGCTTTGTGTAGTTTAAACGAACCGGCCGTTAGCTCAGTTGCTAAGGGTATCGCTATCGGGTCTGGGATTCGATTCCCGGGCATATCAAATCGGCACAATGTCGCCACCGTTGCGACGTTTCTTCGGAGCTGTGTTGCCCAGGCGCTAAGCCGCGGAGATGGATCCCGCAACTCGTTACACGCTTCGGCGTAATACGGCGAGTATTATGAAGATTTGATTTTGGATTTAGTTTATACGAAAAATTGTTTCTTGTTTCCTACCAGCTTGCGAGTGACCTTATAATAAATGTGATTTTTAGAGGAGTGCGTGTGGCTCTTTACTGCTCATTTCTGGTGATACTCGCCGCAACCTGCCGAGCAAAGCATTTAGTATACAATACATAGTCTGACAGCGTTCAGCTTGTTTAGTTAATAGCCTACTGGAAGAGCAGTTTCGGTCAAGTTAGCCTACCTATAAGTCTTCGAATTTTAAAGCTGCCATTTGAAATAGAAAAGATATGATTTTTGTAATTTTAAACCAATTTGTTTATGTGCTAAGAAGTGATGCTGCTTGTTTAAGAAAACAAGGTGTAACCCTCGTTTCAAGTAAACCTGGTTTACCATAGAAGGATAGAAGCAGAAAATAATGTATGGAGTGTCAAAGCTTGCATTACGGAAATGAAAGAGTCTTTGTATTTGTTAATACTCTTTACATTTGTTTGTGATCAAACATGTCATGTTGTTAGGTTCTATTATTGTAGTTCTGGTTAAAAAGAAGTCAGCATTGATAAAATCAAACCCTTGTCACACATGAGTATGCAATTTTGATCACAGGAAATATGGGCCAAAAAAGCTTAAGAAGGAAAAGTAAATTCACAGTGATTCTTGAAACTAGACGTTTCGACAACATAGATTCAGGTGTCGTCATCGGCAGTGTAAGTAAGGCAGTGAAAAACTGTAACATGATGACTGCTGATGTCGCAACGTCCCGTTTTTACGAGTTACTGTGGCTTTATTTTTCATCCTTTTCGTTCTACGTCATTGCATTCCAAAGTGCTTCTATGATTTAGATTACTTTTCCAGGTAAGATGTGCATGGTGACTGGCGGCCATAACATCGGTCGTGTAGGCAGCATCGTACATCGAGATCGCCATCCTGGGTCGTTCGATATCGTTCATGTGAAAGATGCAGCTGGTCACACTTTTGCGACTCGATTGTCAAACATCTTCGTCATTGGAGAGGTTTGTTACGTCGCAATTATCAGTGCAAAATAATGTGTCATTTTCCAGCTATTACAGCCTAAGGAGGAAAAATAAGGCTTCAGTAATTCTTAAACTGAACGCTTCAGCAGCTTACATTCAGCTGTTCAGCAGTGTAAGCAAGCAAGGGCTTAAATTAAATGTCTACCAATGAACAATTCAAATTTGGGTGGTTTGTGCGGATCAGGACCAAGTTTAGGTTTTTGTGTGTTTTCTCTCTGTAGGACGTGACCATTTTTCGAATTTTGAAAAAATAGAAGTTCTACCGGATGCATTAGGGTTTGGATGTATGTCACGGATTAGGATTTGAAATGTTAAATCTAGACGTCTTTCATATTTTTTTTGCTTGCGTGTTCAATACTCCGCTATTTTATTTTTTTAGGCAAATAAAACTTTGGTTTCTCTTCCAAAAGGAAATGGAATCCGTCAAACAATTGCTGAGGAACGAGATCGTAGAATGGCGAACCGAACACACTCGTAAAATATGAGGCAGAAATAAAAATATCAATTCTATTGATGACTGTGTTGATTGTTTAGAGGCAGACTGGGTTTTAATTTAGGGGAGGGATTGTGCCATGCACCCCCTAACACTTTGACTTCGTCTTTCGGTAAAAAAAACAAATATGGCAAGTGGCTGAAATATGCCAGACTCTTTTTGGCTTTTGACGTGAATGCCCCTACCCCTTAAAACTTTCTCACTGCGTCACTCAATGTAATATTTCTACGGTTATCTTCAGCTAAGGTATGTCCCAGGGCCGTTACACCAAATTGAGACTTCGGAGACCCCATGCTTTCATGTTGCCAGCAGACGTTTGTTTTTTGCAGTACGAGATTTACTGGGGCTGCAACTTATCAGGCCATAGGATGTCACTATTACGCATGTGTAGTACAGCTTATCGCGATGCGTTGAGCTGCGAAACTGGTTTTGCGGGTTCGATGCTCAACAAAGTCATCTTCCTTGATGCACGTGCTTCACTAATATAAAACTCAAGCTGCTATTATGTGGCTTCACGAAAAACAAAATCTCCATTTTGGGGCTGCTACGTTTACAACCTTTACCGCGTACTAGTAAATGCAACTTCTGAGTAAACTCAACGTTTTTTCGCATGGCGTAAAATCGAATCTGAATTACTTGTCGCCAGTCAGCGCTGTATGAAGACGTATGGGAGACACGCAGCAAATTTTTCAGGAGAATCGCGTGCTTTTTTGTAGTAGAGGACCCGATCTAATGTCCTTGTTTGTGGCACCCTCTGACAGTTGGGGGCTTGGGGCTATAGCCCCCTAATCTGGTCTTGGCACCAGCGTTTGTTCAAGAGTTTGTTGTGATTGCGATTCCAAACAGCGATGGTGGAAGTATTTCTAAAGTGCGGGGGGGCAAAACTAATGACCAGATTTTCTTCACCTGCAACCAGGGCTGGCAGTGGCGTAGTGAGAAATTTAAAAAGGAGGGGGGCATAATTTCTACATTTTTTCGGCAGAACTAATAATTTAAAGCTGATTAGACAAGAAAAGTTGTAGGGGGGTTCGGGGGCATGCTCCCCCGGAAAATTTTCGAAAATGTACATGCTCTAATGGCTATTTTAATGCTTTTTGAATCATTTTCATGCAAAATGTGTTTCAAATTTTTGACCCTAATTTTGAATGCTTCGCCAAATAGGATGCATTTTGTTCGCACATTTTCGATTATGCATGCTTAAAGCGTAAGGCTTATAGCTATCCAAGAGATTTGAAATTATAAAAACATTGTATACATCAAAAGCGTTTAGGAAAATGGCTGGTGGGAGGATGCATACTCCTCATTCTACCCCTCTGGATTCGCCCCTGGCCATAAGCTACAGAAACCATCAAAAGAATCTGGCATATTTCGGTCACTTGGCACCATTAGTATTGTTTTTGTTTACTAAAAGGCAGAGTCAAAAGGGGGGCGTGGCACAATGGCCCCGCCCCTAAATACGCTTCTGAGGGCCGGATTTAGACAATGAGAGGCCCTAGGTCAAGGATGGGCAACCTTTTTCAATCTGCGTGCCAAAACCGGCTAAAATCATTGGCCAAATTTTTCCGCGTGCCAAACGACAGTTGGCATTCTCCCTTGAAAATATCGGTGAAGAACAAAAAAAAAAAAAAGAGGGTTATCACATCCTCTCATGTCCAATTTTCGTCCCAAAATGAGGTGCAGAGCAAAAAACAAGATCATCACAACCGCTGATAAAAAAAAAGGTCATCACGTCCGCTAATGTCCAACTTTCGTCCCCCTAAAAATTAAAAGGCCATATGGCTTGCGTGCCGAAGAAACGAGCTCGCGTGCCAGGGTTTTGCCCATCCCTGCCCTAGGCTATTCGATCACACTGATTGGAAGAGCGCAAAAAGGTCTTCACGTCCTCAGATGTCCTGTTTTCACTGAAAATATTGGTGTAGGCTAGTGAAGAGCAAAAAAAAGATACAAACGTCCTCAAATGTTCTGTTTTCCACTGAAAGTATCAGTGAAGAAGAAAAAAAAGGTCTTTATTGTTCGTGATGAGGTTCTCTTTTTCTACGAAGCCCTAGGTTTCAACCTGCTTAGCCTATACGTAAATCCGGCTCTATGCCTGATTTACGTACAATCCATATTTAGCCTGTCCACATGTGGCATGTCCAATTTATGTGGGCTTCGGATCCACGGTTCTTGCTTTTAGTTTCTGCTCCCCCCACCCACGAACAAAATTTTAAAGAAGACACCTCTGGATTTAAGCTTTTTCCTGGGTTTTAATTTCGATAGTTTCAAATGCATTCATGCAGAAGCAATATCGTAGAAATAAACGCGTAAATTAGGCCCCCCCAGGGCCCTACCTGAAAAAAAGTGGGGGGCCAGGGCCCCCCCGGTTCCGCCAACTATGATTCCAAAGCATCATTTGGCTCAAGGTGTGGTCGTACTTTGACATTTAAGTGCTTCAGCTTCATGGCGATATTTTCCCTGAGATGATTTCTCTTGGCAATTTGCTACAAGACGACATACTTCGGCAACGTCAAGTCTTGACATCTTGCATTCGATTTTCTTTAAATACCGTCCAGGTCAGAGCACCGAGTAAGAAGAGCGTCTGCCACTGGAGCTGTAGACTTGGGTTTGATTCCGAGTTGGTTCAAACCAATGACTTTAATTGGTATTCAGAGCTTTTTTCTGCTTGACGCTAAGCGTTAAAGGGACAGTGTGAAGAACAAGCCGGCAAGTTCACTTATTGCGTCGTTGAGAAAGGTACTTAGCGAGATTTCCTGTTTTTGGTGAGGTGGACACTGATAGGTCTATGGGCTGCAACTCCTAAGCGAGCTCGTTATAGCGCTTTCTTGTGATATATGCAACTAAAAAAAAATGACCCTCTTTCGGAAAAGCGAGCGAGACGTCCATTAGCACGAAATTCTGGGGTTTACAATCACTTTAAATATGTCAAAAAACATGTTATTACAATTGCGCGACGCAGTGGCCCGGAGCTCCGTTATTACGACGGGCCTTGGTCGCAAGGTTGATGGTTTAACTTCCACCGAAGTCTCGTTGTGGCGGTTTTGAATAAGACGCTTCACCATAATCATCTTCGCTTGGTGTTAATCCAACAAGCGGCTAATTAAAAAGTTAACAAGCAAAAAGTCAACCGGAAAACTTGAAAATCAAGCAACCCTTTAGCTAGTCTGGATTCGTCCTATGTAGGCTATAGCTGCTCAGTCGCTTGCGGTGGGAGGATAAAAATGAAAAAATCGATTTGACTAAGGGGAATTACGACTTTAGCGTAAAATACCTAACAACCCAACGCGCTTTGCAATAGGGATGGGCCTCAAGGAAAATTACTCAGACTCGCCGAGTAACGAGTATTTACGACATTACTCGGCGAGTCCGAGTATCTATGACGTCACGCGCGATGGGAAGGACGCTTTTGTCTTTTTGGTTTTTCTGCATTTAGCTGCTTCAGATCCATTGGGCTAATCAGTAACTATGGTATTTGGTTTAAGTACACTGAGCTTACAGTCGAATGGCAACATCTGGGCAATACAATGCAATAATGACAACGTACCCCGTACGTACCTTATCAAGCAAAATAGACTGTAATGTTCATGAATTAACAGTCGTGTTTTGTGCTGTACGGTAAATTACCACTGTTGAGTCGGTAACGTGGGTTTAAGTAAAAAAAAACGTTAATTGTTTACAAATTGGTACTCGGTTGAGTATCAACTAATACTCGGCCGTCCGAGTAATAAAAATGCCTTAATACTCGGCCGAGTACTCGGACGCTACTCGGCACATCCCTACCTTACAACACAAAATGCTGTGACAGCTCGGATGGCCGAGTAGTAAGAGTGTCTATCTCTGAAGCTGTAGACTCGGGTTTGATTCCAAATCGGGTCAAACCACTGACTGCAAAAAATCGTATTCACAGTTATCCTGCTTCATGCTCAGTATATAAGAGACAGAGTGGAGAACAAGCCGGCAAGTTTACTTGTAATGCCGTTTGGAAAGTCGCTTAGCGAGGTTCCCCTTCTTGGTGTGGTGGACAGGTGGCCGGCAACCCCTAAGCTAGCTCCTTACAGATCTTAAAACATGTTAGTTTCTCGATAATCAACGCACATTGTAGTAGGTTCGTATAGTTTATTCACTGCTCTCTGTTGATTCATCAGCAGTTTCTTTCGGAGTTTTTCTGCTTTTTTGACTAAATGCTGAGCGATAACTTGACATGGTTTGAGTAGATTTGTCTCCTTGGGGAACTTTCGTATTAAAAGATTTTGGCTTTTCACCAGGCGACTTTGATTGGCTAGTTCGATAACCTGGTGGATAAAGAAACGACTTCGTAGAGCTAGTTGAAGTCGTAGTGACATCAAAAGAAGAAATGTCTGATAGAGAGTTTTTCTCGGGCTTCGAAAATCGACTAGGTCTATGCAGGGCTAACCATTTTTTAGAACTGTTGAGGTTTAAAGTAGATGCAGATTTTGAATGGATCAATGAATCAGCTCTTGAATGAGGATCTCTTATACTGTGCGATAATTTTTCCTTCAAGTGATGAAACCAAGTTGTGCTTCTTTGAAGTGATAAGGCATCAGATATCGTTCCAAACCAGCTTTTTTCATGCGGCTTGTCCGATTGAGGCTGTGTGTCCGCATCAGCTTGAGGTTGCTGAAAAAGAATAAATCCAGTCTTCATAAAAAAATCAAATCTTCATAATACTCGCGCTGTTACGCCCAAGCGTGTAGCGGGTGGCGGGGCCCATCTACGCGTCATAACACCTGGGTAATACAGTTCCGAAGAAGCGCCGCAGAGGTGGAGAGTCGTTGACGACACTGTGTTCAATTTGACCGAATCGGAAACGAACCCAGAACCTCGCGCGCCGACAGCGATGTCGCCGGATCGTCTATCTCAGCACGACCTCGTTTCTGGTTGGAATAAATTCGGCAATGTCTTGCAGTTTAGTCTGTGGTCTTTCGAAATTGTGATGAAAACGTCATAAATAGTACTTGTTTATGGGACTAATCTGGGCGCTGAAACTGAGGCTACGGGTTAAAAATTATCAAATAGCTATGGTTAAAAGGCAACGTCAAAAACAAAGATCACCTACAATCTGCGTGGGCCTCTAAACTCCTGTGGCCGTGGTTCCCCTCTTAGCCAGGCCCGTCTCCTGATCATTCAGCTTAATGGGTATTTCCAAAAAAAAGTCACATGTCCCGAACGTGGGCCCATGGAGTCGTGAGCTCTTTGAATGGCAACAATTTGGGGAGGTATTGTCCCCTTTGAAGGCGGGCATGCTCTTAGCGCCGGTGGACTTAAACACTCCCTTACAGTCAAAGCGGTCACATCTTCGACAACGTCTGGCTTTTGCATTCGCGAGGAAGCACCCATTTTTCGCCATTTTAAAGCTTCCAAGTCCATCACAGCTGTGTTTGCAAGTTCTGCCAAGTCTACATCGCTCATGATTTCCCCTGCGGTGTTGAGGTCGATATCTGCAAAACAAAGTTGGAGTAAAGAAATAAAAATACGCAGAAATAACTCGTAAAACTCGGTCTTTTTTGCCGGACAGGCAGGTTGGCGTAGTGGGTAAAAACACCACATTCGGCGCGGGAAGTCTGGGGTTCGATTCGAGGCCGGTCAAATCGGTCGGTGTGAACAACGGCTCGCCACCACCGAGACGTTTCTGCCTTGCCCAAGCGCTAAGCGACAGAGATGAACACCGCCACTCGATATACGCTTCGGTGTAATACCGCGAGTATCATGAAGAATTTCATTTTTTTTATTCGATCTCAAAAAAAGTTCATTGAGTTTGAACCGCATAAAATAAACAAAATCCAATCCTAATTATAGGCTACTCGCGATATTACGCCGAAGCGTGTAATGAGTGGCGGGGCCCATTTCCAAGGCTTAGCGCCTGGACAACACAGCTTCGAAGAAACGTCGTAGCTGTGGCGAGCCCCTGGCCACACTGCTATATCCAATTTGACTGGCCCGAGAATCGAACCTACGACCTTCCGCGCCAGTAGCGATGTCTCTCGCCACGCCAACCGATAGACGAGTTTTGAAGCTCGCTTAAACTCAATTATAAGGGGAGGGGGGCAAGGTGCGAATTCGCAAGCAATTTATAATCGAGTTCGAGCCGAGTTCAAGTTTTTCATTTTCAACTTTCCTAATTCAAGTTTAGCACTTTATAACGAGTTTATGCCAACATTGAGAGTCTTTTTATCGGGCTTAGGGTAAGTTCAAGCAATTTTTGCCAAGTTTAGGATCAGTTCAAAACTTGATAAACTTTTTTGGATTGAGAAATTTTTGTGTTTCGAATTCGGCAAAAACGACCGAGTTCAAGTTTGTAGCCCTGGTGAGGGGTGGAACCGAGCTCTCTCGCATTTTTAATTGTATGTAGAATCAACCAGAGCTGCGAACTCGCAAGCAGTTGTAATTGAATGCGAGTTCGCTAAAGTTTTGCAAGTCGAGTTGTTCTTCATTTTTAATCGTGCAAGTTCGAGTTCAGTGATTTTTACCGGCTTCTTGTCAAGTTTGGATAAGTTCAAAACTCAATCAACTTTTTATCGAGTCCAGGAACTTTGTTTTTCGAGTTCAAGTTCGAGTCCGGTAAAAAAGATCGAGTTCAGCGAGTTCGAGTCCGCAGCCCTGGAATCGACTTACCGAAAAGATCGATTTCTGAGGTTACGCGAATATGAGGTACCAGGGCTACCGATACTTGCGTAATATCCACTGGTCCTCTCTGGGTTGGTCTTTTCACAGGAGGAGGAGGAGGAAACCAGCGGCGGTACACGTGACGTGAAACAATGGCGATTATCAAAATTAAAAGAATTCCCATCAGCAGAGCAGCAAACACCTAAAATAAATTTGTTACATAATCAAGCACACGAAGTTACAACCTACATAGTACATACAATGTATAGATGCGTTGGCTGATTGGTAAGAGCGTTCATCTCTGAAACTGTAGCCTACACTCGGGTTTGATTCCAAGTCGGGTCAAACCAATGACTGTGACATTGGTATTCGCAGCTTCCCTGCTTGACGTTCAGCATTAATGGACAGTGTGGAGAACAAGCCGGCAAGTTTACTTGTCGTGCCGTGAAATGTATCAGGGAAGCCGTGAATACTAATTTTGAACTCAATGGTTTGACTCGACTTGGGATCAAACCCGAACCAATAGTTTCACAGGCGGACGCTCTTACCACTCGGGAGTATTTTTATCCACATACCTGCAAGACGTAAAACAACTGCTCCTGAGCAATGTGAACGTGTTCTCGATTAAGATAATCAGGATTTGTGAAATCATAATAGGGTTCTTTCGGCGTCTTGCTGACATCTTTAAAAACATTTTAAAGTACATTTAACTGTCATCATCAGCAGTGTAAGCAAGGCGGTACAATGCTAAGGATTTGTTAAGTCGGAATGTCTCTTTTTACCGTTAGCAATTGAGCAACCACATTGCGATCTAAATAATGCTCTTTCGATTTTTTATTTGCAATAGGCTCCTTTCTGTGCATTACTTAACAGCTGAGATGGACGAATGGTAAGAGTATCCGCCAGTGGAAGCTGAATACTTCAGTTTGATTCCGAGTCGGGTCAAACCAATGACTTTAAAATTGGCATTCACAGCTTCCCTACTTGACTCTCAGCATTGAAGGGACAATGTGGAGAACAAGCCGGCAAGTTACTTGTGGTGCTGTTGGGAAAGGCATTTAGAGGGATTCCCCCATTTTAGTGTAGTAGTAGACAAATGGCCGGCAACTCCTAAGCGAGCTCGCAAGCGCTTTGATCGCCTTCTCGTGATTGGAGGATAAATATGCAACTAAATACAAAATCAACACATTATCATAGGCCGATGTGATATTTTTATTTTCTTTTATCTTGCAGTAAAAGATTTGGCAAAAAATCAATCCTTGTTTCAGTCTAAAAGTTTCAGTTCCGAAGTGCGTTTATCGATACGTGGGCAAAGTTTATAATGCAAGTGGAGATAGCAGGGCTCCGATAGCCAAAAACTAGGAAAAAATTGTTGCGTTTCGCTCATCGCGTTGTTCTTAGAACAGCAAAAGTTTTGACACAATGAAGTATACGGGTAGGCTACTTACTAGGATCCCAAAATATGTACTGCGCAAAAAATCCTTTCGCATTAAACGTCTCATCGGAGAAGAAATATATATAAACGGTGTTCTTAGTCGACGTGTACTGCTCAGGACCGAAAGACCCGCAGTAAAGGGTAGTTAGTGTGGGTTGGGTTTCTTTAGACTCCTGAAATGTATTTGTTGATTTTTACGAGTAAAACTTGCTGTATTTTAAAGTGGTAGCAAATCTTCATTATAGCCTACTCTCGCTATTACGCCGAAATGTGTAACGAGTGTCGGGGCTCATCTCCACGGCTTAGCGCCTGGCCAACACAGCTCTGAAGATGCGTCGCAGCGGTGGCGAGCCGTCGGCGACACTGCGTCAGATTTAACCGACCCGGAAATCGAACCCAAGATTTTCCGCACCGATATCGACGTCTTTCTCCCCTACGTAACTGGCCGTAATGCAAGAAATTGCTACCTCATTTGATGCATTGATAGGGGCTTGCAAGAGTAGGTTACCTTTTTTATGGGAGGAATTGAATAAACTTATTTGTGTCACAAAATATTTGGGTTTGTTTCGAACTAAAATTGTGGGAGGATTTCGCCCTCCTAAAGATATTGTAATCACCACCATAGGTAATCGGTCAACTGACACAGAATCGTAGACATCGAAAGTCGAATGTGCTGTAGACATTGAGACGACTCGTTTTAATCCGCCCTTAGTAATTGATCTCTTAAAAGAAAAGGTTTCCGTATTTCAACGAGAGGGAGAGGGCAGTGGCTCTTGGCCGTGTCAATGTCTACTGATACGAGGATAGAATAACAAACAAAATATTTTTATACCCAGCGCAACTTAACTGAAAGTTATCGCAGTTACCACCGGCGCTTAACTTTGTGGTAAGATTTACCTGTTTAGTCAAGTATTTAAGGTTGGTGAAAATCATAAGTTGTCTAAAAGTGCATAAGTTGTCTTAAAGTTAAGTTTGAGCTATTAACCGTGAGTTAAACTAAGGTTCGTGTATTCGACTATAAAAAATAAATTCATTTTATTTTGAACCAACTTACAGTTATGGTCATGTAATCATTTTGGCAGCGTGGATTGTAAACTGTGCCTCGCTCTAAAAAAAAATCTCGAAACCAGAGAACCACCCGAAATCCAGGCGGAGCTAGGAAATGCCAAACGCATTTGGCATACGAAGGATATGGCTGTGGGTAGTTTGGAGTGCTAATATTTCCTGTGGAGTTCGTTATCCAAAAATAACAATTCTCTGCAACAAGCACACAAAAAAATCAAATTTGATCTTCATTATACTCGCGCTATTACGCCGAAGTGTGTGGAATGACGCGTCCATCTCCAGCGCCAGGACAACGCAGGAACGTAGCAGCGGTTGCGATTGAACCCACGATCTTCGGTGCTCACATCGATGTTTTTAACTTCTACACAAACCGGACGGTTTAAAATAGAAGTGAATTGACAAATGCAAACAGCCAGATATAATTTAATGCATGCATAGCAAACTAAGTGCTGCAAAGCTGCGTGAATTGTGCTGGAACAAACAAACTCTTCAGCTTTCTATCCCACAAGCATTTGTATTGTAAATCCTTTTAAATATTGTGTGGTTTTATGGCGCTTTATAACTACTTAGGTCCTTTAGAGCCAGGACTAAATTTTGTCAGGAATTCACTGACGCATTTTTATTCTCTGTTCATTTCATCCTCCGCGCTACACTTTATTGCTGAGCGTTTAGCAAGTGTAAAAGGTAAAGGTAAAGGTACGGGACAGCGGGTGCAAGCACACATTGTTTAGGCCATTTTCAATTGTCGGCCCATTACAATTTTCAATCACGAATGATTGAACGCTGTCAAGGGACATAACATGACGAACAACACATACACAAAACTCTTCGCACTTCCGCTTGTGCCGAGCGCCTGGCGCGAAAGCTGCGAATACTACTTTTAAAGTCTTTAGTATGACCCGACTGGGAATAAAACCCCAGTCTACCGGCTACCAAGTGGACTTTAGCAAGTGTAACAGCAGATACCAGTTTTTAAGTCTTTGGTTAGACCCGATTGAGAATAGAACCCAGTCTACCAGCTTCCAAGGCGAACGCTCTTAACCACCAGGCCATGACGCTGTAAATCTTTGATCGTGGCACTCAAAAAAATTGCGAAGTGTTATAGGATTAGCGCAGAGGTTTAAAACACCGCTTTTGGTTTGAAAGGTCTGGGATTCGATTCCTGGGCCGTTCAAATCCACCACAGTGTCGCCAACGGTTAGCCACCGCGGTGACGTTCTTTAGGAGGTGTGTTCCTAAGCGTAAGCGGTGGAGATGGTCCCCGCCTTACTCAAGCACCTAATTTAAGTTTTTAAAGAAAACCGATCACTGGACCTTGCGCTTGTATGGGCTTAGAATTTTCGATTTGCACACAGAGCGGACAAATATTACTTGAACAATTAATTTTGACTCCAATCCATTCCGAATGTGGTCCGCATTGTAAGTATTGTTTTTCTCCATGATATTCGTCTTTGCAAGTGTACAATACGTAGTCTTCAAAAACATATTCTTCTGCAGAAATAATTTTTCATCGATTCAGTTTGCGTAGTAGTTAAAGACATCGTCATCGGCGCGTGATATCGAGGGTTCGATTCCCAAACCGATTAAATCGTACGCAGTGTCGCCAGCGGCTCGCCACCGTTGCGAAGTTCTTTTGGAGCTGTGTTGTCCAGGCGCTAAATCGCGGAGATGGATCCCGCCACTCGCAACACGCTTCGACGTAATACAGCAAGTATGATGAAGATTTGACTTTTTTTTTGATGCAATTGCAAATGTCGAAAAGAACGTCCTCAAAAATTCACGAGAAAGTCAAAAGAACAAACTGAAACATACGACAAGTTGATATTGACGTAAAATCAAACCGTAAAAAGAAAGAAATCAATTAAACACAAGATGAACCGAAGTTGAAATAACTTAATGACCTTTAAATAACCGCAAAAATCAATAAATCTCCAAACCTTTGAGTTTTTTGGCTGAAGTCATGTAAGTATTTTCAATTTGGGGAGGAGGTTTGCATTTTTTTCTTATGCAATGCAGAGGAGTCACTGGGGACCACAAACCGCCCCCTAAGCAAACCCCCATTTGATAAGTAGAAGGGGGGCTTGAATATTTGATATAACCAATTCGACAAACATACAAAACTCTTTCTCCACCTGAATAACAAAGTTTTCCAGAACTTGTCGAAGTCTGAAACAAAACAGGAGATTATTATTCAGATTAATTAACATCGATAAAAAAGCAGATTGGCGCAATGGTTAAGAAACCGCTATCGGCACCAGAGGTCCAAGGTTTGGTTCCCAGACCGTTCAAATCGGACACAGTGTCGCCAACTGTCGCCGCTGTGACGTTCTTCGCGGCAGTGATGTCCATGCGCCAAGCCGCGGAGATAGGCCCCGCCCATGGCGCCGTGGCCCCCCACTCGTTACTCGCTTCGACGTAATACCGCAAGTATAATGAAGATTTGATTTTTTGATTTAATAAGTAAATACTAAATATTTCGTTTCTCACTTTGAGCAAAATATCCGCCGGAACTTGATGAAAATCCGTGCGCCAGTTCGAATTTGATACGATAAAGGAGTTGAAACCAGGAACTGGGAGTGCACAAAATCCTTTTCTTCGTTTACACAAAAGGTCACTGCTGTGAGAGGTTTGGTTTGGAGAAGACGGTTGAACAAACCAGTTGGATGGGGTGGCAGTTAAACTCAAAACATTACTTGGGCTAGCAGATAAAAACATGTTACTCCCGCCGCCATTGACGAATAATTTTATTGCTTTTTTGTTTCCCGGCTGACACATCCATTCTGTTGAATTGACGTTCCAAAATTCAAAACCAAACAATCCAGCTACAATGCACAAATGAGAAAAATAGGCTACGCCTAATTCTATACCTCAAGCAACATGAAAACTCTACATGAGTAAAAAATTAGAATTAAGATGGGAAACCGGTTGGTCAGCTCAGTTGCTAAGCACACGCAGGGTGTCTGGCGTTCGATTCCCAGGCCGGTCAAATCAGCACAGTGTCGTCCACGGCTCGCCACCGCTGCGACGTTTCTGCGGAGCTGTGTTGCCCAGGCACTGAGCTGAGGAGATACTGTAGATCCCGCTACTTGTTACACGCTTCGGCATAATACCGCGAGTACAACGAAAATTTGATATGATCTTTTATCAGTGATAATTCAGGGGCGGTACTCTGCTCAACTTTTGTGCACTTAACGCAATGCGTTAACTTAATGAACAAACACAGTCAACGCATTGCGTTAAATGCAACAAAAGTTGAGCAGTATACCGCTCCGAATGTTGATTAATTCAATGCACTTCTTTTAAACTATACTCACGTAGCTTACTTTTTTAGACCCGCTTATCCTTGGGGGTCGCGAGGGTAGCTGCAATAGTTGGAGCCTCCAAGAATTTTGATTCTCTGCGACAAAGGTTAGATGCTCTGGTGGTGTGCCAAGGCGAGGCCAACTAAGATCTTCAACGTAATCTTGCCTGTGTTTTTTTATAAGATTTGGCTTGAGGAACCATTAGTCAATTAAGAAAGACCGCCAATAATGTAAAACACAGCTTTCCACACTAATGTAGAAGCAGATTTTGATAGACCGCTGGACAATTTTGAGAGACCATTTCGGTTCCTCAAAACATCTTAAAAAAACACTGATCTTGCCAACTAGTAGTCGATATCTTTATTTTTATCCTCCTTTCACGACAAAGCGACCGAGGCGCTATACGTAGGACGAATCCAGACATGCTTAGGAGTAGCCTTTGTTTCCGAGCTTTCCGTTAGAATTTTGCTTCTGACTTCTTTAATTTGCTGCCGGTTAGATTCCTCCACGTAGAGACAATGATTATCGTGAAGCATCTTATCCATGGACGTAACAACGAGGTAAGGATGGAAATTTAACCATCAACCTTGCAATCATGGCCGTCGATAAAACGACGCTCCAAACCACGCTGCCGGCCAGTTCTGCGACGGGCTCTGGGCCTTCGACCAACCGGTGCTGAACCCAGCAGTTTTGGGCTGTTCTTTCCTGGGAAATTCGTTTCATACGTCCATATCACTTATATTAGGCTACCGGTACGTAGGCTAGGCTCCTATAAAAAATAACTTTGGTGCCAGTTGCGATATGGCACTGAACTTTTCGCGAGACTGATGGCTGTGAAAGGTCGACGACGTTAAGCGCTAAACAAGCTCAAGGTTAAGAAGAAAAAATAAAGTCACAGTAATTCTTATGAGTGGACGTATCGACAATATTGAGTCAGCTGTCATGATCAGCAGTGAATTTTTTGATGAAGTGATGATAACAGGCTTATAAGTAGGCGGGCCTGACCTGAACGGCTCTTCCATTTCTAATTAAACAAGCTGAACATTGTCTCTGTCAGACCATGTAAAAATATATTTAACGTTTCGGTCGGTGGGTTGCACCGAGCATCCTCAGAAATGAGTAGAGAACTTTATGATGGTGATGCAAACCATTCGCATTCTTCTGATGATGACTAGTGAATCTACTTTGTCGAAACAACCAGTTGTCGAATTAGGCCTATACGGTTTTTATTTTTCCTCCTTAAGCTATTTTCGTCTCCATATTTATTGTAATCCTAAGATGAGGTTTTGACTAAAGCTAACACGATTGGAAAAACTAACTACCTGTCACTACCAAGCTTCGTCCACTTTTTGCGTTGATCAAAGAATTTTCGTACTGAAACCAAAACTGATGCTCCTCATGTATGTTGCAAAGTCTGAGAACAAGGTTATTGCCATCTTCATGTAAGCAGTATCGCCTCATGCCATCTTTGCCAGAGGTTTTTTCGTAGACCAACTGAAACATCCACGTTTGTGGGATTAGTTTGACAGGAAAAGTTTGGTTTAGTGAAGTAATGGAACAGTAAGACGGATCAGGCGGAGAGTTTTTTGTTGGGCCACAACTCCGTAAAATCAAAAGAAACAGAATGCAACGCAGATGCGCCAACTCCATGCATTTCTGCTGTCATAGGCTTTGCACATGTTACATTACCGGTGTGCAAAAACTGAACATTTCCCAAATAAAATATCCTGATTATGATATCACAAAGATGTAATCCTCTGCAAATCATATCCAGGGCCGTATCAAGAAAAATATTTCGGGGGTGGGGGGCTGATATAAATATTCGCTACCGGTATAGCAAAATTTTTAAAGTAAGTTTTTTACGAAGTTGCGAACGCTATATTAACGCTTTCTGGCATAAACATTACAATGACTGTAATGTTTTTTTCTTTATTGCTGCTACCGCTGTTTAGTGGCGCTCCAAGGATTTGGAAAGTGGCGTAAAACCAGGGGTCTGGGGGCGGAGCCCCCAGCCGTCAACACATTTTTACGGTATTCAAATAAAAAAACACTCATTTAAGCACTCTTTTGTTGAAAAAGGACGAACCGTACCCTCAGTTAGTGCATCTCTAATAGACAATACAAAAATACTGTATTTTAGTAGGTTTACCTGTTTACCTAAAAGCCTCGGTACGTCTAAAAGCAGAAGCTTGACTAAAATATATGAAAGAAAAATGCAACTATATTAGCTTGGGCGCATTTGATTAAATGACGTGTAGGTGTGTTTTATAATCTACAACAGCGACAGGCAGGAGCGTATTTAGAGGGGGGGCCATTGCGCCATGCCCCCCCCCACTTTGAATCGGCCTTTTAATAAAAAAGAATAAAACTGATGGTGCCAAGTGACTGAAACATACTAAACTCTTTTGGTGGTTTCTGTAGTTTATGACCATGGGGGGATCCAGGGGGGTAGGATGAAAGGTATGCTTCCTCCCACCAGCCATTTTCAAAACTGTTTTTGATGTACTGTATACAGTTTTTCCATAATTTCGAACCCCTTCGATTGCAATAAGCCTTACGCCTTAAGCACGCATAATCGAAAATGTGCAAACAAAATGCACCATATTTGGCGATGTAGCATACTCAGAAGTAGGGCCAAAAAATTTAAACAAAATTTGCCTAAAAATTATTCAAAAAGCACTAAAATAGCGATTACAGCGTGTAAATTTTCAAGATTTTTCCGGGGGAACATGCCCCCGGACTCCCGTAGAACTTTTCTTGTTTTTCAATCAGTTTCAATTTTGTTCGGCCAAAAAAGATACGCTTGAAAAATACGTGAAAAACATGCCCCCCTCTTTGAAATTTCTCACTTCACCACTGACGAAAAGGCCAGCGGGGGGCATGGCACCGTGGCTTTCCCTGAATGCGCCTATGCCGCTGGTCCTGAGCTTAAACTTGCGTGGTGCAGTGTGCAAGACCCGAAATAAAAATCAGTCAAAAGCACCCACGGTATTTTTCATCAAAGGTGTGAGAAATGCGCGAAATACGTTCATTGCTCACAGTTGTTTCAGCACGTCACCTTAATTTTAATTTCACTTCGTTTTTAAGAAAATTGCCGCGATGGTCCCGCATATCAAACACGTAGACAAGTATTATTTCCTTCATTTGTTCAGTATTGCGCCTTTTTGATTGTTTCACAAACCCACGATTTGATTTGTCAAGCTACATCCTGGCTTTGCACGCTTGCAGGCAGTGTTAGAACTCCTCTAGACCGCCTGCATTAAAACAAAGTTCATTTTTTAACAACAGTAACGATATGGTTTGCAGTGAGGGTAGCCTATCTTAATTTACTAAGCACTACAGCAGTCACTGCTGTAGCCTACTTGTATGCAGGGTTGGCAATCGATACCCAAAAAAGTAAAGAAATAATCGATATTCGATAGTTCACCAAAAAGTAAAGAACTAATCGATTTTGTAGGTAGTTTAAAAAATAAAGAATATTGTAATCGATATTCGATATTACACTGAGCATTTAGCGGTGTACGCTAATCGTTATTTGTGACGTCCTCACATTCATGAGGTAACTTACACACAAACGACGGACATAGTATATGCGAAGCAACTTTGCTATTAAAAATCTTTTTTTTGGCACAAAAAAAAAATTATCAGCAAAAACAAAGTAATGACACACTTTCAATTTATTTTAAATTATTTATTTTAATTTTACTAAAGTGAGATAAAGTTTAATTTTTAAATTTACTAAATTTTAAATTTACTATTTTAAATTTACTAAAGTGAGATAAAGTGACCTGGACAAAAAGAATCGAATATGGAATATCGAATTGCGCCGAGAAAAAAGTATAGACAAGACCACATTCGATACTCGTTCAAAAAGTAAAGGCTCCAGTGCATTCGATGAACAAAAAGTAAAGAATATCGCAATCGAATATCGATTACAATCGATTTTTCCTATCCCTGGCTACTGGTATTGTCAGACAGTACTAACTTATCATACAGCAGGCCTAGTGCGGTAGGTAACTTGTACAGTGTAAACTAGGGATCGACCGGGGCCCCGGTGCTGGTCCCTGCCGGGGATGCCACTTTTTGCCCGGGTCCCGCCCCGGCCGGGGGGATCATAAAAATTCGCCGGGGCCGGGGTTGAATTTCAAATTTATTTACCGTATATTACTGCCTATAAGACGACCTTTAAAGTGCAAAAACCCACCCTTAAAAATTAAGGTGGTCTCATACAACGGATATAAAAGTCATATCTTAACTTTTACATGAAGATTTTTATTTTATATAAAAAGTGCTTTGCTGTTTGTGTATGTGTTCGGTGTGATCTTTTGTTTGTAACAACATTCAGTACAACGTATCCTAACGATGTGACTGAAAGCATTACTTAACACCATTGACGGCATTTACAGGAAGAGTGAGGACGCAAGTAGCATACTTAGCTATGTAATCTAAACACAATATAAAGCATTGTTTAAACCCCGGCCCTGGCCGCGGTCGGGGAAAGCGTAATACCCCGGCCCCGGCCAAAATTGTTGCCCCGGTCGTTCCCTAGTGTAAACAGATAATTATCAACCCAACATTCTAAGGTTGCCTAGTGCCTACCGGTATGCTTGTACTAAACAGTAAAACCTAAATTATGCTATTCTGTTCGTGACAACTGATATGGTATGTTTATTAATATTTAGTGGTTTGCAAATCAATTGTTGTTTAAGATAATTAATGTAACGGTGGCTATAGTTATTGAGTTAGCCTAATGTAAAAAAATGCAGAGGTGGGCACAATTTCGTTAATTCATTAATAACAAAGCTAACTTTTTCAATAACTACAGTAGCTAATTCGTTAAATTTCTTTTTTAAATTAACGGACTAAATTAACTTCCGTTAGTGCTTGATAACTTCCGTTAAATTTTTGTAAACGCTTATTTCCCTTATTGTTGGCTAACTTTGGCGTCGATAAGCTTGCAAAATACGACCAATGAGGTCAAAAAGAGAGATAAAAACATTAGAACACATTGCTTGTGAACAGAAAAATTGCTTAAAAGCTGACGCAAGCATTGATATTAAAAAATTTTAAGCTTTTTTTTAAAAAAGAAATGCCGTTTTAAGTGAAATTCACGCGACTCTCAAAAACGCTGTAGCGGTTTTGTTGACAATGATTTTTCGCGTATTTAGCTTCTTGGTGTCTTTCGATGCAGCCAACTACACTATTGAAATGAACCATGACGTCAAACACAAAAGCAACCAATCACAATGATGAGGCAGTAGCAGCGAAGTGGGGATTACTAATATTTGCGCGGTAAATTATTTAATAAAGTATTTACATCGAAGTTGACTTTCCAAGAAGTGTAAGAAACAGCAGTCGCACTGCAGCGCCAGCGAGCCGCTACGGGAATTGTCAAGCACCATCACATTTTATGCGTGAACAAATTAATGAAGTCATTAACTTGACGAGGTGTTAGTGGAAAGACCATAAGGTCATCTAAGTCAACCACCACCTTCGCAACATCTTTGAAATTTGGTTTAACTCAAAACAAATTGACTAGATACACACAAAAGAAACTAAAATAAATAAATAACACACATACTCAGTATATATAGGAATCACCTATTGACGAAGCTGCTATAAATTGGAAATTTAAAATTTTTGCCTTTCGCTGAACAGGAATTTGAATTTAGTACTGCGTGATTATGTGTTCTTTGTACAGTTTTGCAAATGTTCGTAAGGAGTAATTTCTCAGATTACTTGGGACACTTGTCCAGTATTTTGGTCCAAGTATTTCAATATTTGTTCTGCCAAATTTAGATTTAGTTCTCTTTGAAAAATAATTTTCATTTACTCGTTTTCTTGTGTTGTAGAAATGCATTGATTTTAATGGAATGTATGCAGATGGATTTACCCCTGCATATTGTTTTGAATTTACTTGATACATATGTTTGCAAAGTTCGAGTTTATGGATGTCATCTATTTTTAATAAATTCAAGGATTTGAACAAAGGTGTTGAATGTGCATTGTACCTACTATTAGTGATTAATCCAACAGCTCGTTTTGCAATTTTATTAAGGGATTTAATGTAGTTTTGGAAGCAGCGCCCCATGTTAATATGCAATATTGTATATGGCTTTGGATCATTGCATAATATACATTAAGCAGGGTTTTCTGATTGACATAATTTTTTAACCTCGCCAATTAGTGGTAGAAACTAGAAAGCTTAAAAACTCAGAGCTGTGCCGTGCAGAATCTAGTAGCTTTAAATCACGAGTCAGAGAAACATTTTTGCTAGATCATTTGAAAATACTCAGAAGTGAAATCGCGTGATGAAATGAGAGTTGCAGCGAGGAAATAATTACCGGTATTTATTTTGATGAAATCTCCACACTCGCCAGACTAGTTGCTCTGCGTAGACTAGACCTGTAGACTAGCAGTAGCAGCAGTCTATGGCATTGCTCTCTGTAATCAGGTACCGTAATGCTAGGGTAGGCCGCACTACACTAATATATAATGATGGACTACTAGCTGATTAGAGTACTAGATCCTGGTGTAAATGTTAATTCAAGTGAGTTTACCACTGATCTGCTGATAGTTCATGTTTACTGCACTGTATTTTGATGTGGTGAGCTGGTAATCAGAGTCTAGAAATCTGTCCATTGCAGGGCCTGCTTATCCTACAGGTACACAAGGTACAGTAGACTATACTGAGTGTGATTTTGTAGGACATGAATAATTGAGATAATAGTTTAGTCAAGAGGTTCGAAGGCGGTGTTGAAGAGCTGAACAAGCATTTGGGAAAACCCACTCATCAGATGCACGCAAGGTGTTTCAAGAAGCATGTGCTGAAGTGAAAGGAGTGTACAAGCTGTACATTTCACAGAGGGAAGCGTACCTACACATCTAAGTGACAGCTCTACAAGGGTGATACTAGGAATACGTTTAGAGTTGTTAATCAGTAGCTTGATAGGCAACTAAACTGCAAGGACCGGCCTTTTCGTGACATTGAAGATTATAGTGTTGCTTGTGACTTTGCTGATTTCTTTGCTAACAAGGTGCGAAATATTTCAAACAGTATTATAGCAGCATCTTCACCTGACATGGGAGATGTCACTGTGAATCAATATCTGTATTTAAACTGTGTGAAGGAATTCAAATTGTGAAGTATGTGTTCTTTTCAACCTTTAACAGTTAGTGACCTTAAGGATGTCATAGATGACATGAACAGTAAAACTTGTGATTTGGATCCTTTACCAGCTAATCTGGTTCTGAGGTGTTTAGATGTTTTGTGGGTGCCACTTCTTCACATTGTTAATTTATCATTAGCAACGGATGTAGTACCTCATATTTTGAAAAACGCTTGTGTGGTACCATTGCTTAAACGTCAGTCCCTGAATAGTGACGTCATGGGAAATTATAGGCCTGTGAGCAACCTCTCTTATGTTTCTAAAGTTATTGAAAAATATGTGTATAGGCAAGTCATAGTTGATCTGGAGTCAAACAGTTTACTTGACCGTTATCAATCTGCATATGAAGCTAATCATAGTTGTGAGACTGCCTTAGTAAAAATCCATAATGATATTATCACACTGCTTGATTCAAAATTGAATGTAGTTTTAATTGTTTTTGACTTATCAGCTGCTTTTAACACTGTTCATCACAAATTACTTATGTATTCATAACTTAAAATATCACTATGCCTTTGATGATATTGTGCTCTTGTGGTTTGAGTCGGATCTTACTGCAAGAAGGTATTATGTTAGGTTTGGTCATGCTGTTTCTCACTCTGTGACTGTCTCTACTGGGGTGCCTCAGGGTTCCATTTTCGACCCCTATTGTTTAGCCTTTTTGCTCAGGAAGTCGTGGCTATTGCCAAATTGCACAGTATCAACATTCATATGTATGCGGATGATATCAGATGTTCAGTGTTATTATGGTTTTCCTAGGGATATGTCGTTGTGTGCTGTAAATGAAAAGATTGGAGCTTTTGTTTGCGACCTGAATAAGTGGATGAACTGTAATCATCGAAAGCTAAATCAGTTAAAAACCAATTTTATTGAGTTTTCCTCATCTCGTATATAGTGTAGATAATTGTATTATTTCAAGAATTTCTTTGAATGCTTGTATCGATGATATGTTTGTTCCGTCAACAGCTGTAAAAAATTTGGGAGTTATATTTGATGGTAATCTGCTTTTTGACATACATGTTAATAAAGTAGTGTCCGTTTGCTATAATAATATTAGAAATCTTGGTAGAATTGGTTCAAAGCTCTCTATACCTCTGAAAACGCAGCTTGTGCAGTCAATGATTTTGTCTCACCTAGATTACTGTAATGCAATTTTTTACAATTTACCTGCATTTCTTGTATGGAAACTTACTAAGGTGCTATATGCTGCTGTCCGTTTTGTTTTTAATATGCGTCTATCGAGAAATCGATGTCATTTGTTGTCGCATATGAAGAAATTGCATTTTTTGTCCATTAAGTACCGAATTAATTTCAAAATTGCTATGCTGACATTTAAGTGGTTGCCAGGATCCTCACCACAGTACCTTCAGGACTTAGTTGCTAGAAAAATACCATTGGTTAAATATAATTTTAGAGACAATAAAGATATGTTATTGCTTGAAAATATGTGTAAGTGTTGAACAGTTAAAGCAGAATGTACCGGTATGTTTTCATATTCATCCTCTCAAGTTTGGAATGCATTATCACTTTGCATCAGAGAAATTGATAATCTACAAACTTTCGAGTGCAAATTGAAGTGTCATTATTTTGAACTAGCTTTTTGTAATGTAGCGGATGTTTAAAGTGTGTGTGTATTTTTTTTTGTTTTTGTTTTTTTCCTCATGTGATATGGTTAATTGTTACTGTGATACCTGTAATGACTTGGTTGTGTACTGTGTAGGCCTAGCCTATGATGAGTCCCTTAGTCAGATGATTGACAACAAGGTTGACTCTCATCTTAAGGGACTAATAAATCATTATTATTATTATTATTATTATTATTATTATTAGTCTGTTTGGAAGCATGCTGATGCAGACACAGACACGGCGAGCTGATGCAGACACACCAGTCTCCCTCAATCACTGTTGAATTTTCGGTTCAATATAATTTGAAAATAACATCAGTTTTAAAAAAATAATCATTTTTATAACAGTCATTTCCATTATTGCTGATCAGTGCTCACAGTTACTGGTATGCTACATGCTGGTTTTTAAAATTACCGGTAACAAATCTACCGTACCTACTCTATGCTCTAGCAGCCGCACAGCCTTGTCAGTGCTAACGAGCTAAAGTTGCATTTTGACAGTGTCGTACCCATACATACTATTTGTCCAATTGCTTGATTTTTGATGACGCAAACTAGACTAGCCTACGCCTGTATGCATGTTCCTTGCTTTTTTTGTTAAAGTTGGTAATGATCTACAGTAGCCTGGTAGGCTATACCAGTATAGGCCTACTGCTTATCTGTTACTGAGCAGTGAATACTAATTATGTATATGCCTCATTTATCCTTTTGTTTAATAAAGTTGTTTTGAAAGTTTTTTGTTATGAATCTATGATTAAGTGCTCTGTGCTGCTGATATTGGGAGCGATACTGTTATAAGCAATATTTTTCTCAAGCTGCAATGGATGCAGATCACAAAAAGATTTTGAAAAAGCATCGTGTATTTCTTGCCAGAGATTTGGTTTCTGATGAAGTCCTGCAATTTCTTGTTGAAAAAGAAATTTTGTCTGATCATTTGGTTGAAAAAGTTAATTCAAAGCCTACAAATTTTGACAAAAATGTGGGTTTATTTTTTTCTTTTTAGACACCAGGCTAAGGTTACGTCACCGTAACATTTGTCTTTTTTTGGTTTATTTTACCATCCCTTCACGCTCTCCCCAGTTGTACCAGAGCGTCACGAAGTACAATTATAAAATAAACCAAAGATACAAACGTTACGGTTACCTAAGAATAGCCACTTCCTTCTTTATATTTAAATTATCCTCTTGTCACAAGAAAATGATGGTGACTCTATACATAAGCTAGGACAAATCCAGATTTGCTTAGGAGTTATCTTTGTTTTCAAGTTTTCTGCTTGAGTTTTGCTTCCGACGTTTTTAATTTGCTGCTTGTTGGATTCAGCAAAGTATAAGTAGTTGGGGTTCAGATGATTTAAGCCGCTTCTTATAAAATGTCCACTTTAAAATGGGACTTTTCCCACTGATGTCTGACAGCACATAACACGTAAAGCCTTATGCTTGCATTGTTAGAACATTTAACGCAGGACATCCCCACTAACTTTTTATGGTGTCACATATTTTACCATTTGTCCCCTTTAAAGCGGTGTCGTGTATTTACTATAATGTCCACTTTATAATGGGACTTCCCTGCTGGCGTCAGTGGGGAAGTCTCGCTTTAAGGTAGACATTTTATAAGAAGCGGCTTTATTCAAATAAGCCTTTGATAGTTATTGTGAAGCATCATATCCTAGGACGCAACAACAAAGCTAGGGTGGAGTTAAACCATCAACCTGTGATCATTGTCGTTGTAAAAACGATGCTCTGAACCAGTGTTCCCCCTAGGATTTTGACTTGTGCGAGTTTGCCCAAACGATAAATTCATTGAAATTTTTGCCCAAAAATTTCACTACTTTGAGGACCCCTCTCACAAATTTTTTGCATAAAATTTACTTTTCCAAGATACAAGCTACAGGCTGGCATTAAGATAATCAAGTTTTTTGTTGAAGTTTTTCAGTTTTGCATTTTATAATATTAATTTCTGGTTCAAAATCAGTAAAATTTGCCCAAAAATCTCGCATTGTTCTCAAATTTTTCACTCTAGAGAGAACACTGTTCTAAACCACTCGGTCACGCTTCTGAATCGCATAATTAACACTTTCGTTGTTAATTTCATACGATGGATGTTTAGTTGATGTTTTTACTGGATTTTCAATTAGTTTTCTGTTTTTCAGGTCGAACTTTTAACAATTCTTCCAAAACGTGGACCGGCTGCTTTTCAGTGTTTCATTGATGGTCTTAATGAAACTGAACAAAGCCATCTTGCTGAAAAATTGATGGAGAATAATTTGTCGCAAACTGAAAGGCCACTACGACCTAATTTAGTTGACAATTCAGTTGATTCTGCAAGTGTTCAAATCAATCCTTGTCAAGTACCAAATTTTTCCTTTTCGCCATCTTCCATTAGCAGTAAATTACCTTTTCATTGTTTGCATTCAAGTCAAAAACGTTTGCCAGCAGAAAATGAGAGTCCAACCACGATTTTGCGTGGCAAAACCAATGAAAATTCGCCTGGTTTACACAAAAAACAATGTATGGATGAAGAATCATTGGATGTAATACCTTCTCCTTGTGATCCATTGGCTGACATTGAATCTACAACTTCAATGGAAACTCTCGCTTCTAAATCTTGTTTAAAAATGCCAAAAAGTTGTCTCGATCCCAGTAAAAATGTTTCTTCATCAAAAAATGGATTAACTTGGAATACTTCTTCATCAAGTTTGTCGTCAGGATTTGATTTATCAGATGGTCCCACATATCATGATTTAATTGTAAGGCCTTGCTCTACAAGCCAAGTAAGTTCAAAACAGCGCTGGTGTAGCAAAGGCAGCTACCAGTGGCATAGACAGGGCAGTCACTAGGGACAGTATTACGCCCTTTTTCACAAACCCTGATCTGTAATATGCGTAAAACATTCTCACAAAAGACAATTATTTTTGGCTTTTGCCCCCATTAAATTTTCTCTTGGCTATGCCCCTGCAGTTACACTGGTCTCTGAATTAATGTAAGGATCGTTTTTGTGTATTGTCATTGTGATTAGATCAGCTGGTTGCTGTTGTGGTTAAAAACACCGCTACAGGTGTGAAAGATCTGGGGTTTGATTCCCTGGTCAGTCATATCGGATGCAGTGTTGGCAACCGCTCGTTATAGCTGCTGTGTTTCCTCGTAGTTGTTTTGCCCAGGCACTAAGCATCGGAAATGGACCCGGCTACTGGTTAGATGCTTCGGCGAAATACCGCCAGTGTAACGAAGATTTGATTTGTAGTCCCTGCGATTTTTAGCAAGCTTCGTTTTTTTTCTCAGTCTCTGAACCCATATGACTGTTATGAGATGAGATCATCACCACGAGGATTGGCTCTTATCATTAGTGTTGACCATTTTGAACCATCAACTTGTTTGGACGATCGACAGGTAAACTAGTTGCATTCTCGTCGGTAAATTGATCAATTGCGGTATTTTGAAAGAAATTAAGAGACAGGCAATGTGTCCAGTGCACGTATATAATCTATTTCAACCTCATACCTTACACCAGGCATGTCAAACATACGGCCCGCGGGCCAGAACCGGCCCGTTGGATGATTTAATTCGGCCCGGCATAAATTTCAAAAAAAGTATATCAAAAAAAGAAGAGAGTCTCTCGCTCGTTTCTATCAAAAGTTATGATTTTTTAGATTAAATACAAACCAAATGCTCCCTCCGGCAGCGCAAGGGTAGTAAATATGAAAAAAAGCTCACGTCCAGCATGCGACGTGACACGAACGTTGCCCATTTTTTTCGGAAGAATTATTTTTATGCTTATGCAAGGATAAACTCATTATTAAAGGTTGTAATAAAATTATTTGTTACATAATAGACAAAAGCATCACAGCATAATAGGCAATGAGGCATAACATTCGGAAAAAATATTCAAAGTTATCGCAAGAAATCTAATTAGGCCCATAAGAAGGTGCAGGAGTGACCTGCACGAGTGCAGTGAGAGAGAAAAAAGTGTGACAACACGAAATTTGTTTGCACCCACGAATTCAGATCATTAAAAAAGATTAATCTGGTTTCATGTTAAAGACAACTAAACATTGCAGAGTATATTCTCAGCTTCAGTAGGTCCACCTTAGTAGTTTGATCTGATGTAGTTTAATCTTATTGCCCATGCACTGCTATAACTTGTATTTTTTTTTTTTTCATTTCAAAGCAGTATGATAATTAAGACGAAATTATCTTTTTTATGGCTCTCACTTGCGTTTGTTTAGTGTGATGACTTGGTTCAGGTGCAAAACTGCATTCACTCAACTGTTAAACCAGCAGTTGTTAACATATTCACCGCCTCACATAAAAATTATTTTTTTCCATTGTTTGTGAATAAATGTGTCGTGCTGTGAAAAGATCCCTTGTCTTCTGTTATTAGAATACGTAGTGTATAGGCTACAAATGCAGGCTGAAGGATAAAACTTGATACTGAAAAACAAAGCTAAATATTTGAAGTTGACATTATTTTACTAATCCGGCCCACCTGAGAACAAAACGTCTGGATCCGGCCCCCGAGCCAAACTGAGTTTGACATGCCTGCCTTACACAGTAAATCTCATACCTCATACACAGTAAGTCTTAAAACTAAGCGCTTTGATAGCATAGATTCAGCTGTGATCATCAGCTATGCTACCAAAGCGGTACAAAACTAAAAACTTCAGTTTACACTGGTGTCTGTTGATGATGACAGCTAAATCTACTCTGTGTTGTCGAAATGTCCAGTATAATATTAAGAATTACTGTGACTTTTATTTCCTCCTGAAGCTATTTTCGTTTTATATTTTATTACGATATTGGTTTTGTATTGTAATTATTAGAGCATTGTTGGTTTGCTTGATGTTCGTATCAGGGCTGCGAACTCAAAAGAACTCAATCTTTTTGCTTAACTCGAACTCGAAACAAGTCTGAGCTGAGAACTCGAACTTGAACTCGCAAATATTCTGGGCAGAGGACTTGAATTCAAACTCAAAGATGTTTTAAAAAAGCTCGAGTTTATTTTCATTTGTACATGCTCAAGATGATTTTTATTTTTAATTTTTTGTTAAACTCGAAAGAACTGGATAAATTTTCACTAGACTCGAAGTCAAACTTGAACTCGCAAAAATGAAAATGCTGAACTCGAACTCTTAAAATAAGCTGAACTTGAACTCGATAAAAAAATCGACCGAGTTCGCAGCCCTGGTTCGTATTGTTTTTCTGCACTTCTAACAGTTAGGAAATGTTAGCAATGAAATACTTGCATACAGGCAGCAGATATCGATCGATCTCGACTGGAATTTGTGATTCGCCAACTTGGATTCAAATGTTATAAACTGGTTGATGGAACTGGAGAAGAAATATGGGATGTTCTGACGGTGTGTGAGAAGTACTAGATTTAAATGCTTAGAAACTTGTCTTGTCTTCTGTGGCATAAAAGTAAATTGCAATTTCGTGTCTGAGCACGCTGCGCTATATTGTGTCTGAGTTCGCGTCATCAGTTCTGACTTTAATTTGCTTCTTGTCAAATTTCGCCAAACACAAATAATTGTGAAACATCTTATCCATGGCCGCAACAACTAGACTTGGGTGGGAGTTAAACCATCAACCTTGCGATCATGGCGGTTGTAAAAACGACGTCCATGCCGCTATTCCACGCTGCCGACAAATACTATTACAGGTGAAAATCGTTAATGAATGACCCCGGTATTTTTATAGAAATTTGTGGCGTTGGAAGACCACTACCGCTGCGATGTGTCAATGCTAGCGGTGATGAGTCATGGAGAAGAACAGTGTTTTTTCGGTCGAGATGGAACAAGGGTTGACATCAATCGAGTAATTGAGTTGTTCAACAACGATCATTGCAAAGGCCTTCATAACAAACCAAAGGTGCTTGTTTTCAATAACAAACTAACTAACTTTTGTAGACCCGCGTATCCATGGGATTCGCGGGGGCAAATGCTTTTGTGAAGACTAAGAACAATGTGTACGTGTATGCAAGACGCTTGTTAGTACGCCAGCGTCGAAGACCGGACGAATCTGTATCTGAGTATTTACAAGTTCTTAAAACAATAGCAAAAGACTGCACCTTTACCAACGTTACCGCGCAGGAATTTAGGGAACAGCGTACTTGTGATGCGTCCGTAAATGGCTTATCTTCCGCTTTTATTCGTCAGTGCTTACTCAGAAATGTGGAACTGACCTTAAATTACGCTTGTCAACTAGCTGATAATCTTGGTCGTGCTTGTCGACATGTGCTAGCGGTGGAAAGAACTCAACCTGCAGCTTCATTCGCTAACGCGGCAAATACTGGTATTCAAATTTCAAAGTACGTCGGCTCCATTTGATAAAATTGTTCGCTTAGGTCACACGAACAATCGCTTGCAGCGACAGACTCTACTGCGAATTGGTGAAAACCAATCAATTGCTATTTTCCCAGGGGCTAATATCATTATAACAGATCTGAGTGTCCTGCTAAAGATGCTGTGTGTCATGGATGTGGTAAGCGAGGTCACTATGTAAAAGCCTGTCGCCAAAGTAAACCAGTTTCTAGTGCTATAGCTAAAACAAGCGCGGATAGTCTGGAGAAGCAAGCTGTAGACTCTAGATCAGGGTTTTTCAACTGGGGGTCCATGCATCCCTAGGGGTACATGATGACCTGTTAAAGGAGTCCACGAGGCTTGTTGAAAAGGTCCACGACCTGCTACTTACAGTGTTGAGCAGTACCGAGGTACAAAAGTACCGTAGTACTGTAACGCGGTGTTTTTTTAGCAAGGGCCTACCTTTATTAGTAACGACGATATTTTTAAATAATGTACCATTTTTGATACTGTCGTTACTTTTTTAACTGTTTTACTCCATATTTTGGTACTTTTTTTGAATGCAGTGATGCAAATCTTCCGCTTTTCGGCAAATTTCGCCGATTTTGTTGCCAAAAAAGTCATTTTCGTGAATTGTCCAAATCCGTTGAGACAATTTAGGGTGTATGGGTTGGCTGTTCTTTCCTGGGACATTAGTGTCACATGTCCAATTATCCATATCAGCGCCGTTGCAATTTTTCCAGTCCTTGTAACTTTGACCGCTAATTCTGCGCCATAATCCCGTTTCGGCTACTTGTCAACGTAATAATTTTATTTTTAGCCCAACTATGACAGCTTAAGAACCCTAGATCTGCAGCAGTTGGCTAGACAAAGTTCTCTTTTAGAGTTTGTTATTTTTTTTCTGAGCGGGCCACGCCTGCTGCTCGACCGCCAAGATGTATTCAACATTTTGTTCAAAGTTAAACGACGAAATGAAACATTTGAGCATTTAAACGAGTAATTTGGCGACATTTTTGCTCTCACATTTACAAATTTGTATGATTGAATTTTGAAAAGCGATGAAGGTTTTATCCTGTGATGTCAGTGACATGGCCTAGCGGTATCGCGTGCAGGTTACAGATCCTACGTGACGGGTTCGATTCACGGCTGGAGCCGATCGCATTTAACATATATACCGGGTGGGTGCCGATTCGAAAAGCGCAAGCTCACTTCGCAGTCTCCCTCAATTACTGTTGAATTTTCAGTTCAATATCATTTGAAAATAACCTCAGTTATAAAAGATGTCTTTGAACATTTGTTTCAATATTTCTGACCATCTAAATACCAAAGAAGAGTTGGTGCTGTCATACGCGCACCTGTTGGAGCAATTACATCGTATTTATTGTGTACCACTAGTGATATATCGAACAACAATATTAATTATTTTGATGACGTTATTTTATAGTAGTATCTATGTTGTTTTAGATTCTATTTTTTCAATGCTGTCGTGGCAGCACCATTGATAAAGGTGTGGATGAAACCGACGGTAAAAAGACGTGTCGTATCTCCGTAAGAGTTTTTCAATTGTTTGATTTTATCATTAAGCAAGATAAACTGGCTCTGGTTTGATCGAAATTGGCTTGTAATAGCTCTTTGCAAAACTCATAGATTTGTCTAGGTGGTTTTTCACCTGTGGGAAATTCACGGAAATTTTTCACCTGTGGGAAATTCGAGTAATGTAGTTTCCAAGTGGGGAATAACCGGTCAAATAGAAGAGCCATAGTTTCTTAATTTAAGGTATTACTTTACTAATGTTGAATTATTGTACAAATCGCAAACATTTACAGACTGTTTTAATGACAAAACTACCATATGTACTGTACACATCATGGGTTAAAATTGAATTTGAACCGAGTGGTTGCTGACTTGAAGAGCGCAAGCTCACTTCGCAGTCTCCCTCAATTACTGTTCAATTTTAGTTCATATGATTTGGAAATAACCTTTAAAAAAAAGATGTCTTTGAAAGTTTATTACAACATTCTTGTCCATCTAAATACCAAAAGAATTCTTGGTGCTGTTACACGCACAGCTGCTTAACGTCACAAGCGACTCTGTGTCCAATTTGACGGGCCCGGAAATCGAATTCCCAACCTCCGCATCAATAGCAGGGTCGTTAACCACTAGTGACTACGCCAACTGGTCTGCGAAAGTAAGTTATTATCTTTGATTTTGTAAAATTTCTGTTTGTTTGAAGGCGCCGGAAGCGGATATGACGTCATCAAGCTCATCTGACAGCTCAATCATTTACAGCAAACTTCCAACTCATTCTGATTGCTTGGTGGGTTTTGCGACTGTAAAAGGCTATGCAGCAATGAGAAATACGAAACATGGGAGCTGGTACATTCAAGCGCTGGTCCGGGTGCGTATGCTACGAGAATTTGTTGAATTGTTGAGTGGTGTGAGCGGCCAGTTAGCGTAGTGTTAACAACGCTGTCGGTGCAGAAGGTTTAGGGTTCGATTTCCGAGCCTGTCTAATCAGACATAGCGTCGCCAACGACTCGCCACCGCTACGACGTTTCTTCCGAAATGTGTTGCGCAGTCGCGAGCTCTTGGAGGAAAATGAAGTCGCAACAGTACTTAAAATCGGACGTTTTGACAACGTAGATTCAGCTGTCATCATCAGCAGTCTAAACAAGGCAGTAAAACAGGGTTTCTTAACTAGGGGTGTGAGTTTCTCGCACCAAACTCGCACCCCCCAAAGGGTGCGAGAAACTTCCCTAGGGGGTGCGGAATTGCTGAACATTTAAGTTGATTAGACCTACTGTTTTATAGGACAACTGAAGATTGTTTTTGCTCTTTACTTGATTTAGCGTGGAAATAGTTGGACAGGATCCAGGGGAGATATGGGGTATGCATCCCCCCCCCCCCCCAACAGTCAGTTTTAACAATGTTTTTGATGAATAAAATTTTTCCATTATTTCAAACCTCTTCGATTCAACAACAATTCGAACGCCTTGGGGTGTGTTTGCACAGAATGCGATGCAACTTAACTTTTCATTGGTAAGGTGACGTAGGCCACGAAACAGAAGTTATGACGTATAATTACGTCGCTTTGCACTGCATTTTAGGAAACAGTCGTAAGATGCTAAGCAAAATAACCGCTAAAAAGCAAAACTGTTGGGGTTTGAGTTTTGTGGAGATATTTCCACCAACTTCTTACGTCAAAAAGTGGATAAAATGTCGTACGACAACAAATCGGATTAAAATCGCATTTAGTGCAAACAGACCTTTTGCCACGCATGAATTGAAAATGTGCGAACAAAATGCAGTTTGATGAAGAACTAATTAGGTGCAAAAGAATAAAATTTGCATTAAAAATTGTTAGATAAGTGCTAAAATGCCCATTACAGTATGTAAATTTTCAAAAATTTTCCGTGGTAGCATGCCCCCGAACTCCTCTAGAATCACTTTCGTTTCCCTGTTTGCTTCAGATTTAACTTTGCCAGAAAAAATACGCTTAAAAATGTCAAAATTTGGTGCTAAAGAGTTCTGAATATACTCCCTTTACATGGACACATTTTCTAAAAAGGGCTTATTTACGCTCTTTTCGAATTTAACATTTTTGCATTGAGTTAACATTCAACCTAATTCATAACTGCATCCCCCCCCCTACCAAAATTGTTTGGATCCGCCCCTGGACGTAATGACCTTTTTTTTTTGCTCTTCACTTGATTTTGCGTGGAAAATTGGACATTTGCAGACGTGATCACCTTTTTTTTGGTCTTCATCGATATTTTCCTATTTTAAATGGGGGTGCGAGAATTGGTTGGTGATTCAAAAGGGGTGCCAGCAAGTGAAAAGGTTAAGAACCACTGCAGTAGAAACTGAACGTTTTTGTGTTTTTCAGGTTCTTGCCTTTCATGCTTGCGACAAACATTTGGCTGAAATAATGACAATCGTAAACAACTTGATCAAATGTAGGGAAGGCAACAGCCCAGCTACCGAATATCACCGGTGAGTGTTGTACTAAAAACACAAAGCGCAGAGAGATCAGGACTACGAACTCGCTGAGCTCCGTCTTTTTCGCCGAACCCAACACTCGAACTTGATTTCGATTTTAAAAAAACTTGGTTCAGTTTTGAATTTTGTCTAAACTTGACAAAAATTGCTTAATCGTAACCTAAACTCGATAAAAGCTGCTTGAACTCGTTAAAATTACTGAACTTGAACTCGCAGAATTGAAAATGAAGAACTTGAGCTCGGTTTGCAAATATTTGGTGAACTCGAGTAAAAATGTTTGCGAGCTCGCAGCATTGTAGTAGCTCATAGGCGAGCTCGTTACGCAACATCTGTAGCTCTCTTGCAAAAGCGGATGAATTTCCGATGGGGCCGGTCTACTCGCCGAGGTGGCCCAGTTTAATGAAAGACTTGAAAGTAGAGCTTGCAGGTCGAATGGAAGACAGCGTAGCCGTAGAGCAGTTGGTCAGATCCAGTGTGTCAATAGGTGTCGATGTTTCGGTGCGTTTTCAATTTTGTTTTACTGTGTAGAATAGCTTTTGCAATATTCGTGAACCTCCAGCGTTGCATTAGTCTCTCAAGATTTTGTGACTTCAGTGCATTTCAATTTCCGCAGTTTGCTCAGTGTTTGACGACATGGCTCCTCCTCAACTTGAATGCAATTTCAGGTGTTAAATTTCCAACGATGGCCGGTTGGAGTAGTGGTGACAAATAATTGCTATCGGTGCGGGAGGTCTCGGGTTTGATTCCCGGGCCGGTCAAATCGTACACGTGTCGCCACCACTGTGACGTTTCTTCAGACCTGCGTTGCAACGATGGACCCCGCCACTCGTTACACGCTTCGGCGTAATATCGCGAGTATGATAAAGATATGATCTTTTTTTTGAAATTTCCAAGGATCGGTATCATCGATTAAGAACTAGTTTTGGTTCTTCATGGTACGCTTTATACTAGACAAGCAACCGAGGTTATATTTAGGTTATTTGGCAGAAATTCAGCAGTCACTGAAAGAGATTGCTAAATGAGCTTGCGTTGTTGAGTCAGCAGCCACCCGGTATAAATGTCAAACGTGATCCAGCCGTGAATCGAACCCGTCAAGTAGGATCTGTCGCTGCGCGCGGTACTGCTAGGCCACGTGTAGCAAACTGCTACAGTTATAAACTGCATTGTATTTTTACAGGTGCAAGGAAATGTCGATTTTTCATTCAACTCTGTGCAAGAAGCTGTATTTATTTCCTGCTGCGAATTAGTTTTAATGCTGCTGAAAAATAAGAAAACTATCGCTGAATATTTATGAAAAGCAAACAGACAATTAGAGCTGCGAACTTACTCTCGAATTTGTTGCCGAACCTTGAATGCTAACTCGAAAAACGAAGTTCCTGAACTTATCCTAGACTTGACAAACTTGCTTGAACTTAGCCTAAGCCCGAGAAAAACTTCGTGAAGTTAGCATAACCGAACCTCGCTAAAAATTCCTGAACTAGTACTTGGCTTGTAAACTTTTAGTGATTTCGATTAGACATGCCAGCGAGTTCACAGCTCTAGTTAAAACATCTATCTAACCCTGATTCTTTGGCGATGTGCAAATTAACGGACGGAGTTTTATAACTGCTGAATTATGATTTTGCATTGTTGCTGCACTGTGTGACCAGTGCTTTTATTTTTTACTTTTTGTATTTTTTTTAGTGTGTTCGCTTTTATATTTCAGTCTTAAGCCTTGGTAAATTTAAAAAACCGAATTAAACTGCCTATGATAATCACTGCCATTGATGTTGCTTGCTTTTTTCATTGTTGCTCTGTCGAACTAGATTTTGTTCGACCCGGTCACAGCATTCAATAATGCTTTTTACCATTCGAAATAATGTTTTGGCCAGAACAATATTGTTATTCAAAAAATTGCATTAACCAAAAGCCACAACTTCTCGTTAGAACGTGATAAGTGATTTGTTGCTGGCAGCGTGGCGTAGTTGTTCGGAGCGTCGTTTTTACGCCGGGCATGATCGCAAGGTTGATGGTTCAACTCCCACCCAATCGGGCCAGACGAGGGAGTAAAATCGAGATTTTTAGTGAGTGATAGGGTTTTCGCGATTGCTGGCTGTTTCGTAGCTGGTGTGACTGTAGATGGGTAAAAGTCATTTTATTATTAAAATTTCTTCAAAATTTAAGTGTTGATTTTGGTTTCTGGTTTGAATTGGGCTCAGACTGGCTGGTAAATTTAGGATTCAGGTTTTAAAAATTCGGTAGCGGTTGGAATTAACAACTCCGCATCCAATCTTTGTTGTTACATCTTTGCATATGGAGCTTTACGATAATTCTTCCTGCTTGATGGAATCTAGCAGGTAGCAAAATAAAGAAGTCAGAAGCAAAGCTCAACCGGAAAAAACTCGGAAACAAAACTCCTAAGCGCGTCTGATTCGTCACTTATTATAGTCGCCTACGTCGCTTTCTAGTGACAGAATCAAAATGACAAAATCAATCATTCTGATATAGCGAGAAAGCGACCGAGGCACTCTTCCAACCTTTCTTAGAGTTGCCCGACACAAGCATAACGCTCGAAACGCGGGATTGCCAGTCAAGTGTCTTCTCTGACGGAACAAGCCGACTTGTTCTTTCCGCTGTCATTTAATGCATACTACTAAGCAGGAAAGCTGTGAATTCCATTTCTTTTAGTCTGGTTAGGTCCCATTCGGTATCAGACCCAGATTTGTTTCAGAAGTACCCGTATCTGATTAAATCCCATTCGGTATTAGACCCGGATTACACTGTTTCAGAAGTCTTAATGCCAGTTACTCTTTAGTCTCCAATAGGTCTTAATGCCAGTTACTCTTTAGTCTCCAATAGGTCTTAATGCCAGTTACTCTTTAGTCTCCAATAGAGGCAACTTTTACTCCCGCCAGCTGTTCCAAGACCAGTCTACACAACTATACGCTTGCTTAAGCCTAAACAAAACGCGTTGTCACGAACGGTATTATTAATTCAAACATAAAAACAAGAGAAAGGACTTCTCATGTTTCGCGTGTGTGTGATGGTAGAATGTTTTACACTACTTTGTGTCATGTGTGCTTTTTTAATTTCGAAGAGTCAGTGCAAACAGTTCCATACTGCATCAGGTTGTACTGGCGCGATATTCCGTCGAAACGAGTGGTGGGCCACCTTTCTCATGCTTGGTGCCTGGACATCACAGCTTCCAAGAAGCGTCGCTGCGTGGCGAGACTGCGTCCGATTTGACCGGCCCGGGAATCGAACGCAGACGTCCTGCACCGAGAGCGATGAACGTAGTAACTGATCTCACAGTGCTTCTACAAATAATCATTAATTTCTCCAGGTGCGCAAACAGTAACATCAAATCCAGAGAAGCAAATAACTGTCGGATTCAAGCTCGGTAGGCCTATTTTAAATCAGCAATGGATTGTGATTAGAAGCGTATTTATCAAGAACTTTGTACTATCACAGGCCTGACTGAAATCAAGATAAGAAACAGATTAGGCGTCGCTAATATCTGTAAAAACATTGCGAGACTTCAATCATTCTCAAAGCTAAACTTGATCAGATGCCAGCATAATGTGAAATAATGCATAGCCTAGCAAATGACAGCGTGGCGTGGTGGTTCGGAGCGTCGTCGACGCACATGATTGCATGGTTGATGGTTCAACTCCTATTCATGCCTTGTTGAGAGTCCTTGGATAATATAGATGCTTAACGGTAATCATTTCTGCTTGGTGGCCCATGACAAGTAACAAATTAAAGAAGTCACGAGAAAAACTCAAACGGGAAACAAAATCAACTCCAAAGCGATTCGTCTTTTTTAAGCGCCTCCGTTGCTTTCTTGATGAAGAAAATCATCACTGAAGCCAGAGATCTCTGAAAACATTCTATAAACTTAAAAGCCACTTGTGATAATTCCAGTTGGCACAGGCAAATCTACAAAAACACGCGTTTTTAAAATTTGTGATTTTATCTACAATCAACATAATAAAGACACAACTTTCACCTAAGTTTCCAAAAACCGTCAAGAGCCGCATGCTTCGCCGGACCAAATGTACACTAAAAATTTTTAAAAGAAATGACGGCCAAGAACTCTATTGCCTCGTGCAATTTTTGTGGGCTTAGGGCCAGCGGTTCAAGATTCCAGTTTCTGCGTCATGGTTAATTTTTGACGTCATAATCACCTTTTTAAAATGATTATGGTGCAAAAACAAGAACCATTAAAAAATTGATCATGATGCAAAATTAAGAACAGCGAGCCTAAAACCCACCAAAGAAAAAGGTAACTGCGCCACGGTAACACACGTGCTTACTCCACTGCAAAAATGTATGTTTTAAAAACACTTTTTCAAAATAACTTAATCTTTCAATGTCTTCCGCACAAAATTGGAAAGGTTGCTAGTTAGACCAGAGGTTTTCAACCTTCCTCGCGGAGCGGAACCCAATGGAACATTCCAGAGATTCGAGGAACTCCTGTGCATTAATTTAACTGATTTATTTGAACCCAGCTCTAAATTGTAAACTCGCAGAACCTTGGAGTTCCACGGAACCCCGGTAGAAAACCATCGAGTCGGACCAAAGGTTACGACGGGCCCTTATAGAAATTTGCCCGAATTCGTGAGCAAAATTAATTTCCTTGTAATTGTTTTCATTTTTTCTTTTCGTTTACATTGAAAATCAAATTTTCACAAAAAATCAGAACGACTGATTCATAATTTGAGTCCTTCCCAGTTGCTTAACGCTTAACCTCATTCCTAGCACGGTATTCACATTTGCAAATAGAAATATAGCAATTGTTCCATATTTTCGAAATTTGTTTACAAAACGTTTTAAATATTCGGGATTTTGTTAAATTACGTCTGGGTATATCACTGTGTATGATCATAGCAACTAGAGAAGGTACCACTAGCAATAAGCCTTTCTAGTTTTCCGAATTTGCGAAAAAAAGCTTGTTAAAGAATGTACTTAGCATTCTGAACGAGGCCACAGTATATACAAAACATAAATATTCTTCTTAATCTATTTCTGTCCCAGCTATGAAGAGGTGCTTTTGAACAAACCCAACATCTTCATAGTTCTTAACACACGAGAACTTGGGTTACTCAGAATGGGTCACTTTTTCTTTAAATCATTATAGTAGCAACCAAATGCGACATATTTAATTTACAATAGCTTAAGGAAAAATAAAGTTACATTAATTCTTAAAACTGGACGTTTCGACAACATACTGTAGATTCAACTGTATTATCAGCAATGTAGGGAAGGCTGCACAAAACTGAAAGATTGGTACTGCTGTTTTGTACTGCCATCCTTACACTGCTGCTGATGACAGCTGAATCTATGTTGCCGAAATGTCCAGTTTTAAGACTTGTGGCTTCGCTTCATTTTCGTCCTCTCTTATTGTATTCCGCAATTTACAAAAGTTTTCATTTTAAGTGGCTTTCACTCAGATTTTACTTAAGTTAAAGGAACGTTATTATTGAATAAGCTAGAAAAAATCACCCAAAAGCAGGTTCCTAGGTAAATAATGAGTAAAAAGTTATACAACTAAGATATAAGTGTTTATATAATTGAAGCAGCTTAAATCTACACCTGACACAAGAAAAACAGATGACATTTAACAAGTTTCTATCATAAATTTTGCTGATCATGCCTGTACGAAAGTGAAACATTGAAATTAACTTTCTGTCCTTCAAAGCAAACTGTGGGCAAAAGTTGGCTGGCAAATCACTGGGCATATTTCCTCGTCCATTCTTTTGCAATATTATTATATTTCTGGCGGTCGTTTTTAAACAGCCTTGCGATGTCAGGAACCAATGGGTCATCAGGATTTGGATCGCACAAAAGCGAGCAAATTGACAAGAGAACTGAAAAAAAAAATCAAATCTTCATTATCCTCGCATATTACGTCGAAGCGCATAACAAGCGACTGGGCCCATCTAAGCGGCTTAGCGCCTGGACAACAGAGCTTCGAAGAAACGTAGCAGCGGTGAAAGGCGTTGGCGGCACTTTTTCCGATTTGACCCGCCCGGTAATCGAAACCAGACCTCCAGCACTGATAGCGATGTCTGTAACAACTACGCTGACAGGCCGGGCAAAAAAATTATTGGCATGGCTATTATTATTATTTTTTCATTGTATTTAGGAGCATAATTACTTTCCTATCACGGTCAAGCGATCAAAGCGCTATATCGAGCTCGTTTACGAGTTCATAGCCATCTGTTTACCACACCAAGATGGGGAATCCCGTTTAGTGCCTTTTTCGACGGCACAATAGCGCTAAGGAAAGCTGTGACAACCAATTTTAAAGTAGTTGGTTTGACCCGACTCGGAAGCAAACCAGAGTCTGCAGCTCGAGAGGCGGATGATCTTACCGCTCGGCCATTTGCGCTGTTAAATAAAACTGTTTCTAAACAACAAGTATAGTTCACCTTTTGATATGGTAAGCGCTGGCGACCATTGTGACCTCAAAATATCTAAACAAATGCTACCGTTGCTGTTAATATTGGGATGATATATTTTCGTTGTAAAAGCAACCTGAAAAAACAGCAAAATTTGATCAAAACATCAATGTTCAATTGTCCATTGTTCAGCCATGTGCACAATATTCCGTGGAAAAAGAATGAAGAAAGGTCCAATTTGGAAGTTTTTGTAAACCAGCTTATAAAACAGCATTAATGGCTGAGCGGTAAGAGCGTCTGCCTCTGGGGCTGTAGGCTCGGGTTTGATTACGGGTCAGGAGAAACCAATGACCTTAAAATTGGTATTCACAGTTTTCCTGCTTGACGCTCAGCATTGAAGGGACAGGGTAGAGAATCATCTTGGTGTGGTAAACAGACGACCGGTAACTCCTCAGTGACGCTTTATCGTCATAGAAGGATGAATACCGGTATGCAGCTAAACACATACAAAACAGAAATGCTAAAAACTTCACTAGACTTCAGCACTCTTACCTTGGGAGGTTTAAATGGATAATCTGTGGGAAAATGAATAGCAAGAAAAAAGACGCCACCTTGAAACGGAGAGTCGGCCTGCAATTTAAAATGCATGGTCAATTCAGTGGCTTTAAGCTTCCAAGATGAAATTTCAAATTGCAATGAACAGAATATCGAGCAGTAATTAATGAAGACTGCGAAGTGAGCTAGCGCTCTTCAAGTAGTATATCAAATGCGATCCGCTCGAGCCATGAATCGAACCCGTTTAGTAGGATCTGTCACAATTTAAGCTTTGGTGAATGCAGGAAAGCAAAATAAGCAACTATGGTACAACTATTACAAATTGTTTCCCGAAAAAGCAATAAAATTATCATCCTGCTAAGAGTACGAACTTGTTACTGCTGGCATAAATCTCCGCTCAGAAGCAAACAAATCAAGCAACTTATAACTTACTGGGCCCATGATGGTAGCTTGCCAATGAAAATCTAAAACACGTAAAGAAACACGTTAAGAGTAGATCTGTTAGTATTTCAGAAAGAAACTCCTCATATTCTACTTTAAGTGAGAAAATAAAGCAAAGACTAATGAGTATGATAATTTAACTAAGAAATTGACAGCAAGTACAATGTTTTTTCTAACTTTTTTCTAATAATAATTTGTATTTAAAGCTTCCGCAATTGCGAAGAACATCCCACGTAATGATGCAACAAATAAAAGTTAAGAAGCTTCAGCTCATATATTATTAAAAACTGCCGGCTTCACTTTCAGTATTAATACAAATCCAAATGTAAACCAAACTAAAACGATTACCAAAAATGGTATAAGAAAAAAAATCTTCATTTATACTTGTGATACTATGTCGGCACATGTAGTAACCAGTGGCAGAGTTTTTCACTAAAGAAGAAAAAGATGCATTCTGATAAAATCAAGATACAAGCTTACTGATTCAAATAGTACAACAAAACAATGCACCAAAGTAAATTCCATAAAAAATGCTTTTTAGAAGTTAACCTTAATACAATATCAAGCTATATAGTTCCAAAACAAACACTTACGATCATCTCCAACTGGCCCAGCACTACATTGAGCAGGAGGGTCTTTATTTAAATCTGATAATTCCTGAAATAACGTATAAAAGACTTGAAAGTCCAGTTAATTGCAATCACAAAAATAAAATGCTTAACACAGGGCCGCGAACTGCCAAGCATATTTAATCAATTCAAGTTTGAGTTCACCAAAAATTTGCAAGCCAAGTTAGAGTTTGAGTTCAGTAATTTTCAGCGAGTTTATGCTAAGTTCAATTAGTCTTTATTAGGTTTACGCTACGTTCAAGCATTTTTTGTCAAGTTTAGAATAAGCTTAAAACTCGATCAACTTTTTTGAGATTAAGTTCTTAAAGTTAGAGTTCAGAAATTTCGTTACAGTGACGCAAAAAAAGACAGAGACCAATCTCTTCGAAGCTTTAACACAAAAATGCTAGATGCTAACCTTACGTAACAATTCAGCACCAACAAATAATGGCAAAATATTAAACGCTTAATGCCTAATGACTGTATGATACGTAAGTATGGAACATGTAACTACAGACTGTGTAGATACTTTTGATAATCAACCCAGTAAATCACCGAAGTACCGGTATATAATATTTAAATGCCCCCAACAGGCGGTTTCACCACAGATAAAAATATGTGGCTTATTCAGTCAATGTAAAAATAGTATAAAGTAAGGTACCAGTAGTGTCTAGAACACCGGACTGGTTTGCATTATCAAAACGTTGCTGCACCAAACTGCTTGTTAGTTTCTTTACATGATGTTGGTATCACGCTGGTATGATGTCATCAGCAGTAACTTGAAACGCAAAAACTTGGGGTATTAGACAACAGTTAGGGGTGGAGACATCAAGGATAGGGTTAGAGATCTAAAGTTAATGTCACTTTGGGGTTGGCGTGTATGAAGAGCAATTTCAAATAAAAAAAAAACCTGCCGGTGCTCCAGACACTGTCTAAAAATAATGCTTACTTTGTTAATTCGTTTCAAAGCCATTTTAATGTTATATATAAAAAAGAACTACTGTACTAAAACTATATTACACAGTGTAGTTCAATAATAATTGAACTATAACTATTCACAATTTTTAACTTGAAACACTGGTACTAAAATCTCAAAGACCTGCAAAACGACAGAATATAATTACTGTGGTATGTGCTCTGTACTCGGTATATACCGGTATCCTGAAATTTTGTAGGGTGATAAACCACGTCCATATGACTTAATAAAAATAATGAAAGCATACAAAGTTACAAGCCCGTAATCAGGTGATCATAGTATAGCCCAGCGATTTTTAACCTTTTTGATCAGCGGACTAATTTTATTTGAGGATGGCAGTCACGCGTCAATACTTGGCATAACTACAGAAAAAACACAAAAACAAGATATGATTATTCTTTCCATTTTTAATCTTGATTCTTTCAATGCGAGCCTTGGGGCTGCACTTGCTTCATGAAATTGTCTAATCTTGGCTGCAAGCAATGGCGCACTCAGGATTTGGCAAAAAGGGGGGCACAGGGGTCTGGGGGTGTAGCCCCCAGCCACTAACAAATTTTTAATAGAAAAAAGGGCATGCAGTGAGTACAATTACTACAGATAATGCAAAAATATTTTGCAGCTTGTCTAAAAGCAGAAGCTTGGCTAAAATAAGCGTAAGAAGGCTGCAATCATTACCAGTAGCCTACTAGTTTGAGAAATTATACACTGAAAGTTAGGTTTCAGCACGCTATTACAGGGCCGAAGGGGAGGAGGCAAGGCAACGTGCCCCCTGCCCCCCTGCGTGCAACTATGGCTGCAAGTCATAATTGCTTTATTGTGACAAACACTGTTCCCGCCAAGGTGCAATATTTGAAAAAAGTGAGAAATTTTGGGTAAAATTTTTCGTCTTTCTACAAAGTTTGCCAATAGCAATGGCGGTTTTTGGCCGAATTTAAATCAAAGTGTTCAATACTTTGGTGCAAAACAAATGTCTTATACTCTGGAAACTCAACTTTGAGGCAAAAATTGAATAAAAGTTTGTCTAAACCCCAAAAATCTTCGGGCTAATTTTTCATCGTAATTTATATTTGGGCAAATTCGCTCTGACTAAAAACTTGAGGGAACAGTGCTGCCATTTTCAGGAAGAACACAACGTGGCCAAATTTTCGATTTTTTTTTATTACATTAATATGATTTTATTACATAAAATTATAGGTGGAATATTTTTATTGTGTAAATCAAATTTCTATCGCAAGTAGTTTTTGAGATACTAGCGAAATGAAATGGAAAAACACACCGTCGTGTTTTTTATTTCCAATTTTTCAGGAAAAAAACAACGTGCTAGGGCATACGTAATAATCGCAGTTATTGCATAACATTGGCAAAACAATGTCAGAAAAAACTTGTGCATGCGTAATAATCCAGTTATTGCACTTATTGCGTCACATAGTTTTTTTTGCGTCACATGTTAATTTTCTCAAAACTACAAAATAGCTCACGTTGTGTTCTTCCTGAAAACGGCAGAGGGGTCATAAAGCAATAATTGCTTTATTGTTTCTTCACTAAACTTGTTTTATGCATAATCTTGTCACATTTAAAACGCTTGAACAGCCCAGGGAGGCTGTGTTTAGAAGCACTGTTGATGATGCGATAAAGATTTCTGATACGGATGTTGGCTTGACATTTCAGACATGCAGTTTATAATATTCTTCGAATTTGGGAAGAGCTTGCGGGCCACCAAAACGTGCCTCACGGGCCACAAGTGGCCTGCAGACCATGGGTTGAAAATCTCTGGCCTAGCCACTTCCAAACCAGCAGAACTAAAAACAATATGGGAGCGTATGTGCACTGACTGTATGTGAAGAATATGGGACCATATGAGAACTGTATGAAACTGTATGTGGTATGGGCATCCCATACGGTTCCACATGATTCCTATACGGTCCCATATCCTTCCCATACGGTTTTTAGTTTCACCCCTTCCAAACAATTAGAAAGGAAAAAAATGGGGCTCAATTGAAGTAAGCCACTTCATATTGCAATGGATGGTTCACTATAAAGCAGATGGAAACTCCCCAAAAAATCTAGAGCAATGCAGACATGCTCTTACCCTACAGCCTAAACCAATCTGTGTCTCAGCTACGCAACGACGTATTGGGGAATTTCCGCCTGACACTTCAAAGTGAACCATCCATTAAAATATAGAACCGCTTAAAAACGATTAGCCCCCAAAAGACAGCCTGCTCAGCGCTCAGTACTCCAGCAATGAGTATACTCTGGTACATAGGTTTGGGTTAATTGTAGCCTAACAACAGAAAAAAAGAGTGAAATGCTCGCAGGTTTTAGCCTAGTCTAGTTGTTTTCGGGCGCGATTAATTGCTGAAATTTTGTAGTGCCAGCACTAAAATTTCCTTTATATTGCGCTGATGAAAATTGCAACTAGTTTTACTAGAATATAACTTACGGTATCCTTATTAACTATCTTAATCTAATCAACAGATCAACTGACCACAGCTCTCAACTCTAAACAACGAATGTTACGAATCGCTCCTCAGTCGAGCAAACTGCAAAATAAAACGAGAATTTTCTTTGTGACCTCATTCATCGTTTAGTGTGCTTAGTCTGGTTACGTCATTTTTTCCAAAAGTTTTTTAATTTCTGCTTACGGTACTGAACAAAAGGAATAATACGGCGCGCCAAATTGAAAAAAATCAAAAAATCAAATCAAATCTTCATTATACTCGCCGCATTACGCCGAAGCGTGTAACGAGTTGCGGGGCCCATCTCCGCGGCTTAGCGCCTGGGCTACACAGCTCCGAAGAAACGTCGCAACGGTGGCGAGTCGTTGGCGACACTGTGCCGATTTGATCGGCCCGGGAATCGAACCCCAGACCTCCCGTACCGAAAGCGTGCGCTTTGCAACTGAACTAACGGCCGGTTCTAATTGAAAAAAAAAAAAAAAAAAAAAACATTTAAATTTTTCACTCGCGTTTTGGACAGATTTGTCTCTTGAAGTCGCAAACCAATTTACGGTTGAAATAATATTTTTCGATTTGACGCGCTAGCGCGCTGAATTAAAAAAATATGCAAAATTTTCACCCTTATTGTGTAAGGACAGATTTGTCTCTTTAAATGTCTCTTTTGTTGCGTTGAATTAAATGTTTGAAGTTGTAAACTGATTTATTATCATTGCAACCAGTGGCTTACGCAGAAATTTTCTAAGGGGGGGGGGGGGGGGGGGGTAGCGCACCCAGGATTTGGCAAAAGAGGGGGCACAACCGGGGGTCTGAGGGCAAAGCCCCCAGCCTCCAACAAATTTTTGCGGTTTTCGCATAAAAAAAACACTCATTTTAGCACACTTCTTTGTTGGATAAGGGCATGCAGTGACTGCAGTCACTACAGACAATGCAAAAATATTTTCGCAGCTTATGTCTAAAAGCAGAAGCTTGGCTAAAAGGAGGCTGCAATCATTATTAGTTTGTGAAATTATAGACTGAAACTTAGTTTTTAGCACCTCATTGCAGGGTCAAAGGGAGGGCATGGTACCGTCCCCCCTGCCCTGCATGCGCTTATGACGCGTAGAAATTTTTCCACGTGAATGTACGATTTTTCTAGCAGTATCTGAGCAACACAGGCTTGTAACATGTACGGTATCGAAGAAGGCCTGCGGGGGCGCACGCTTAGGAGCTCCCCCCCAGCGTACGCTACTGATTGCAACAATTTTTTTTCAATTTGGCGCGCTGGCGCGCCGAATTGAAAAATGCGCCCCTTTTTGTGTATGCCACCCAGTAATATACCGTAATAATATACCGTAACAGGGAACAGCAAACCTCGCTGCTCATTTTGTGCAGAGGTGGGCATTTTTTAAAAATTGGTTGAAGCGCAGCGCAACAAAGCGCAAAAGTTTTGTTAAGTCATGAAACGCAACGCAACTAGCGCAACCTAATTTTTAAATTGACTGAAGCGCAACGCAACTTTCGCAATCAATCATTTTTTCGCATTAAAGCGCAACGCAACTTCCGCAATCAATAATTTTTTGCATTAAAGCGCAACGCAACTTCCGCAACGGGGTTTATACAAAAGAAAAAGCGCAACGCAACTTTCGCAATGAAAAATTTAATAAAGCGCAACGAGTAGATGTATAAGCAATGCAGTTTTTTCTTGAGTTATTTTTATAGGTGCTTTTAACAGCACGCAGTTGTCTACAACGCGACAACGATTTTAATGCAAGTGACTGTAACAGGATTTTGCGTGGTCAATGAACAGGAAAATTAAATAAGAAGAGAAAAAAGATGCGTTGCTGATGATTGTTTCTTCATGTTCATCCTCTTAGGCTATCACGAGAAAGCGAAGGAGACGCTGCTCAGGACAAATCCAGACTCGCTTAGGAGTTGCCTTTGTTTCCGAGTTTTCCGGTTGAATTTTGCTTCTGATTTATTTATTTTGCCGCTTGCCAGATTTCACCAAGCAGAAATAATCATCGTGAAGCATCTTATCCAAGGACGCAGCAACGAGACTAGGTTGGGAGTTGAACCATCAACCTTGCGATTATGGTCGTCGTAAAAACGACGCTCCAAACCACTGCGCCACGTTGCATAGTCGCGTGCTGTTAAAAGCACCTCATCGCGGTAAATCATAATTTGCATATGCGGCAAAGTTTTTCACAACAACAAGTAAATACGATTTATTCAACACTCAATGATCTCTTCAAGCACTCGCAATTATTTTAAAAAGCAAAAGACTTTAGTGTACCACATTTCTGATGAGCTGAAAATTTCTGCTACAATAAATTGACCTATAGGCACATTGTACGCATCAAGAAACAAACTGCTATTCTATTAAAAACAATTACAAAAAACTGCTTACTCCAGCACATAGCGCTTTAATTATTCCAACAAAGCGCAACGCAGTATTTCAACTTCCGACAGTGCGCAACGCAACAAAGCGCAAGCAACCAGATTCTTTTCAGTTCACAGCGCAATAATGCGCACACTAATATATATTTTTTCAGTTCGCAACGCAATAAAGCGCAAGAAGGATTTCTTTTCCTTGAAGCGCAGCGCAACTTGCGCAATGGCTAAAAATAATTTGTTAAAGCGCTTCGCAACTTGCGCACGTGCGGAAGTTGCGCAACTAGCGCTTTGCGCTTCAAATTGCGGAATGCCCACCTCTGATTTTGTGTAAATAGTTTTCGTCTCGTTTTTGCTTTGAGTCGCTTTTGTTGTTGTGCATATTATATTCCTGATCATTTGCAAATTACCTCTACTGTACCGGTGTTGCAGGGAACAGCAAACCTCGCTGCTCATTTTGTGTAAATAGTTTTCGTCTCGTTTTTGCTTTGTGTCGCTTTAGTTGTGCATATTATATTCCTGATCATTTGCAAGTTACCTCTACTGCACCGTTTTTTTTTTTTTTCGTTAGTGCTTAGGTCTTTTCTTTCTTTTGATTTTTATTTTTTTTTTATTTTTTTTAGGTGTCACGTCCATGCGAGTTATTTTTCTCGTTCTTCGTATGTATTTTTACCTTCATATCGCATCTTTTAACGCTTGTCGTTGTATCGTGTCTTCCTTTTCTTGAATTTCTCTTTCCATAACTGTCGCCTTACGCTATCTTCATTTTTTTTTTCAAGAATAAAAGACTTGATTGATTGATTGATTGTAACCACCCAGTAATATACCGCACAAGGCAAAACTATTTTAAAGCCGTTTCAGTTCAAGTGCCGGAACCCAAGTGCATGCCAAAAAAAATTCGTGGTTTCATTTATATTTGAATAAAATTACCAGCATTTTTTGACTTCCAAATTTTAAGAAAAACTCAAAATTGATCCACCTTTTTTTTAAGAACAATTTTGGGGATTCGTAACTGCTTTTAAAATATGAAAAAAAAAATTCCCAGATCATGTGAAAATAATTTGTTCGTTACGTTGGGTGAAAGAAAAGTAACACGAAAATTACATCTGTGTTGGTTGAGGTATACTGTGGTGAGCTATAACTAGACTATCAGTAATCAGATGCAGTAGAATTTTTATTTTTAGCCGCGAAATAGTAAACTGCGTGAACACCTAAAATAGCAGGGCTAAAAATGAGAAAGCAGCCACAAAACGATATAGGTGAAAACGTGCAATAGGACAAGATAGGCTAATTAAAACTTAAGACTTAAAAAAATCAAAACTTAAAAGTACAGCATTAAAGACACAAAACAAAGTAAAAGTATAAGCAATCGCAAGCAATGGAAACAAAAAGACAAGCGGCACATCATCTAAAGACAAAGAAAATTAAAACTTATACCGGTAAGCACAGCATTTACCGTAAGGAACCAAACAAACTAATACTATACGATAAGCAATGGCAAGCTAATATAATATCGTCGCTATGCTACGTAGGTCGAATTTTTAAGATAGTTTTTGAAAATAGATAATGAAGGCGCTGTGACAACATACTCAGGTAAGCTATTCCATATTCAACACAATGAGAGAAAAATTTGTTACATTTTTATGTTTGGCTTTGCCAATAGATTGTAAAGTCATTTGATGACGTCTCAGATTATATTGACTACCGCAATACTTGAAAAAATTAGGCTATCCAAGTTTATGTCAATAAGACCGTATATACAGTTGAATTCGGTTAATTGCATGCAGAGATGGGCATTTATCGCGATAATTTATCAGTGATAATTTTTTACCGATTATCGTTATCGCTCAAAATAGTTTTGATTTATCGATTACCGATATCGCTTATGTAATATATTTGGGTATCGCCGATAAATTATCGCGATATACGATTTTTTATGCCTACAGTGTTCAAACTTTAGAGTTGGTGAGTTGGCACTATGGAAAAAATACTTGGTGCCCATTAAATCTTGTTGCACTTTTTAAAAAATCTCTCTTTGTTTTGTTTAATGCCACGGCAGAGCCCGTACACCACTCAGTTTTCTGGAAAAATCTACAAAAACATTTATGCAATTTGATTTACAAAAAAAAAACTTTGTCAAACACATTGAAAACTTACCGCAACATTTATCGGAAAAATTTATCGGCGATAATTTATTGATTATCGATATTGCTTTAAGAAATTGAGATTTGTCGCTTATCGGTATCGCCCAGGGCTTTTTTGAAGTTATCGATTATCGTTATCGCTGTAGTACAGAAAGGTTTATCGTGCCCATCACTGATTGCATGTTGGATAATTGCATAATCTGTTTTATTGCATGAAGATCAAAAATTCCAAACCATCGTCAATCATTTGTCAAGAAAATAATTCGGTTAATCGCATGACGGTTTATTGCATAATCCACTTAATTGAATAGACTTGAATGACATTTTATGCAATTAAGCGGATTATGCGACAAACTTACACTGTAAGAGCACGACTTTTTAAGCAAAAACATACTGCTTCAATGCGTAAACAAACTCGCCGATTGTTAACCTCATAAAAATTAAAATCGTCACCGATTGGAGATCAAAAGTGAGGCAACGTGTGATGTGATTAATTTTCTTCAAAGATTGAATAGTCGATTCAGAATAAAATAACGCTTTTTAGCATGACGCTTGTTACGGGTCACTTGTACTTTGTACTTTTGCATAAACGCGTAATCCGCTTAATCGCATATAAATGTTTGTCAAATTGATTATGCAATTAACTGGATTTGAGTGTAACAGATTTTGTATGATAATATTAGATCATACTCAAGTCTGTGATACTGCTAAGATTGAATATTTAGCTCGTGTAAAAGATCAGAATAACTCGCAAAAGGAATATTGCATCGCATGCAAATGGTTTTGGTATAATGCACAAAACATGTTTGCACAAAAAATTAGCACCACCCCTGTACCTAGTCCAGATAAGCTACAGGTAATCTTTGTCTGCAGTGTAGGCTAGTCTAGTTTGCTTTATGTAGCGCCGAAGATTCATATAGTCAGGTTCCCTAGAGTTACCAGTATTTTTTAGGATCCATGCCTATGATTGTGTTACTCTTCTGCTCTTTAGCTCATGATGCAAACTGGCAAACAAAGAAGTTTAGACTAGCCTATATTTTTTAGCAATGATTTTTTCATAATAATTTGAGTGATCCAAATTTTGGTTAAAAAAACTCTGTAGTTGATTTGAAGCAAATGCATCATCATTCCTACAAGACACTCTGAAATGTCAAGTTGCGTCGGCAGCGTGGCGTAGTGGTTCGGAGCGTCGTTTTTACGACAACCATGATCGCAAGGTTGATGGTTCACCTCCCAACCTAGTCTCGTTGTTGCGTCCTTGGATAAGATGCTTCACGATGATTATCTCTGCTTGGTGGAATCTGGCAAGCAGCAAATTAAAGAAGTCAGAAGAAAATTTAAGCGGAAAACTTGGAAACAAAGGCAACTCCTAAGCGAGTCTGGATTCGTCCTACGCATAGCGCCTCAGTTGCTTTCTCGTGATAGGAGGATAAAGATGAAGAAATCAAATTTCTTCATTCCTAAAGTTTGTACAAATTTAGGAAAAACTGCTATTTCAGTTGCAGGGCCAAGAGTGTGGACTGAAGTACCCAAAGAACTAAAAACACTAACAAAATATAAATTTAAAAAACTGTATCATCATCATTTAGTAATCAATATGTGTAATAGTCGGGCTCTTGACATGAACAATAATTGTATTTACTGGACCTAATTTGATATTCTTTTTATAGTGTGTCATATGATGTCTTAATTGTAGAAATTTATTTTTCCTTTTCTGTGCATGTCTGTATGTTTTTCGTTAAAGTGGTTGTTTTGTTTACATGTCAGCTGACTTAATGACTTTATAGTCTTTTTCGCTGTCAAATAAACTGAATTGAACAATGTCGTATTCTGTTTTGTTCTCACTAACAACAAAATAAATTTGATTTGTACTCGGTTAACATCACGTGACTCATGTGCCTGTGTGCGGAAGTAATTGGGATAATTTTCTGAGACTGTGAGAAGACCATCTTTGTTTGAAGGTCGATATCTTCTCAATTAGCCAACAAAAATGCACTGGATCAATTATCTCTAGACTAGTCTTAAAGATAAACAGCAATTTTTTTTTTATTAGGTGTTGATGTGTCATCTTTCCTTAGGCTGTTAACAGCTTATGGGGTTTACGAAATACTTGTTATTATTATTGCTTTTCAAAGTAAACCTGAAATCGTCCATTGTAATATGAAGCGACTTAAAGATGAAGAGCTCTCGATTAAATGTTGTTACTGGTGTACCATAATGATATCTTAGAGTAGGCCTATCCCAAAACTTCAACAATTTTAGAACTGTACTGTGTACTGTACTTTTAGAACTGTACTGTGTAAGAATCATTATAAACAGTAGAACAGGAGATTTAGAGTTTAAAATGCCTTCAATTAAATTGCAAAGCCATGATGGCGAAACATTTTTTGTGGATGTGGAAATTGCAAAACAGTCTGTTACAATTAAAACTATGCTGGAAGATCTCGGAGTAGATGAAGATGACGAAGAAGGAGTTCCTCTTCCGAATGTCAATGGGGCTATATTGAGAAAGGTAACGTGGTAACTATTGCAGAGATAATGATAATCATTGTTCTCTCAGATGTGCAAAACTTGAAAAAAAAAAGAAATTTTGTGCAAAATTTTTCAATTTTTCTTCAAGCTTGCTAGCTGAAAAGGTGATTTTTGGCCGAATTTGTATCAAAGTGTTCAATATTTTAGTGCAAAACAAAATTTCATACTCTGGTCAAACTATATTACCGTGAGCCATACTCGGTCAAATTTTTATTGAAGTTTTTATTTGGTAAAAATCGCACTTGCTAAAAACTTAGAGGGAACAGTGTTGCAGAGATGATAAAGATTTCGTATTTAACCTCCTGTGACAAGAAAGCAACGAAGGCGCTATGCACGCGGTTTCTCTAATTATGGAATAGTATGGAATAATATGGTATAGTATGGAATAGTATGCCATACTATTCCATAAATAGAGAACATTCTAATTATGGAATAGTATGGTATAGTATGGAATAGTATGGTATAGTATGGAACAGTATGGAATAGTATGGTATAGTATGGAATAGTATGGTATAGTATGGAATAGTAAGTAAGGCACTGTGGTATAGTATAGCAGAAATGGGTGATAGGACGTTTGGGGCACTAGAGTAAAGGGGCCCATATAAAGAGTCAAATTGAGGGTGAATGGCCCTCAGGGTTAAATGTGCCTCAGGCCTAAATTAGGGCAAAAGGAGTCAAAGGTCCTCAGGACAGGATGGTTGAAGCAATAAATAGGATGTTAATTTAGGCCTAGGAATAGGATGTTAATTTAGATACACACCAGCAACCTACCCATTACCAGCAGTCTAGACTATCTGACCGATAAAATCTCATAGCAGCCTTGATCCAGGCTATGGGTAAGGGCTAAGGGCCATTCACCCTCAATTTGACTCTTTATATGGGCCCCTTTACTCTAGTGCCCCAAACGTCCTATCACCCATTTCTGCTCTACTATACCACAGTGCCTTACTTACTATTCCATACTATGCCGTACTATTCCATACTATACCATACTATTCCATACTATACCATACTATTCCATACTATACCATACTATACCATACTATTCCATACTATACCATACTATTGCATACTATTCCATAAATAGAGACACCCCTATGCACGTAGCTCAAATCCAACCTTGCTTAGAAGTTGCTTTTGTTTTCGAGTTTTCCAGTTGACTTCTTTAATTTGCTGCTCGTCAGATTGCACCTAGCAGGAATAACTATGGTGAAACATCTTGTCCAAGAATGCAACAACGAGGCTTGGGTGGGAGTTGAACCATCAACCTTGCAGTCATGTCCATTGTAAAACAAGTTGTTATCACTGGTTGTGTGACGTTTCTTCGGAGCTATGTTGCCCAGGCGCCGAGTCATGGAGATGAGCCTCGCTTTTCGCTAACTGCTTGGAAGTAATACCGCGACTATAATGAAGATTTGATTTTGACCAGTTAAGCATTAAAGTATCTTTGCAGGTAATTCAATGGTGTACTCAGCACAAAGATGATCCCCCTCCTCCTGAAGATGATGAAAACAAGGAGAAGAGAACTGATGACATTCCAGTTTGGGATCAAGAGTTTTTGAAAGTGGATCAAGGCACATTGTTTGAGTTAATCCTAGTACGTCTGTCAGAGGGACAGGATTTTTGTTGTTACTGATTCAGCATTAGGACTGGGTTTAGCGATTAGGTGTTTCCATCGTGCTGAATATATACTCATGTCCTTATAAACAGCTGGTTATTTATCAGAGATGGAAATCTGGGATTGTTAGATTCAGTAGAAATGGTCTCATTTTTATAATGATTAATTAAATGACGATTTTACTAGAATCCTTCCCAACGAGTTCATGAAGGCTTATTACTTTATAGTTATACGAGTATTGTTCCTCTCTGTCGCTAATCTGATACATATTTGTCACCAAAATCAACTTTCTGTTGTGGTTATTGCATTAAAGTTTTTGTTCATTACAGTGATTTGGCCGGTTTGCGTGGTGGGTAAAGGCGCCGCTAACGGCACCGGAGGTCTGGGGTTTGATTCCCAGGCCAGTCAAATCAGACACAGTGTCGCCAACGGCTCACCATTGCTGCGATTTTTCTTTAGGGCTGTGTCGCCCAGGCGCTGAACTGTGGAGAGAAAAACCACCGTTGGTTACACGCTTCTGCATAATGTTGCGAGTATAATATAACAAAAATTTGACGTTTTCTAGGCTGCTAATTACTTGGATATCAAAGGCTTATTGGACGTTACTTGCAAGACAGTGGCCAACATGATCAAAGGAAAATCGCCAGAAGAGATTCGAAAAACTTTTAACATTAAAAATGATTTCACTGAAGAGGAGGAAGCTCAAGTAAGTTAATTCGATCTGAAATTTCATATCAAAATTAACAAATAACTGAGGTTATTTTCAAATTATATTAAACTGAAAATTCAACTCTAAGTGAGGTAGACTTCGAAGTGAGCTTACGCTCTTCGAGTCAGCAGCTTCCTGGTATTATGTCAATTACGATCGGCTCCAGCCGTGAATCGAACCCGTCACGTAGGACATGTAACCTGCGCATTATAGCGCTAAGCCATGCCGCTGACAATGCTCGTTGTAACGCTGGCTCTCATCTTTGTGCCTTCAACTTTTTTACGATCGAATTAAAACACATCTCACTAAAGTGCAGGAAGGTTTATTTTTGCAGGTAGTTATTAAGTTATCATTCCTACAAGTTTTGTTGTCTTCTGAAGAATTATTTTTTCCAATAACACCACAAAGTTACCTTGTCCACATGTCCAATTTTCGGAGGCTTTAGTCCTACGGTTCTTCTTCCTGTTTCTGTATCATAATTAATTTTTCGATGTCTTCATAAAAAAAGTAATTATGACATCAAAAAGTGATTATGATGCAGAAACAAGAACCGTGGACCTAAAGCTCACGAATATTGCACATGTGGGCAGGGTAAAACAGAAATTGATTGTAGACTTAAGGTACGAAGGTGTAAGGGTAAGGAGTGCAGAAGAGCGCTGGTTTATCATAGCCTAAGCCATGCATGGGCAACCTTTTGTCACTGGGAGCCAAAATGTGCATTTGGAACTTGACTGAGGGCCGGCGCCGTAATTGTGATTTTAAGTGTAATCTAGGTACATATTTTTGTGGGGTTTGGATTGTATTCATGTAATGCTATTTTACATGCAATGTGTTTTCAATTTTGTTTGCACAGGGATATCCATAAAAAATGTATACCTATATTGATATAGGCAGCATTTTCACCATATTTTATCTGTAATTTCTGTATTGACATATAATTGTAATAATGAAAATGAAAAATTTATTGAACCCAATGAATTGTCAATCTTAATATGTCAGATATGCTATAAAACTAATAGTGATGTTTAATTAAATTACTTTCTAATGGAAAATCTGGGCTTAGTGCTTTTTCACCAACGTGTCAATTTTTGGTGCTATCCTGGAGGCGGCCACTCTTAGACTATTTTCAAGATGACAATCTGTCAGTCTTGATCTAGTTTTTGACTTAGTGTGCTTCATTTTGGTGAACAGTTGCTCGCCGATATAAGTACTCCCACATAGTGACATTTTCTTTCGGGCTAAATCTTTCGTAACTCACATTATATAAAATAAATGAATATCAATATATTACATAGGCCTACAGCCCTAGAAAATTTATTGGCGGGCCGGATGAGAAGCCTTGGCGGGCCGGATTTGGCCCGCGGGCCGTAGGTTGCCCATGCATGGCCTAAGCACTCCTAAAAGGTTTGCAGGATATGGTTATAGTTACTGGATCATTTTTGCTGTTGCCTTGTTTTGAGTTAGAAGTCAATGTACCGATTTCGGAATATTTATCATGTTTTATTTCAAGGGAGTTACACAGAAAGAGGCTTCGCTATCTTTTATCACGACTAATTGCATGTAAATGCATGCCTTTGGGTTACTCTTCTATGTCTTGGTTGGTGTTTTCAAAATTTTACGTCTATTTTAAAACTCAGAAATGGGTATTTATCGAGATAATTTATCGGCGATAATTTATTAGCGATTATCGTTATCGCTCAAAATAGTTCTGATTTATTGATTACCGATATCGCTTTTGTAATATATTTTGTTATCGCGATAAACGATTTTTTATGTACACGGTGTTCAAAGTTGGTGAGTAGGCGCTATTGACAAAACACACGGTGTCTATAAAGTCTTGTCACGACTTAAGCAATCTCTTTGTTTTATTTAACGCCACGGCAGGGTCCGTGAACTGTTCTCTTTTCTTGAAAAATCTGTAAAGGCATTTTTGCAATTTGACTTACAAAACAAAAACTTCGACGTATGGCTTAGAAAATTTACCCCAACATTTATCGGAAAAATTTATCAGCGATAATTTGTCGATTACCGATACCGCTTTAAGAAATTGAGCTTTATTGACTATCGGTATCGCCCAGGGCTATTTGAAATTATCGATTATCATGCCCATCACTGGTGTGTTCCATTTTTTACATAGCTCAGATGGCGAAATGGTAAGAGTGTCCGTCACTGGAGCTGTAGACGCGGGTTTGATTCCAAGTCAGGTCACACCTGTTTACATCATTAAATTGTCTCGCATTGTCTATTTGAAATCTAATTGATACCTTGCAGCCGGTCAACTAATCCTCATCATGATAATTGGAAGCCTGCAAAGACGTTCTGAAATTAATCAGAGCTTGCGAGGTTGCATTCTTATCGAGCCTTTGTTTGAGTTTACAAACCTCCAGCAGCACTGTATTAACGATTTCTTTGTATAAAACTTGGTCTGGATTACGCTAGTTATTTGCGGTGCTATAGTTTTATTGGAGCGTTCTGTGAACCTTTGTCCGGAGTATCAAGCGCTGGATTCCACTTGCATGGGTCAGACTTATTCCGTATATTGAAATGTTGGTTGCGTTGTTCGTGTAATAGTTGGAAGAACTTGGGTAAAATTTATTTTTCGATCTTTTCGGCATTTCAGTCTCGTTATTTTTGCGTGATAATATAAAAATTCTACTCTAGCGATTTGGACTGAGAATAAGATTAGAGACGGCGGATAAGATTGAAGCAAGTTTGGCGCATCTTGCTTCACGTGTGGAAGACAAGTTTTGGCGGTCGTAGCGCGTGGTCTTTTAAGAAATATAGGAACAACATATGAAAGCTATTTTCTTTGATTAATTATCCTTTCAACGAGGTGTTGGAAGAAACCATGCTCGTGAAATTAACCAACACCAATAACTTTAAAATTGGTATTCGCTGTTTCCCTGCTTGACGCTCAACAAGGAACAGTGTGGTGAACAAACTGGCAAGATTTACTTGTTGTGCCATCGATTGTTATGCACTGCTTACTCGTTATTTACGTGCTCACACACACCTTTGGAAATTAAACATTTACATATTTGGAAAATAAATTAATATTACCCTATCTTTATTATTTTTTTCTAGCGCTGGGTTGTCGCTTGACTCGATGACCGCGAGGTCCATTCGCAGCTCCCCGGTCGCAATACCCTCACAGTATTCATGTTTCAGTATTTTGTTATTAATAGTGTTCGTATTCAATATGTCGGTAACTTGCGACTGAAATAAAGCTGTTCTGTTGTGAAAGGCACTTAGTTTAGTTGCATATTTACCCTCCTACCACGAGAAAGCGATCAAAGCGCTGTAACGAGCTCGCTTAGGAGTTGCCGGCCGCTTGTCTACCAATCCAAGATGGGGAAATCCCGCTAAATGCCTTGACGTGACAAGATTTTCTATCTTGTGGTAGGTTGGTGCCCGGCAACTTCTAAGCGAGCTCGTAGTGTTTTCTTGTGCTAGAGAATAAATAATTAAATATGCTCCTGATTACATTAGTTGCTTGAGGAAGTTTTATGTTGTCCTAATTTTTGCAATTTTTCAGGTCAAAAAAGAGAATCAGTGGTGTGAAGAAAAGTAGAAATTGGCACGTGTTTTATTTGTATTAGCTCTTTTTCTTTTTAGTAAGTCGTAGTTTTGTAGCTCGATGATGAAAAGAGAAAATCTGTCGCTATTGTCTCGTAGTGTTGTCGTCTGTATTGTGTTTCCAGTTATTCATTGGTCAAACCAACAATACAAAGTTTCTCTTCGAAAATTATGAGCTACTGTACTAAGGTCACTTAACTTTCAGCTCATCGTTACTCGAAAACGTACGACTGGTATTTCGTGTAAATTGTTACGCATTGTTGAAATTGTTTTTTTTTTTTTGTTCGTATTAAACTTTTTCTTCTGTTGAAAATGCGTGTTTTTTAACACCTTATTGATCAGCATGCTTCCTATTGTATGGGCAAAATGTCGGAATCTGACTTCGGGTTCGAAAATTCGGATTCGAAAATGCGGAATCTGAGCCCATAGAAAGGAACTGCAAGTTCGACCATTTTTTCATCTAAACACTTCAGGTTCGAAGATTCCGCACCTGAGCGTGTAACACTGTAAAGTGACTTGACGAGCATAGGCTCTTTCACTTTCTCCTGTGTATGTGCTGCGCATATATGCGAATAAATGTTGAAGTTGAGCCCATACACAGGAGCGTTTTTGCTACGCCATTTCGCCCATACAAAGGGAAAGAATCTGATCAATAGGGTGTTTTTAAGCAGGCTAGTTTTCAAACTTTACGTTTGCGATTTTTCTGCCGTTTCAGCTGTTTGCTCCTTTGTTTAAACCCAAGCTCCAAACTCGAAAAACAAAAATCGCCTGACTCGACCTTGAAAAAGTGGATTGAGTTTTAAACTTGACAAAATTTGCTTGAACTTAGCATAATCTAAGTAAAATATTTCGAGCTCAAACAGAGCTTGCAAATTTTCAGCGAATTCGGTCTTAAACTCAGGTGATTTGCAGTACAAAGTTTTAATATTGCGAAATAGAGTAGTTTCATCTGAAAGCTTTTCGTTAAGTAAGTTTTACAAGGATGTAAATTGAACACGGTTTTTCAGCCAAACCCGTTGGTGTGTTTTTAAATACTTTTATCGCTTAAACGTAAAAACCCCATTCTTGGGCTGCAAATAAATCTATATTTATCCAATAATCAGTTTATGATTTCGATTACTGTAACTGTCTGATACTCCTTATAGAACAATATAAATCATTGACCAGAGACATTTTGATGGGAATACACTCAGCAAAGCACTTTACCACGAGCTGAAACATCCATGTGCATGCAAAGACCTATATATGCCGGTTGCCAGTAACTTCGCCACACTTTCATACATCGAAAATTTGCATTGCCTACACCGAAACAAGACTTTAAATTCCCTGTTGTCGTAAAAAATTTTATCGGGCTTTTCCACAGTCCAGTTAAATTTATTAAGGTAACATCGTCACATGGTAACTTTGCCACATAATCGAAACTGTGGGGGAGAGTGCATGGGGTGAGTGGGGAAGTGTGTAGGGGGAGCTGCGGAAAGAGATATGGAGGGTGTGGGGGGAGGTGTAGGGAAGTGTGTTGGGGTGTAAGGATGAGTAAGGAAAGATGTGTGGGGAGGGGTGTGGGAAAGTGTATGGGGTGAGTGGAGAAGTGTGTTGACGTGAGGGGGAGGGATGTGGGGAGAGGAATGGGTGAGGTGTAGGGAAGTGTGTTAGGGTGTGGGGCCCTAACACACTTCCCCACAACTCTTCCCTCACCTTTCCTTACATCTACCCTTATCTCCCCCATACCTCAACACACCTTCCTGCACCTCCTCTCATACCTCTTCCTACATCTCCTCCGACACCCCAGCGCACTTTCCTACACCTATCCCCAAATCTCCCTTACCTTCTCAAAGTGTGGCGAAGTTACCATGTGACGAAGTTTCTGTGGCGAAGTTACTGGCAACCAAATATGCCCAATCTTTTTTTTTTTGAGTACCCTCTTAAGGTTGGTCATCACGCCTACCATCAGACACCTTGTAAGAAATCACAACCTTAATCTAACTATTTACTTAAAAACATTGCCAAGGTTATCATAATCCACGAACCGGTTTTCGTGGTAATTGCAATTCATCAGGTGAATGTAGTTAAAAATTTTATAGCAACTGATTACAAATTAACCTAATAAAAGAAATGAAAATTGAGTCGTCTGGTACGGAATAATACGTACCGGTAGTTCTTTTCAAAACTGGACGCATTGGTAAAAAATGGACGGTAATCACTAGTGCCTAGACGATGCGAATACGTCTCATCATCCAGAGGAACCAACTTTGGAAAATTGAATTGCAGAAAGGCTTTCCTGTTGTTACAGCACGTCACCTTTATTTTATTTTCAATTCGTTTGAAAAAAATTACCGCGATGCTCTCGCGTATCGAACACGTAGACTAATATTATTTCCTTCATTTGTTCAGTGTTGTGCCTCTTTAATTATTTGTTTCACAAATCCACGATTTAATTTGTCAAGCTACATCCTGGCTTTGCACGCCTACAATAGTGACGACCCGACGTGATCTGAACTCGCAACCTACGTCCTACGTTAGCTTCAACAGCGACCTTCCTTCCAACGTCTACACGTGCTCTGCGATGCCCTGCAACCACGCATCCAAGCATTTCATACAGACACCCGCGTCTTTCACGGAGCCAACAGGCCTGCAGCATCAAGCTTCACTCACAGCGGAAAGGGGAAGTACTGTAGCAGTGCTTGCGCTTCAGCTACATTAGTTGGTACCACAAACTTAAAATCTCGCAGCAATCAACACTATATATCAATCAGAAAGTAGGTTAATTAACGCTCGGGCGCAGAAACGCTTCGAAAGATCTGTTAACGTTAGGTTACAATGCTTCCTCTCATTTTTTGTAGTCTGTGTGCGCACTGTTTTAGAAATGACTAATACTTGTGCAACCACCTATGAGGCTCAATAAATAATATACAAATTTACGAATTACGATGTAGGCCTACAACCTCGCGCTACTTAACTGGTGGTAGCTCCATTTTTGTTATTTACCTATCAGCTTATTTCAACATCATAAGCGGACAAACATGCAAGAGATCTGGCCGCGAGATTATGGCAGCTACGAAAACAAGTAGTTTTGTCTTGGTTATGCTATCCCTGGTACCAGTGGTGGGATTCATATTTTTCGTCAGCCGGTTCTATTACAGAAGTTTTATATTATCAGCCAGTTCTGTTTCAACTAATGGTACAAGTATAAGTAGCAATGCTAACCGGTTTGCTGTTCTAATAAAATTCTCTGAGACGTTTCTATAGAACCGGTGCGAACCGGCTGAATTCCACCACTGGCTGGAACCTTCTTCGCACACGGTGCCGTCACTTACAAAGCAGTGCATTCTTTAAGCAAGTCCAAGAACAATTTTCTTTAACCGAGAACACTGACTAATGCTAGGCTATCATGATGCTCCATCATAACATCTCTGCGTGCAGTCTCTGAAAGCTGTGTGCGCGCATCGAAAAACGTAGCCTAAAATAAATCTGTACCGGTAATATAACAAACCATTTTCTTCAAGGAACAAGTTTTTTCAGTAGGCCTATTCTATTACAAAGACACCAAGATAATCATTATGCTTAAACGCGAGCTGCCCAACTTCAAAAATAAAAGTCGGAAATCAAAATTAATCATTAAAGTCGCGGTATGACGCCGAATCTTGTAACGAGTGGCGGGGTCCATCTCTGTAGCTCAACGCCTGGGTTTCACAGCTGCAAAGTCCGAAGAAACGTCGCAGTGGTGGCGAGCCGTTGGCGACACTGTGCCGAGTTGACCGCCTCTGCATTTGAACCCCAGACCTCCCCACCGATGTCATACGCGCTCAGCAACTGAGCTGACGGCCGGCTGGAAAGTTAAAATCGTATTCCACGGAATAATCAAATTTTGAATGCAGCAGTTATAAGAAGGCTACAAACAATCTTCAAGTAAGGAGCTGCTGCCTTTAAACGTGGATCTGAGAAACGGGTTGGTGTACATCGACCGATTGGCGAGATTGTCAAGATTTTATTTTTTTATGCTTCCATATCTTACCAATCAAAACACAATGGCTGTATATTAAACATTAAAACGTTCATTCTTGCTCATTAGAAGCGGAGTTTTTTGTCCCACTGTTGCAAGGTTTTTCGGTGAGATTTAGGCTTGAGGTAGTTTGATTTTTGGCGCTGAATATAGTTTGAAAAATCGTTCGAATTCTGGCTTTTTCACTCTTCGTTGAAGTTTCATCGAGGCTGGCTTTGCAAGGATTGCCAACGTTCGAAGTTGCTTCTTCTCTGCTTTGCAATAAGTTTTAGTTTGTTTGTTGCTTGTTTATCCTCCTATTACGAGAAAGCGATCAAAGCGCTATAACGAGCTCGCTTTGGATTTGCTGGCCACCCATCTACCACTTTAAGACGGAGGAATCCCGCTAAGTGCCTTTTCCAACGGCACAAGTAGACTTGCCGGCTTGTTCTTCACACTGTCCCTATAATGCTGAGCGTCAAGCAGGGCAGCTGTAAATAACTAATTTTAAAGTGATAGTTTTGATCCGACTCGAAATCAAGCCAAGTCTGCAGCTTCACAGGCAGATGCTGTTACCACTCGGCCATCTGAGCTGTTGGGACATTTTTGAATTTTACGTGCTCAACTTCTTTTAAATATTTAACTAACCCCTGCAATCCTTTAATCAGCAAACTTGCGGTGCATAAGACAGGCGTAGCCTACACGACATAGAGCTCGAGCTTACAATAGTTAGGTGCTTGGTTTAATCCCATTGTCTTGGTTTAGTCAGACGCCCAAATTTGACGCCAAGTCTGGAAATGCATTTGCTTGTTTTTCAGATAATTGAGGAAAATAGCAAAACCGCTAGGTGGCAGTGCGAATACGTTTGATAATGTCTTCATGCTCCATTCAAAATTACACACTTGGAACTTCATCATAAGTTTTGGATTACAATATGTTGTAGTTGCTGGGAAAAAAAGCTCAGATGGCCGAGTGGTAAGAGCGTCTGCCTCTGTAGCTGTATACTCTGGTTTGATTTCGATTTGGAGATTAAACCAATTAGTTTAAAATTGCTATTCACAGCTTCCCTGCTTGACGCTCAGCATTGAAGGAACAGTGTTGAGAACAAGCCGGCAAGTTTACTTGTACCGTTGGGAAAGGCACCTTACGGGATTCCCCCATCTTTGATCACTTTCTCGTGATAGGAGGATAAATATATGTAACTAAATACAAAATTCAATTAAGCAGTAATGTTGCAATTGGCAAGATTGCAGTTATGTCAACATGACGTAACAACCCTCGGACATTTTATAAAAAATGTCTTGCTTTCTAGGTAGCGAAAAAATATGCTGTAATGTCACGTGTTTCTTGCATTTTGCGTTGACTTAAGTTGTATAAATTTTGTTTTAATCTTACAACCAGTACAGTTAGTTTTAAGTGATAGGTGAGCTTTTATCGCTATCGTGATAGGTTAGTTTACTACCTTACAGGTGATAGGTGAGCTTTTATCGCTATCGGCGTGGGACGTCTCGGGTTCGATTGCCGGGCCGGTCAAATCGGATACAGTGTCATCAACGGCTTGCCACCGCTGCGACGTTTCTCGGAAGCTGTGCTGCCCAGACGCTAAGTCGAGAAGATGGACCCGCTTCGGCGTAATACCACGAATGTAATGAAGATTTGATTTTGAACTTACAATTCTTCGTTTTCGTCGCTCGGTGATAGGTCAGGCTGATCACGTGACAAGGCAGCCAATCCTTCAATGGGAACGAGATTGAACGAGGGATGATGATGTTCTGCTATCCTTCATTGAAAATAAGAAAAACTTGAAGAAAGAAAAGTCACAGTAAATCTTAAAACAGAATGTTTCGACAGCATAGTTTCTACGACGACCATGAGCACAAGGTAGATGGTTCAATTTTCATCCAAGTCTCGTCATTGCGTCCTGGGATAAAACGCTTCAAGATAATTGTTCTGCTTGGTGGAATCTATCAAGCAGCAAATTAAAGAAGTCGGAACCAAAACTTTCGCGAAATGTTTGTCAGGTTCGTTTTTGCCCTTTGTCGAGGCTAAGCTTTTATAATTTTTCATACATAACACACGGTGTAATCGCTTAGCCTACAATGTTAACCTGAATGAAGCGTCTGACACTTCTGAGAATTGTCGACGAATCCAAAACCGGGATTTGCCCTCCTCCATCAAAGGTTTGCAATCCTCTTTCAGAGAAGCTGCCTGCTTTTTATCCAAAGCTTTCTAAAAATAAAATTAGGAAATAACTTATTTTCATGATCGCAGTTTGAACGCTATAAAAATTGAAACCTTCATTACAGTATACCCGGGGTATTATGCCGAAGCGTGTGACTAGTGGTTGGGTCCATCTCGGCGGCTTAGCTCCTGGGTAATAGAGCTTCAAAGAAACATCGCAACGTTGACGAGTCGTTGGCGACATTGTGTCTGATTTGACCTGCCCAGGAATCAAACTCAAGACCTCCCGTGCCAAAAGAGATGTTTTTAACCTATTCGCGAACCGGCCGGTGATGGAAAATGCCATCTTCGTGTTAAAGCTGTCAATCTCCAGAAGGGGGACAAGACCCTCTGGCCATTAATCGTTGCGATTACTGAGATAAAACTAGCAAATAAACATAGCAGGATTGAAATACCATTGTTCTTCAGACGACCAGACAAACTATAACAATACCAACAAACGTATGTTTTAAAATGTCATTCGGTTCAGTTTCAAAGCTTTAGAATAATTTAGTAATGCTCGCGTTATTTATGGTGTCATTACATGCGCCATTTGCATACTAGGATGTTAAGACATTTTTAAATTGCCGCAGCTTTGTAGCGTCTGTGCACATTACATAATGATAAATAAGCCGAAGGAAGTGCGGCACTGCAACAATCTTTGGTCGCCAAACTAATCAAATCTTTATTACACTACCGCAATTACGCTGAAACGTGTTACGAGTCGTGGGCTTATCACCGCAATTCAGCGCCTGGAGAACACACCTCCAAAAAAACATAGCAGCAAATCCAGGGGGGACGCTGGAGCCGCGGCCTCCCCCCCATCCGCAGGAAAACGCACAAAACTGTCGTGGTGTAAAGATGATATACGTATAAAGGACAATCTGAGGGCGTGATGAACTTTTTTTTGCTCTTCACTTCACTTTGGACGGAAAATTGGACATCTGCGGACGTGTTGACCTTTTTTTTTTTTTGCTCGTTGACCTTTTCTTTTGCTCTTCACTTGACTTTGGGCGGAAAGCACATGGAGTTGGCCGAGTGGTTGGTGTATTGGGCTCCGAAGCTGGCTTCGCGGGTTCGATGCTCAACTAGGTCATCTCTATGATGCATATACTTCACTACCACAAAAAATCCCAAGCTGCAATAAAGTGGCTTGAAATAAGAAAAAAAAACAACTTTGGGCGGAAAATTGGACATCTGCGGACGTGTTGACCTTTTCAACTTTGGACGGAAAATTGGACATCTGCGGACGTGTTGACCTTTTCGACTTTGGACGGAAAATTGGACATCTGCGGACGTGTTGACCTTTTTCTTTGCTCTTCACTTGACTTTGGGCGGAAAACGGACGGCCTTGAAATGCGCCCCCTACCCTTTCAAGTTCTAGGGCACGCTCCTGAAATCCGTTCGCAATACTGTGTCTAATTTGACCAGTCCGGGAATTGAACTTCCACACCTGCCGCGCTGACAGCAATGTCCTTAACCATTATAAGCTACCGGTCGGTGTTAAGAAGCAACCTTTTTCAATTATTGTCTAAGAAACAAGTCAAGGCCAGTCAAAAGTACGAGTTTAATTCTTACTTGTTGCACCACTCCAATTTTTCTCCGAGTGCGATTACCACCATAATGTTTACTCCATTCCTCATGAAAATACGGATCCAGCATAGGATATTTTTCCACATCCTTTCTCATCTGATAACTACTGCAAGAAATACATTGCCTCAATATTCAAAATTTGTGAATTTTTGCAAACCAACGTTAATTTGTCGGCAATAAACCCAACTTTCCAAAAAATGACATTTTAGGAGACGTAACTGTAGCCTGTTAAGCTTTGCATACCGGCCACCTGTCCACAACTATAAAATGGGAGAAATCCGCTAAGGCCTTACCCAACGGCATAACAAGTAAACTTGCCGGATTGTTCTCCACACTGTTCGTTTTGCCGAGCGTCAAGCAGGGAAGCTGTAAATAACCAATTTCAAAATGATTGTTTGACCTGACTTAGAATCAAACCCAAACATTCATCTACAGGCTAGGCAAACGTTGTTACCACTCGGCTATCTGAACCATGTGAGTTTGATAGTCAATGGTTACAACATGAAAAGTAAAAGCATTTGACAACATCACACAATCAATATTTGTGAAAATCCCTTGTGTTTAACCGCAGTGGATAAAGATATCGCTACGAGTCAGTGGCGCAACCAGGATTTTCGTAAGGGGGGGGGCTGATACATTTTTGTGATTACGATTAGTTCCTTATTGCTCGTAATTTTCTAGTATCATGTCTGACTGTCTCGCGAGATGACGTAGGTCTATCGTCTATTTCAACAAGGAAATGCCACGGCTAGATTTTTTGCTCAAATCAATATTTGTGCATTAAAACAGAAGAGAGCTAAGCGTTATGTCCGAAACTAGTTTCACTAGGCATTAGGCAAGCGAAGTTTTTGTGAAATTTAGTTTATAATCTATCCCAAAGCAAAACATGAAGAGTCTTTTAACATTTTTTCAACCAAGGTATGCTTATCTTGCTATCTATTTCAACGAAGAAAAGTTATGCAAATTACTTGAAAAAACTTGCGCGACAATGTTCAACTTGCAAAGTTTCAATTAGGAAGAGAGAGGTCTTGGTACTGCAGCAATCTTGGACTCGGTGCTTGTTGTCAACGTCATCGAAGCAAATTTAAACAATAAAATGAGATCTTTCACTGGCTCTTGCGGCATATTTATTTAAAACACTTTCTTTATCAACTGATCGTTCTCGGTGAATCGGTTGCAAAGCGAGACCGGTTAACCGTTGTTCTGACCGGTTAACGATTTTAATTCACAAGTGATTTTAATTTACAGATACCGGTATCAGCTTAAAAGATTACAACTTTGTTGTTTTAACCTTGCTCGTAACCGCAGTTAACAATATTCTCGGACATAGAAATTCATTAATTGTTAAAAATGCCTCAGTAAAACTTAAATTTATATTATCTGTCAGGAGCGGATCAATAAAATTTTGGCGGGGGGATGCAGTTTTCAATTAGATTGAATGCTTACTACGTACAAATTCGTTAGACGTTTAGACCCAAAAACGGGCCTAAATAACATAAGCCCTTTGAAAATGTTTCATGTCAAAGGCGTATTCAGAAATTTTTTCAAGGACAAGAGCATTAAACTTTGACATTTTAATCAAGCGTATTTTTTCTGGCAGAATTTGATGCAAATTGAGGAACGAAAACGGCTCTAGGGGGTACGGGCGCATGCTCCCCCGGAAACTGTTTGCAAATCTACACACTGCAATGGCCATTTTAGTGCTTTTTGAACATTTTTCAGGTACATTGTATTTAAATTTTTGCCCCTGTATGTGCGTGCCTCACCAAGTATGATGCACGTGTTCGCACATTTTCGATTACGCGTGCTTAAGGCGTAAGAATTATTGTTATCGAAAAGTTTCGAAATTATGAAAAAAGCTGTATTTTTTCTAAAACAGTTTTAAAATCGGATTTTAGGGAGATGCATCCCCCCAAACACCCCTGGATCCACCCCTATTACCTGTTGAATATTGACAAATTACGACGAGTACTGGTACTTATAATTTTTTACAGCTGTTTTATCCACTGTCGTTCATAAGGCTAAGGGGGGGGGCTTCAGCCCCCTTAGCCCCCCCCTAGTTGCGCCTATGCTACGAGTTCGAATTCCACACCGGTCAAATCGACGCGACGGCTCGCTACCGCTAAGATGTTTTTTCGGAGCTGTACTGTCCCGGCGCAAAGCCGCGGAGATGGATCTCACCACTCCTGACACGTTTCTGCGTAATACCGCGAGTATAATGATTTGATTTTTCCTACCTTTTCCAAGATCTGTACGTCATCAAAACTCCAACTCCTACGAGTAAGGACCCAGTACCGAGAAGAATATATCCAATGATACTGAGTGATGACGTATACGGTGACGTCAAATGTGGGAGTGTTTCGATTGACACAAAAGAGTCCTAAATCATCAAACAGGCAAATAAATAAAGAACTGATGCTATTTTCGAATTAGGAAAATCTAACAGTAATCGGGGAAAACTACGAAGTAAATTTGTGCTTTTCGAGACAGCAGCCCCCATATACATGTCAAGAGTGATGGGCTCCAGCCATGAATCGAATCCGTCACTTGGATCTGTGACCTAGGGTACCGCTACGCCTAGTCGTTGTCGAGAGGTGATCGTTCCGTTCTGTTAAGTAAATCGTTAATCTGTTCTCGGACTTTTGTGAATGCGGCAACTTGCCGTGCTGGCGGCCAGCCTATTTGTATTTAGTCGCACGTTTAGCTTCCTATCGCGAGAAAGCAATCAAAGCGTTATAATGAGCTCGCATAGGAAATTCCGGCCATCTATCCACCACACCAAGATGGAGGAATCCCGTTAAGTGTCTTTCCTAACGGCACAACAAGTAGTAGTAGCCCTAGTGTCATTTATTTCCGCACCGTCAGCATAATAAAGAATAGCCTACGATTAGATGAAGGAAATATAACAACGGTACAAGAAAAAGAAAGAGGCAACAAAACGGTAACCGTTATGGCATGTAGGAAGGAAAAGAGAAGTTGATAGAACACAAGCAGTGATGGGCATACCGATAGTCGATACCGACAGTCGATAAACTTCAATTTTTAAAGCGATATCGGTAATCGATAAATTATCGCCGATCAATTTTTCCGATAAATGTTGCGGTAAATTTTCAATGAGTTTGACGAAGTTTTTTTGCAAGTCTCATTGCAAAAATGTGTTTCTAGATTTTTCAAGAAAAGGGAGCAGTTCACGGACTCTGCCGTGGCATTAAATACAACAAAGAGAGATTTTTTTAAACTGCAACGACAATTTAGGAACACAGGGTGTTTTTTTCATAGCGCTAACTCTGTAACTTTAAACACTGTATGCATAAATAATTGTTTATCGCGATAATGCATCGGCGATAACAAAATATATTACAAAAGCGATATCGGTAATCGATAAATCAAAACTATTTTAAGCGATAACGACAATCGGTTAGTTCTGCAATCATTTTAATTACCTGACCAGAAACATTTTCATTGGAATGCACCCTGCAAGGTGCATCACCACAAGCTGAAATATCTATGTGCATCCAAAAACCTAAAATATGCCCAATCTTATTTTCTTCGAGTAGCCACTTAGGCCATCACTCCCACCATCAGACACCTCTGTAAGAAACCACAACCTTGATCCAAATATTTACTCAGTAACATTGCCAAGGTTATCACAATCCACAAACCGGTTTTCGTTGTTATTGCAACTCATCAGGTGAATGTAGTGAGAACCTTGTTACAAATTAGCCCAAAACAAGTCATTTTAATTAACCTAGCAAAACTATGCTTCAATCATTTTGCTAATACTAAATACTATGCTTTTTTTCATAAGTTGCGTTTAATTTTTAATTCCTGCACGTTTCAAGGTATATCGTTTTGTCGCTGTAACCAGTTTTTCGGCCATTGTTTTTGTTCCTTGTTTTTGTTTGGTGTTTTTCTGGTCGTTAAATAAAATAAACTACTACTGCTACTTGCCGATCGCCAGGTTAGCTAGGAGGTTGAAGACACTCTATCGCCACGAGTGGTCTTGACTGCTATTTCCGGGTCGGTCAAATGGGGCACAGTATCGCCAACGGCTCGCCACCGCTGCGATGTTTCTTCGGAGTTATGCTGCCCAGCATGCGCTAAGCTGCGGAGATGGGCCTCTTTACTCGTTAAGCTATTGCGTAATATCGCGATTATAACGAAGATTTAACTGTTTTTTGAAACAGGACTTAATTGAGATTCGAACCTATTTCTTAAAAATTAGAACACTTTCATAATGACTGGCCTTTTAAATTGTTTCCCTACCTTGTTCTCAGATGTTTGATTGACAAATTTGTCCTTTTCTTGCAATGATGGCTTGGTAGGGATTTGATCTCTGGCAGATAAATTCTCGAAAAGTATCAAACATCCTCCAGCGACAAGCAACAAACAACCAGAGACAAAAAAACAAACGAAAACACGAATAAAGGTAAATACTCGCGAGTAAGAATTTTCAAACATGGAGCAGTTCAAACAACGACGAATTCTAGGAGCTGGTAACTTATACAAATCTGAAAAATAAGACAGTATGACTTGACGTATTTTTTTGATCACACATACCTTGTCCACATGTCCAATTTAAGGGTGTTAATAGCCCGTAGGTTTTTTGCCTCATAATCAAATTTTCGATGCAGAGCAGCCGACTTAGGGGGGCCAAGCGTTTATTAAGGGAGGGGCGGGGGCACAGTTTGAAATTAAGCATAAAAGCCGCTGTCTTCAAAAGAGTAAGCTTGTTGATTGGGAGGCTAAGCATGTCGATTGGGGGGGCCCTGTTTCGATGTCATTATCACTTTTTTCAATTTTGACATCGAAAATTTCATCATGACGCAGAAAACCGTGGGCTTCTTCTGGTCGACTAAAATTGAACATGTGGACTGAATAACCATCTCCCTAACCCCCCCCCCCCCCCATTCCGGGCGGGTTAAGTGAGAACTATGGGGCGATGACCTTACGGCTCCTCGGATTAACCCAAGTTTCCCCGGCCAATTGCATTTTCTGAAAAAACGTCTGCTCTCACGTCGAAATCAGATCTTCAAATAAGCATGTGGCTCCAAAAAATAAACCGTACTGCGGTCCTTTAACAAATAGGTGTTTGCAGGAACGTATTGAGGGAAGGTCATTGTGCTATGCTCCCCCTTCTTTGGACGTCGCCTGTTGGTAGAAAAAAGATCTTGCCAAATGATTGAAATATGCCAGACTCTTTTAATTGCCTTAGCAGTTCATGGCCACCCATTTGAAAATTTCTTGCGACGCCTCTGGGGGTTTGATCGTGATTGTGAGCAATTGTATTTTTTGTTCTTCACACTGCCCCTTTAATGCTGAGCGTCAAGCAGGAAACTGTGAATACCAATTTTAAAATCAATGGTTTGACCCGACTCGGAATCAAACCCGAGTCTACAGCTCCAGAAGCAGACGCTCAATCCACTCGATTCCATTTCTTGTCTCTCATTTTGCTTTTGCTTTGTTTCTGGTTATTTTGCTTTTGTCATCATCAATCTTTACAACTGAGCTCTCCATATTAGGCTACCTGTCCTACTACAAAGTTGCCTCCATACCACCGACGATATAACGCTGTCTTTTTGTCACGCGATGCGTTGAATTGTGCTGCGCGAAATCACTCGAATGTCAGGCTTTAAACATAAATCCATTTCCTATCGCGTTCCTGTCGAGCCAACCATTGTTTCACGAAGCGACTTCGAGCATTATTATATCGCAATTATGCTGTGGGAAATAGTGACTCAGCAGTTACTAACATCGCTACAAAGTTAAACTAACCAGCCGATGGGCAGAGTGGTAAGACATCGCCGTCGGAGCGGAAGATCTTGGATTCGATTCCCGGTCCGGTCAAATCGAGCACAGTGTCGCTGACGGCCCACCACTGCTGCTGTGATGTTTCTTTGGAGCTGTATTAATTGTCCAGACGCTAAGCTGCGGAGATAGACTCCGCCACTCGTTACACCCTTCGGCGGAATACCACGAGTATAATGAAGATTTGATTTGATTATTTTTTCAATTAAACTATAATTACTTGATCCTGTTTGATTTTATTTTCAGTTTCGTTGTCGAACAGCTCAAATAGCCCATTGGTGAGAGCGTCCGTCTCTGGAGCTGTAGACTCTGGTTTGATTCCGAGTCGGGTCAAAGCAATGACTTGAAAATTCAATTGGTATTCACAGTTTCCCTTCTTAACGCTCAGCATTGAAGGGACAGTGTGGAGAATAAGCCGGCAAGTTTACTTGTTATGCCGTCGGGAAGACACTCAGCTGGATTCCCATATCTTATAGCGGTAGACAGGTCATCTAACTCGTTTGAAAAGCATTGATGGACTCTTTGTTTGTGCTGGAGAATTAACATGTATTATGTATATACGTGGCTCGCACTAATATCGACTTTCATGAAGTTCATCCCACTTTACTACGACGCTTGGTATGCGCGTGACACTTGCCTTTCAACGCCCAACTGTAGCGAAAATTTTCAACTAAAGCCTTTGTTTGAGTTGTAATTGTTCCTCTGCTGCATTGCTTTCCGTTAAGTCTGGTGATTACACAGTTGTTTCGCATGGCAGCAACATCCCTTTTCAATCAAAGGTTCATTTTTTCGCTATATTTGATCGACAAATATTCAAATTGCTTGATAATAAATTTTCCTGCAGCTTTAGAAAAAAGTGGTAAATATTGTTTTACAGAAAATAACATATTACGAGGCTCAGTCATCCTCCTGATAAAAAATCATTAAAAATGAATGGTCACACTTCGTATTATAGTAATACAATAAGCAAAATATGTTAATTTTGCTGTTTGGGGAACTCGCAAACTTCAAGGGGTATGTACAGGGGGGTTGCAACATAGATGATCAAAACATTTTTTTCTATCATCATTCTGTCACAGGATAGCATATTCTAAGGGGGTTTTATAAGCGATATCCAAAATTTTTCATCTCCCTTCCTTCCCCCCCTACCCAAAAAACATGGTTTACAAAGCGTATAGTTTTTTTTTTCCAAACGGCGAATTTGTCCGATATATAAGTCGAAAATATTTGACTTATTTTGCGCGTGCTTTGATCCGACTTAGAGTATAATTTGTCCGATACATAAGTCGGATATTTTCGATATGTATCTCGGAAAATTTATGGCTTAAATAGGCTCAAAAAACAATGTTTACAAAACAAAAAACAATGTTCACAAAACGAATTGTTTTTTGTCCAAACGGCACCCCATAGATGTTGCGGATACGTGCTGCAGTTGTGGTAACACGCTGAAGTACACCATGGATCTGTACATGCATCGAGACACAGAGAACCCATTTTCTGAAACTCAACCAAGAAACTCCTGCACATCAAACACGGTTTTCTGTACGCTTTGTTTCAGCCTCTGGCAGAGCGCTATCACGTCATTTTCGGAATACAATAAATATGGGACGAAAATAGCTTAAGGAGGAAAAATAAAGCCGCTGTAAATCTCAAAACTGGACGTTTCGACAGCATAAATTCAGCTGTCATCATCAGCAGTGTATGCAAGGCAGTACAAAACTGTAAGAACTAGAATTTACAATTCTAACTACAAGTAATAGCATAACCCAGGCAACGGGTCAAAATAAGTATTATAATTATAACGTCATTTTCGTTTTGCTATTGTATTTTGTATTTAGTTTTGCTATTGTATTTTTCGTTTTTTTTCGTTTTTTTTTTTGTTTTGCTATTGTATTGTACGTATTGTATTGTTTTGCTATTGTATTTTGCTATTGTATTGTACGTCATTTTCGTTTTGCTATTGTATTTTGTATTTAGTTGCATATTTATCCTCCTATCACGAGAAAGCGATCAATGCGCTATACGAGCTCGCTTAGGAGTTGCAAACCATCGGTCTACCTCACCAAGGTGGGGAAATCCCGCTAAGTATCTTTCCCAAGAGCACAACAAGTAAACTTGCCGGTTTGTTCTCCACACTGTCCCTTTAGTGCTGAGTGTCAAGCAGGGAAACTGTGAATACTAATTTTTAAGTCACTGGTTTGACCCCACTCGGAATCAAACCCAAGTCTACAGTTCCAGAGGTGGACACCCTTACCACTCGGTCATCTGAGCTGTTAAACAGTGACTGTCCAAGTGCTGAACATTTAGACAATGATGGATCGACTGCTGGACTGAGAGGAATGATGATTTAGTTTTCGTTTGACATCATAGAATAGCTGACGATATTTAAGTTTTCGCTACTCGTCAGAATCTCGGTAAATTTTTGCTGCTCAGTTATCGCCTGCGGCTTTGGTTGTTAATGCTGCAATATGCTTTTAACCTGGCTGTTTGATTGATGACTTGTTAAGAAGATTAGACAACAAGCAATTGAAGGCCTCTGAGTTCCTCAAGGCTATTTGCATATCCGCTCAAGACGTTCTTCGACTACGTTCGCAAGTTACAGTAGCTCGTGTACCTACTGAAATCACTCTTTGCAAGTCACTTGTTGAAGCAAAAGATTTTAAGAAAAACAAGAGCAGACGAAATTTTTATTAAGTGATTTAAGGATAAGTGTCTACGAGAATCGAAGTACAAATGTAATATAGAGAGAAGGAATAATATGCAAAAATTTCTCACCGCAGGCTTGTGACTCGTCTGATGAGCTCCATTAAGCGAAACAGCTGTCACGAGGAGAGCTCTCGGTGAGAACTGTGTTGTTTGAGTTTTTGGCTGTTTCTTCTCATGTTTTTATATTGCGTTGAGGAAATATATGTCTATTATTCAAGTAGGCTATCGAAGAACCAATGCATTGTCATGCGTAATTCAACAAAAAACCTGGGGTTGCTGAGCCTTTTAGCCTCATGATTTTCAAATGAAATATATTGAAGTGAATGTAGTTTGAAATAATCAATTTAGTAAGTTTTATGATCATCTGCATCATGTTAGCTATGTGGACTTTTTTCTCCCTGTGTTTTCTTCATGGCATTTCATCCCAAGAAGCTACAATGACGTGTTCCAGAACCAGCGATACCTTCCAACTGGTCTCTACACTGCCTCCAGCGGTGGGGCCTGCTTCAACAACTAGCAAACCGGGAAAAAAGGGACCAAAAGGTCAGAAAGGGGAAATGGGATTGAAAGGAGCCAAAGGGGAAGCACCGCGACCAGATACTTCATCACGTGATCAAATAGCAGGTACTCCATAAAACAACTCTTTAGTTAGGCCTATTCAAGTAATTTATTTTGACACAAATATTCGATACAGTTTATGTCAGTAGCTTTGTTACGATGTTTCTTTTTTCTGTATTGGGAGTGGTACAAAACGGATTTTGTAGAGTTTCTCTTAAAAAAAAATTGCTGACTTCTTCTAAGCTGAATCAGGGATATGACAAACAATTACCTATCTACTAACCGAATCCGAGGCTATTGCCTATACCGGAAGTGATATTGCGCTTACTGTATGCCAAGATATTTTTCCTGTTTGGTGGACTATTGTAGGAAAAAATTTTTTATTGCTCAATCGTATTGTATTTAGTTGAATATTTATCCTCCTATCACGAGAAAGCTATTAATATACGAGCTCGCTTAGGAGTTACCAGCCATCTGTCTACCACAATACAAGATGGGGGAATTCCGTTAAGTGCCTTTCCCAACGGCACAACAAGTAAACTTGCCGGTTTGTTCTTCACACTGTTCCTTTAATGCTGAGCGTCAAGCAGGGAAGCTGTGAATAGCAATTTTAAAGGGATTGGTTTGACCCGACTTGGAATCAAACCCAAGTCTACCGCTCCTTAGGCGGACGCTGATACCACTGGGACATCTGAGCTGTTATAACAACACCTCTTGAAATGGATTTGCCCTGGATGGACAGAGTGAGGCTGAATTGTCTAACTCTATAAACTATAGCCTGCGTAGGTTGATTCCGCTCGTTCACGCGCACAATGGACTTGCTCCGTCGATCGACTGTAACGAGGTGCAGTTGGATATAGATGACCGTATATCAGTGGTTGGGGCGTCTAGTTCTGGAGCTGTAGACTCAGGTTTGATTCCAAGTCGGGTCAAACCAACCACTTTGAAATTGGTATTCACAGCTTCCCTGCTTGACGCTCAGCATTATAGGGAGAGTGTGGAGAACAAGTCTGCAAGTTTACCTGTGCCGTTGGGAAAAGCACTTACCGGAATTCCTCCATCTTCGAGTTCTAGATGGCAGATATGAGCATGGATCAGATCCGGAGCCGGAGTGAGCGGTATTTTTGTCGGATCGAATCCGGAGTGAAATTGTATGTTGAATCGGAGTGCAGTCGGGGCGACTTTTAACAGTTAAAGCTGGTGTAGCTACTGTATTAGTTAGTTTTACAAAAATGAATTAAGTTTTTACTGAATTAAATAACCGCAGATATTAATGGCTAGTAATCAACGCTTCTTCGTGGTGGCATAGCAGTATGTTCCAAGAATTTCTAGGATGATACGTTTTAACAACTATGTTCTTCATATAGTTTCATAGTGGCTTAGGAAATTTGAATTTAAATTAAAGTTGTCTATTTCAGGATGTTTACTGTGTGGGAACTTGATATAGAACATGCACAGTCGCGAGTAATTTCCACTTACCGATACCATATAAAATCTAGGTTCGGACTGTGTCGGACTGCGGACTGTGATTTTAGCTACTTTTCTCGAAGTCGGATTGATTGGATTGTAATTTGAAAAAGTCGGATTGGATTCGGAGTCTAAAATAACACACTCCGCTCATCTCTGGTAGACAGGTGACCGGAAACTCATGATTGGTGAAAGGACAAACTCTCGGCCTCAGAGTTGTTTCCGCTTCATCCGGTGTCGATGCTCGGCCAAACACGCGCGATGGAGCAAAACACTGTAGGATTTAATAAGTTAATTTTGCAGGTTTGCTCGCCACTCCCGAGTCTGGGTGGTTCAACGGATTGAACGGATTTCAATACAAGTTAACTCCAAGAACACAAAGCTGGCAATCCAGCCGCAGCGTATGTCAGTCGATGGGCGGTGATTTAGCAGTCAGAGGAGCCCAGGATATAACCGTAAAGTAAATCTGAAACATAAAAAATAAACAATCAAGAATATTTTACCAGTAACTGTTGTTGTTTTTCTAGAGCCATAGCTGAGAATTTATCTCTATCAAGCCATGCTTGGGTGGGATTAAGTGATTTGGAAGAGGAAGGAAATTTTAAATGGATTGATGGAAGTAATTCTACTTCGGAAAATACTACCTGGAATATAAATGAACCAAATGGAGGCACAAGAGAAAATTGTGGTGTAACGCATCCTAATTGGCTTAGCAATGGTTTAACTTGGCTTAACGATGGTACTTGTTCAAGTATTTTTCATGGCCTCTGCGAAAAAACTTTGTCTTTATAAAATTTCATTAAGTCCGAATTCAACAAGTGATGTCACTAAACACCGGCTTGTATATAATTGCCGGCCGTATTATCGATTGCATGTCACTCACAAAGTTATCAACTTTTTTGTGTTTAGTATATGATCAAGACTGACATCTAGGATTGTGTTTGCTTCATTAAATCACAAATAGTTGATTTGTTATTGTCCTGGTTGATCTACATCATTAACATTTGTTCAGACTTGATGAGATTATCGTTAAGTTAAATTGAAAATTGAACTGTAGGCTACTTAAGGGAGACTGCGAAGTGAGCTTGCGCTCTTCGACTCAGCAGCCACCCGGTATGAAGTCTATGCAGCATGTCATAGACGATCGGCTCCAGCCGTGAATCGAACCCGTCACGGACAGTGGGATCTGCATCCTGCGCGCGATACCGCAAGGTTATTTTGCAGACGCTAAATTGTTGCATGAATTACAATAGCAACCTTAACACTTGGAGAGGTTTGAAACTTTTTTTAAATATTTTTCTTGGCGTTGGCGATCAAACAAAGTCAAAATTCGTGTAGTAGCTATAGCCTAATAGATCCATGCAGAGGGTCTTGTGACTGCACAGAGCAAACCAAGACGATGCGTAGAGACGAAAGTTTATCGCGCGACGCTCATCCTACCAAGCCACCAGTGGAACTGAAACTGAACGTGCATTCTTCCAAGTCAATGGTTTGATTCTCGTTTACATCAGTTTGAGGCCAGTTGAAATCCGTACAGAAAGAATAAAATATCGCAGTATTACGCCGAAGCGTACGAGCGGCGGGATCCGTCTCCGCGGCTTAGTGGTTGCGCTACACAGGTCCGAAGCAACATTGCAGCAGTAGCGAGCCGCTGCCGACACTGTGTCTGATTTGACCAGGAAGGGAAGCGAATCGAAAACCTCCCACACCAATAGCGACGTTTTTAACCACTGCACCACCTACCGGTTGAAAACAAAAACAAGTTCTGTGAAGCAGTTTTGCAAGCAGGGGCGCGGGAACGTTTTTTGGACAAGGGGGGCTCCCGAAATGATAAGATCGTGTCAACGTCTGGGGGCCATCGTTTGTGTTTGTAGGAAGTTTTCTCTAATTTGCGTTTGTAGAAACAGGAAACACAGCAGACCTGTTTTGAAAGACATCAATCGCGTGCCTGCTCAAGTGACCGGAAATTTTTCAGGATAATTTTTTTATCATGGAAAACAGGATTGCGTACTACTAGTAGGCTTTTCTAACTATGCCCGAATTACAACTAAGCATTTTTGAGTGCATTTATTTGTAAAACGCAAATACCTCAATGACGAAACCGAGGAGTAGGTAAAAAAATTTGTCCGATCTAACTTTTGATTTAGCCTACTGATCAGAATTACATGTAACAAACAATGCCCAATAGATTTTAAACTAACGAAAATCACGCGATCAAAATAAAGCCCTGAACCATTTTCTAACACAATGAAATGTGTAGATACTGAACTAGCATCCAATCATCTATTTCACTAATTTACATATGAGCTTTCGCATATTCGTAAAGCTACGTTTAGATTTTTTCTTGCTCTACAGTTACATTGGAAAAAGTGATTTAGCCGTTTCATTAGAGCGGTAGAAAAAAATTCAAGATCATTTAAAAACTCAACTAGAAAAGAAAACTTGCATAAACTCATAAAAGCTACATCAGGGGCGCACAACCGGCCGATCGCGAACTACCGGTCGATCTTTGAGTGCGGTCGATCACGGGCCAATTTGGCATGTACAGTGTACACACATAAGGTTGGCCACCAGCATTTCCAGTTCAGGTAACGCGTGCGGGCCGTAAAGACCTTTTTATTAGCTCTTCTTCACATAGATTTTGGTGGAATTCGTAACATCTGAAGGATTGAAGACCGTTTTTTTGCACTTCACCGCATTTTCGTTTACGATTTGCGTAATTCCAATGATCAGCAGCTCTTATACTCTTTCAATCTGAGCAAATTTTGGCGGAAGTAGATTCCGAGTCGGTAAAGGTAGGGCACCCCTGAGCTAGATCATTCTCTTCAGCATGAAAGCGAATATTGACTATACCATGTTGTAGCTGTTGATGTGGCTAATTGCTTTCAACAAAACAGTTAAAACTAAACACCGAACGTAGCTTTTCTTTCTGCAGCTTTATTGCACGATATTAAACAGCGGTTGCCAACGTGAAATCCAGGGAGGCAAAATGTTTTGCTAGGGGAACGAAAAATATTTGATAACCTATTGCAACTGATCTTCTTTAAGGGGCAAAATTTTTTTAGGAGGGGCTCTCCAGTCCCGCACACCCTGTGGTTGTGGGTCTTGGGACACTGTTGCTGGTCCGTAAAAATTATCAGGTATAGGATGTGGGAAAAATTGGTAATTACATTAAATTTCATGAGCATTCAGAATCTATGGTTTGGCTTAAAGTGTTTGGCAGCTACAAGAAAACTTGTTGCTGGTTTAGAGAGATAGAAGAAATGTTGTGACCACAATCTTAAAGCTCAAATCTTACTATCTTTTACAAGATTTAAGTATTTTTGGGCTCTGCAAGAACTGAATGTCCGTCACTAAGTGAAAAGGCTATGGATATTTTAATTCAAATTTTCAGCAACATATTTATGCGAAAAAACATTTTCATCTGACACAGTAATTAAAACACGTAATCGCTCTCGCTGTCTTACATAAGTGTACCAAGATCAAACAAACAGGAATAACCATGGCTTTTGTTTTCTTTTTAAAGGATAATCTCCTACCTTGCAGAGCCGTATTTAAGAAGGGCCATTGTGCCATACCGTGCCCCCCCCATAAGTCGTATTGCAGTCCTTTAACAATAGGTGTTTGCAGGGCCGTATTTAGGGAGGGTCATGGTGCCATGCCCCCCCCCCCCTTCTTTGGACGTCGCCTGTTGGTAAAGTTAAAACTAGAGTTAAGTTTGGTGACATAACAGCAAATCCAGTGGTGGGCAGTAACTAGTTACAAAAGAAACTGTAACTCAGTTACTTTTTTACAAAAGTAACGTAAATTGTAACTAGTTATCACTTTTGAACTTTAAAAGTTACAGTCACAGTTACTTTTCTTCAGATTATCTGTGACCATGGAAAAACGGATAAACATTGTATATTTTCACTCCACGATCAAATTAATTGACGCTAATGTCCAGTAAAACTGAACTTGTCTTGCTTATGTAGTAAGGAGACTCACAGAAGTACTGGTATCAGCCCAAAGCAATGAAAAGGTTGAAAAGCGTACCAGTAGCCTACTGGTTTATGAAGCTTATCGATTTTCGTGTTTTGTGGCCGCTATTCATCTACGCTTTTTTCCTTAATTTAAAAACCTTTTTTCTTTTTATCAATGGCATTCAGATCTGATGGTCCTGTTTTGAGTAACTTTTTTCTTTCTTTTCCTCAGCAACATTCCAATCAGAACTTTTTTCCTTTTTATCAAAAGTGTAGGAGTCAAATAAAAAGGTTTCAAATAATCTTAGCTCAAACCCTGGCCCACATCAAAGAGTTAATAGTGAGCAGATCCGTGCAGTAACGCAACTGGACCGTAACGGCGGCGTGGACATCTGTAGCAGTCTTTTTCCAACAGTGCTAAAGGCGGGGAGAGCGATTTGCACGTTTTAGTTCATTATTTAGGATAATTATATTTCACGGACGTACCCAAAGGGGTCCGCCCCCCCCCCCCCCCCCCCCGCTGAAATATAAGCAAAAATGTATCTCCAGTCAGCGGAACAGTGGAAACAGGACATCTGAGGACGCGATGACCTTTTATTTTTACTTTGGTCTTCACTTGATTTTGGGGGGTAAATTAAACGTCGAAAGACGTGAAGACCTTTTTTTTTGGTCTTCACCAATATTTTCAGTGGAAACGGAAACAGGAAATTGCGGCTTCCCCCCCCCCTTTTCAAATTTCTGGGCACGCCCCTATATTGGTTTCTCGTCGAGTTGATAGCTTTTAACTAAATTGGAGGTAGTAACTAAATTGGTTAAAAATGATCGATCTTTTGGACAAAGAAAGCAGCGATGACTTGGAAAGTTCGTACAGTGTCGCAGATGACAGCGATGCGAACTCCAGTGACGGTTTTTTTGGCTCATTATTCTCCCCATCTAAGCGTAAAATATCCAGTAATTGTAGCAGAGTGGATGATTTCCTCCTCACCCCACCATCGCCTACAGTTGATACGAAATCTTTTACTGATAATGAACTGCAACAGCTTTTCATAAAATACAATACAGCTCTGCCATCGAGTGAAGCAGTTGAACGGCTTTTCAGCTTAGGTAAAAACATTTTGAAACCGAAACGATGTGGACTAACGGACAACCACTTTGAAATGCTGGCCTTTTTAAAAAGCAATTAATTGTGTTATTGTTTTACAGAATCTCGCCGTATGGTATGGGCCATTAAAATCATCTTTCAATTGTGCGAAAGGCACTTGTTCATTCGAGCTGTATGTTGTAGGGATGCTCACTGTCCTTTTATCGTCTTTCTTGTTAATTGGAAAACCGGCAGTTCTGAGAAGACTAAGTAATAATAACACTGGTCAACACACTAATTTTTGCCGAAGATATTTCAACGGGTTTAAGGTATATCAGGTGCGCTGATTCCGAAAATGGCCTTCTTTTTGTTGAATTGGCTCTAGTTTTCGAGATAGGACTAATGCATTTTTTATGAAAATATTGCTTACGTAGAAAAACAGCATTGCTGTTCGTTTATGCCTGTTTTAAGCAATGCTGTTGGCTTCAATTCTCTTTGCTTAGTGCCGTGAAAAAAAGAATACACTCATTGATAAAACTGGTGGAAAATAGTGTGTAATCTTGACAAGAATTTTCTTCTATTTTTGAAGATTTGAGATTTCAAAACGTCGTTATACCATTACAACACCAGCCATGTTGACGTTTTGTTGTTTTTCATTTTGACTTTTAAGCCTTGCATATCGCATTTGTAAAACATCTGTTTATGCCATTTTCCATGCAATAGCAGAGTCATGTTACATGCTGTCAATAAATCCTGAATATGATACAAGTATACAAAATATTTAAGGCAGCAATGAAAATTTTATGAAATACATGTCTTCAGTAGATACCACTTGCGAGAAACACGTTGCGAAACAATACAAGGCTCAAACTTCGCCTTATCAAGCTTCAGTTACTGATTATAACAAACTGCGCCCCAATGGCGGATCCAGAGGGAGAGCAGTGGGGGCGATAGTAGCCTAAAACAACAGCATATCTTTAAATTTTCTGGAAAATTCGATAAATTTCAAGCGATGGATCAATTTCTGGGAGCTCGCCCTCTAAAAAACGAGTGTCTGGATTCACCCTGCTGCACAATGCTAAGAAACTTGACAAATCTTTGCAGATGACAGGCATGCCAGGTTATTTTAAGTGAGAGAATTACTAAGGAGGAAAAAACATGCATGGTGGAGGCGGCAAAAAGGATAAAGATGGGAAAATTGTAATGAATGAGAAAGATCGAGGGAAGTTATGGAAGGAATACATGGAAAAGATCTTGAATGTGAAAAATGAATTGGGTCAGATGGCAGAAGCAGTAATGGTTGAAGGACCAGTTGAAGGTGTAATTTATGAGGAGGTGATGAAGGCTATGAACAAGATGAAATTGGGAAAAGCAGCTGGACCTTCAAAGGTAAATATGGACATGATAATATCGAGTGGAAAGTTCGTTGTTATAATAAAGCTTTGTCAGAGAATACTGGATGGTGAAAATGTGTCAGAGGAATGGAAAACGAGTGTTGTTGTTCCAATCTTTAAAGGAAATTTGTGATGGATTGAGGAGCACATAGAAAAGTAAAGTTGTTGGAGCACGCAATGAAAACTGTGGAGAGAGAGCTGGAGAACAGAATATGAGGATTAGTTGCGATAGATGATATGCAATTTGGCTGTATGTCTGAGAAAAGCACAACTCGTGCATTGTTTATTTTGCGAAGGATACGAGAGGAATTCCGCGGAAAAGAGAAAAAGCTGTGCATGCGTTTTGTAGACTTGGAAAAAGCATTTGATAGGGTCCCTAAAAAAGTGGCGGAATGGGCACTAAGAAAGAAAGGATTGCCGGAAGTGTTGGTGCAAGCAGTGATGAGCTTATATGACGGTTAAAGACGAAAGTCAGAGGTGGCAGGGTTGTTGGAGGAATTTGGGGTGAGTGTTGGACTGTTGGTGCGCATCAAGGGTCTGTACTATCACCACTAATATTTGCTATTGTGGTTGATGTTATAACGAAAGATGCGTGAAAAAGATGATAATTATTGAATGACATTTTGACGCTGATAAGCAAAAATATGGAGGATTTATGGGCAAGGTTCCAAAGGTGGCGAAGTGCAGTGGAAGTCGAGGGATTATATAGTAAATATTGGTAAGACTAAAATGATGGTGAGCGGTACAGAAAATGCAATTGCACTCAGCAAAATGAAGCCTCGTGGAATATGCGGAAAAAGGGTTGTGTCTAACTCAGTGTGTTGCACGCCGAGGAATAAATGAATGCATGGGAGATGCACCAAAATGAAGATTGTGACCTGCAATTTTGCTCGCCATTTTATTTATGGAAAGCGCAAAGACCTTGGAGAAGGCAAGAAAAAACCAGTGGAGGTATTATGCGATGAAATAGCTTTCTAAAGCTTATGAACATTGGTTCTTTATCCCGAAACAAAATCTTTTTGTCAGCACAAACAGCTCTTATCTGTAATATATTTTGCCGTTATTTATTTATTAGTGTAAAGGATATATCTTATAAACTAGAGCCAATTCAACAAAAAGAAGGCCATTTTCGGAATCAGCTCACCTGATATACCCTAAAACCGTTGAAATATCTTGGGCAAATAGAAAAAAAAGTTTTTTTGTTGAGCTGTGTAATCCGTTCATCGTCGCTTGTTCAATTTATATGGGATGGATTATATGTGATGGATTTATTAGTCAATCAATCAATCAATTCTTTTATTCTTGAAGCACGAATATAGCACAGAGCGACAGCGTTCCAGAAAAAGAAAAAAAAAACTCAAGAAAAGGAAGACACGACACAAATGAAAAAAAGACCGTAAAAACATGCGCAAAGAAAAAAAAAATCGACAAAGAGAAAAAGAGACAGCAACTACGCATGGCCATGACATCCGAAAAAAAAAAAAAGAAAAAACACAAGAAACAAAAGCAGAAACCAACGTACAAACGCAAAAAACGAAATAAACAGACAAATTGACACTAAGCAACAACGCTGTCAGTGCCCACCTTATGATCGATATGAAGAGCGAAATTTACAGCTAATAAACCTAAAATTCCGAGCATTCTTGGAAAGTGATCTAAAGGTGAGCCCTGGACAGCGCAGAAAACAACTCAGATGCAAGTGAAAACTTTTGTAGTAGTGTCAGAAGGAAACCAAACAAAAAGTTACTATTTCCTTAAACGGAAAGGGATGAGAAAAACATATACACATCGACAGAAGTTACGATCCTATATACGTAGTTGTTTTTTTACAATTCGCCGGAATAAAATGACAATGAATGAATTACAGAATTAATAATTTAAAACTACGCTTCACGTGCATCTATAAGTCGCTGAATGATATAACGGAAAAAACTGTAAGCACTATTTACACTGGCAAGCAAGAACAGCAAGATTGCTGAACCCTATACCTTAAAAACATAAAGCTGATGAATGTTTGATGAATTAAAAGCAAACAACAAAAATGAAAATATAGTAAAAAAAAAAACGTGTCCGCAATTGTTATTAGTGAGAATTGAGTATTATACGAAGGAAGTGCGTCACATTGGAAAAGAAGTTTCAGAAGCATGCAAAGACGTAAAAGAAATAGAAATTAGCCTACAATTTTCGTTACTTCACAAATAAATGCAAGCATAGCGAAAGCACAGAACTTGACACTAGCAACGCAGTAATCAAATGATGATTGATGAACCATGTAGACCAGGGATCTTCAACCTTTTTTGCACAATCGCCCCTTTTTGGAAAATGTGGGATGAAATCGCCTCCTGATTTGATGCATTTTTCCACTAAAACCTAGCGAAGAACAAAAAAGAAAGGTTTTCACCAGTGGCGCATCCAGGATTTCGCAAAGAGGGGGGCCACAACCGGGCGTGTGGGGTAAAACCCCCAGCCGCCGGAGGCCAAGGGGGTCTGGGGGCGTAGCTCCCAGCCGCCAACAAATTTTTACACTTTTCACATTAAAAAAATAGTCACTTTAACATACTTTTTGTCCGAAAAAGAGCATGCCGTGAGTGCAGTCACTATGGACAAAGCAAAATTGTTTTCGCAGTTTATGTCTAAAAGCAGAAGCTTGGCTAAAATAAGTGAAAGGAGGCTGCAACCATTATTAATTTGAGCAATTATAGACTGAAATTAAGGTTTTAGCCCCTTATTACAGGAACCAAAGAGGAGGATATGGCACCGTGCCACACCTCTGCGTGCACCTATGGTCTTCACGTCCGCAGAGCTCCATTTTTCATTAAAAGCAGGTGAAGAGCATCCACAGAGCTTTTTTCGGAAGATTTTTGCATAATATATTGTTGCGTGTTGGCAATTCTAAAATCGCCCCCCCCTCACAAGCAAAATCGCCCCCCGATTTTTAACAATTGTTACAATCGCCCCTATAAAGGCCAAAATCGCCCCCTGGGGGGCGATATTACCCCCGTTGAAGAACCATGATGTAGACAATGCTCAACGTAACTTGAACATCGAATTGCTTGTGAAGCTGAAAAACAAAAGGGGAACAGTAAAAATAGACATAAATTACTTCACAGTTAGTTGTTACTTGGGTTACATGCTTGGTGGTTGGTAAGTTTTTCAGCAAACACCTCAACACTTTGTTTTTTATCTTTGACGCTGACGGGTAAAGAGTTCCAAATAGATGGACCGCGAAAAGAAATAAACTGTTGATTTAATTTAGTTGAGCAATACCGAGGGATCACTTGTGATTTATTTCTGGTATCGTGGCGGCTTGATTTGGCAAGGAATAAGTCATTAAAAGCAAAACGGTTTATGCCAGCGTTTTGCTTGAACATGAATATTGCGATAGCTTTGACGGTCATCTGATCCAAGTTTAATAAGTTATCTTTAATCATTGCGTCCTTAACGCTATCTCTTTTGCCAAAGCCAAATGCAATTCTTAAAAATTTGTTACTAACTCGCTGCAATTTTTGACAGAACGTTTTGTTTCCATAACATCAGTTTTGTACGCTATATAAAAGATGACTATTTACTAAAGAATGATAGAGCTGCAGTAAAGTATCTCGATTTAATAAGGGTGTCACTTTACACAAGGCCCCCAAGCTACATCTTAGCATTAACAAGTTTTTCATGTGAGTTTTCCAGGATGGGTGCTGATCCACATAAACGTCCAAGAATTTTGTCGATGATACTCTTTCGATTTGCTTACCTCTTATTGACACAATTTGCTTTACTACTAATTTTTTACCTTTTGGCGGACGAAATAATATAAAGTTAGTTTTTGAAACATTTAAGGTTAACTTATTAGCTATAAGCCAGTCATCTACTCTGGCCAACTCCTTATTACTTTTTTCAACTAGTTTTTTAATATTCTTGCCACTGATGTAGAGGCTAGTGTCATCGGCATACATGACAGCATTGCTACAATTTAAGCTATTCTGAACATCGTTAACAAAAATTAAAAACAGCAGTGGGCCTAGCATAGAACCCTGGGGCACTCCCATTGAAATATTATGAGTATTAGTAGATACTGCTCCTAGCAGATAACTTTTTGAGATCGACCATTTAAATAGCTTTCAAACCAGTCAAGGGCACGGCCCCTAATACCAAAATGATTTAATTTGTGAAGTAGGATGGAGTGGTTAATTGAATCAAAAGCTTTGGACAAGTCAAGAATTATGGCCAACGTCATTTCCTTTTTATCAAACCAACTCTGATCAAACCATAGACTTTGTATTATATAGACTGGAAACTCAGCGCGAGAGAAAAAGGCATGTATAAAAGAAGAAAGAAACTTTGCTCCCAGACGGAGCTTTTTTTTTGCACGCTCGGTCTATTCTGTATACTTAATTCGCTAGCGCTGAATAAGCTCTATAAAACAATAAGTTAGTTACACTGCATCATGTACAAAAATAACGATTAAAATTTGACTGATAATGTTAGTATTTAGTATTTGTGATGACTGGTGAGTGGAAAAAGTGTGGCAGTGCTGCAAAGAGATCGATGTTGTTTAGTTCAGGGTTTCCCAACTTTTTGTGACACGGACCCATTTTTGCGAATCAGGTTTACCGCGGACCCCTCTGTTGAGTTGCATTACTGTTTCCTCTCTACTATCGTAGAAGCATAATGCAACAAAAAATAATTTAGCTCTACCAACAGGATGTAACGTGAAGGTCGTTAAATCTTGCATCTTATATCTGAACAAGCTTGTATCGGCGTCTCTCTAGTCTAGTTGAGCTTATCATCTCTGTTCTACAATTTCTCTTTTTCGAAAAACGGCCACAACGAGCTTCGAGACCCAATAGCTTCGAGTTTTTCACCTTCCGGTACAAGTAGGGTTACCATACGTCCTCCTTTTAGAATTTAGAGGACATGTCCTCCTTTTCGGCATTATGAACAGTGAAAACACATCATATCGTTTTTCCACGAAAAATTTTGGAAAGTTTCAGTACAAACAACGGCCTGCTCACATAATGACTTTTTGAGGGGGGGATCTTTACTTGCTTTTGGGCAAAAAAATGAACTTCTGCGGACATGATGACCTTTTTTTTTTGGTCTTCTCTTGCTTTTGGGCAGAAAAATGAACATTTGCAGACATGATGACCCTCAAAAAACCCGTCCTCTTTTTGCGTAGTGAAAATATGGTAACCCTAGGTACAAGGTAAGTTTGTAGTTGCTTTATTGAGGCAGAGCTTCATCAGTTCTAAGCCAATTGTGTGAGGATTTGTAATTTTTTGTCTGAACAATGCGATGCCTCGATTACTGTTTGTTTGTTTGTTTTACCCACTCTATTCCCAGAATCAATGAGGCGATTTTTCAAACGATCAGATTTTCGCGTAAAGTAGTGAATTGATTTTCCTGCTAGTGCTAGTTTGCCATGACAAGATTCAAAAGTGCAGCTTCAACTCGCTTGGTTTCATACTTTTTTGAGTAGGAACTTTACAACACATCACACGCTGTGGCTTTTCAACAAAATCTTCAATAAGTCATACGCTAAAACCAAAGTTCAGAAAAGTAGCCTTACTACTGCAGCTAAGCTCGCCTATTTATGACTGGACTAAAGTTTGTTTTCGAAGCAAAAGAATTTATAAGATACTCAATAACTTCGAGTTTATACTGTAGTTACTGCGAATGCTGCGCTCCATTTTTTTAAGATGTCACGCTCTTCGCTTCGTATTTGTGGTTAGCTTTTCTCATTGGTCTCGTATTTAGATCGAAGTCTGGCATAGTTTGTTAGAGTTCACGCATATCAACTCTTCAATGATTTCTGGACGACGTAATTGCATCCCATTACCGATATTCTTTGATAAAGCCACTTTGAACGTCTTTTAATAAAGCCTTAGTATGAGATTAGCAATCTCTGCAGCAAATAATTGGGTCTGTGTGTGTACCGCAGAAATCATTTAGAAGTTTTATTTTTTTATATTTTTGCAGCATTGCCACGGACCCCCTGTGCAGTCGTCGCGGACCCCAATTTGGGAAACTCTGGTTTAGTTGATCAAAAAATATGACATTAATCTCTGTTTCATTCGAAAACAAAAAATTTTTACGTAAAGGCAACGATATTTACGTTTAAAAATGCTACAGAGTTTTGCAGAAACGTTAGTTTGAAATTGAAAACTTATTTATTGTATATACCCTTGGTAGGGGTTTTTAAGAAAACTTTAACTGCAATGTAAATACAAAAGGTTTCGATTTCTTTTGCGAATTTAAGCATGCATGGAATTTTTTTGAAAAATTTGCTTGAAATATTTCATATTGTGGTGAACTGCTTGAATTATTTCGACTATAACAAAAGTCTCGTCAGCCTTGCTACGCACAGCCAATCCAGGCTAAACTCATTCCAGACTGTAAAGACTCTTTTTTGCATTGCTTTACCTGGACATCTCGACTTCATCTCTTTTCTAGGTTGTGCCCTATTTTTAGCAAGCGACTGGCCACAAACAACGATACCCAATGAAAGAGCCTATAACTACTAACCCCAAACTAAGTTACCGGTAGCCTAACTAGCCCACATCATTAGAAGTCCCCATGGCAACCCACTCATTTGCAGCTGCAGACGCGTTTCGACCTTATTATAGTCTCATCAGTGCAGCATAGCAACCTCCCACCTTCCTGAAAAAAAAAAAAAAAATTCTAACCTTCAAAAGAACTACACACCCCAAATCTAAGCCTCTACTCGTTCTGCTCAAGGTAGAACATTTGAAATAAAACCTTCAAGAAAATAATACAGGCTGGATTATGATGTCACAGATTCCCTGCAAACAATCGACAAGAATAGAAATGACCGGTTGGTTTAAACATTATTTTCCCGGTAATCTGAGAAGGAATTTTTTGTTTACGGTTTGTATCTATACCAGTTACCAAAACCTTCAAAAAACCTCTCTGCCCAACCCGTTCGCCCGTGAAAAAGCGGGGGACACAGTGCCTGCCTTGTCCTACGTTTCCAGTCTAAGACTATGCAGTCTAAGACTATGAGAAAAAAGGCATAATTCTACGTTTCCAGTCTAAGACTATGTAATAAAAAGTCTACGATCAAACACCTTAGATATTTTAGCTATCATAAAGGTAATAGCATCAGAAGTATCGTAATTCTTTCGAAATCAAAACTGCAGGTCATAGAAAAAATTGTGTTGGACTACAAACTCAGTTAACCTTCTGCACATAATTTTTTCAAGAATTTTTGAAACACAAGAAAGTAAACTTATTCGTCGATAATTACTCATTACATGAGGGTCGCCTTTTTTTAACACTGGAAAAACTTTCGCCAGCTTGAACTCATCAATGAATTTTCCAGTGCTCCGAGAAAGGTTGAAAATATGAGATAAAGCCACTAACACAGAATCTGGGGAAGATTTTAGTATTTTAGAGGGAATTTCATGAAAACCAGCACTTAATTTAGGTTTGAGGTCTCTAAGAATGCCTTTAATCTCCAACGGAGAAGCTGGCCACACAAACATTGAATCTTTGCTACGAACCCAAATAATTACTGAAGTGGGAGTTGGAGGAAGGAAGAGAGCGGGCTAATTTTGTAGCAGCAAGTGCAAACTGGTTATTAAAGTTGTTAGCAATTGCAACAGGCTCATTGATCAAACTATCTTGAATTTTCAAGGAGCTGCACTCACTTGACTTACAGTAACTTTGCCGAGAAGGAAATTAATGGAACGCCAAGTTGATCTGATGTCTGATTTATACTCAGCAAATTTGATTTTGAAGTATTCTTGCCTTTTAATTTTTACAGAGCGAAAATAATGATTTCTGATTTTTGTATAGCCTTCTTTTGTGTGTTCCATCGCACTGTAAATAGTAACCCAAAGTCGTTCGTTAAGACATTACGGCAAGTCAATAAACCTACAGTATCTTGGGAGAGCTAGGGAAACCAAGCGTAAAGTAAACGGATATTTGAGACATAACTTGTGACTGTAACTAGTTACTTTTTCAAAATTGTAACTGTAACTTAGTTAGCCTACTTTTTTTGCCAAGTAACTTGTAACTGTAATTAGTTACTTTTTAAAAGTAACTTGCCCACCACTGAGCAAATCTAAGCTCTTTTTGTGAAATATGGCTGAGCACTGAGCAGTGACAAAATGTGCGGTAGATTCAGACTGAATAAATATTTTCCAATTATGCCTTCAATTTGTAGCACCGCTCGCTAACGAGCTGGCTGCTTGGTACCACAAATCTTTTAATATTCCCCAGCAGTTGATTAATAAAGACATCGGAAACTAGAATACAATACGCCCGGGCGACAGAAGCGCTTCCAATATGAACGTCATTCTTTTAACATTTGGCTACAGTCCGCGCAAATTTTGCCCCGACAATGCAAAATTATCTGCACTGCACTGTAGTTACATGCTGAAGGACACCACGGATTATGTCATGTTTTTATTTTTTTGCATTTGTCATTTTCTTTTTTTCGTTTTTGTTCACACAAATAAAAAGGTAATTAATTAATTAATTAATAATTTGTACATGCATCGAGACACAAACAACCCATTTTCAGAAACTCAACGAAAAACCTTCCGCATATCAAACACGCTTTTTTGTGGGCTTTGTTCCAGCCTCGGGCAGAGCGCAATACCAGCACGTCGTTTCATTTTTGCAATTTGGACAGTGATGGATCGACTGTTGGACTGAGGATTGAGTTTTCGTTTTGGCAAGGCAGAATTGCTGGCGACTTTTAAGTTTTCGTTACTCGACTAAATCTCAATTAATTTTTGCTGCTCAGTTATTGCTTGCTGCTTTAGGCTGTTAATGGAGCAATATACTTTTAACCTGGCTATTTGGTTAACGGCTGGATGAGAAGATCAGACCACGAGCAATGGAAGGCCGCTTAGTTCCTCAAGGCTATTTGCATACCCGCTCAAGTCGTTCTTTGATTACTTTTGCAAGTTAGGTCCACTAAATACTGAAGAAACTTTTTGCAAATCACTTGTTGGAGTAAAAAAATTAAGAAAAACAGGAGCAGATGAAATTTTTATTAAGTGATATAAGAATAAGTGTCCACAAGTATCGAAAAACAAATATAAGATAGGGAGAAAAGATTAATATACAAAGATTCCTCACCGCGGCTCGTGACTTATCCGATGATGAACTCCACTGAGCGAACCAGTTGTCACGAGGGGAGGTCTCGATGAGAAATGTGTTGTTTGAGTTTTTGGCTGTTTCTTAAAACTATTCGTTCCACAAAAAACATTAATCAACTTACATTATGCACTGACGTATCCACCTTTAACCCTATTCGGACTGGGCTTTTTTGAAGCGTCAGAAGTTTGGGGGGGGGACCATGTCTACCGCTCTTTTTGATGGCTAGTATCTCCGTACATACTTGTGCTAAAGCAACGGTGAAAGTTTCTAACGGTCAATTATTTTATAGTAATTTGTCGTGTATACTTTTTTTTACAAAAAGTGGATTAATTTATGTGTTAATGGCATTTTTTTAGGACCCACATTTTTTGGTCGTTTTTACTTGAAATGCGAGAAAAAATCACGCAAGCGCGACAGTTTCGCTCGGCTGAGCAGAACATTCGACGTAAAATTTTTGCGGTTACAAAGATTAACGAGCTTTTTGGGAGTGAGAACAACAACCTAATGTCAATTTTCTTCTAATTCTAATTTGAACAATCCTCAAACTTCAAAATATTGAACAGTCTGCGAGTTTGGTCCAATTTCCTAAGTGAACATACAATGCTTCTATTTCTACGGCTAAAAGCCTTACGCACGCTTATTATCTAGAAGAGATCGAAAATCCAGCATTGTCGTAGACAAACTTTTAGTTTCATAAAAGCTTTCAATTTTCTAATCAGCAAAACGGAAATTTTTTAGTGTTGAAAATAATGCAAGCAACCTACCACACTAGGCAATACCGAAAATTAAAGTGATCGTTAGCAAAATTGCCAGGCGGTACCACACGTAGATTATCCATCCAACTTGATGGGTTCGATTTTCGGTCGGAGCCGATCGCGTTTGACATATATTTCGGATGGCTCCTGACTCGAAGAGCGCAAGCTCACTTCGCGGTCTCCCTCAAATACTGTTGAATTTTCAGTTCAATAATTTGAAGTTAGCCTCAGTTTATTTTTTATTTATTTTGAAATGAATTCTAGTTCGGACCTGAAAACGTGCAATCGTGCATACTGGAGCAACCCATCATACGAACAACAGCGTTGTTCAAAATTTTACGTTATTTATTGACAATTATAATCTCCAGTTACAGAAAATTTACGCTAAACACTCTAAAACTCATCCCTACTAACACCCTTACGCTATCAAAAACATATTTGAAGATTTTAATAAACAACGATATTTCAAGCCGATCACAGCGCTCCTTTTTACATTCTATTTGAAATTAAAAATTTTCATGAATTTGTTGATAATTTTCATAAAGTGACAACTTCGCTCCTAAAAAATAGTTTCTTTTTCTATGAACGAGTGAGACACAGCATGTCTGCAAAAGTTATGACGTCACACTTGCTTGAAAAAAATGAATGAGTGGCGTTCCTCGAGCAAAAAATTACCACCTTCTCGACACCTATATTGATTGCTAAATGTCGCTTTCTTCCATTAGTTTTGGTCTTTATTTTCAATTTCCATTATTCAGGAAAGACCACGAAGCTCCTGTATTTTTGTTACTTCTCACATAAAAAGCGTAACTTCAATTTACGTTTCATTCATACCAAGCTTGATTTATTGTCGCGTCGCGTTGTTTGACCAATAAATACTTCTCACTAATCGCAAAATTTTAGTTTTATTCGCTTCACAAAATAATTGATTTTCTCTAAAAAGCTGCAAAAAAGCAAACAACCATACCGGTACAAAAAAGCAGATAAACGAAAACAAATATCAACGCAAAATCATATCGTTAAAACTATGCTAAAGTCAGATGCCGGTGAGCAAAAATTACAGTAATATCAACTTAAAGTTACAGAGTGGTGATTAATTGTTCCTTAGAAATTGATATAAATCTATAAGCAAAAATTGATATAATTTATTCAACACAAGCAGTGTAAAAACTCGACAGGCTTTATCCTTTTTGAGACCATTAGTGATACCTGGTTACAAGAGATAAACAGGTTACAGGCAGTGAGGGAGACCGTATTGCTTACTGCATAAACCGTGTAAAAACCATCAGGAAACTTATGCACCAATACAGATTAATCTGCTCTTTTAGTGGCAGTTTGTACAAAATTGAAAGCGATGACGTTGACACACAGTTTTTCCACAACTTTGACATTGACCACTCTGTTTTGCTAATTTGTCTTTCTGTTTTTTCATTCCGGGGCCCCTTATTTCGGCTTTACACATTTCACAGCGACGTGGCCTCCCCGACTTGGGTGGATATGGCGTAAGTAAAGCAGTTGCACATACGGCAACGTCTTGCTCCCCCAAAACTAATTTGATTTTTCTTACAATGTCACTAGTCAATCCATTTCTCGATCGCTGTTCAATAAATGGTCGAACAAGCTGAAGCACCAGGTCAAAGCCAAAATTAAACGAATTTAGCTTGCGAGGATCTTTGCCATTATTTAGTGCCATAATTGTGGACGCGTTGACTCGACACGTATCCATAAGATAAGAAAACGCAACAATTGTCCATTTTCGAGATTTGGGTTTACACGAATAAAAGCTAATTTTTTGGTCTACAATGTCAGTACCCCCTTTTGTATAATCATAAAGCTTGTAATTCAAAAAAAAAAAACAAATAATTTAGCTTTGTGGAAGAAAATAAATGAGTGGAATCATATAGCTTCCTTGAGGAAGACGTAAATATGAATAATATCTGCGCTGATAGCTCATGAATATATTTCGAGAACTCATTGATTTTTTCAAAGACATGAAAGTAGCATAATACTACACTGTGTATCAAAACTATCGTACTATACAAGATTAAGCTACTTTTTCCAATATTCTTCGCAATGTTAGCATTTGCGATTCAGTATAGCTCATTTTTTTAATAGGCTATTATTATTATTATCAATACACTTATTCGATGACAATTTTGTAGAAAAGGTTGAAGCATGACACGGAGTCATATATTTCTCCATTTTCTTGCGCTAGTTAGACAGGCGATTGATTGGAATTGGAAAATTCCTAGTTTGAAGGTAAAAGTTGGGAGCACAAAGCCCATAAACATTTTTGCGGGATCCGAAAAACATTTTACGTGAGAGCATCATGGCCGAAGAATTTGGAAATTTTGATTTGATAATTTGTTACATTATCGAATGGTTACAATTTAAAAATTAACCAGTAAATGCTAAAAATCCAAACGTTACTTTTTGTAATTTTAAAATTTTTATCTCGACCTCGGCTAAACCAAGGTAATTTTCAATCGTATTCAACTTTCAACTTCAGAACAGTAGAAGCGACAAATTCCACAAATTTATGTTGAGTCATATTTTTGTTAGCGAATTATGACGTAAATACAAATACAGTGTATTTCTATGCAGATGTACTTCACTACAAAACAAGCGTCAAAAATTACATCAAGGTTCAAAAGTTGATATGGCATTTTATTTCTCAATGCCTTGAAAAAGAAAACAACTTTCAAACCTCTGAAAGCGTAAATTCATTGTACTGTAGCTGGAATGTAACTTTTAGTTATTATGTGGTCATTTTTGGTAATGAATAACAACGAAACTCACTCCCTTGAGGCCTTGAGTATAGCGGCAGTAAAATTCTATGAGTAATTCAGTAATCGTTTGATCTCGGCCGTTTTGTCTGTTCGAGTAGCGTATAGCTAATGAACCGTGCACTGCGTACAGAACGTCCAGTGACGCATGAAGTAACGCTTTCTTGAAGATTGACAATTTCAATCAAAATTTGCAATAACTGCACAATCATTGCATCGATTCGAGAAAATTATTGTTCACATCACAATAATGAGGATTTTAGGAAAAGTCATAAAATTTGAAAGCGATGCTGTAAGTAGTTTTAGCACACTAAGCATTCAAAAATTTAGCGTGCATTTTTAGCCCCCCCCCAGGCGAAATAGGGTTAACATATAGTTTGATTATATGGGGTTGCACTTGCAAAACATATATATAGGCTGCAAGTTATGTAAAATAAATGCTTGAGAATTATTGAAGGTTTGGAATCTAGACAGCATATTGCATCTCTGTATCAAAAATATGGCATATTAAACATTGATTAGTTATTAAATTTTGAGATAGCCAAATTTATGCGTGACTACATTTCTAATGAAATGCCACCTGTATTTAGCAAATATTTTAAAGAAGCACTAAATGTAACTAACTACCAGACAAGTTAGAGTACTAAAAACGAGTTATTTCTGTGTGCCATACTTTTCTTCTAAAACTCAAAATAGCCTCAAGTTTAGAGGAGTGCAGGTGTGAAACTCCATTCGAGAACAAATACGAAAACTTCCCTATCACAAATTCAAAAAAGCTATCAAATGGTATTACATGACTTGTGTCAAACGAAAACAGACACTCAGTTTTAAATATAGTTTAATTCTATTATTATGTGTTATTTTTGCTTTCATAACATTAATCTTCCTTCCCTTGCCGAGATTTTCAATGCATTTTCCGTTTTGTTGTTAAACATCGATTTATTTTTGGTTTCATATGAAGACTTGCTTTTCATCTATTATGCTTTTCTTTCGCTCTGGAGTAGTTTTAACCTAAATTAATTTTATGCAGTTTCAATCAAAATAATAATAAAGTAGACTAGGCCTATGTACTGATTGGTTCAAGTTAATTAGTCTAACATGCAAATAAGCTCATTACCCAGGGCCGGCGGAACCGCTCCCCGAACCCCCCGGCCGGGGGGGCATGCCTGGTCAGGGGCCCCACCCCGAACACCGCGGCGTTTTTTCTACTTGGAAATGATTTTAACATTCTATGTGTTACGACGCAACATTAATTTGTTTGTGTGCGTAGAAAGGTGCGGACGGGGGAGGGAAGGGGGGTTGAAAAATGTTGGACCCCAATTGCGCCGTTCGTGTTTGAAATGTAGGCTACTGTAGGCAAAATCGTTTGTATGTAAACGATTTTTTTGATCTGCTAAATAAACAAAAGCATAATTTTCTGTCAAAAATACACATTTTATGAAATATAAATTATAGCAACAATATTAACTTCCTATTTCATGCGCCTTGCTTTGAATGAGGCCGTATATGGTAGGTGTTTAGCAGATTGTAGGTTTACTACAGTTTTTACACAAAAGCATTAGGGGTGTGCGACTCCGCAAGCAAAATGGATGAAAATTGGTTTGTCAAACGGATCGCTAAAAGTTCAAATTTATGACATATTATAACTTTAAGTAAGACCTACTTTAAACTTCAATAGTTCTTTTAACTTCCAGTTATTGCCAAATGGATTGATGATTTTCTTGAATGTTTTCTCCAGTTTTTCCCCATGTCATGTCACACTGTGCTGGGCCTTTTGTCATTTTAATTTATTATTGTGACGCTTAATAGTGCGCAAAAAACAGCCAGTAGTTCAATTGTTAGAACGATTTTAGGCAAAACATTTGCCGGTAGTCCGGTAAACGCTTGCTCTGCGGAACCAGAGAGTGTTCTTAAGAATTAGAATTTAATAAAAATGAGTATCCTTCACGCACCAGTTATACGCAGGGATTCCATCCCGTCCTTATTTCAAAGATTTGGTCTTATTTTGAGAGTCAGCATGTTGGAAAATATTAATGTCCTTATTTTTAAGGAATGTCCTAATTTTTGGCTTTCGCCCTTATTTTGTCTTATTTGGACTTCATAAACCAAGCTTTATGTTAAATTTGCCTTGCATTATTTTTTGTCTTACCGTAAAAGCTTTATTGTGACATCATAAAGGCAACACAATCCTATTTCAAACACAAAGAAGTAACGCATATAGATGGACATGAAGCGTTGTTAGCACTTCAGGCTGTCAATGTTGGGTGGGAAAGTGTTGTATCGTGAGCTCAATAATACCCAAGCAGTTTAATTATTTTTCCAGTCGTCCTTATTTTGGGTTCCAGATCGATGGAATCCTTGATTATACGTCAGCCGGTGATTTAGTTTTAAAAGTCAACTTAAATAGCTTAAGGAGGAAAAATAAAGCCGCTGTAAATCTCAAAACTGGACGTTTCGACAACATAAATTCAGCTGTCATCATCAGCAGTGTATGCAAGGCAGTGTTGTCGAAACGTCCAGTTTTGAGATTGACAGCGGCTTTATTTTTCCTCCTTAAGCTATTTTCGTCCCATATTTATTGTATTCCGAACTTAAATAGGTTTTTACGAGTTATGGTGCTGCCGCGCCGCTACAATTTAGTAACATACTGGCCTATGTATAAAGTAGAATAGGAATTACAAAGGCAGCTAAGGTCTCAAAAAAGCCCAGTCTTAAAAGGTTAAAAAAGCCAAAGAGATAAGGTATAATTACGTACGAAAATGTATCAACATACGTCCGTAGGTTTTAAACTAGGGTACGTGAATGCAAAATCGTACGCAATCGCATTTCGTGTAACGACATATCCGTCAGATTCGTTCAGTGGCGATTCCGGCACTCGGGCTACTCGGGCTGAGCCCGAGTTACAAAATGATGACAGAGGCGACTCCGGCACTCGGCTACTCGGGCTGAGCCTAAGTTACAAAATGATGGAAGGCTTGTTATTATTTAAATTTTAAAAAGTAAGCTTAAAGCTTTTTTTAACTTAATTCGTATCAAGTTCGTTGAAAGAAACAGTCATCGTAATAAACAACGAAGTGTGCGGAGGCAGTTGCGTTTTTCGCTCAACGATTTGTCTAGCCATAAGCTCTGGCTAGAGGAAAATAGCCCGAGCCGCATTGCGGAGAAAAGAAAGAGACAAACGAGACAAAAGCCTTTTTCCTTATTACATCTTACTCGGGCTCGATCGCATTTGCCTGAGTCAGACTATGGTCAGACAATGCAAACGTTTGTTCGTTTATCACGCAATTCTTTCCTTAACTTGTTTGTGGAACTCGGGCCCTCGAGAAATAGCCCGAGCTACAATTGGAGACAGGAATAGAAAAAAGATTTCGTAAGACGCCTGCCATCATGCTGCCATGTAGTAAATGCAGGCTTTTTGTTTGGTCATAAATGTCTGTTCCTCTGTGGCTCACAATGGATAGCTGATAACAAAGAGCTACACAACAAGCTCAGTATAAGTTTGCCATCAAATTAAGAAGATTAAACTTTATGTATGAATGAAAGTATTTTGCAACAATTTAACTGTTGTGTAAGTTGCTATTTTATTGCTTTTTTTACCGTTTTTTAACACTGTTTATGTCGAGCCCGAGTAGCCATAAAAAGCTAGAGTCGCCACTGGATTCGTTCATCAAAAATCGCAAAATATGCATGAAATGCAAAATCGGATGAAAATCGCATTCTGTGTAAAACCACCTTTATCTTCCATTTTGCTTGCGAATAAACGGGGCCCCACGTGAAGTTTTCGGGGGGGGGGCTCAGTTGGCCTAGCGCCGACACTGTCATTACCTTATACCTAATTTTGTTAAACCTTATACCTAATTTTGTTTAACAGCTCAGATGGCCTAGTGGTATAGAGCGTCTGTCTCTTGAGCTGTAGACTTGGGTTTGATTCCGAGTCGGGTCAAACCAATGACTTTAAAAATTGGTATTCACAGCTTCCCTGCTTGACGCTCAGCATTAAAGGGACAGTGTGGAGAACATGACGGCAAGTTTACTTGTTGTGCCGTTGGGAAAGGCACTTAGCGGGATTCCCCCATCTTGGTGTGGTAGACAGATGGCTGGCAACTCCTAAGCGAGCTCGTATAGCGCATTGATCGCTTTCTCGTGATAGGAGGATAAATATGCAACTAACTAACTAACTAAACGTAAATACGTCTATTTCTCAAACAACCTAACTTAAGCGGTGTCGCAGTGTCTATGCAAAGTTCATTGGGAGGCTATTGACTCGAAGACCGTACGTTCACTCTGGTCTCCTGGTGGTCACATGCATACGCCATCACTAAAATCTTATTGTATATTTTTGCTTTGCATTTTCGTTTTATCTGTTTATATTTGCAATGTAATTTTTGTATTAGTATGTTTTGAGACACCTGTGATGTCGATCTTGTGATAGTAAAAATAAACTCGTGTTCTTCTCATACCGTGTTTCCCCGATAATAAGACCTACCCGCAAAATAAGACCTAGCGTGATTTTTGAGGATGATTTTAATGTAAGCCCTACCCTTAAAATAAGCCCTAGTTGAGAGCGGCAGAAACACGAAAGAGTCAAACATTCTTTTTTTATATTTATTCAAACTGCTTTAATGCGGTGTACGCCATCCTTTTCAAAAAATTCTGGAATAAATTGTTGTTAATGAGTTTCTGAATAAAAAACATGTTAATGGCAAGTAAATGTAGATCTTTTTTCGTAATTTCTGTTTATTTAAAATCTCGTAATTTTTACTTTGTAACTTCATTTTTTAAACGACTAAAGAGCAGTGTCCTTCCTGGCCTACCGGAATATTTATCCAAGGGATGAGTGATCCTGGCAAGATCATTCGTCCTGGAAGATGAATGTTTCTTACCTGAGGGCGGCTGATGAAGGCTAATAGCCAGAAACAGCGCTGTCTCGCTCTACGGTACTTCATTTTTTGATATATCAAAATAATACATCCCCCGAAAATAAGCCCTAGTGCCATATTTTGGAGAAAAAATTAATATAAGCCCTGTCTTATTATCGGGGAAACACGGTATGTATTTCAACAAAAAACCTGGGGTTGCTGAGCCATTTAGTCTTATTATTTTCAAGGTAAATGTTATAGTGAAGTGAATATAGTTTGAAATAATCAATTTAGTAAGTTTTATGATCATCTGCATCATGTTAGCTATGTGGATTTTTTCCTCCCTGTGTTTTCTTCATGGCATTTCATCCCAAGAAGCTACAATGACCTGTTCCAGAACCAGCGATACCTTCCAACTGGTCTCTACACTGCCTCCAGCGGTGGGGCCTGCTTCAACAACTAGCAAACCGGGAAAAAAGGGACCAAAAGGTCAGAAAGGGGAAATGGGATTGAAAGGAGCTAAAGGGGAAGCACCGCGACCAGATACTTCATCACGTGATCAAATAGCAGGTACTCTATCAAACAACTCTTTAGTTATTCAAGTAATTTATTTTGACACAAATATCGAATACAAATTACGTTAATAGCTTTGTTGCGTCGATCAGTTTCTTTTTTCTGTATTGGGGAGTGGTATAAAACGGATTTTGTAGAGTTTCTCTTAATAACAATTGCTAACTAATTCTAAGCTAAAACAGGGATAAGACAAACAACCCACTTAATAACCGAACTAACCCTAACCCGAGACTATATATCGTAAGTGATATTGCACTTATACGCAGATATTTTTCCTGTTTGGTGGACTATTGTAACTACTTGTAAAATTGGGACATTTTTCAAAAATCGATTTCTGAATCAGTACAGAACGTTAAAAAACATTCGCCCAAAGTTTTTTTGAATTACATAGTCAGTCGTAAAGTATTGCATCATTGCACTTGTTATGATTTATGTTCAGAATTACAAGCGAATCTGGAGGAACAAGTTCAGTTCTCAGCAAGACTCGTACGCCGGATTAACGAACTTCGTGAACGTAAGATTTGTCGCACTATTTGGTGATGTAGAAAAAACTTTTTATAACTCAATCGCATTATATTTAGTCGCATATTTTTCTCTTATTACGAGAAAGCGATGAACGCGCTATCGAGCTCGCTTAGGTGTTGCCGGCCATCTGTCTACCACACCAAGATGGGGGAATTCCGCTAAGTGCTTTTTCCAACGGCACAAGTAAACTTGCCGGCTTGTTCGCCACATTGTTCCTTCAATGCTGAGCGTCAAGCAGGGAAGCTGTGAATACCAATTTTAAAGTCATTGGTTTTCCCGACTAGAGATGAACCAGAACCGGTATTTGAAGTTCCGGCCGGAACCGGAATTACCGTAATTTAAAAATAAATTTCGGCCGCAACCGGAATTTTGCTCTGACTATTGTTACAGGAGTTTTGTGTGTTTATCAGTATGATTAATGAAAATATTTTGACATCAAATATTCTGACGTGACGCATGTTACAAGTACAACATACAAATAAATTCTGCGAATTGCGCAGTAATATTATTGATGTGGTATATTATTTGTGGAAACCATCTATTTGAATAAGATGGTTTATTAACCGAAATCGATTTAACAATAAATGATTCGTAAGCAACATTATTGACTGATTTTGTATTACACCTACTATTCCACAAATAATATTAGAATTTGATGCAAAATCGCCAATTACATATCTCTGGACTGCTGGCGATTCTCCTCACCACCACAATGGTTCACACTCTGATATGGTATATGCTATTATTTCAATAAGAGGAAAAATCAGTTCAGAACAGCTTAGAAAAAGAAAAAAGTAGTGCTACAAACAAGCTTATTGATGTCTGACAACTAAGCCAGAATTTTGCAAATTCCAACCAAAACCGAAATTGATTTTTAAATTCCGGTCGGAACGGAATTCCAGTACATCTTTATACCCGACTGGGGATCAAACCCAAGTCTACAGCTCCCGAGGCGGACGCTCTTACCACTCGGACATCTGAGCTATTTTAACAACATCTCTTGAAATGGATTTGCCGAGGATGGACTGGGTGAGGCTGAATTATCTCTCACGCGCAGATGGTACCCGCTTCGTCAATTGACTGTAACGAGGTGCAGTTGAGTGTAGATGACCATATAACAGCTCAGAGGACGAGTGATGGGGGCTAGGGATGTGCCTCAAGGAAAATTACTCGGACTCGCCGAGTAACGAGTATTTACGACATTACTCGGCCGAGTCTGAGTATCTACGACGTCAAGATTTGAACTCAAAATCAGGTGAAGAGGAAAAATAAAAAAGGTCATCACGTCCGTAGAAGTCCTAATTTCGACTCAAATTCGGATATAGAGCAAAAAAAGGTCAAGTTGGTAATGCTTTAATACTTGCCCGAGTATCAATTAACTCGGCACATCTCTACTTGGGGCGTCTAGTTCTGGAGCTGTAGACTCGGGTTTGATTCCAAGTCGGGTCAAACCAACCACTTCAAAATTGGTATTCGCAGCTTCCTGCTTGGCGCTCAGCATTAAAGGGGGAGTGTGGAAAACAAGTCTGCAAGTTTACCTGTGCCGTTGGGAAAGACACTTAGCGGAGTTTCCCCATATTAGGGTAGTAGACAGGTGGTCGGAAACTCGTAATTCGTCAAAGGACAGACTATCGGTCTCAGAATTGTTTCCACTTGATCCGGTGTCAATGCTCGCCAAAACACACTAGATTGAGCAAAACACTGTTGGATTTAATAAGTTAATTTTGCAGGTTTGCTCGCCACTCCCGAATCCGGTTGGATTAACGGATTGAACGGATTTCAATACAAATTTACACCAGGGACGCAAAGCTGGCAATCCAGCCGCAGTGTATGCCAGTTGATGGGCGGTGATTTAGCAGTCAGAGGAGCCCAGGATATAACCGGAAAGTAAATCTGAAACATAAAAATGAAGAAAAATATGGAAGAAAGAATATTTTACAAGTAACTGCTGTTTTTTTTTAGAGCCATAGCTGAGAATTTATCTTTCTCAAGGCATGCTTGGGTGGGACTAAATGATTTGCACGAGGAAGGAAATTTTAAATGGATTGATGGAAGTAATTCTACTTCAGAAAATACTACCTGGAAGGAAAATGAACCAAATGGAGGTACAAGAGAAAATTGTGGTGAAACACATCGTGATTATGGAAGTACAACTTTGCTTAACGATGCTGTTTGTTCCCACACTCATCATGGTCTCTGCCAAAAAACTTTGTCTTTATAAACTTTCATGAGGTCCAAATTCACCAAATGATGTCACTTAACTACCGACATTTAATCGCCCGTCATATTATCGATTGCATTCCACTAACAAATTATCAACTTTTGTCGGTGCGTACATAATCGACATCTTGTATCGTGTTTGCTTCATTAAGTCACAAACAGTTGATTTTTAATGGCCCTGGTTGATTAGCATTATTAATGGTTGTTCAGACTTGCTGAGATTATCGTCAAGTTGCATTGAAAATTCAACAGTAATTGAAAGAGACTGCAAAGTGAGCTTGCGCTCTTCGAGTCAGCAGCCACCGGTACATACAGGGTGTCCCCAAAAAAATAACACCAGTTGAGATGCAGATATCTCCAAAAATTGCAACTCGAAATCAACGAAACTTGACAGATATTTGAGTTGATATAATTTATTTTAAAAGATACTGTCATTTACGCGTTGTCGGCAGTACAACATACGTGCTTACTGATTTTCAGAAAATTTACAGATTTGTAATGTGTGCTCCCCTGCAACACGGCAAACGTCTAGGCGATAACCGAGTTCATCCCAAACTCGCTGCAGCATGTCTTCTGTAACAGTCTCTAACGCTGAAGAAATTCTCTGCTTCAATTCCACTACGTTTGTGGGGAGAGGAGGGACGTAAACTAAACCTTTCACATAGCCCCAAAAAAAAAAAATCGTAAGGGGTCAAGCCAGGTGATCGCGGGGGCCATTTCAGCAAGACCCTGTCATCATTCTCAGCATTCATTCTCATTCAAGCAAGCTCGTACAGAAAGTTTCCAGCAAGACGGTGCTCCACCCCACTGGAAACTTTCAGTACGAGCTTGCTTGAATGAGAATCTGCCAGAAAGATGGATTGTACGTGCTGGGAATGATGATAGAGTCTTGCTGAAATGGCCCCCGCGATCACCTGGCTTGACTCCTTGCGATTTTTTTCTTGGGGCTATGTGAAAGGTTTAGTTTACGTCCCTCCTCTGCCCACAAACGTAGTGGAATTGAAGCAGAGAATTTCTTCAGCGTTAGAGACTGTTACAGAAGACATGCTGCAGCGAGTTTGGGATGAACTCGGTTATCGCCTAGACGTTTGCCGCGTTGCAGGGGAGCACACATTACAAATCTGTAAATTTTCTGAAAATCAGTAAGCACGTATGTTGTACTGCCGACAACGCGTAAATGACAATATCTTTTAATATAAATTATATCAACTCAAATGCCTGTCAAGTTTCATTGATTTTGAGTTATAACTTTTGGAGATATTTGCATCTCAACTGGTGTCATTTTTTCGGGGACACCTTGTATTTCAAATGCGATCGGCTCCAGCCACGAATCAAACCCGTCACGTAGGATCAGTCATTTGCGGTACCGCTAGGCCATTTTGCAGACGTTAAATTGCTGCAACAGTTACAATGGCCACCTTAATACTTGCATGGGGAGGTTTAAAAAATTTTTTTAAATTTTTTTTTACGTTAGTAAACAAGCAAAGCCAAAATTTGTGTTGTAGCCATAAGCGTAGCCAGGGGGGCCAAAAGGGCCATGCCCCCCCTAAAATTTAAAAATCAAATTATCATTAACAAAATAAATGCTTGAAACTTTTTGCGCTCCTGGTGTATTTAATCGTTGCTGACTTCGAGCAGTTGTGTTGGTGGGGGAAGGGAGGTCGGGCGTGGCCTCACAAATTCTTATACTTCTAAATTTTATAAACATCGCCGAACGCCGAAGTTTTTCTGCTACGTCGCAAGCAAGTGAAGTACAGCAGCGATGGCGGAAGCATTTCTAAAGTGGTGGGGCCCAAAACCAACGACGGGATTTTCTTCACCTACTACCAGGGCCGGTAGTGGCGTAGCGAGAAATTCAAAAAAGGGGGGGCATAATTTCCCCATTTTTTCCAGCGTATTGTTTTCGGCAGAACGAATTTGAAGCTGATTAAGAAACTGAAAGACTTTTAGAGGGGTCCGGGGGCATGCTCCCCCAGAAAATTTTCGAAAATTTACATGCTGTAATGGCTATTTTAATGCTTTTTGAATAATTTTCGGGTAAATTGTGTTTAAATTGTTTGACTTTGATTCTGAGTGCTTCGCCAAATATGATACATTTTGTTCGCACATTTTTAATTATAAACGTGCTTAAGGCGTAAGGCTCATAGCTATCGAAGGGGTTCGAAATTACAGAAAAGTTGTATGCATCAAAAACATTTTTGAAAATGGCTGGTGGGAGGATGCATATTTCTCAACCGACCCCTCTGGATTCGCTTCTGGCCATAAGCTTCAGAAACCATCAAAAGATTCAGGCGTATTTCAGTCATTAGTATCGTTCTTGCGTACCAATAGGCAGAGTTAAATGGGGGAATGGCACATTGGCACCGCCCCTAAATATACTCCTGAGGGCTGTATTTAGACAATGAGAGGCCCTAGGCTATTTGATCACACTGATTGGAAGAGCAAAAAAAAGGTCTTCACGACCTCAGATGTCCCTGTTTTCACTGAAAATATCGGTATAGTCAAGAGCAAAAAAAAGGTATACACGTCCTCAGATGTTCTGTTTTCCGCTGAAAGTGTCGGTGAAAAGAAAAAAAGGTCTTCATTGTTAGTGATGAAGCCCCCCATTTTCTCCGACTCTAGGTTTCAGCCCGCTTAGCCTATACGCAAGGTTATCACCGTTCCACACCAAAAAATAAGCACGCTGCTGTTGCGAGGACGAAATAGCAGGTTACCAAGACGTCCGCAGATTCCTATTTTTCCGGTGGTTCAACAACTTTTGAAGTGAACATCATGACATGATTAAAGAGCGCTTATGTTGTTTTCCAGTCAAGCTTTGTAGCCCTCTAAAAACAGTCCCGTGCTGGCTCATGGCCCTCAAGTTTGGGAACCACTGGATTGAGAAATTAAAACAAATTTCAAAATGCTGAAATTAACTAAGGAACAAAAAATAAACATATTTTTCATATTTTTATTATTAGCTCTTTTTCTTTTTAGTAAGTCGTAGTTTTGTTGCTCGATGATGAAAAGAGAAAATCTGTCGCTATTGTCTCGTAGTGTTGTCGTCTGTATTGTGTTTCCAGTTATTCATTGGTCAAACCAACAATACAAAGTTTCTCTTCGAAAATTATGAGCTACTGTACTAAGGTCACTTAACTTTCAGCTCATCGTTAATCGAAAACGTACGACTGGTATTTCGTGTAAATTGCTACGCATTGTTGAAATTGTTTTTTTTTTTTTTTTTTGTTCGTATTAAACTTTTTCTTCTGTTGAAAATGCGTGTTTTTTAACACCTCATTGATCAGCATGCTTCCCATAGTATGGGCAAAATGTTGGAATCTGACTTCGGGTTCGAAAATTCGGATTCGAAAATGCGGAATCTGAGCCCATAGAAAGGAACTGCAAGTTCGACCATTTTTTCAGCTAAACACTTCAGGTTCGAAGATTCCGCACCTGAGCGTGTAACAGTGTAAGTGACTTGACAAGCATAGGCTCTTTCACTTTCTCCTGGGTATGTGCTGTGCATATATGCGAATAAATGTTGAAGTTGAAAAAGTTGAGCCCATACAAAGTAGCGTTTTTGCTACGCCATTTCGCCCATACAAAGGGAAAGATTCTGATCAATAGGGTGTTTTTAAGCAGGCTAGTTTTCAAACTTTACGTTTGCGACTTTTCTGCCGTTTCAGCTGTTTGCTCCTTTGTTTAAACCCAAGCTCCAAACTCGAAAAACAAAAATCGCCGGACTCGACCTTGAAAAGGTGGATTGAGTTTTAAACTTGACAAAATTTGCTTGAACTTAGCATAATCTAAGTAAAAATTACTGAACTCTAACAGAGCTTGCAAATTTTCAGCGAATTCAATCTTAAACTCAGGTGATTAGCAGTACAAAGTTTTAATATTGCAAAATAGAGTAGTTTCATCTCAAAGCTTTTCGTTAAGTAAATTTTACAAGCATGTAAATCGCACACGGTTTTTCAGCCAAACCCGTTGCTGTGTTTTTAAATACTTTTATCGCTTAAACGTAAAAAAAACCATTCTTGGGCTGCAAATAAATCTATATTTATCCAATAATCAGTTTATGATTTCGATTACTGTAACTGTCTGATACTCCTTATAGAACAATATAAATCATTGACCAGAGACATTTTGATGGGAATACACTCAGCAAAGCACTTTACCACGAGCTAAAACATCCATGTGCATGCAAAGACCTATATATGCCGGTTGCCAGTAACTTCACCACATAGTAACTTCGCCACATGGTAACTTCGCCACACTTTCATACATCAAAAATTTACATTGCCTACACCGAAACAAGACTTTAAATTCCCGTTTGTCGTAAAAAATTTCATCGGGCTTTTCCACAGTCCAGTTAAATTTATTAAGGTAACATCGTCACATGGTAACTTTGCCACATAATCCAAACTGTGGGGGAGAGTGCATGGGGTGAGTGGAGAAAGTGTGTTGGGGTGTAGGGGGAGGTGAGGGGAGCTGCGGAAAGAGATATGGGGGGTGTGGGGGGAGGTGTAGGGAAGTGTGTTGGGGTGTGGGGATGAGTAAGGAAAGATGTGTGGGGAGTGGAGAAGTGTGGGGAGGGGTGTGGGAAAGTGTATGGGGTGAGTGGGGAAGTGTGTTGACGTGAGGGGGAGGGATGTGGGGAGAGGAATGGGTGAGGTGTAGGGAAGTGTGTTAGGGTGTGGGGCCCTAACACACTTCCCCACATCTCCTCCCTCACCTTTCCTCACATCTACCCTTATCTCCCCCATACCTCAACACACCATCCTGCACCTTCTCTCATACCTCTTCCCACATCTTCCCTTCCTCCCCCGACACCTCAGCGCACTTTCCTACACCTATCCCCCACATCTCCCTTACCTTCTCAAAGTGTGGCGAAGTTACCATGTGACGAAGTTTCTGTGGCGAAGTTACTGTGGCGAAGTTACCATGTGGCGAAGTTACTGGCAACCAAATTTGCCCAATCTTTTTTTTTTTTAGTACCCTCTTAAGGTTGGTCATCACGCCTACCATCAGACACCTTTGTAAGAAATCACAACCTTAATCTAACTATTTACTTAAAAACATTGCCAAGGTTATCATAATCCACTAACCGGTTTTCGGGGTAATTGCAACTCATCAGGTGGATGTAGTTAAAAATTTTAAAGCAACTCATTACAAATTAACCTAATAAAAGAAGTGAAAACTGAGTCGTCTGGTACGGAATAATACGTACCGGTAGTTCTTTTCAAAACTGGATGCATTGGTAAAAAATGGATGGTAATCACTAGTGCCTAGACGATGCGAATACGTCTCATCATCCAGAGGAACCAACTTTGGAAAATTGAATTGCAGAAAGGCTTTCCTGTTGTTACAGCACGTCACCTTTATTTTATTTTCAATTCGTTTGAAAAAAATTACCGCGATGCTCTCGCGTATCGAACACGTAGACTAATATTATTTCCTTCATTTGTTCAGTGTTGTGCCTCTTTAATTATTTGTTTCACAAATCCACGATTTAATTTGTCAAGCTACACCTGGCTTTGCACGCCTACATTAGTGACGACCGGACGTGATCTGAACACGCAACCTACGTCCTACCTCAGCTTCAACAGCGACCTTCCTTCCTACGTCTACACGTGCTCTGCGATGCCCTGCAACCACGCATCCAAGCATTTCATACAGACACCCGCGTCTTTCACGGAGCCAACAGGCCTGCAGCATCAAGCTTCACTCACAGCGGAAAGGGGAAGTACTGTAGCAGTGCTTGCGCTTCAGCTACATTAGTTGGTACCACAAACTTAAAATCTCGCAACAATCAACACTATATGTCAATCAGAAAGTAGGTTAATTAACGCTCGGGCGCAGAAACGCTTCGATCGATCTGTTAACGTTAGGTTACAATGCTTCCTCTCATTTTTTGTAGTCTGCGTGCGCACTGTTTTAGAAATGACTAATACTTGTGCAACCACCTATGAGGCTCAATGAATAATATACAAATTTACGAATTACGATGTAGACCTACAACCTCTCGCTACTTAACTAGTGGTAGCTCCATTTTTGTTATTTACCTATCAGCTTATTTCAACATCACAAGCGGACAAACATGCAAGAGATCTGGCCGCGAGGTTATGGCAGCTACGAAAACAAGTAGTTTTGTCTTGGTTATGCTATCGCTGGTACCAGTGGTGGGATTCATATTTTTCGTCAGCCGGTTCTATTACAGAAGTTTTATATTATCAGCCAGTTCTGTTTCAACTAATGGTACAAGTATAAGCAGCAATGCTAACCGGTTTGCTGTTCTAATAAAATTCTCTGAGACGTTTCTATAGAACCGGTGCGAACCGGCTGAATTCCACCACTGGCTGGAACCTTCTTCGCACACGGTGCCGTCACTTACAAAGCAGTGCATTCTTTAAGCAAGTCCAAGAACAATTTTCTTTAACCGAGAACACTAACTAATGCTTGGCTATCATGATGCTACATCATAACATCTCTGCGTGCAGTCTCTGAAAGCTGTGTGCGCGCATCGAAAAACGTAGCCTAAAATAAATCTGTACCGGTAATATAACAAACCATTTTCTTCAAGGAACAAGTTTTTTCAGTATTCTATTACAAAGACACCAAGATAATCATTGTGCTTAAACGCGAGCTGCCCAACTTCAAAAACAAAAGTCGGAAATCAAAATTAAATCATTAAAGTCGCGGTATGACGCCGAATCTTGTAACGTGTGGCGGGGTCCATCTCTGTAGCTCAACGCCTGGGTTTCACAGCTCCAAAGTCCGAAGAAACGTCGCAGTGGTGGCGAGCCGTTGGCGACACTATGCCGATTTGACCGCCTCTGCATTTGAACCCCAGACCTCCCCACCGATGTCATACGCGCTCAGCAACTGAGCTAACGGCCGGCTGGAAAGCTAAAATCGTATTCCACGGAATAATCAAATTTTGAATGCAGCAGTTATAAGAAGGCTACAACCAATCTTCAAGCAAGGAGCTGCTGTCTTCAAACGTGGATCTGAGAAACGGATTGGTGTACACCGACCGATTGGCGTGATTGTCAAGATTTTATTTTTTTATGCTTCCATATCTTACCAATCAAAATACAATCGCTGTATGTTAAACATTAAAACGTTCATTCTTGCTCAATAGAAGCGGAGTTTTTTGTCCCGCTGTTGCAAGGTTTTTCGTTGAGATTTAGGCTTGAGGTAGTTTGATTTTTGGCGCTGAATATGGTTTGAAAAATCGTTCGAATTCTGGCTTTTTCACTCTTCGTTGAAGTTTTATCGAGGCTGGCTTTGCAAGGATTGCCAACGTTCGAAGTTGCTTCTTCTCTGCTTTGCAATAAGTTTTAGTTTGTTTGTTGCTTGTTTACCCTCCTATTACGAGAAAGCGATCAAAGCGCCATAACGAGCTCGCTTAGAATTTGCTGGCCATCTACCACTTAAAGATGGAGGAATCCCGCTAAGTGCCTTTCTCAACGGCACAAGTAGACTTGCCGGCTTGTTCTTCACACTGTCCCTATAATGCTGAGCGTCAAGCAGGGCAGCTGTAAATAACCAATTTCAAAGTGATAGTTTTGATCCGACTCGAAATCAAGCCAAGTCTGCAGCTCTACAGGCAGATGCTGTTACCACTCGGCCATCTGAACTGTTGGGACATTTTTGAATTTTACGTGCTCAACTTTTTTTAAATATTTAACTAACCCCTGCAACCCTTTAATCAGCAAACCTGCGATGCATAAGACAGGCGTAGCCTACACGACGTAGTGCTCGAGCTTACAAAAGTCAGGTGCTTGGTTTAATCCCATTGTCTTGGTTTAGTCAGATGCCCAAATTTGACGCCAAGTCTGGAAATGCATTTGCTTGTTTTTCAGATGAATGAGGAAAATAGCAAAACCTCTAGGTGGCAGTGCGAATACGTTTGATAACGTCTTCATGCTCCATTCAAAATTACACAGTTGGAACTTCATAATGAATAAGTTTTGGATTACGACATGTTGTAGTTGCTGGGAAAAAAAGCTCAGATGGCCGAGTGGTGAGAGCGTCTGCCTCTGTAGCTGTATATTCTGGTTTGATTTCGATTTGGAGGTTAAACCAATTACGTTAAAATTGCTATTCACAGCTTCCCTGCTTGACGCTCAGCATTGAAGGAACAGTGTTGAGAACAAGCCGGCAAGTTTACTTGTACCGTTGGGAAAGGCACCTTACGGGATTCCCCCATCTTTGTTCACTTTCTCGTGATAGGAGGATAAATATATGTAACTAAATACAAAATTCAATTAAGCAGTAATGTTGCAATTGGCAAGATTGCAGTTATGTTAGCATGACGTAACAACACTCGGACATTTTTTAAAAAATGTCTAGCTTTCTAAATAGCGAAAAAATATGCTGTAATGTCAATGTGTTTCTTGCATTTTGCGTTGACTTAAGTTGTATAAATTTTGTTTTAATCTTACTACCAGTACAGTTAGTTTTAAGTGATAGGTGAGCTTTTATCGCTATCGTGATAGGTTAGTTTACTATCTCATAGGTGATAGGTGAGCTTTTATCGCTAACGGCGTGGGACGTCTCGGGTTCGATTGCCGGGCCGGTCAAATCGGATACAGTGTCATCAACGGCTTGCCACCGCTGCGACGTTTCTCGGAAGCTGCGCTGCCCAGACGCTAAGTCGAGAAAATGGACCCGCTTCGGCGTAATACCACGAATGTAATGAAGATTTGATTTTGAACTTACAATTCTTCGTTTTCGTCGCTCGGTGATAGGTCAGGCTGATCACGTGACAAGGCAGCCAATCCTTCAATGGGAACAAGATTGAACGAGGGATGATGATGTTCTGCTATCCTTCATTGAAAATTAGAAAAACTTGAAGAAAGAAAAGTCACAGTAAATCTTGAAACAGAATGTTTCGACAGCATAGTTTCTACGACGACCATGAGCACAAGGTAGATGGTTCAATTTTCATCCAAGTCTCGTCATTGCGTCCTGGGATAAAACGCTTCAAGATAATTGTTCTGCTTGGTGGAATCTATCAAGCAGCAAATTAAAGAAGTCGGAACCAGAACTTTCGCGAAATGTTTGTCAGGTTCGTTTTTGCCCTTTGTCGAGGCTAAGCTTTTATAATTTTTCATACATAACACACGGTGTAATCGCTTAGCCTACAATGTTAACCTGAATGAAGCGTCTGACACTTCTGAGAATTGTCGACGGATCCAAAACCGGGATTTGCCCTCCTCCATCAAAGATTTGCAATCCTCTTTCAGAGAAGCTGCCTGCTTTTTATCCAAAGCTTTCTAAAAATAAAATTAGGAAATAACTTATTAATGTGACCGCAGTTTGAACGCTATAAAAATTGAAACCTTCATTACAGTATACCCGGGGTATTATGCCGAAGCGTGTGACTAGTGGTTGGGTCCATCTCGGCGGTTTAGCTCCTGGGTAATAGAGCTTCAAAGAAACATCGCAACGTTGGCGAGTCGTTGGCGACATTGTGTCTGATTTGACCTGCCCAGGAATCAAACTCAAGACCTTCCGTGCCGAAAGAGATGTTTTTAACCTATTCGCGAACCGGCCGGTAATGGAAAATGCCATCTTCGTGTTAAAGCTGTCAATCTCCAGAAGGGGGACAAGACCCTTTGCCCATTAATTGTTGTGATTACTGAGATAAAACTAGCAAATAAACATAGCAGGATTGAAATACCATTGTTCTTCAGACGACCAGACAAACTATAACAATACCAACAAACGTATGTTTTAAAATGTCATTCGGTTCAGTTTCAAAACTTTAAAATAATTTAGTAATGCTCGCGTTATTTATGGTGTCATTACATGCGCCATTTGCATACTAGGATGTTAAGACATTTTTAAATTGCCGCAGCTTTGTAGCGTCTGTGTACATTACATAATGATAAATATGCCGAAGGAAGTGCGGCACTGCAATAATCTTTGGTCGCCAAACTAATCAGATCTTTATTACACTACCGCAATTACGCTGAAACGTGTTACGAGTCGTGGGCTTATCACCGCAATGCAGCGCCTGGAGAACACACCTCCGAAAAAACATAGCAGCAAAACTAGGGGGGCGCTGGAGCCGCGGCCTACCCCCCACCCGCAGGAAAATGCACAAAACTGTCGTGGTGTAAAGATGATATACGTATAAAGGAGAATCTGAGGGCGTGATGAACTTTTTTTTTGCTCTTCACTTGACTTTGGACGGAAAATTGGACATCTGCGGACGTGTTGACCTTTTTTTTTTGCTCGTTGACCTTTTCTTTTGCTCTTCACTTGACTTTGGGCGGAAAATTAGACATCTGCGGACGTGTTGAACTTTTCTTTTGCTCTTCACTTGACTTTGGACGGAACATTGGACATCTGCGGACGTGCTGACCTTTTACTTTGCTCTTCACTTGACTTTGGGCGGAAAATTGGACATCTGCGGACGTGCTGACCTTTTACTTTGCTCTTCACTTGACTTTGGGCGGAAAATTGGACATCTGCGGACGTGCTGACCTTTTTCTTTGCTCTTCACTTGACTTTGGGCGGAAAACGGACGGCCTTAAAATGCGTCCCCCACCCTTTCAAGTTCTAGGGCACGCCCCTGAAATCCGTTCGCAATACTGTGTCTAACTTGACCAGTCCGGGAATTGAACTTCCACACCTGCCGCGCTGACAGCAATGTCCTTAACCACTATAAGCTACCGGTCGGTGTTAAGAAGCAATCTTTTTCAATTATTGTCTAAGAAACAAGCCAAGGCCAGTTAAAAGTACGAGTTTAATTCTCACTTGTTGCACCACTCCAATTTTTCTCCGAGTGCGATTACCACCATAATGTTTACTCCATTCCTCATGAAAATACGGATCCAGCATAGGATATTTTTCCACATCCTTTCTCATCTGATAACTGCAAGAAATACATTGCCTCAATATTCAAAATTTGTGAATTTTTGCAAACCAACGTTAATTTGTCGGCAATAAACTCAACTTTCCGAAAAATGGCATTTTAGGAGACGTAACTGTAGCTTGTTAAGCCTTGCATCCCGGCCACCTGTCTACCACCATAAGATGGGGGAATTCCGCTAAGTGCCTTTTCCAACGGCACAACAAGTAAACTTGCCGGTTTGTTCTCCACACTGTCCCTTTAATGCTGATCGTCAAGCAGGAAAGCGGTGAATAACCAATTTCAAAATAATTGTTTGACCTGACTTAGAATCAACCCGAACAATTATCTTCAGACTAGGCAAACGTTGTTACCACTCGGCTATCTGAGCCGTGTGCGTTTGATAGTCAATGGTTACAACATGAAAAGTAAAAGCATTTGACAACATCACACAATCAATATTAGTTAAAATCCCTTGTGTTCAACCGTAGTGGATAAAGATATCGCTACCAGTTCAATTCCCAGACCGGTCAAATCGACGCGACGGTTCGCTACCGCTAAGATGTTTTTTCGGAGCTGTGCTGTCCCGGCGCAAAGCCGCGGAGATGGATCTCACCACTCCTGACACGTTTCTGCGTAATACCGCGAGTATAATGATTTGATTTTTCCTACCTTTTCCAAGATCTGTGCGTCATCAAAACTCCAACTCCTACGAGTAAGGACCCAGTACCGAGAAGAATATATCCAATGATACTGAGTGATGACGTATACGGTGACGTCAAACGTGGGAGTGTTTCGATTGACACAAAAGAGTCCTAAATTATCAAACAGGCAAATTAAATAAAGAACTGATGCTGTTTTCGAATTAGGAAAATCCAACAGTAACCGGGGAAAACTGCGAAGTAAATTTGTGCCCTTCGAGTCAGCAGCTCCCCATGTACATGTCCAACGCGATGGGCTCCAGCCATGAATCGAACCCGTCACTTGGATCTGTAATCTAGGGTACCGCTACGCCTAGTCGTTGTCGAGAGGTGATCGTTCCGTTCTGTTAAATAAATCGTTAATCTGTTCTCGGACTTTTCTGAATGCGGCAACTTGCCGTGCTGGCGGCCAGCCTATTCGTATTTAGTCGCACGTTTAGCTTCCTATCACGAGAAAGTAATCAAAGCGTTATAATGAGCTCGCATAGGAAATTCCTGCCATCTATCCACCACACCAAGATGGAGGAATCCCGTTAAGTGTCTTTCCTAACGGCACAACAAGTAGTAGTAGCCCTAGTGTCATTTATTTCCGCACCGTTAGCATAATAAAGAATAGCCTACGATTAGATGAAGGAAATATAACAACGGTACAAGAGAAAGAAAGAAGCAACAAAACGGTAACCGTTATGGCATGTAGCCTACTGTAGGTAGGAAAAGAGGAGTTGATAGAACACAAGCAGTGATGGGCATACCGATAGTCGATACCGACAGTCGATAAACTTCAATTTTTAAAGCGATATCGGTAATCGATAAATTATCGCCGATCAATTTTTCCGATAAATGTTGCGGTAAATTTTCAATGAGTTTGACGAAGTTTTTTTTGCAAGTCTCATTGCAAAAATGTGTTTCTAGATTTTTCAAAAAAAAGGGGCAGTTCACGGACTCTGCCGTGGCATTAAATACAACAAAGAGAGATGTTTTTTAACTGCAACGACAATATAGGAACACAGGGTGTTTTTCTCACAGCGCTAACTCAGTAACTTTGAACACTGTATGCATAAATAATTGTTTATCGCGATAATGTATCGGCGATAACAAAATATATTACAAAAGCGATATCGGTAATCGATAAATCAAAACTATTTTAAGCGATAACGATAATCGGTGATAAATTATCGCCGATAAATAATCTTGATAAATTCCCATCTCTGAATACAAGAGTGGGTATGGTTGCAGCAAATTTGTCGGCTAGCTCTCCACGCAGTCACACTCGTCAAGCAGGAAAGCTGTGTTTGTAAAGTCATTGTTTTGACCCAAATCGGAATCAAACTCGAGTTTGCATCTCCAGTGGCAGACGTTCTTACCACGCGGCCATCTGAGCTGTAACAACGTAAGAAAGAGCATAAAGATGTACTAGTTTGACCGCGGACGTGATTGTGTTTGCATGTAGTAGTATGATCGTTTGCGAAGGCCTACAATTTAGGAAATAGTTACCAGTTTAACAAAAAACCAACTGTGACGTCATAAGTTTCGTGAGAATAAACTGGTTCAACCGCTATTCAATGACGTCACTGCAACTGAACTTTTTCAAACCAGTCAAAACATAAACGACCAATGTATTGCATTAGCTACAAATTTGTGGGCAACTGTTGCCCCGTGATCCATTGTATTAGTTCTGCAATCATTTTAATTACCTGACCAGAAACATTTTCATTGGAATACACCCTGCAAGGTGCATCACCACAAGCTGAAATATCTATGCACATCCAAAAACCTAAAATATGCCCAATCTTATTTTCTTCGAGTAGCCTCTTAGGCCATCACTCCCACCATCAGACACCTCTGTAAGAAACCACAACCTTGATCCAAATATTTACTCAGTAACATTGCCAAGATTATCACAATCCACGAACCGGTTTTCGTTGTTATTGCAACTCATCAGGTGAATGTAGTGAGAACCTTGTTACAAATTAGCCCAAAACAAGTCATTTTAATTAACCTAGCAAAACTATGCTTTAATCATTTTGCTGATACTAAATACTATGCTTTTTTTCAAAAGTTGCGTTTAATTTTGAATTCCGGCACGTTTCAAGGTATATCGTTTTGTCGCTGTAACCTGTTTTTCGGCCATTGTTTTTGTTCCTTGTTTTTGTTTGATGTTTTTCTGGTCGTTAAATAAAATAAACTACTACTACTACTTGCCGATCGCCAGGTTAGCTAGGAGGTTGAAGACACTCTATTGCCACGAGTGGTCTTGACTGCTATTTCCGGGTCGGTCAAATGGGGCACAGTATCGCCAACGGCTTGCCACCGCTGCGATGTTTCTTCGGAGTTATGCTGCCCAACATGCGCCAAGCTGCGGAGATGGGCCTCTTTACTCGTTAAGCTATTGCGTAATATCGCGATTATAACGAAGATTTAACTGTTTTTTGAAACAGGACTTAATTGAGATTCGAACCTATTTCTTAAAAATTAGAACACTTTCATATTGACTGGCCTTTTAAATTGTTTCCCTACCTTGTTCTCAAATGTTTGATTGATAAATTTGTCCTTTTCTTGCAATGATGGCTTGGTAGGGATTTGATCTCTAGCAGATAAATTGTCGAAAAGTATCAAACATCCTCCAGCGACAAGCAACAAACAACCAGAGACAAAGAAACAAACGAAAACACGAATAGAAGTTAACACTCGCGAGTAAGAATTTTCAAACATGGAGCAGTTCAAACAACGACGAATTCTAGGAGCTGGTAACTTATACAAATCTGAAAAATAAGACAGTATGACTTGACGTATTTTTTTAATCACACTTACATGTGGGTCAATGGCTTACCTTGTCCAAACGTCTAATTTGAGTGGGTCAATAGCCCGTAGGTTTTCTGCAATCATAATCAAATTTTCGATGCAGAACCGGCGACAGAGCAGCTGACTTAGGAGGGCCAAACGTTTATCAGGGGGGGCCAAAGTTTGAAATTAAGCACAATAGCCGCTGTCTTCAAAAGATTAAGCTTGTTAATTGGGGGGCCAAGCATTCGATTGGGGGGAGGGGGGGCAGGCTCCTCTTTGGCGCCGGCTCTGTTTCGATGACATAATCATTTTTTTTCAATTTTGACATCAAAATTTTGATTATGACGTAGAAATCTCGTGGACTTTTGACCGAATAAAATTGAACATGTGGACAGGTAACTATCTCCCTAACCCCTCCCTCTTCAGGGCGGGTTAAGAAAGGACTAATGGGGCTATGACCTCACGTCCCCTTAAATTAACCCAGGTCCTCCCGGAAAATTGCATTCTGTAAAAAAACTTCTGCTCTAACGTCGAAATCAGGTCTTCAAAAAAGCGTGGGGCCCCGAAAAATTAGCCGTGCCCCCCATAAGTTGTAATGCGGTCCTTTAACAATACGTGCTTGCAGGGCGACCGTATTTTGGAAGGGCCATTGTGCCATGCCCTTCCCCCCTTTTTTGGACGTCGCCTGTTGGTAAAAAACGGTCAAATGTTGCCGAATGATTGAAATATGCCAGCTCTTTTGATTGCTTTTGCAGTCCATGGCCACCGATTTGAAAATTTCTCGCCACGTCTGTGGAAGTTTGATTGTGAGCAATTTTGTTTTGTTCTTCACACTGCCGCTTTGATGCTGAGCGTCAAGCATGAAACTATGAATATACCAGTTTTAAAATCAATGGTTTGACCTGACTCGGAATCAAACCCGAGTCTACAGTTCCAGAAGCAGACGCTCAATCCACTCGATTCCATTTCTTATCTCTGATTTTGCTTTTGCTTTGTTTCTGGTTATTTTGCTTTTGTCATTATCACTCTTTATAACTGAGCTTTTGATATTACCTGTCCTACTATAAAGTTGACTCTATACCACCGACGACATAACGCTGTCTTTTTGTCGCGCGATGCGTTGATTGTGCTGCGCCAAATCACTCGAATGTCAGGCTTTAAACATAAATCCATTTCCTATCGCGTTCCTGTCGAGCCGACCATTGTTTCACGAAGCGACTTCGACCATTATTATATCGCAATCATGCTTGGGAAATGTGACTTAGCAGTTACTAACATCGCTACAAAGTTAAACTAACCAGCCGATGGGCAAAGTGGTAAGAGATCGCCATCGGAGCGGAAGATCTTGGATTCGATTCCCGGTCCGGTCAAATCGGGCACTATGTCGCTGACGGCTCACCACTGCTGCGATGTTTCTTCGGAGCTGTGTAGCCCAGGCCATGAGCGGTGGAGATAGACCCCGCTTCTCGCTTCACGTTTGGGCGTAACGTCACGAGTATAATGAAAATTTGATTTGATTTTTTTTTTCAACTAATAACTATAATGACTTGATCTTGTTTCGTGTTTTTTCAGTTTCGTTGTCGAACAGCTGAAATAGTCCAGTGGTAAGAAGTTCGTCTCTGGAGCTTGTGACTATTCCGTATTCTATTTTGCTGTTCTTGTGGAAAGCCTTCTGATATGGTTCTTGTGTAGAGTTTCGAGCCCGCTGTCTCTGCGAGCGGTCGAGTTGGCGAGATTGTCGGCAGCGTGGCGTAGTGGTTCGGAGCGTCGTTTTTACGACGATCATGATCGCAAGGTTAATGGTTCCACTCCCAACCTAGTCTCGTTGTTGCGTCCTTGGGTAAGATGCTTCACGATGATTATCTCTGCTTGGTGGAATCTGGCAAGCAGCAAATTAAAGAAGTCAGAAGAAAATTCAACCGGAAAACTTGGAAACAAAGGTAACTCCTAAGCGAGTCTGGATTCGTCCTACGCATAGCGCCTCCGTCGCTTTCTCGTGATAGGAGGATAAAAATGAAGAAATCAAGAGATGTGATACGCGCGGCACGTCTAGCTTGCCTCGAGGCTTGAGTGATTGGGAGCTCAATCTCTTTGAAATCGTTAATCAGTTTTGAACGTTTTTTTTTTTGTGAGTTTAAAATTTGTCCGTTTTGAGTTAATAAAAATTTCAGTTGCTTCTTTCGGAATTGGTGTCAACATCAAATTAGAAAAAGGTGAATGATTAGCTAAAAGCTGTAGACGACGGTTTAATTCCGGATCGGGTCAAACCAATGACTTTAAAATTATATGCTTCCCTGCTTGACGCTCAGCGTTAAAGTGACAGTGTGGAGAACAAGCCGGCAGGTTTACTTGTTGGCCGTGGGGAAGGCACTTAGCGGAATTTTTTATCTTATAGTGGCGGACAAGACAAGGCTGGCAACTTCAAGCGAGCTGGTTGTGGCGCTTCTATCGCTTCGCTTGATAAAAGGATAAACATGCTAGCTATTGAAAAAATAAGCAACAGATAAAGTGCTCAGTTGATGCTATCAAGTTTGATGCCCGTTTGAGTTACATGAAAATCGTTTGAAAAAGGTCTTCTACTATGACACCATAACTGAACCAGCGAGGCTGTTTATTTTGGGCGTTTTTTTGCGATTAGATTTTATTGTAACTTCATCAAAACATTGCCAATCTTGAAAGAATGATTATGCATGAGATCATAATTTCCCCGGTATGCAAAATTCATGGAGGAAATCGTTTGCGATGTAGTATTTCCTTTCCAATTTGCCCACAAAACAGTTCAATCGAGTTGTCAGTTGGTGCTTAAAGAGGTAGTATACCATGCTTAAGTTGTTGATTATAAAGGATAGGTTTGTGTTTGCAATATAAGTAGATGGTTTGTTAATTTCTTTTTTGAAATCGGATTTCAGTGATATTCTGTTGACTTGAATTTTACAAATGGTTTAATTCTAGTGAGATTTGAACACGTTTATCTTTCGGCAAAAGCCATAGGACCTAGCTTGTTTTTTTTACAGTGCAAACATAGAGTGAAGCGACCTGATTAAAGATGCTGCTAACGTGCTGGAAGTCTGGGATTCAATTCCCAGGCCCGTCAAATTGGGCAGTCACCGACAGTTTGCACATCGCTGCGACGTTTTTTCGAAGCTATGTCGCTCGGGCTCTAAAGCTCGGAGATGAAGCCCGCCGCTCGACGCATGCTTCGGCGTAACACTGCGAGTATATTGAAGATTTGATTTTTGATTTTCAAGTGACTAGTGAATAGTGTGAATAATTCAATTTAAGTTTTGTGATCATCTACATCATGTTGGCAATGTGGATTTTTTTCTCTCTGTGTTTTCTTCACGGCATTTCATCGCAAGAAGCTACAATGACCTGTTCCAGAACCAGCGATACCTTCCAACTGGCCTCAACACTGCCTTCAGCCGTGGGGCCTGCTTCTTCGGCGAGCAAACCAGGAAAAAGAGGCCCGAAAGGTCAGAAAGGGGAAATGGGACTGAAGGGGGCTAAGGGGGAAGCACCGCCAGCAGATAGATCATCACGTGATCAAGTCGCAGGTAAACTATGTAAACAACTTTTCAGTTATTCATTTTTACACAATTATTCTTTGCGTTAATAGCTTTGTTGCGACGGCCAGTTTTTTTTTTACTGCAATTGCAGGTTGTGCAAAAAATATTTGCTGTCTCTTGATAAAAGTTGCAAACTTCTTTGCTAAAACAGGGATAAGACGAACAACCAGTGATGGGCACGATAAACCTTTCTGTACTAAAGCGATAACGATAATCGATAATTTCAAAAAAGCCCTGGGCGATACTGATAATTGATAATTCTCAATTTTTTAAAGCGATTTTGGTCATCGATAAATCATCGCCGATGAGTTTTTTCGATAATGGTTGCGGTAAATTTTCGATAGTGTTTGACGTGTTTTCGGTGTTTGACAAAGTTTTTTGTTTGTTAATCACATTGCAAAAATGTTTTTCTAGATTATTCAAAAAAAAAAATAGCAGTTCACGGACTCTGCTGTGGCAGCAAACACAACAAAGGGAGATTTTGTTAAATTACATCAAGACTTTACGAACACGAGCTTTTTTCTTTAACGCCAACTCGCTAACTTTCCACTGTGTGCATAAACAATCGCTTATAGCGATAACAAAATATATTAAAAAAAGCGATATCGGTAATCGATAAATCAAAACTATTTTGAGCGATAACGATAATCGGTAAAAAATTATCGCCCATAAATTATCTCGATAAATGCTCATTTCTGCGAACAACCCTCAGATGGCCGAGTGGTATAGAGCGTCTGTCTCTTGAGCTGTAGACTCAGGTTTGATTCCGAGTCGGGTCAAACCAATGACTTTAAAATTGGTATTCACAGCTGCCCTGCTTGACGCTCAGCATTAAAGGGACAGTGTGGAGAACAAGCCGGCAAGTTTACTTGTTGTGCCGTTGGGAAAAACACGTAGCGGAATTCCCCCATCTTGGTGTGGTAGACAGATGGCTGGCAACTCCTAAGCGAGCTCGTATAGCGCATTGATCGCTTTCTCGTGATAGGAGGATAAATATGCAACTAACTAACTAACCCACCTAATAACCGAATCCGAGGCTATATTTTGAAAGTGATATTGTACCTGTAACAGTGGTTCGAGCACCCCGAGGTATGTTTGGTCTAATGGTTTTGGATGACGAAACAAGATGCTGGCTGAAGTCCCTTACAGTCAGCATCTGACCCAAGCAGTTTGGTGGCCAGGGTGGTAAAAGGATAAACCCTCGGCCTTGGTCCTCCCATCTGTCTTGGAAGAGATGCCCCGCCAAACGACGACGACGAGTGGTTCTCAACCTTTTATGGTCCTCTTCCAGAGACTCTCAACAACAGTGGCCCCAGTTCAACGATAAATGTTTTTGTCAGTGAGCCGATTTCATTCATAGTACAGTAGCCTACCTTCCATCATCCGCTGGCCTTCAGCTTTTAAATAACATTAACAATTCAGTTTTTAAATGCGCTTGCTGCCCTTGGTTATTGTTCCGTGGTCCCATTGGGGGCTAATAGCTTTTGGTTGAGACATCTCTGATCTCTGCGAAGATGTTTCTCCCGTCTACTGTAGTAACCACTTGTAACGTAACATTGGAGCAATTTTTTCAAAAACCAATTTCTAAATCAAAAAAAAGCGTCAAAATACTTTCGCCTGAATTTTTTTGAATTTTATAAGCAAGTCAGTCGTAAAGTATTGCATCATTGCACTTGTCACAACTTTTTTTAGAATTGCAAGCAAATCTGGTGGAACAAGTTCGGATTTCAACGGGACTCTTACGCCAGATTAACGAACTTCGTGAACGTAAGATTTGCTGCACCGTTTGGTGATGTAGAGCAAAAATTTTATAGCTCCCTCGATTCAGCACTTCTTGAAATGGGCTTGCCCTGGATGGCCTAGGTGAGGCTAAAATGTCCCCCTAAGTGTCTTTCCCAACGGCACAAGTAAACTTGCCGGCTTGTTCTCCTCGCTGTCCCTTTGATGCTGAGCGTCAAGCAAGGAAGCTTTGAATGCCAAGTTTAACGTCATTGGTTTGACCCGACTCGGAATCAAACCGAAGTGCACGGCTCCTTGAGGCTTACGCTTTTACCACTCGAACATCTCAGCTGTTAAAGCGCTGGGTTGATTTCGTTTAAATGGGGACTTGCTCCTTCGCTGGGTTGCGTTGAGGTGCAATAATTGAGCAAACAGCAGATCACGTCATCTCCATCGAGGGCATGCTATGGAATGGAATGGAAAATGGTGTGGAATGGAAGGAGAATTTTGATATGGAATTTGGAAGATGCTCAGAATGGAGTGGAAGATTTGAAGAATGGAATGGAAGATTGTCTTCCGTACTAACTACATAAAACAGAAGTGGGTAACCGGCAAAGCACAGCGGGCCACATTGATTGCACAATATTTTCAGCGGGCCGTATTTTCTTTTAATTGTTAAATTTCGCTCTAAAATGGCACAATATTTCGTTGCAAATTTAACAACGTTCATGCTGAGCTGTGGCCCGCATCAGAACTTTAATTGTTAAGTGTACAGCAAAATGGTGGAATATAAAACATCAAGATTTCTTAAAAACTGAGTCACATTCAACCACATGCTATATTTGTTGCATACAAAACGCACAAAAGTCTCTGATTTTACGGTAAAAAACATTCAAAACTTAAGCAGGCCGCAGGTTCCCCACCCCTGACATTGACAGCATAGGCTATATCAAAACTTACTATACAAATTTACAATGTATTACCAAACCAAAATGTGGACAATCAGTCACTTTTCGGTTCTGCGGTGTAAGTTTTTTTCAGCATGTTGTGACGGTATTGTTCTTTTGCGTTAAGCATCAATACATTGTTTACGTCTATGCAGGAATGTAGCCTATTTAGGGGGGCATTGTGCCACACCCCCCTTTTGGACTCCGCCATTTAGTAAAAATGGACAAAACTGATGGTGCCAAGTATCTGAAATACGCCAGACTCTTTTGATGGTTTCTGTAGCTCATTGCTAGGGGCGGATCCATGGGGGTAGGATGAGGGCCGGGTGTATACATCCTCCAACCAGCCATTTTCAACTATGTTTTTGATGCATACAATTTTTTCATACTTTCGAACCTTTTTGAGAGCAATAAACCTTACTCCTTAAGCACGCATAATCGAAAATGTGCGAACAAAATGTATCATATTTGACGAAGCACTCAGAATTAGGGTCAAAAAATTCAAGCAAAATTTGCCTGAAAAATGTTCATAAAGCACTAAAATAGCCATTACAGCATGTACATTGTTCCGCCGAAAAAAAAAAAAAATGTGGAAATTATGCCCCCACCCTTTTAGTTTTTTCGCTACGCCGCTGCGTTTATATGTTTACATGCATATGTTTATTTATTGATATTTTTTGCAATGTAGGGATATTCAACGAATGAGCATGACTAGTTTGACATTGGAAAGCTTATCCTGCAGATAACGCGCATGCCGCATAATTTAACAACAGTGTATTTTTACCATTACGTTAATTACATTAGTATGGAAGAATGAAATGAAATATGGAAAAAAATTTTAGTATGGAATGGATATGAAATGGAAAAAATTTTGCAGTATGGAATATGGAAAAATCGTCTTCCATTCCATTTCATAGCATGCCCTGTCTCCGTCTGCCCATTGCATTGTGCACCTAGAGCAGGAGTCTTCAACCTTTTTTGCACAATCGCCCCTTTTTGTAAAACGTGGGACTAAATCGCCCCCCTGAGCGCATTGATATATTTTTTACACTAAAATCAAGTGAAGAGCATAAAAAGGTCTTCACCAGTGGCACATCCAGGATTTGGCAAAGAGGGGAGCCACAACCGGAGGTGTGGGGGTGAAACCCCCAGCCGTCGAAAGCCAAAGGGGTCTTGGGGCGTAACCTGCAATCGGGTCTGGGGGCGTCGGAGGGCGTAGCCCCCAGCAGCCAACAAATTTTTACGATTTTCACTTAAAAAAAACACTCATTTTAACACACTTGATTTCGATTTCTTTACCTTTATCTTTCTATCACGAAACAGCGTCGAAGACGCAACGCTTAGGACGAATCCAGACTCGCTTAGGAGCAGAGCATGCTATGGAATGGAATGGAATGGAAAATGGTATGGAATGGAAGGAGAATTTTGGTATGGAATATGGAAGATGCTCAGAATGGAATGGAATGGAAGATCGTCTTCCATACTTCCATACTAACTACATAATATTCAAACTTACAACAAATTACGAAGTAATGCCATAAATACTGCATACCAGTACGAGTATGTAGCCTAGCATCCGTGGTAATATCACAGTGTATTGATATATTGCTAATGCTAACAATGGAACCACTCGCTATGCTCAATATCCAGAACAAAAATCACAATTACGTCATAATAAACAAACTTTGAGAAAATTTTAACCTGTGATAATTGACGATACATATCATTGTTAGAGCCTCTCAGATGTGTTAATTGCAGCTCTCTGCTTTTTGCTTTAGCGTTAATTATTTCTTGTCTAAGGCCCTTGCTGTGTTGCAAGTGCTGTGGGCTGAGCTCGAGGTGGTAGCGTGGCCAGGGCCGGCGCAAAGCTATTTGATGCTCTACGCAATCTTTAATTTTGATACCCCCTTGCAATTCGCATACATATTTACCTTTGATAAGTGAGCATTAAAAGCGACAATGTTTTGGAAAAGAAATTTTGATGCTCCCAGAAAGGCATTTGGATGCCCCTGAAGCATGCCTGAAGAAAGATGCCCAAGGCGGCTGCCTATGTTCGCCTAATGGACCCGCTGGCCCAGAGCGTGGCAGTACGATAATTTTTTTACAAGAGAAGTTAATCAAGTCAACTTCCTGATTTTCAACTTCCTGGAAAATCGGAAATTTATCAAAAATTTCTCGAGAATATCGGAGAAATCTCGGAATCCCGAAATTTTTGAGATTCGGAATATTCCCGGGATAATTTTCCGAAACTTAATCGATAATACTTTCTCATTTTAGTTCAATTCAATTTCACTTTTATTCTCGCACGCTTAGAAATTCACGCGAACAAAAACTATAAATTGGTAGTTTATGGAAAACGGATGTTTCGTTTTTCGGAATCTACCAATTTGAAAATTGGATTCAATGGAACTAGAATCAGGATGATTGGTCACTTTTCAGTTGTGCAACGCAAGCTTTTAGCATATTGTAACTGTAGCCTATGTATTGTTCTTTACTTCTTTTGCGTTAAGCGTCTATGCATTTATTGTTTACGTCTATTTTTACGTGCGTGAGTTCATTTATTTGTTTTTTTGCAATATGGAATAGTTCAACGAATCAGTATGACTAGTTTTAGATAGGAAAGCTTATCGCGCAGCTTACGCGCATGGTGGATACTACGCTTACTATGCGTCTTCCTTTTGGAGGACATGTTGTCTTCCTTTCTAACAAAAAATACTTTGTTCTCCGAGGACGTTAAAAAATGCCCGAAGTCCTCTTTTTTGGCATTGGCGGGATCAAGGGGGGAAATGGGGGGACTAGTCCCCTCCCCACTTCTGCTCTGGCCCATTTTTGTAAATAGTGCAAATCCGTTAGTTATTTTCTTGGGTAGGGGGCAGACGTGATCCCCTCCTGGCCTTTTTTTGGTTTTGAAACACGACAAAAATTGTAAAAAGTCACAAGATAAAGTGTCCAGGGAACCCAGAAGTATATAATTTGATCAAAACAGATTTAAAAAGCGCCGAAAACATCTTTTAAATTTAGGTAGTCTTGAAAAAGACTGTTTTTGAACCAAACATTTTCGTCTCGCTCTCTTCAGGGTTCAACGCGAGAGTTAATTGAGAAGGAAAAAGGTGGTCTATATATTATCATCAGCTTCATCGAAAAATCTGCAACAAAAAAGGAAAAAAGGCTCTGATTGGTTGTTTAAAGACAGACGGATTGTGATTGGTCGAATATGGATGAATTTTAGAATCTAACTCAACTATCGGAGAATTTGGAGTGAGTAGACAAATTCCTTTTGACGGCACAGATGTACCTTTGGCTGAAACTATTCAAATTTGTGCTGACACCCTCTACGACGGCGATCTTTCACCTCCGCAGTTTTCCAAAGAAATTTTTATTGAGCTGATGAACATCGCTACTACCTCTGCTGAGTTCAGCTTTAATAACGTTATGTATAAGCAAATTGATGGTGTTGCAATGGGTAGTCCACTCGGGCCTGCACTAGCCAATATCTTCGTTGGCTACCATGAAAATAAGTTGTTTCAAACTATAAACGAGCCCTTTTTCTATACTAGATACGTTGACGATACTTTTTCTATTTTTAGAACAGAAGCGGATGCAGACCAGTTCTTTCTTGCTCTCAATTCATTACACCCAGCTTTGAAATTTACCATGGAAAAAGAAGCCGATCAAGCACTCTCTTTTCTCGACGTGAAAGTTGACAAATCCGAAATACAATTTCAAACATCAGTATACAGAAAACCTACATTCACTGGTCGCTACATGCGTTGGGATTCTTTTGCGCCTTCCAAGCGCAAAACGAACCTAATCGAAACGTTAGTTCATCGAGCCCTCGTAATCTGTTCACCTGGTAAAGTTAAACAAGAACTGGACTGCATTCGCTCCATTCTGAAGAATAATGGTTACCCTGAAACAATAATCAACTCCAGCATTTCCAAGAAAATTTCCCGTTTTCAATTACTGCCCAAAGAAGGACCAAAGAAATGCCCTGTGTATCTAAAACTACCCTGGATTGGCAATATTTCTCGTAAATTCGAAAAACAGGTAAAATCTAACGTTCAAAACTGTTTTAGAGCCGTCGATCCTCGTGTCATTTTCCAAACCAGAAAGATTCTGCCTTCAATCTATAAGGATGCTGTGCCCATCACTCATCAAAGTATGGTCGTATACCAATACGTGTGCCGCTGTGATTGCCGGTACGTGGGTCGCACATCCCTACGACTGCAAGATAGAATCAATCAACACATTCCAAAATCAATTCGAAATAAAGAAAATCCAACCAAAGTTCTTCCCAAACGTAACTGCAAAATTGCTACTCCACTCAATCAGCTAGACTGTGATTCAGCTATTGGTCTACACTTAATCCAACATCCTGATTGCGCCTCTCATTATCATATTGACCAGTTTTCGGTTTTAGCCAAAGCGAGAACAAATTTCCACTTGGGGGCGCTGGAGGCAACTTTCATCAAAACGTTGAAACCTATTCTGTGCCGTCAAAAGGAATTTGTCTACTCACTCCAAATTCTCCGATAGTTGAGTTAGATTCTAAAATTCATCCATATTCGACCAATCACAATCCGTCTGTCTTTAAACAACCAATCAGAGCCTTTTTTCCTTTTTTGTTGCAGATTTTTCGATGAAGCTGATGATAATATATAGACCACCTTTTTCCTTCTCAATTAACTCTCGCGTTGAACCCTGAAGAGAGCGAGACGAAAATGTTTGGTTCAAAAACAGTCTTTTTCAAGACTACCTAAATTTAAAAGATGTTTTCGGCGCTTTTTAAATCTGTTTTGAAATTCTGTACCACCAAAAAGCTTTTCGTATAATTTGATCACAAGGTACTTTACCTTTCGACCGTTACGCTTTTTATATTCTGCCAGTGCCATTGTTTTTTTAACATTTTCGAGATTTTTCAGTTTTCGTTTTCATTCTTTACCGTGAGGCTGTAATAATACACCACATGTTTCACTAAATTTGGTCTATTTGCAGGGTAGATGTTTTTTTTAATCGCTTATTTTTAAGTAGCACACTGTTCTACAAAACCGGGCTACTAGAAGTAGTAGTAGTAGTAGTGGTGTCTTTTATTTCCGCACCGTCAGCACAGTAAAAAGATTACAATAAGAGTAAGGAAATACAACGCTGCACAGGATAAGGGAAGAGGCAACAAAACGATTAACGTTATGGCATGCAGGTAGGAGAAGAGGAGATAACAGAATATAGGAGTGGGCATGGTTGCAACACCCAGGTCGGGAGCAGAAATTTCGAAAAAAAATAAAAGAATAAAGTAAAGGCGATAAAAAACGACGGTCAGACAAGAAAAGACAACAGAAGCATCGTAGCTACCAACACCGCTATGTTATAGTGCAAGGGTAGGAAACATAATGATGGGTGGTCTACTATGGTTATTCGACCTCCAAGCAGCTCGATAAAAAAAAGAAAAAACTAAGCACGATAACGGTAACCGAAGGCAGAGAGCAAAGGCATTGTCAATTTCTGAACAATTATGCTAACTAGCATCCTATTTTTACTTCATAATTCAGTCCCCATTTCTGCGAAAAATCCTCCTGGGTATACGCCAGAATGCAATTAAAATTAATTCTTAAATTTCGAAATTTTCTGGAGGTGGCCCCCTAGACCTTCTTGAAAGAGTCTATATTTTTATAAGTTTTTGTCGCTTATGGTTTTTTCCCGCCACTTATTTTGGGTTCGGCATTTTGCACAGTGAAAACATGTTGTCAAATCATGCTTAGGCCTACACGAAAATTTTGGGTTCAGCCCATAGCCTACTACGGCCCGCGTACGTCATAACCTCCTTTATTGCTGTGCCCTAGAATTTGCACGGATATTCAACTTCTGCGGAAGTGATGACCTTCAAAGTACAGCACCTGTCCTTCTAAGCACAGCACCTGTCCTTCAAAGTACCGCACCTGTCCTTCAAAGTACAGCACCTGTCCTTCAAAGTACAGCACCTGTCCTTCAAAGCACAGCACCTGTCCTTCAAAGTACAGCACCTGTCCTTCAAAGTACAGCACCTGTCCTTCAAAGTACAGCACCTGTCCTTCAAAGTACAGCACCTGTCCTTCAAAGTACAGCACCTGTCCTTCAAAGTACAGCACCTGTCCTTCAAAGTACAGCACCTGTCCTTCTAAGCACAGCACCTGTCCTTCAAAGTACAGCACCTGTCCTTCAAAGTACAGCACCTGTCCTTCAAAGTACAGCACCTGTCCTTCAAAGTACAGCACCTGTCCTTCAAAGTACAGTACCTGTCCTTCAAAGTACAGCACCTGTCCTTCAAAGTACAGCACCTGTCCTTCAAAGTACAGCACCTGTCCTTCAAAGTACCGCACCTGACCTTCTAAGCACAGCACCTGTCCTTCAAAGTACAGCACCTGTCCTTCTAAGCACAGCACCTGTCCTTCAAAGTACAGCACCTGTCCTTCAAAGTACAGCACCTGACCTTCTAAGCACAGCACCTGTCCTTCAAAGTACAGCACCTGTCCTTCTAAGCACAGCACCTGTCCTTCAAAGTACAGCACCTGTCCTTCAAAGTACCGCACCTGACCTTCTAAGCACAGCACCTGTCCTTCAAAGTACAGCACCTGTCCTTCTAAGCACAGCACCTGTCCTTCAAAGTACAGCACCTGTCCTTCAAAGTACAGCACCTGACCTTCTAAGCACAGCACCTGTCCTTCAAAGTACAGCACCTGTCCTTCTAAGCACAGCACCTGTCCTTCAAAGTACAGCACCTGTCCTTCAAAGTACCGCACCTGACCTTCTAAGCACAGCACCTGTCCTTCAAAGTACAGCACCTGTCCTTCTAAGCACAGCACCTGTCCTTCAAAGTACAGCACCTGTCCTTCAAAGTACCGCACCTGACCTTCTAAGCACAGCACCTGTCCTTCAAAGTACAGCACCTGTCCTTCAAAGCACAGCACCTGTCCTTCAAAGTACAGCACCTGTCCTTCAAAGTACAGCACCTGTCCTTCAAAGTACAGCACCTGTCCTTCAAAGTACCGCACCTGTCCTTCAAAGTACAGTACCTGTCCTTCAAAGTACAGCACCTGTCCTTCAAAGTACAGCACCTGTCCTTCAAAGTACAGCACCTGTCCTTCAAAGTACAGCACCTGTCCTTCAAAGTACAGCACCTGTCCTTCAAAGTACAGCACCTGTCCTTCTAAGCACAGCACCTGTCCTTCAAAGTACAGCACCTGTCCTTCAAAGTACAGCACCTGTCCTTCAAAGGACAGCACCTGTCCTTCAAAGTACCGCACCTGTCCTTCAAAGTACAGTACCTGTCCTTCAAAGTACAGCACCTGTCCTTCAAAGTACAGCACCTGTCCTTCAAAGTACAGCACCTGTCCTTCAAAGTACCGCACCTGACCTTCTAAGCACAGCACCTGTCCTTCAAAGTACAGCACCTGTCCTTCAAAGTACAGCACCTGTCCTTCTAAGCACAGCACCTGTCCTTCAAAGTACAGCACCTGTCCTTCAAAGTACAGCACCTGTCCTTCAAAGTACAGCACCTGTCCTTCAAAGTACAGCACCTGTCCTTCAAAGTACAGCACCTGTCCTTCAAAGTACAGCACCTGTCCTTCAAAGTACAGCACCTGTCCTTCAAAGTACAGCACCTGTCCTTCAAAGTACCGCACCTGACCTTCTAAGCACAGCACCTGTCCTTCAAAGTACAGCACCTGTCCTTCAAAGTACAGCACCTGTCCTTCAAAGTACAGCACCTGTCCTTCAAAGTACAGCACCTGTCCTTCAAAGTACAGCACCTGTCCTTCAAAGTACAGCACCTGTCCTTCAAAGTACAGCACCTGTCCTTCAAAGGACAGCACCTGTCCTTCAAAGTACAGCACCTGTCCTTCAAAGTACAGCACCTGTCCTTCAAAGGACAGCACCTGTCCTTCAAAGTACAGCACCTGTCCTTCAAAGTACCGCACCTGTCCTTCAAAGTACAGCACCTGTCCTTCAAAGTACAGCACCTGTCCTTCAAAGTACAGCACCTGTCCTTCAAAGTACAGCACCTGTCCTTCAAAGTACAGCACCTGTCCTTCAAAGTACAGCACCTGTCCTTCAAAGTACAGCACCTGTCCTTCTAAGCACAGCACCTGTCCTTCTAAGCACAGCACCTGTCCTTCAAAGGTCAGCACCTGTCCTTCTGAAGGACAGGTCCTTCTGAAGGACAGGTGCTCAAGCCCCCCCTGAACTTTTTTTAGCCCCCCATGAACCATTTGAGCCCCCCCTGACAATTGAAAAAATTATGCACTGAGTGCGACGGGATTAATGCTCGCAACGTACATACGTAATGAAGCAAATATTTTTTAAAGTGCTTTTAACCAACGAAGAATCACTATTCTTTTAAAAATCAATCAGTTATTATTCACTTGGTCAACGTAAAATTTGGTGAAATTTTCAATGTTTGAAGTTCATTTGTAACCGTGTTTTATATCAGCGTTTGCAAACCTTTACAGCAGTCATGCACGATGAACCAGCAGAAGCATAATGGCTGCCAATTCTTGTAGCTGCCAAACACTTTACGCCAAACTACTCTGAATGCTCGAATGAAAGTCGCTACTGATCATGGGAATTACGTAAATCGTAAACGAAAATGCGGTGAAGTGTAAAAAAACGGTTCTCAATCCTTCAGATGTTCCGAATTCCACCAAAATTTTTGTGAAGAGCTAAAAAAAAGGTCTTCACGGCCCGGACGCGTTACATGAACTGGGAATGTTGGTGGCCAACCTGATTTGTGTACATGCCAAATTGACCCGCGATCGACAGCCAAGCATCCAAAGATCGACCGGTACATCGCGATCGACTGGTTGAGCACCCTTAATCAAGCTTATATGAGCTAGTGCAAGTTCTCTTCTGGTTGAGTTTTTTTAATGGTTTTGAATTTTTTCTACCAACCCAATGAAGCGGCTAAATCACTACTAAACTGGCACCGATGATGAGTAGGCTACTCGATTTGAGGGGGATGCCATCCCCCCTGAAAACAACACCATCCCCCCATAAAACATTTTAGCGTAAACCATTCCCTTACAACTATAATGACCATCTCTTTTTAGGTCTGCGTGAAAAGTTGTAGCCTACCATCCCCCCATAAGTGTTTTCACAACTCGAGCACTGGCGATGATTGTTACTAAAATTGAGCTAGTACGCCTACCTAAATACCTATATTTACACATCTCATTATGTTAAAAAATGGTTCACTGCTTTATTTTGATCGTGTGTTTTTTGTTATTTTAATCCTCAGTGGGGCATTGTTTGTTGCATGTAACTCTGATCAGCAAAGCAAAAGTTAGATCGGACAAATTTTGTTTGCCTACTTTTCGGTTTTGTCATTGAGGTATTTGCATTTTACAAATACATGAGAAGTAATTCGAGCATGGTTAGAAAAGCCTAATGGTAGTAAGCAATCTTGTTTTCCATGATAAAAAATTATCCTGAAAAAATTCCGGTCACTTGAGCGGGCATGCAATTGATGTTTATCAAAATAGGTCTGCTGAGTGTCCTGCTCTTAAAACGTGCGTTCGAAAAAAGGGGGGTCTGGGGGGCTTCGCCCCCCAGACGTTGACACGATCTTACTATTTTGAGCCCCCCCTGTCCAAAAAACGTTCCCGCGCCACTGCTAAACTGTGGTATAATTTGCTGGTAGTGTATTTACCACTACGTTAAATTACATTAGTATGGAAGAATGGAATGGAATATGGAATAAAATTTTAGTATCGAATGGAATATGGAATGGAAAATTTTTAGTATGGAATGGAAGAAATTTTGCAGTATGGAAAATGGAAAAATCGTCTTCCATTCCATTCCACAGCATGCCCTGCTTAGTAGTTGCTTTTGTTTCCGAGTTTTCCGTTTGAATTTTGCTTTTGACTTCTTTAATTTGCTACTTGCTAGATTCCACCACGCACAGTAAATCATAGTGAAGCATCTTATCCAAGAACGCAACAACGAGACTAGGTTGGGAGTTGAACCATTAACCGTGCGATCATGGTCGTTGTAAAAACGACGTTCTAGTCTATACCACTGCGCCACGCTGCCGACAAAGGGCATGCAGTGAGTGCAGTCATTATGGACGATGCAAAAACATTTTTTCATCTGATGTCTAAAAGCAGAAGCTTGACTAAAATAAGTGAAAGAAGGCTGCAACCATTAGGCCTATTAGTTTGAGAAATTATAGACTGAAATTAGGTTTTAGCATCTTGTTACAGGGTCAAAGGGGGGCATGGCACCGTGTCCCCCCTGCGTGTGCCTATGGTCTTCACGTCTGCAGAGCTCCATTTTTCCACTAAAATCTGGTAAAGAGCATCCGCAGAGCTTCTTTAGGAAGATCATTGCATATGTTGTTGGCAATTCTGAAATCCCCCCCTAACAAGCAAAATCGCCCCCCAATTTCAATAATTGTTTCAATCGCCCTTCTTAAGGTCGACATCGCCCCCGTTGAAGAACCATAATCTAGAGGAATGCGTAATCAGCCTCTCCTGGATGACGATACCAAGAGCTGGCTAAGCAACATCACTGCTAGATTCTGATTCGGTTCTAGGCAACAACCTGGGTGGTAAAAAGATAGACCCTTAGTCCATTGGCCTCAATGTTATTTTTACTTGATGCGGAGTTGATGCTCGGCCAAATACAGACAATGGAGCAAAAAAGTGTTGGATTAAATAATTTCCTTTTGCAGGTTTGCTCGCCACTCCCGAATCTGGTTGGTTTAACGGATTGAACGGATTTCAATACAAGTTGACTCCAGACAGACAAAGCTGGGAATCCAGTCGCAGTGTATGTCAGTCGATGAGCGGTGATTTGGCAATCAGAGGAGTACAAGATCTAACCAGAAAGTAAAGCTGAGTTTGTAATTTTAATCATCGCTACTTTTTTGCACTTTTGGCGCTCACAAACTTGACTCTTTTATCGTCATGATATGAGTTTGATTGGTTATGTGCGGTCTGTTTGCAAGTGTTTTTAGGCAAACTGGCCGCCATGGCGGGCAAATGGCTTGGCTCCATTGCATATTGTGCGGCGATCTCGCTTGTATTTTAATCAAGATCAATTAATTCGAGATCAAATACTGTAACTTCAAGTTCAAGTTTTTATTTTTAATTTTGCTAGTTCGAGTTCAGTGGTTTTTCCCGAGTTTATACTAAGTTCAAGCGATTTTTATCAAGTTTAGGATAAGTTCAAAGCTCAAAAAACCTTTTTCGAGATAAAGTTCGACTTCGGCAAAAAAACTGAAACCAGCAAGTTCAAATTCGCAGCCCTGACAGTGCTCATTTAATTTTTCTTATGCAAGAAATTGGTCGAAGGGCTAGACGCTGCAACTGTCTCGCCCGGTAATTCCGCCCTTTCATTACTTAAAGGCGGGACCACCCCAATACAAGTGCCTTTTTCAAAAGCACTATACAAGAACACTTGCCGGCTTTTGAGTGAATCGACTGTTAAAGTTGTGAACTCCAGTGTTTGAGTAGTTGGTTTGACTTGTAATCGAAACTTACGTCAACCGAACAGCTCAAAAAATTAGCAATGCAGCAGCTCACGCGTAAAACCATAAAAAAAAACAAACACTTAAGTATAAAGTGGCACTGTAACACTGTCTTACTGTAACACTGGCATTTTGTTTTTTTGTTTCTAGAGCAATAGCTGAGAATTTATCACTCAGCTCATTTGCTTGGGTGGGATTAAGTGATTTGGAAGAGGAAGCGAGTTTTAAATGGATTGATGGAAGTAATTCTACTTCGGAAAATACTCCCTGGAATGAAAATGAACCAAATGGAGGAACAAATGAAAATTGTGGGGAAATGGGTCCAGTCTTAGGAAGAGTAAAATTCAATGATCTTTCTTGTTCTAGCTTACGCCAAGGAATCTGCGAAAAAACTTTATCTTTGTAAAACTTTCACGAAGCATGCACGCGAAGCCGGATTAACCATTAAGCAAACTAGGTATGTGCCTTGAGGCCACGAAAAAATACAAGCCAATTTTCTCAGGAAAACAATTAAATTTGAGCTATGGAAAACATAAAACAATTTTTTTATGAATTTTTCACTAATTAAAATGGCGGTTATGTGTTTTCAAAGTAGTAAAACTCTGGTGAAACTGTGTTGATACTGGTCCTAACGCCATTGATCAACCGTCAAAACTAGGGTTTCTTATAACATAGACTTAACCTTGCAAGTGTAGACAATTGTATATCCATTTAGAGATAGCATAATGTTACTCATTGTTTGCTTATGGCGTCATTAATCATTTTCTTTTGTTTTGTAAAACAATAAATTTTCGATTCATATGCAAGTTTTGGCAGATCAGCTTGGATTGGCCTCAAACTGTTCATTAGCCTTGTAACAGAAGGTTACATAGTATTTTGACTCATAGGCGTAGCCAGGGGGGAACCACGGGGGCCATGCCCCCCCAATTTATTTTGGACAAAAACTAGGATCTTGGCAGAGCCGGCGCCAAGGGGGCCAGGGGGGCCTGGTCCCCCAATCGACATGCTTGGGCCCCCAATCAAAAGCTTACTCTTTTGAAAACAGCGGTTTTTGTGCTTAATTTCAAACTTTGACCCCTCCTCCCCATCCGCTGATGAACGCTTGGCCCCCTAAGTCGACTGTTCGATTGCCGGCTCTGGATCTTGGTAATTAGGATAAATACTTGTCATTGCGAGTTGTTTGCTTGCTGGGATTTTAATAAGTGGGCTTACATCGAAGAAATACAATACAACTTTGTTTTTTGCGCTGGCCAGAGTTATGATGGCGCAGCAGCTGCAATGGCCAGCGAACAGTCAGGCGTCACTTCAATTATTTAAAACAAATCTCCTTTGGCGTATTATTTTCACTGAGCTATGCATTGCTTAAATTTGAGCGCTTCTGCTTCTGTAAAACTTTCAGCAATGTAAAATCCTGAAAACGTTGCACGAAAAGTGGTTAAAATGTAAACCAGTGCTCCGCAACCTTATCTTACTCACAGCACACTAAAACCATGTCCAAATTTTTGCGGCACACCTCAGCAAAAAAGCGAAGAAAATTTACACATCAAATCACTGTAGCTACAGTTCAATGGGATCAGCAGTTCAATGGGATGCTTGAGGTTGTCGTAACGAGCTCAATCGCTGCATGTTGAGCTCTATATTTGAAATGGCAACTCGAATTTCCCGATCAATTTCTTTCAAGCATGATCGTTTGTCATTTTTGATCAACACCAACGTCGAAAAACTTTGTTTACACAAATATGTGGTGCAGAACTGGAGAAGAATTTCGAGAGCTTTTTCCGAAATTTGCCTATATTCTTTTCCAACAGCTATGCAAAATTCATCGAGAGTAATATCACGGAATTTCAATCGCAGTGTTTTGTCATTTCGCAGTTCAAGAAAGTTTTCTTTAATAGGCAATGATAATTTTTGCGTTGAAATTTCAGCATTAACAGAAAAAGGATTTCGGATCCAATCATATTGTTACGAGTTAATTGCAAAAAATAATGGTCATACTTTCGATGTAACAAAGCCAAATGCTTTGTTACATCAAATCCGTAAGAAAATTGCAGCAGTGGGCAACTGGGCGTTGGCAGTCGCAGGACTCGACCCAAACGTGATCGCATTGGTCGTGGCGTATCGTAACGAACTCAGTGTGCAGCCGCCTTAACGTTGTTCAAGGTTGCTAGCACTTCAAAATTAAGCAAAGCTAGTTGTAATATCAGCTTCCAGCTTGCGTGAGAAGAAAAATCAAACAAAAGCGGTTTCCTGAGATTAGTCAAAGGTTAGCACAACGGGATCGACGCGTCGAGTGAAAGCTGGAATTTTTGATGTTTATGCTTCCAAGACTAAGTGAATAATTCGTAATTGGCAATAAAACGCTCCTTATCATCAAGAATGCGGGGAAATCTAGATACATTTAAGAAAAAGGTTCGGTTGCTAACAACAATAATCTGTTGTACAACGTGCTGGTCTCTTGGTAGTTATGCAATACGAGAAAAATGTGGAGATTAATTAAAGTGATGATAATCCTTACGCTACTAAGCGAAACTTCAAAAAGATCTTTTGAGATAGATCGGTGCAATTCTGAAATAAATCGGGAAGCCATATACACTCTTTTCATTTTTTTTTTCAGTTTAGTGGTTCAAAATATAATTATTCCGCGGCACACCTAGGATCGCCTCGCGGCACACCGGTTGCGGAGCACTGATGTAGACCTTAGTGTGAAGAAAACAGCGTGGTGGAAATCCTGCATCAAAGAAGATGTCTCTTTTCCAGGAGAAAAAGAAGTTATCTAGTTGGCTTAGGCTTATGTGAAATCCGGTTTGTAGAACGCCATGTATCGATACCGGTGAAGCACTCAAAATCAGGGGCAAAAACTTTTAATAAAGTTTGCCCGAAAACTGTTCAAAATGCACTAAAACGGCCTTTACAAACGTGGATTTTCAAAAAATTTCCGGGGAGCATTCCCCGGACCCTCTGGAGACTTTTTTGTTCTTCACCTTGCTTCTAATTAATTCTGCAAGAAAAAAACTTCGCTTAAAAAATGTCGAACTTTGGGGCCCCAAACTGTTGATTACGCCTCAGACATGAAAAATTTTCAAAGGGCTTATTCACGATCTTTTCCGCGTCAGGGGCTGGCGAAAAGCGGGGAAAAGCGACGACAAATGGACTTGTGAGCGTAATTTCGTCAATGGACTTAAGCATTGAACTTGAATCAAGCATTGAACTTGAATCAAAACTTGATAAACTTTGATTTCGATCTCACCTGATGCGCTGACCCCTTACTAACTTAGTAAGCTTATCTATGTTACACGCACAGTATCTCGTCGCTTTCTAATTTTCAACAAGTAAAATAAAGTAGGCCTACGCGGTCATAAATGATCATAAAGTAGTATGTCTGGCAGGAGCGTATTTAGGAGAGCATTGTGCCATGCCTCCCTCCCCATAGGTGGGCACAAATCGCTAATCCGCTATTTTGCGAAGCTAATTTTTTCACTAGCGGATTAGTTGTTCAGTTAACTTTTAAAAATGTTTGCGGACTGGTTATCGAAGCTAATTTTTTCAGCTAATCCGCTAATCCGCTACAATAATTAGAATAGTTGCTAACGTGGTTTTAAACGAATGCATTTAAGTAGCCATATTTTCCCGTTTTTTGTGCCAGAGAAATATCTACCGGTACTCTTTTAGCTAGGCGCTGAGATCAAGCAATAATAACTCCGTCAATGACATCATAATGCTGAGCTTGCGCAATCACTGTATCGCCATGCAGGCGCTAAGAGGTTATAGACCAGTTCAACAGCTGCAGGGGTTGGCATACCGTTACTAGATACCAATAATCAAGTATATTGCGACCTACTATGAGTAGCGTACTACGTCAAAAACCTTCGGCGAAAAGTGATTTCTGCCGGGGCAGATTGGATGCGTTTGGCCGTAATAATGGGGGCCGAAAGACCCCCCAAAAAACGCTAACATACCTTTTTTAGGTACCTCATGAAACCTAGTGAAAACGAAAGCTTACATCGACCAGATCACAAAATGGTACATACATAAAAATTTTTTCGGCTGCATTATCCCCGCATAGTCCCCCAAAGTTCAAGGGATGACGTCACAAAGGTATGCTAGCGTACCTTTTCTAGGTATCACATGAAACTTAGTGCTAACGAAAGTTTACATTGCACTGATTACGAAATGTTATGTGACAGAAATATTTTCAGCTGCTCTACCCCCGGCAGAATCCCCCAAAGTTTGATGGATGACGTCATAACAAAATATTTTGAACAACTATCGCGTGAAACTTAGCGCAAACGAAAGTTTACATTGTACTGATTACGAAATGGAATGTGACAGAATTTTTTCGGCTGCTTTACCCCTGGCGGAAGCCCCCAAATTTTATTTATGACGTCATAATCCAAAATGACGTCATAATTCAAACTTTGGGGCCGCTTGCCGAAGGTAAAGCAGCCGGAAAATTTCTGTCACATATCATTTCGTAATCGGTGCAATGTAAGCTTCGTTTGCTCTGAGTTTCATGCGATTCTGAGCCAAAATATTTTCGATGTGACGTCATAATTCAAACCTTGGAAGCTTCTGCCGGGGGTAAAGCACCCGAAAAAATTTCTGTCACATACCATTTCGTAATCTGTGCAATGTAAGCTTTCGTTTGCTCTAAGTTTCATGTGGTAAGCTTTCGTTTGCACTAAGTTTCATGTGGTACCTAGAAAAGGTACGCTAGCATACCTTTGTGACGTCATCACTCGAATTTTGGGGGACTCTGTCGGGGGTAATGCAACCGAAAAAATTTTTGTCACATACCATTTCGTAATCAGTGCAATGTGAGCTTCGTTTGCACAGAGTTTTATGCGATTCTTAGTCAAAATATTTTCGATGTGACGTCATAATTCAAACTTTGGGGGATTCTGCCGGGGGTAAAGCAGCTGAAAATATTTCTGTCACATAACATTTCGTAATCTGTGCGCTGTAAGCTTTCGTTTTCTCTAAGTTTCATGTGGTACCTAGAAAAGGTACGCTAGCATACCTTTGTGACGTCATCACTCGAATTATGAGGGATTCTGTTCGCGGTAATGCAGCCGAAAAAATTTCTGTCATATTCCATTTCGTGATCTGGTCGATGTAAGCTTTCGTTTTCACTAGGTTTCATGAGGTACCTAGAAAAGGTATGCTAGCGTTTTTGGAGGGGTCTTTCGGCCCCCATTATTGCGGCCAAACGCATCCAATCTGCCCCGGCAGAAATCACTTTTCGCCGAAGGTTTTTGACGTTGTAGGTCGCAATATACTTGGTTAATGGTACCTAGAAAAGGTATGCTAACCCCTCTCAGCTGCCGGTCTATCAGCGTTGCATTTCGCAAAGGTGCAATAGTCAGACATGGTCAGATTGGTCAGACCGACGCTTATTTTAGTAGGCCAACTGTGCTTATTTCCCTGCTTTACGTATTTCGGCAATGTGCTTATTTCAGTACTGTGGTAATTTCGCTGCCGAGTTTATTTCAATGCTGTAAGTTCTTTCAGCGTGTGCCCAAAACCTCGACAATACACCGTGCTATTAAATAAACTTTCGGAAATTGCGTTGATACGATAATGCTCAGATTTGGCTGATCAACTAAAAAACGTGACATTAAAATGATTGCTACAAGTTACAAAGTTGATTTTTCGTTGTTTTTGTTTCACATTATAATTTTATGATTAATTAGCGGACTAACGTTAGCTTCCGCTAACGAAAAATTCGTGTTATCGGATTAGCGTTAGTGAAGCTAATGTTTTTGATTATCGGACTAGCTGTTAGCGGAGCTAATTTTTGCGTTAGCTTAGTTGTGCCACCTATGCTCCCCCCCCCCCCCCCCTTTGACTCTGCCTTTTAGTAAAAAAGAATAAAACTGGCGGTGGCAAGTGACTGAAATATGCCAGACTCTGTTGATGGTTTCTATAGCTTATGTCCAGGGGGGGATCCAGGGGGTTGGATTGAGGGGTATGCATCCTCCCACCAGACATTTTAAAAATGTTTTTGATGTATAAAATTTTTCCATAATTTCGAACGTTTTTCGATAGCGGTAACTTCCTGTAAGCCTTACGCCTTAAGCACGCATAAGCGAAAATGTGCGAACAAAATGCATCATATTTGGCGAAGCACTCAGAAATAGGGCCAAAAGATTTAAACAGAATTTGCGTGAATATTATTCAAAAAGCACTAAAATAGCCATTACAGCAAGAGAATTTACAAAATTATTCCGGGCGAGCATGCCCTCGGACATCCCTGGAACTTTTCTTGTTTCTCAGTCAGCTTAAAATTAGCCTAGTTTTGCCGAAAAAATATGCTTGAAAAAAACTTTGGAAATTATGTCCCCCTCCTTTTTAAATTTCTCGCTACGCCCCTGGTGTCTGGGTCAACAGCGTAGTGTGTGACAATTACTTGGTAAAAATTTATTACCAAGTGGCTCTTTTAGAGAAAAAGTTAAATTTTTTTGCATAATTTAGCGATAGCTTACGACTTGGACGGAAATTCCACAAAATTTATGTTTTCATCGATATGAGGGAAATAGGCTGCATTGCTGCTATAAATAAATGAACTCAGATTTAACAGTTACAAAATTTGGCCACCCCCTTCATTTTTTTTCTGGCTATGCCCTTGCATAGGAGGAAAAAATGTAACGACGGTACAAGAAAAGAGAAGAGGCAAAAAGATGATTGAAGTTATGTCGTGCACGAAGGAGAAGAGTTAAAAGACAAGAGAGGGCATAGTTTTAACACTCAGGAAATTGCTGGCGGAATCTCTGGTGGCGCAAAACTGCCAATTTCATCATGGCCTGGTGGTTCATGTTTAATGACGATTGTGATAAAAAGAACAGGTGAGTTATTCTAGTGTAGTTATAAGTAGAGTTGAGTTTGGTGAGATAACAGCAAATGTAAGCTCTTTTTATAAAATATGGCTGAGCATTGAGCAGTGACACAATGTGCGGTAGACTCAGACTGAATAAATGTTTTCCAATTATGTCTTCAATTTGTAGCATCGCACGCTAATGAGCTGGCTGCTTAATTGGTACCATCAATCTTTTAATATTCCCCAGCAGTTGATTAATAAAGACATCGGAAACTTGAATACAACACGCCCGGGTGCAAAAGCGCTTCGGATTTCCGATATGAAAGTCATTCCTTCCGTTTTGGCTACAGTCCGTACAAGTTTTGCCTAAACAAGGCAAAATTATGTGTACTGTTCGAGCAAAATGGATGGCTGATAAACTAGTTTTGGACTGTTCCAAATCATAGTCCAACCGAAACCTCAATTCAGCACAAATTTGGTGACCTTATGAACACTACAAACTCACATCACTCAGAGCTAATTTGCTGATACGTGCTGCAGTCGTGGTTATTGTAAGAAAACCGCAACTGGCTTGCCAACTCTAAAGTGCCCGGGCGAAGCGCAAAGACCATCACTTCCTCTTTCAAATAAGACATAAAAACACTCACGTTCTTCCAATATCTTCAGCTTTCGTGAAGTTAATAGAGGAAATAAAAACTTACCGAGGTAAAATCAACTTCAATAATATAACATAAACGTAGCAGCGTCTTCAAACTCAAATACTGAAAAGAACTATAAAGTGAGCAAACCGAAGCGTATGTAAAGAGGAGGTTTATGAAAAGCAAGGCGCAAGTGTAATTAAGATATGCTAAGGTGTGGCGAACAGCGTTGCCACGCAGATCAATTTCAGTAAGATCAAAATTCATCGTAAATTACATCAAACTCTTGGTCAAAACATCAAGCGCAAATCAGACAACAATTTGCCAAAAAAGGACCAAAAAAACACAAAAATTACCATGTTTATTCGCACCGTTTGTTGTAAAAATTTACAATAGCTACCCGTACTTTTCAAATTATTTAATACTAATCACGACTCTACAAATTACCGGTAGGCTACTGCTAGCTGCTAATATGCAATAAGTATGCAATTACGTAGTAGCCTATGGCATCACTCTGCAGTACCGTACCGGTTCGGTATAGCCTATTTTCATCTGCTCTTGAAACTAGAACAGCTTTTTTAAATGCATTACAGCTAGAGCCGGATTTAGGGGAGAGCCCAAGGGGCACCCACCATTCACCACAAGTTACTTGTGTGGAAGCGGTATATTTACAAACAGCTTCCGCTTCCACACCTATCGCTTCCGCTTCTAAAAAAATTCATCGAAATTTTGCTAAAAATACGACCAGCGCGTTGGTACTGGTAGCCGATAGCGTAAACCGTATCTTTTTTGCAACACGCTGAAAGCTCTTGATCGAACTTTACCAAGCGTTTTTTTAAAGATAATTTTTTTTTACAAAAAGCAAACAAAAGTGTAAAGGAATAATTGAGTCACAATCCTGGGAGTCTTTTACAACAACTTTGCAACAAAACTTACTCTTTTCATTAGGAAAATGTTGATACACAGCACTCAGTGGCATGGCAAGAATTTTGAAAGGGTGGGAGCCGGAAGGGGCATAATTTCCACATTGTGTTCAAGCGTATTTTTTTCAGCAGAACTAATTTGAAGCTCATTGAGAAACAAGAAAAGGTTTTGGGGGTTCCGGGGGCATGCTCCCCCGAACAAATTTTTGAAAACGCACATGATCTAATGGCTGTTTTAGTGCTCTTCGAAAAATTTTAGCCGAATTTTGTTTAAATGTTTTGACCCTAATTTTGAGTGCTTCGCCAAATATGATGCATTTTGTTCGCGCATTTTTGATTTATGCGTGCTTAAGGCGTAAGGCTTATTGCTATCGAGGAGGTTCGAAATTATGGAAAAATTGTATACATCAAAAACATTTTCCGAAACGGCTGGTGGGAGGAGGCATACCCCTCATCCTACCCCCCTAAGTCCGTCTCTGGCCATAAGCTACAAAAATCATCAAAAGAGTCTGGTATATTTCAGTCACTTGGCACCATTAATTTTGTTATTCTTTTACTAAAAGACAAAGTTAAGAAGAGAGAACCGGGAAGGGGGGGATGGCACAACGCCCCCCCTTCATACTCTCCTGACAGCACTCCATCTATTTCGTGACATGGTTATAATAGAAAAAGAGTCACGTATTGCTTTTAGCGCTTTTTAAAACTTGAAGAAAACTGAAAGAAAAAGCGATTTTACTTTAGTACTATCTGAAAGTTAAGCGAAGAGTAATGGCGTATAGTGAGATTTGGCATCCATGCGAAGCTGGCTTTGCAAAATAATGTCTAATAAATTGAATAAAATATAATATCTAATAAGTTATTTACAGCATGCTTTTTTGAATGATGTGTAAGCGGAAGCGGCATATTTTTCGCGCTTCCGCTTCCATCAAAATATGACTGCTTTCACCGCTTCCAGCTTTCGCCCCGCTTCCACATCCCTGCTTCTACATTTGTGTAGTGCTGGGCAAAACAACAATATTGTCTTGTAACAAGCTGAATTGGTCAAGACGCATCGTTACTGCAAAAGCCAGGAGTGGATCGGCATGCGATAATTTCGCAATCAGCTTGACAAAACAATCATTTTTAGTCATGATTTTACTTTCTGTTTATGGTAGCCCAGTTCGTTTGCTCGTTTGCTTATAGGCCAACAATATAGAGACGAATTATCAGTGTTTCAAAAGATTTATCATAATTAGTTTTGAAGGCAGAATGGTGCCAGTTTGGCAGGATAAAGTCACAGTAGTGTTAGTTGGCATAAAAAGGAAAAGAGATGTAGCCGTGTTAGTCATTGCGAATATTGAATCAAGCAGATAAATTGGCACGTTATATAGTTAACGAAAATACTAGTTAGGCCTAATTGCACGAGTTTAACAATTAAACACTGGCCTCTTCAGGTGCTGCAAAATAACAATAAAAAGTCAGTAAACTATTAGCGGCCACCTAAGTTTATGCTAGCACAAAAAGAAGCAAGGGAATGAGCCTGCGCATTTCTTCTCTAAGTATCTTCTATTATCTTCTTTAAGTATTTGTGACAAGAGAGGCTCAACAACCGTAATTATCAAGCAACAAGTCCAGCCAATTACTTACGTAAGATAGGTAGAGGCAACGTCAGCAGAAGAAAAACTAAGCAGTAAAAATACGGATTAAAACGAGAGGAGCTGCTTCCTGTTTAAAAACGAGAACAACATGAGAAGCAAGCGATTTAGAACAGAAAATAGTTGACTTAATCAGCTAATGCTATAGACTACCGTACCAACTGAGTAACACGGCGCAGCAGGCCTACTTGTTATAAAATTTTGATCTGGATTCCCATGAATCATGGATAAAAATATGCTTTACGACACATAAATTTTAATCACAGGTTGGCGTCGTAGCTATAAAATTAGTGAACCAACAATTCACACATCGGTATAAACAGGAAAGCTGATTACAACTTCAATTCCACAGCAAGTTTGCTTTTACATGCCTTGTTTAGGCGCTATGAAAGCGGTGGTGCTTCATTTGACTTCTTTTGACGGGAAAATAAAAATGTGGTCGACCGTCGATAGTAATCAGTAGTCGAATGTCAGTAGCAGGGGCGGATCCAGAAAGTTTTAGTGGGGGGGATGTGATATTAAATTAGGTTGAATAATCAACCAAATACAAAGGCGTTTAGACCCGGAAACGGGCGTAAATAAGCCCTTTTAAAATGTTTCATGTCAGAAGCGTATTCAGAATTTTTTTCAGGGAGTGGGCACCAAATTTCGTCACTTTTTCAAGCTCAGTTTTTTTCCGACAGAGTTAATTTTATGCAACTTAAGTAACAAAAACGACTCTAGGGGGGTCCGGGGGCATGTTCCCTCGGAAAAATTTTGAAAATTTGCATACTGTAATGGTCATTTTAGCGCTTTTCGAACAATTTTCAGGCAAAGTTTGTTCATATTTTTGGCCCCTAACTTTGAGCCCTTCATCAAATATGATGCATTTTGTACGTACAGTTTCGATTATGCGTGCTTAAGGCGACGAAGGTTTATTGCTATGAACAGGGGTGTAAATTAAGCATTGGAGAAGATGACTTAGCAAAAACGACCATTTTTCGCCATTTTTTGATATTGGTGGGGATGATTTAGCAAAATTGACACGTCTGCACATGTCAAATTTTTTGCCCAAAATGAAGTGAAGACCAAAAATAAAGGTCACAACGTTCCCAGATGCCCAATTTTTTGCCCAAAATGAAGTGAAGACCAAAAAAAAGGTCATCACGTTCGCTGATGCCCAGTTTTGGGACATGAAAATATTGGGGGGATGCTACCGGATTATTGGGGGGGATACGTTCCTCCATGGATTTGCACCCATGGTTATGAAGAGGTTCGAAATTCTAGAAAACTTTATTTATTCAAAGCATTGTTGAAAATGGCCGGTGGGGGGCATGCATCCCCCACATCCCTCCCCCTGGATCCGCCCCTGGTTAGTAGATGGTCGGAAACTTTGCAGCAAGAAAAGCGAGAAACGACAGCGACATAGCCTAGCGGTACCGCCCGCAGGTGACAGATCCTACGTGACGGGTTCGATTCGCGGCTGGAGCCGATTGCATTTGACATACTACCGGCGGTTGCTGACACGAAGAGAGCAAACTCACTTCGCAGTTACCTTCAATTACTGTTGAGTTTTCGGTTCAATGTAATTTGAAAATAACCTTAATAGTTACGTTTGAAAGTTTTCTGTAGGCCTAATGGTTGGTTTAGTTTTTCGTTCGTTTAGGTAAGGGCACAGTATTTCGGAGCGCACTCGACTCATACTAAATACGCAAACAAAGAGGCCAGCAAAGTTCTTTTATCTAATGTGGCAGGGCCCTTTTTCAAATTGTAACCTAGGCGAGAGGGATTTGAATTTTGCTTTGGGTTAGTTGATTAATGATTTCTACTGATAATTTTCAGTTAATGCTTTTATATAGTAGCTTAGCATAGTGCGTGTGCGTGCTATTCACCCACAGTGTTTATTCTGAGCTTAAATGCGTTTCGAAACAGTGTAGATTGTAGCCTACTCTAGGTGCACCGATGTAGTTAGCCTTTGATAATAGGCCGGTAGTTTTCTTTTGCTGCTTGTACTGACGAATAGCCTAACCTTTTTAGCATTTTTGTTGAAATTAACTATTTAATTTTTACACCTACAAAAAATGGGGCCCCCACCAAACTTGGGCCGTAGGGCACTCCACCACTTAAATCCGGCGCTGATTGCAGCATATGCAAGCTAAGGTAGAATGCACATTACAGTGACGTACGGTGAGCATTTTTCAAAGGTGTGCTCCTCAACAATATTATTTTGCTGGCGCATGCAGGCCTATATAAAACAAATGTGTGGAAGTGCTCGAAAGTTTAATGCGATTAAGCGAACCAACATCAAGCACTTTTTCAAGCAGCCTAATTTGCTGCTTAATTTATCTATTTTTGGTGTTAGCTTTTTAGCTTTTGTAATTTCCGATTTTTTGTCGTAATTTCTGCTACAAAACGGCTTTTTAATTACACTGTCAACACTTCCTTCCATTCCACTAATTTGACCTGTGACTTGATCTTGACCTACAACTTTCAAATGTAGCCTATACGAGGTGTGGCTAAAAAGAAACGAGACTGACGTTACAGATTGCGAAACACAATTAATCATTGGGAATAAACACTTTCACAGTGTGGCGTAACATGTGTTCACTACTTAGCACCTGTTTTGACGCAACATCGCAATCATTTTTGCTTTTACAGAGCAATAGGAGAATGTGATTAACTACTTGTTGAAAAAAATTGCAAAATGACGATTGAGCAAAGAATCAACATTCAGTTTTGTGTCAAACTTGAAAAACTATGATAGAAACTCTGAAGATGTTGCGGGGTGTTTATGGAGATACTTCCATGTTTATAACAAGAGTTTTTCAATGTCGCAAGCGATTTGTAGCAGAACCTTTTCCATGTTGGCATCAGTCGTGGAAGTCGAAAGTCTCCCTGACTTTGGATCATCTTCCATACTCTCTGTCTTCCACAAATTGTTTGTGCCATTGAAAAACTCTTGTTATGGACATGGAAGAATCTCCATAAACATCACGCAACATCTTCAGAGTTTCTATCATAGTTTTTCAAGTTTGACACAAAACTGAATGTTGATTCTCTGCTCAATCGTCATTTTGCAATTTTTTTCAACAAGTAGTTAATCACATTCTCCTATTGCTCTGTAAAAGCAAAAATGATTGCGATGTTGCGTCAAAACAGGTGCTAAGTAGTGAACACATGTTACGCCACACTGTGAAAGTGTTTATTCCCAATGATTGATTGTGTTTCGCAATCTGTAACGTCAGTCCCGTTTCTTTTTAGCCACACCTCGTATATTGATTGCCACACTTTCGAAAATCACTAGCGATATTACTCACAAGTCACAACCACATTTTAATACGATATGATATAGAATACAATGGAAAAGGTCTGGCTCGCTTGTGTTTAACAATATCTGTTAAACCTGCCATAATAGAGAACCATAGCATCACTCCTCTGCGATGAAAAAACGAATTTGCTGTGGCGTGATTGAGCATATATTGTGACGTTGCGTCTGGGTGTAACTTTAAAATAGGACATTTTTTGCATTTGAATCGTGTGGAAAGTGAAAAAATCAGCTTTTTTGATCTAGCTCCGTTCGAAGGTTTCCTGCTATACCAAACCACAATTGCGTGTGCGTGTATTGCACTGCAATATAGCAATCGAAAACAAAAATCAAAACATAATAGTACGAACAAATATCTACGAGCTAACTCCCAGACCTAAGCTTTCATGAAGATAAATTAAACATTATTTTATTTCCGAAGGAACAAAGACTGGGAGAGACAATTTTCATTCTCTCGCAAGCAGCAACACAAAGCGCTCAAAATTTTCTGCAGTCAGCGACGCTCGTTTTGGAAGTAAAACGTTCGAGCCAGCGGAAAATAGCCCATTCTTTTTTCTCTGCTGCTGAGCTGGAGACCGTGTTATGTTTGTTGAATGCCTAGATTAGAGGTGTTCAGATTTTGGACATTTTTGAAAAGTGCAGGTGCTCAAGACTTACATGGAGCATTGGACCTTAGAAACAACCCTGTGCAAAAAAAATTCAAAAATTTTGCTTCTACCCTATCGCTCATGGCCGTTTAATAAGTATGCCCATTTTACTTCAAGAGTGTGCATGGAGTAGCATGGACCACCTACTTTATGTCATCGACTTAAGAGTTAGCATCTCGGCAACACACGTGCAAACTCCGAAGAAACGTCGCAGCAGTCGTGAGTCGTTGGTGACGCTGTGTCCGATCTGACCGGCTCCGGGAACAAACTGTAATGTCAACCGGTCGGATCGTTATAACTTTTCGCTATTAAAATTTGTTCCTACCACCAGTGTTTTTTTAAGGCGTTTTGAGAAACCAAAACGGTCCCTCAAATTTTTGTAATGGTCTTTCCAATAGCCTATACGCTTCTTTCCCATGTTGTCAAAATACAGTACTTAGGTACACTTACGACATATTTAATCGCCACAGTTTTTGGTCTTATAAAACTTGTAATCGGTCTTCAATAACTTGTAATCGAATCTTAAGGAAAAGCTCTGGTTACTACGCGCTGCAGCTGTTTTGAATTTAGTGTAAACTAAATCAAACAACAGAAATCTTCATTGTATTCGCAGTTTTACGCCAAAGCGTGCAACGAGTGGCAAGGCCCATCTCCCCGGCTTAGCAACACAGTTTCGAAGAAATATCACAGTGGTGGCAAGTCGTTGGTGACTGCCGACTGTGTCCCACCCGGGAATCGAACCCAAAATTTCTCGCACCGGCAGCGATGTCTTTAACGACTACGCCAACCGGCCGGTTTTGGCGTAAACCAAGGTTGAAAAAAATTTGAAAGTGTAACGAAAAGTTACAAGTTACATTTTCAACAAGTAACGAGTAACGGTAACTTAGTTACAATTTTTTGTAACTAATTGTAACGGTAATTGCGTTACTTTAAAAGTAACGAGTGCCCACTACTGTTTTTTTTGTCATGATTAAAATTGCGCCGGGGGAATATATGTCCACTATTCAAGTAGGCTATCGAAGAACCAATGCTTAATCATAAGAGTAAAACCTGGGGTTGCTGAGCCTTTTGGCCTCATGATTTGCAAGTGAAATGTTTTGAAGCGAATGTACGGTAGTTTGAAATAATCAATTTAATAAGTTTTGTGATCATCTACATCATGTTGGCAATGTGGATTTTTTTCTCTCTGTGTTTTCTTCACGGCATTTCATCGCAAGAAGCTACAATGACCCGTTCCAGAACCAGCGATACCTTCCAACTGATCTCAACACTCTTCCCTGCGTTGGGGCCTGATTCAACAACCGGCAAACCGGGAAAGAATGATCCGAAAGATCAGAAATGGGAAATGGGATTGAAAGGAGCTAAAGGGGAAGCATCGCCACCAGATACTTCATCATGTGATCGGTACTTTAAAGAACAAATAGCAGGTACGGTACTCTAAAGAACAATATTCAAATGATACATTTTGACACAAATATTCAACACAGCTTATATTAATATTATTAATATTATTAATATTATTATTGTGTATTTCGGACTCGAAGTCCATACAAAAATGAGAGAAAAACATGACACACTCACACAGCGTAAACGTAAACAAAAATTAATAAATAAGCCGAAGCCGTCCAACTAACACACTACACAGGCAAAAATCGTAGAAATACAATTCGGAATATTTCGATGTTAATTCAGACGAAATAGCGGTCCATAAACACAGTGTCGTAATTAGCAAAATACAGAGGAAAAGAAACTACCGTGAACTAAAGAAAGCGAAGTTACAAAAATAAGTAACAACAGACAGTACAGAGTCATAACAGGTGTTAGCCAAAGTCAACTTTGACAAGGACGAGTAAAGCAAAGCTAGAAAAGCATGTTCTCATAGTGTTTCCAATATGGAGAGGTAAAAAAGCAACTTGGCAAAACTAAACTCTGCATAAGCAAATCACAGGAATCTTGACAGCGAGAAATGAAGGCAAATAACAGCTTACGAATCAAGGCATCAAGTGTGACAATAATGAAAGAGCGTTGATGTTCACTAGCACTGGCATAACGTGGAAGATCAAACAGCATACGAAATGAATCATTAAATGCAACACGCATGCGTCCATAACAGAGGTGACGAACATGCGGCCCGCGAAAGAATTTCCTGCGGCCCACGAACATTTTGGCGAAACAAGTGCTCTTGAACTTTTTCCCCGTTTAATCTTTGCGATGCGATATCAAAAGCTGAGCCTCCGATTAAACCACGCGCGTACCACGCGGGAATCATACGGACGTACGTTCAGTAGAAGCCTTTCATCTGTTTCAGGGTTCAGCAGTTCATCCATTGCTATGTAACAAGCTTAATAGTAACATAACTCGTGGTCCGTTGCAGCTTCATTAAGAGCTTAGCTTGCCTTGCAGTAGTAGGGATTATGTAAGATTGCAGACAGGAGAGTACTTGTGGGGAGGTCGTTTGGCCATGCCCCCTCCTTTTGACTCTGCCTTTAGTAAAAAGAACAAAATTAATGGTGCCAAGTGACTGAAATATGCCAGACTCTTTTGATAGTTTATGTAGTTTGTGGCCAGGGGCGGATACAGGGGGGTAGGATGGGGAGTATGCATCCTCCCACCAGCCATTTTCAAAAGTGCTTTGGATGTGTACAATTTTTCCATAATTTCGCACTTCTTTAATAGCAACATAAGCCATACGCCTTAAGCACGCTTAATCGAAAACGTGCGAACAAAATGTATCATATTTGGCGAAGCACGCAGAATTAGCGTCAAAAAATCATTAGATGTTGAGCCGAAATTTGAACGTCTGCGGAGGATATGACCCTTTTTTTGCTCATCATTTGATTTTGGGCCGAAATTCGAACATCTGCGGACGCCATGACCTTTTTTGCTCATCACGTGATTTTGGGGCACCACTGATCAAAGGGCCCAAATGAAATTTTTGCCCCGGGACCCGAAATTTTTCTCGGCGCCCCTGCCGCAACCAATGACAATGGACTGAAATTTGTACCAAAACCACAAAAGATGAACAAAGCACATGGGAACGTCGCGGTCGATGAGTTTAATAAACAACAAACTGTGATTAACTCTATCAAATGCCTTAGAAGAGTCCAGAAAGACGGAAAAGACAAGGATGCCTCTACTGGTATATCGATTAACCACTTCCTTTAGCAGGAAAACAAAACCACTCATGTCAGTGTTATATTTGAAATTTGGTTGTCGTTGGTTTATGATGTTCTGCGATGTGTTGTAGTATGTAATGCTCACATGATTTCGAAATGGTGCTAGAGACAGCAGTAGGCCTGTAGTTGCCGACTACTTCTGGGTCACGATTGCTCCGTTTAATGACCGGAGTATAAGTATTGGCTTGTTACAATACCGTGAGTCAAGCAAGCATTAAACAACACGCTAAGAAGGTCACAAGTTAGCGTATCACAATAAAATAGATGCTCAGCAGAAATTTTGTCAAGACCTACAGCCTTGTTTGGTTGCAATATACAGATTAATCGATATATACCTGAGATGAACAGCGAAAGTTATTAATGTTATCATATTGAGATTAGTCATTAAGCGTAGTCGCCACTCTGTCGTTAGATGACAAGCCATAACCAACAGAAAACGCTGAACTACAATAGTTACGCCACGTTTCAGTAGTATCATTAGTCATTGCCACCACTGACTGCAGCAACTGATAAAGGAGGGCAGATGGCTTCTTGGCATGTCTTAACCTACACCAAAACTGTTTTTGCAGGATCCATCTGGATAGATTTTACCAGGGAATCAGCTTTCGCTGGCTCTTTGGTGATTCTACATTTGCGAAGAGCATACTTAAATTTTTTACGAGAGTTTTTCATTGAAGTGTATGAAGGTGAATTGAGTGGCTTGCCTAAATGAAGCGAGCCAGTTCAAGTAATTATCTCTCGCCTTGGAGTGAGCATTTTTAACAAAGAAATTCCACCCGGGTATAACTTTTTTTACAAACTTTATAGCATGGGAGGAGGCAACCTCAAAGAGAAAACTGGCACCAAGAAGAGCATTAACAATATCATTATAGCCTGCATTTGATTTATCGAATTGACATGTTCCACGTTATTACATTTGCAATCACTGCAGGATAATAGAGAAGTCGGAATGCAAACCGATCCAAGCCATTTTTGAGATTCTTTAACATAGATTTACTTAGAATCAGTGATGGGATTCAGGGGGTTCGCACGGGTTCGCGCGAACCCGTTCTTGGAATGTCAGGATAATCAGCGAACCCGTTCTTGCTTTTTTTTTACAGACATCAGACCTTTATAAAGGAACCTGTTGTTAGGAAGTACGATACGAAAGAGAACCTGTTCTTAAAATTTTGAATCCCATCACTGTTCTTAAAATTTTGAATCCCATCACTGCTTAGAATCCATAGACAGTTTACCCAATTGAATATGGTAGCTAGCTTGAGAAGTATCCTCTTTATCAATGAGTTTGGTAACAGCCTCACACTGCAAGATTACAGAAAGTGGACGTATATGCATCTTCTTAATAGATTTATGCAAAGCATCAGTTGTCAGGCAGTAATCCAACCAACTTGTTGTCCCATGTGCATCACTGACATAGCCTACGTGAACGAATCTTGTGGTAAATGCATATATGTCCGGACTGTTACGACTGTTGTTGCTATTTTCTGTAATTGCGTGTTGTACAAAATAGATTTTCTAGAGTTTCTCTAATTAAAAATTGTGAACTAACTCTAAGCTAAAACAGGGATATGGCGAAAAACCCTCCTAATAACCGAACCCGAGGCTATATATCGGTAGTAATATTGCACTTATACGAAGATGTTTTTCCAGTCTGGTGGGCAATTGCAACCACTTGTAAATTTGGGGCAATTTTTTTCAAAAATCGATTTCTGAATCAGCACGAAACGTTGAAACAATCGACCAAAACTTTTTTGAATTACAGTAGTCAGTCGTAAAGTATTGCATCATTGCACTTATTATGATTTATTTTTAGAATTGCGAGCAAATCTGGAGGAACAAGTTCAATTCTCAGCGAGACTCGTACGCCAGATTAACGAACTTCGTGAACGTAAGATTTGTCGCACTATTTGGTGATGTAGAAAAAAGTTTTTATAGCTCAATCGTAGTGTATTTAGTTGAATATTTTTCTCCTATCACGAGAAAGTGATCAACGCGCTACACGAGCTCGCTTGGGAGTTGCCAACCATCTGTCTACCACATCAAGATGGGAAGATCCCGCTAAGGGCCTATCCCAACGGCACAACAAGTAAACTTGCCGGCTTGTTCTCCACACTGTCCCTTCAATGCTGAGCGGCAAACAGTGAAGCTGTGAATACCAATTTTAAAGTGATTGGTTTGACCCAACTGGGAATCAAACCAAAGTCTATAGCTCTAGAGGCGGACGCTGATACCACTGGAACATCTGAGCTGTTATAACAACACCTCTTGAAATGGATTTGCCCAAGATGGACTGAGTGAGGCGGAATCGTTTAACACGTGCAGATGGGACTCGTTTCGTGGATCGAGTGTAACGAGTGCAATTAAGAATAAATAACCATATAACAGCTCTGAGGCCAAGTGGTTGGGGCGTCTAGTTCTGAATCAGTAGATTCGGGTTTGATTCCAAATCGGGTCAAACCAATCACATTAAAATTAGTATTCACAGCTTCCCTGCTTGACGCTCGGTATTAGAAGGAACAGCGTGGAGAACAAGACGGCAAGTTTAGCTCTGCCGTCGGGAAAAGCACTTATCGAAATTCCCCCATCTTAAAGTATAGTGGGTAGGTGACCGGAAACTCATGATTGGTAAAAGGACAGACTCTCGGCCTCAATGTTGTTTTCACTTGATCCGGAGTCGATGCTCAGCCAAACACAGACAATGAAGCAAAAAATTTTGGATTAAATAATTTGCTTTTGCAGGTTTGCTCGCCACTCCCGAGTCCGGTTGGTTTAACGGATTGAACGGATTTCAATACAAGTTGACTCCAGGGACACAAAGCTGGGAATCCAGCCGCAGTGTATGTCAGTCGATGGGCGGCGATTTAGCAGTCAGAGGAGTACAAGATCTAACCAGAAAGTAAAGCTGAGTTTGTAATTTTAATCATCGCTACTTTTTTGCATATTTAGCGTTCACAAACTTCACTGCTTTATCGTCGTATGAGCTTGACTGTTTATGTGTGCTCTGTTTGCAAGTGCTTCGGCAAACTGGGTTGCCAACCGGCAGATGGCTAGTCAGAAGAGCCCAGGATCTAACCGGAAAATAAATTTGAAACATAAAAAATAAAGAAAAATAAACAATATAGAATATTTTACTATTCGCTGTTGTTGTTTTTCTAGAGCCATAGCTGAGAATTTATCTTTTTCAAGCCATGTTTGGGTGGGACTAAGCGATTTGGAAGAGGAAGGAAATTATAAATGGATTGATGGTAGCAATTCTACTTCGGAAAATACTCCTTGGGGAGAGGATGAACCAAACGGAGGCACAAGGGAAAATTGTGGTGAAACATGGGCTGATCGTGGAAGTGCAGCTTTGCTTAACGATTATGTTTGTTCCCTTGCTTTTCGTGGTCTTTGCGAAAAAACTTTATCTTTGTAAAATCTCATGAAGTCCAAATTCAACAAATGTTGTCACTAAAGTACCAACATTTAATTGCCGGTCATATTATCAATTGCATGCCACTAACAAATCATCAACTTTTTGTGTTTCGCATATAAACGAGATTGACATCTGAAATGAAATGTTGTGTGGTTTTATGGCGTTTTATAACTACTGAGGTCCTTTAGCGCCAGGACTACGTGTTGTCTAGAATTCACTAACGTATTTTATTCTCTGTTCATTTCATCCTCCGCGCTACACTTGATTGCTGAGCGTTTAGCAAGTGTAACAGCAAACACCATTTTTAAAGTCTTTGGTTTGACCCGATTGAGAAAAGAACCCAGCCTACTAGCTTCCAAGGCGAACGCTTTAACCACTAGGCCACCTTCTACTAGAATTGTTACGAAACCGTCCTTACGTTCGTGACTGGTGTTGCCGCAGGTAGAATCTCGCTTCATCACACAAAAAGAAATTGTTGCTCAGGGGGAACTCCAAAGCCTTCACCAGCTTTCCCTCAAATCAAATAAACCACGTCTTGAAAGTAATATATAGCTGGATTTAATGCATAAAATGGGATTATTAGCAAAAATTCACCGAGGTTGACTCCTAAAATAAAACTTCCAATAAAATCTAACTGCAACGGAAACTCAACTTAAAAACAACGACTCTTTACCAATTGATACAAATCAAGAATGAATCAGTGAACGAGGTGCACGCGTAATTCGGTATCAAATCGATGCTGATCCCTACAACTGGTGTGCATGTTCGATTTGTGACTTGATGCCCAAGGCTTAAAACGCAAAGGGAGTTGTGAAATTACATTGCGTCGCAGTGCATTAGGCGTCTTTGACGAGAAGTTAAACAATCTAAGTGCCAGTGTAGAGTGAAGTCGAATAATACAAAAGCGCAAGATCGAAACCCACTGAAGCCAAGCTTAATGTAAAATTTATAGCTGCAACGCCGTACTGCAACAAGGATGGTGTTTGCTTCAATAAATCACAAATAGTTGATTTGTTCCGGTTGATCTACATTATTAATACTTGTTCACACTTCTGAGATTATTTTCAAATTATGTTGAAAATTCAACAGCAATTGAGGGAGACTCGTAAGTGAGTTTGCGCCCTTCGAGTCAGCTGCCACTAGGTAAATTTCGCGATCGGCTCCACCCGTGAATCGAACCAGTCACGTGAGATCTGTATCCTGTGCGTGGTACCTCTAGGCTATTTTGCAGACGCTAAATTGCTGCATCAGTTACAATGGCCACCGTAATACTTGCATGGAGAGGTTAGAAACATTTTTTTTTTCTTGATGTTGGCAATCAAGCAAAGTTAAAATTCGTGTTGTACCGATACTAGATACATGCAAAGAGTTTGTGACCGCACAGAGCGAACCAAGACGATGCGTAGCAGAGATAGAAACCGGTCGGGTCGAGATTCTTTGACCGGCCGGTCAATCCGGTCAAAAAACCGGTCAAGTTCTCCTCTTTTGCAACTAAAATCCACTTACACCAACCGAAATATACATACCGATACGTGGTTTTTAAATAGTTTATGAAAAACGGCATTAACAAATCACAACCTTCTGAAAACAGAAGTTTATTTTCTGTTTGCTTTCATTCAAATACTCTTTTTGTTACATGAAATTTTACGTGTTCAATAAATCTAGTGACAAAGTTAGCGTAAACTACAGTTTGTCATTAGGCTTATTAAACATTGAACGTAAACCTTCAGTAAAAAAAAACGGTCGACCGGCCTGTTAACCGGCGTAGATTTTGAATTTTACCGGTCGGGTCGAAAAAATCTTGACCGGTTCTATCTCTGATGCGTAGAGACGAAAGTTTGTCGCGCGACGCTTATCCCACCTCGCTATCAGTGCAACAGAAACTGAACGTGCATTATTCCAAGTCAGTAATTCGATTCTCGTTTGCATCAGTTTGCAGCAAGTTGAAATATGTGCTGTGAAAATGTAACATCGTCGCGATATTACGCCAAAGCGTGCAACGAGCGGCGGAATCCGTCCTCGCGGCTTAGCGCCAGCGCTACACAGGTCCGAATCAACATCGCAGCAGTGGCAAGCCGCTGCCGACACTGTGTCTGATTTGACCAGGTGGGGAAGTGAACCCAAGATCTCCCACACCAATTGTGACGTCTTTCCCCGCAATGCCGGTGGTTTTTAACCTTTTTCCCCAGCGCCTCTTTTCAGAGGTTTCTTTAGTCTGCCGCCCACATGTTCTATTTTCCACTAAAAATCAGTGTAGAGCAAAAAAACGATCATCACGTCCACAAAAGTCTCTGCTTTTTTCCAGGTCTAGGCTAGCAGGCCTATACAGATGCAGGGGCGCCGAGAGAAATTTCGGGCCCCATGGAAAAATTTTGTTTGGGCCCTTTGATCAATGGTGCCCCAAAATCACGTGATGAGCAAAAAAAGGTCATATCGTCCGCAGACGTTCGAATTTCGGCCCAAAGTCAAGTGATGAGCAAAAAAAGGGTCATATCCTCCGCAGATGTTCAAATTTCGGCTCAACATCTAGTGATGAGCAAAATAAGGTCATAGCGTCCGCAGATGTTCGAATTTCGACCCGAAATAAAAAACAAACATCATCCCGTCCGCAGGCCGCAGTTTAAGCTGATGAATTTTGCATTCTAAACCTGACAATTCTGAACCCTGGGCCCTCCTGTGTCCCCGGGTCCCCGGACAATGACCTTTTCTGCCCCCCTCCCCCCTCTCGGCGGGCCTGTACAGATGTATAGAGCACGTGTATTGATCACATGACACGATTCATTTCAATTCAATTTTTATTTCAAAAGCACAACAAGCACTTTCTGGAAGCAGTGAAAAAACATTTGGCTGTCAACGTCTACTTCTCCCATCAAAAAAAACAAAAAAACATGAGAATAACAAAGGAAAAAATCGTGTTTTAGAGACACACAAAATTGCATGAACATACCAGCGGAAAAAAATTCAAATAAAAAGCTACACAAAACAGTAATAATACACAAATAGCCCTATCCCTAGACATTTATGTTTGAATAATAGGTTATCGCACTGTCACATTCATGTCTATTTGGTCTAAAAGATGAAACTGAAGGAGTGATTATGATGTTCTTATTACAACAATATTGTTATATTTTATCGATCAGATATGCCGTTAGTTTTTTGGAAAATGACTTTACAGTTTTTAATTTAGTTAAACTGCAAGGAATTTCATTCCACACCTTCACTCCCACAACATTGATACTACGTTTCACAACTTTGATACACAAAATATCTTTACACATTCTGAATGTAACGCCTCCCTATTGATCACATTATCTAAAAGTTAACAGCGCCCACTAGGTGGCGGTAGCGCCTTACTATACCAACCGACCGGTTGAGAACAAAATTGAGTTGGCCGAGTGGTTGGTGCATTAGGTTTCGAAGCTGGCTTCGCGGGTTTGATACTCAACTAGGTCATCTTCATAATGCATGTACTTCACTACCACAAAAATCCTAAGCTGCAATTAAGTGGCTTGAAATAAAAAAAAAAAAAAAGAAAGAACAAAATTAAGTTCTGCAAAACAGTTTTTAAGTTTCTTCTGACTTGATTTTTCAAATCGATTTTAGAGCAAGTTTTCGATTTGATTGGCCTGAGAATTCAACTCTAGACCAATAGCGCCAATAACAATGTTTATAACCACAAACTAAGGTTATTTTCAAATTAAATTGATCAGAAAATGCAACAGTAATTGAGCTTGCGCTCTTTGACACCCGGGATATACGTCAAAAGCGATCGGCTCCAACCGTGAATCGAACCCGTCACGTAAGATATGAAACCTGCGCGCGGTATCGCGAGGCCATGCCGCTGACAAAGACTCAAGGGCGAACGCGATAATTTCGATCAAATCAATGAGTTACCAGAAAAATGTCACCTTCTTAAGTTTCGAGTAAGCGGCGGTCACGTGCTAACGTTAAGCGTTTATCGTAATTTGATTGGGCGTTTCGGGAATGTTCTAATAACTGAACGAACGAACAAACAAACAAATACAGTAATTTTGTAATTGATAGAAATATTGGAATTGTAACTTCAGGCAATATAAGGCAGGGCTTGCAATTGCTTCAAACAGTTTCATTAAATTTGTTTTGCTGAAAACATAAAAAGTTTGAAAATTTTTGAAGAACTCAACCATGTCATCGTCAACGCAACTACAGGTAAAACTTGAAACTAATGTACTTCGTACAAAAATATATGCGTGTAATTTTGCCGAAACACCGTTAATACTGTTACACTTATATTTATTCTTAACTGAAAAATTAGAATGTTTAGGCAGTCAATTAACCTCAGTTATATGCTTGGTCGAAGGCGTCGAACCGAACCAAACCAAGGATCGAAAGCCTCTATTAAGTGCTTCTTTTTCACAAACTCGAACCGGCTTGGGAATTAAACCAAAAACCTCCCACATTTGTATCTACGTCTTTAACGACTATGCCCACTGGTCAGAACAAACATAAATTGGGCAAAACTGCTTTTATAACCAACTTGTGATTTCCATTTTAATTTGAAGTTGATTTTTTCAAACTAATTTCAGAAGTTTTTGTCGTTTTCTGAAAATATGTGATAGTTCTTTTGATTTTCAGACCATCCCAACGATTGCTGAGTATTATTCTGGCAAAACAGTCGCCATAACTGGGGGGACTGGATTTGTCGGCCAATGTGTCATTGAGAAATTGTTACGTTGTTGTCCGGAGGTCAAGAAGATTTACGTTTTGTTGAGAAAGAAACGAAACATGAATGCAGAGGAGAGAGTGGCAAAGTTTGTCGACCTTCCGGTAAGTTGGTGACGAGCTTTCGGTTTGTGCTTGAGCTTTGCGTATTCTTGTTTGTTGAAGCTTTTTGTGAGCAACTCCTACGAAACATCGTAGCGGTAAAAAGCCGTTGGCAATACTATGTCCGATTTGACCGGCCCGGGAATCGAACTCTGATTTTTCGCATAAAATTTTTAAAAAATCTTGAAAGTATAATCGATCACTCTGCTAGAAGAAGTTGAGCCTTGCTTTAATTTGTGAATGTTTCTGGTACAGTTAATTATTAAAAAACCAACCACTGCAGCTCTTATCGCTGTCAATGATAAAACCTAAAAATAAGCTTGACAATTTGACCGCGTTGAGAATCGAACTTCGAATTTTCCGCATAGATCGATCGGCATTTTTTGGGCAGAGCGCTAAAATAACTTTCATATAAGACTAAAAATAATCTTGAAAATAATATGTTTTTGGTAGTGTAATAAATAAACGAGCTCTGTCATCAATGCTAAAAATAAACTTGATACTTTTTCCTAGATGTTTGATTTCCTTAAATCAAAGCAACCAGACTTCAAGAACAAAATTGTTCCAATTTATTGCAATCTTGAGGAGGATCTCTTGGGATTAGATCACTCATCAATTGAAAAGATTCAAAACGAAGTCAATATTTTCATCCATTCCGCAGCCACGTTGAGATTTGACGAACCTTTGCAGTAAGCACAAAAATTTTGAATCAATATTAATGTCATTTGAATGTTCGGAGCAATTAGAAAAACAAAAAACTGCGACAAAAAGTACAAAACAGATGTTTTTAATTACTAAAAAATACAAAACTTAAATAAAAATTTTCACGAAACTTTTGTTTGCCTTATGATTACTTCGGATTTTTGGAGATATCTTCGCAAAACAATTAACAACGGAATAGTTTTGTAATGCTGGTGAATACGATGTAACACTAATTGCAATAAGCATAAATGCTGGCAACGGTTAATTTTTTTTATTATACAGTAATATTAATTCTGTATTTAGTCGCATTTTTATCCTCCAATCTTCAAAAAGCGATCAAAACGCTACAACGAGCTCGCTTACAAGTTGCCGGCCTCCTATCTACCACTTTAAAATGGGGAATTACGCTGGGTGCTTTTTCCAACGGTACCACGAGTAAACTTGCCGGCTCGTTCTCTAGCACACTGTCCTTTTAATGCCGAACATCAAGCAGGGATGCGGTGTACATTAAACCAATTTTAAAGTGATTAGTTTGACCCAACTCGAAATCAAACCCAAGTCCACAGCTCCAGAGAAAATAGCTCTTACCACTCTGCCATCTGAGCTGTTAATTCTTTTTCTATAGATTTGCCTTCAAGCTGAACACAATGGCAGTTCGAATTGTTCTCAATTTGTGCAGAGGTATTCGTAATCTGGAAGCTCTCGTTCACGTTTCAACAGGTAGGTAATCAATTAAGTTCAGAGATACTCCAGGGGCGTAGCCAGTGAAAAATTTAAAGGGGACAGGGCCGCAATAAAGGGGAGTTATGGGGGCTAAAACGTTGGACTCCATGTCTGCTGCTAACTCAAAATGAGGTCTACTAAAAGCATAGGCCCTCGAAAATTAGCCTGTGGACCGCCGAAGTCTTTACATAAGGCCCTGAATGGAAAAGCAATTGGCCAAAGGTTACGAAATGCCAAAGGTTACAAAAATTAAGGTCAAAGGTTAGGTGTTTTTAAAAATTTAGTGCTTTTTAAACAAGTTTAGAATAAATTAAAACTTCACAAACTTTTTTCGAGATCAAGTTCAAGTTCAGGGACTTTTCCTTTTCGAATTCGGCGAAAAGACTGTGGTTAACGACTTCTCGAGTTCCAGTTCGCAAACCTGCTTGAAACCTGAGCCTTTGAGCGCGGTACCCCTGTAGGCCATGCCGCCGACAAATGAGATCGTTGATACTATTGTTATTTTTAGCTTATTCTTACTGTAATCAAAAATCAATCGGTGAGGAAATCTATCAGACAGGCTGGGACTTCGACAAACTTCATGACGCTATGCAATGGATGACTGATGATATGATCACGAAACTAACTCCTGATATTCTAAGAGACAGGTAAATAAGGAAATAAACAACAGACCGGCCAGTTGGTGCAGTGAATGAAGACATCGCTATCGATGTGAGAGATCTCAGGTTCAATTACCGGGTCGGTTGAATCGGACACGTGTCGACAACGGCTCGCCACCGCTGCGACGTTTCTTCGTTGCTATGTTGTCCAGGAGCTAGGCCGCGGAGATGGTCCCCGCTACTTGTTACATGCTTCAGCATAATATTGCGAGTATAATAAAGATTTGATTGATTTTCAAATTCTCAAAACTTGACAAGAGTCGGAAAAAAAACTTTAGAAATATGAATTTTTTCTTCTTTCCTTTATTTCATTTTAATTTCTTTAATTTTTTAGACCAAACACGTACACACTGACGAAAGCTTTTGGTGAAGAAGTAATAGCAAAAGAAGGAGATGGTTTACCGATCTGTATCGTTCGACCGAGTATCATCGGCGCTGCTTACGAAGATCCAGTTCCAGTGAGTTTGTCCAGATGCGAATATTCAGCGGGAAAAAATTGCTAACTTGCCTTCTTCGAATTATGAACAGGGTCAGATTAAAGGTGGCCATAGGGGTCATAACCTCGGGGAATCCCCCATAAATTGCATCCCTTGCAAAGTATGCTGCCAACATTAAAATCAGGTCTGCAACCAGCATGGGCCCCAAGTTTTCCTACGGCCCTGATTATACATCAAATCCGAACAGGTCTAGCTGGGAATCGAACCCATGAAGAAGGATTTGTAACCACGCGCAGTATTTACAGGACAAGTTCTTGACAAAAGTGTTAATAAACCAAGGACTTCGTACAGCGATCTGCGCGTGAAAAGGTCTTGCGCCACGGGTTCGATTTGACGCAAAGATTGTGTTGAAAGCAGAAAAATTAATGATTGGTTGGTTTTTAGAAGTACACTGGCAGAAACCGCTTTTGTTGATTAACTTTATTGTTTTGCAAACAAAGTTGTTGCTGTTATGCAATCATTGATAATAACATTGATATTGCTGATCAACTTTTTGGCTCTCGAAACGTTTGTGAAAATCAAATAAATGTGTGTTGGTTAGTGTAACCACTTTTCTACATACGTTGTGGTTCAAATTATCACAATTTCTATATATTTTTTTTGAAGTATTTATTTTGTTAATGTTTTTGTGATTTTGTCTTTTCTAAAATTATTTTTGTTGCAACTTATGTGAAATTCTGCAATAAGCGATACATCCGATCAGAATTGTTTTATCATAATTGCAAACATTCAATAAATGATTTGAAATCTGCTCATTTCTGGTAAAAACCGTCCACTTCGCAATGTTACATAATTTAGCGCAAATATTTAATTTGTTCATAAAAAGCGCTCTTGCGATTGACGTCACAATGCACACACGCGCGGTAGAATTACAGTAAGACTTTCCCGTTCAAGAAATTGAGCTATGATTGCCTAGTTTGCAGGAAATTCACCTTCATTCATTGTATTGTACCTTGCCCTGAACTTGGTCAATGTTACTGGAACTTAGTTAAAAACATTCCTCTTAAATCTTGGATGTAATATATCGGGGGTATGTCATTGCCGGTTGGTTGGATTAGTGGTTGATAATATCGCAATTAGTGTGGGATGTCTTGGATCGCAATCAGCGTGTCCACTCGTTACACGCTTCGGCGTAATACCGCGAGTATAAAAAAGATTTGATAACCTTTTTCTTATTCTATGGTTCCAAGCACGTTTTCATTGCAGGGCTGGTGTGTTAACTTGAACGGCCTAACTGGATTGCTGGTCGCAACTGCCAAGGGTCTGATCCATTCACTTCCCGTCGCTTCCCACCTTAATGCCGATATTGTTCCCGTTGATTTCGTTACAAATGGAGTAATTGCCGCGGGATGGAAAACCGGAATATCGGGCCGGAATATTACAAAACCACTGGGGAGTTCGGACGGTAAGTGCTTCAAGAGGGAATTAAAAAGCCGAAATCTAATCTCACTTTTTTATTTTTCTCCCCTAGTGAAAAAAACAAAATTGCCCCTACAGCGCTTAAAGAGTCTACCGGCAATGCTTTTTATCCAGAGTCAAAAATGTAATTTGTCTCCTTAGCAGGGCCGGGTAAGGGGGGCGGGACTATGGGGGCTACAATCCCGGGCCCCCAGGTCACAGGGGCATGCCACACTAGAAGGTCGTTAATTGCGGCCTTTAAAAACAAATTGCTAGTAACCTCAAAATCAGGTTTTCAAAAATCCGTAGGTCCTCCAAAATATTATCCCCGCGGCCTCCCAAGTCTTATCAAGACCTGCTGCTTGGTACTCGAACTCATGCTTTGCAATTACTGATTAAATTATATTTTTTCAGGCCAGAGCCGACACGGTTTATCGAAGGTGGACACAATTGCTCGATCCTTGCATTGCATTCCTGACGCCGACAGTGAATTGACTCATCAAAGACGAAAAACTGTTCCCATTTATCAAATTGCTGTTGGAAAAAATAACGTGACCGCGAGAGAGTGGCGTAAGAGCTTTTGGCATAAAATCAGGAGTTGTTTGAAAAAGCGTTTAGGCCTATGTTTTGGAAAGGAACAAGATGCTGTTTTTAAATATGGAAAAACTTTACTAATTTTTCGCACTTGAAAGTTAAATGCATAAATTTAACAAATCCACGGATCTTTCATTGAATTTAGAATATTTTAAAAAAAAATTCGTGAAAAAATTTTGTTAGTAAACCGGTTACCCTTTATCGTGCACTCTAGGTCGTAGTGTACTTGTGATAGGCACCGGGGTTGCGCGTTTTCTCATGATTGCTGAGTATGCTACTTACAGATACTTGCGATGTGTTGTGAATGTAATGCTTTTGCTCAGTCAACTGTCTGTTTCATTTGTTAGTTTTTTTATTCGCGCATTTTTTCAAAATGGCGTCCAAAGCTCAATTTTTAATTTTAGGTGATCTTACCCTTAAACATTGCCATTCGTATCCGTACGACTCCGTATTTCAGGTCCCTTCCATGCAATTGTTTCCCAATAAGTAAGTATTTTGAATAAAGCTCGTATGTAAAGCAGCGATACCTAGAGGCCGGGTACGGAGCCGAATTGACTGATTTCTAAGGAAACTTAAATCATTGTTGTGAAAATAAACCAAAGTCATGTTTGTGGACGTCAGGAACAGGAGTCAAACCGGAAGAGTTTTAATTTCTAGTCTTCACAGCAGATCCGCAACTAAAAACAAATGCTTAGGGCGGCGAAAAGTATTTCAAGGGGGGCCAAATTACCAATACCGGTATCATGTATTAGTGACCGATTTTTTGTAGGGGAGAGAAAATTTTTCCAGGGGGACGAAGCCCCCCCGCACTTGCCCTGGCTGCGGCCCTACTTCACAGAAGCTAGAGTGGGATTTTGGTCCTTATAGGAACGGGATTGAAGTAGGAGTTTTAAAAAACATGCTCCGAACACCTCTGATCTAAAGTTGGCTTTGATCATGTAAAGCAAGTTTTACGGAGTGTTAGGGTTTTGAAGTTGTAAAACTCGCTTTTTGTCCAAATTCGAATTTGAACTCGATAAATAAGAAGCCTTAACTTGAACTCGATCTCAAAAAAGTTGATTGACTTTTGAACTTGGCCCAAACCAGATTTAGCACAACTTTAATACATGCTGTTAAATTACATAACTTATGAGCAACAAGCATGTACTCGGTAAGCGTTGCCACGTTTTTGGACTACGAGTTTTTAGTGAACTCTAGCTCTATTAAAAATGCTTCAAGTCCAACGATGTAATTTAATGTTTTATGATTTTCTATAGACAGCTGTAAACATAAAAATAATCAAATCTTCATTACACTGGCTGTACTAAGCCGAATTGTGTAACGATTGGCGGGGCCCATCTCCGCGGCTAGCGCCTGGGCAACACAGCTCCGAAGAACGCCACTGCGGTGGCGAGCTGTTGGCCACACTTTCTACTATGTGACCAGCCATGGAATCGAACCCAAGATTTCTCGCGCCGATAGCGATGACCGTATCCCACAAGCCGACAGGCAGGAATGTCTGTGACTATTGTCACAAAAATCTTATTTTGAGCTTTTGTTGCAAACATAAAACTTCATCGGGTATCAAACTTGCAATGTCTTGATTTGGAATCCATCAAACCAGCCGCAGTTTCATCATCAGTATTTTTGTTTCAGATCTATCTACCGCTTGCAATCATTTGTGGTTGATTACATTCCCGCGTTTTGTGCCGATACTCTCCTGTCTGTCTTCATGCAAAAAGCCAGGTAAAGTTCGGAAAACAATAAAAATGGGATGAAAATAGCTTTAAAAGGAAACATAAAACCACAATAGTTCTTTAAACTGGACGTTTCCACAACATAGATTCAGCTGTCTTCATCTCAGCCTAAGCAACGCGGTGCAAAACTGAAATTTACTCTGCTAATGATGACAATTGAGTACTAGTCGAAATGTCCACTTTTAAGAATTACTGAGATTTTATTTTCCTCCTCGAGGTAAAATTGTTGCCGATTCTATCTGATTTTATTCAATAATTGCAAATTATCTTCTTGGAGCAAAATACAAAATCAAATCTTCATCTTACTCGCGATATTACGCAAAAGCGTGTAACGAGTGGCGGGATCCATCTCCGCGGCTTAGCGTCTGGGCAACACAGCTCCAAATGAACGTCGGAGCTGTGGCAAGACCTTGGAAACACTGTGTCCGATTTTACTGGGCTGGGAATCGAACCCCCGCACTGATGGCAAGGTCATTACACTACGCTAAATATCTCCAAGCGTTTTTCATTGATTAATTATGAAAAAACACTTTTTTTGAAGGCACATAGTTGCAGCTTATAAGTTTATATATAAGTACGGTCACGGAAGACCTCCTAGACTCCTAGGTGAGATCAAATCCGCCAAATCTGTTCCGGAGCCCACTGCACCAAAACTAGGCCAACTGCATGGGCTCTTCATCAGTTAATTAGATCTTGGACGTTGCCACACTATACTGCCGTAAATTTCAAAAACCACGTAACTGGAAAACTGTAGTTGTTGAGAAAAACCAGTTGTAAGATTCTGACGCGTGCCCTTTTGTTTCTGTTAGTTCTTTGCCCTCAATTTTTGTACTTGAATGGAAAGAGCTTTCATCTAAATTTGGGACGAAGGATTTTTTGTGGATCTTTTTCATTAACATCTCATTTGTATTCAGAATGCTCCGCTTTCGGAAGAAGATTCGGGAAATGGTAGACATCCTTTATTTTTTCATTAGTAATCAGTGGGAATGGGATGACGAGAGTGTGAAGACATTACAGAAAGAAATGTCAGCGCAAGACCAAAAGGTACAAGATGAAACAAATCAAGTCTTCATTATATACTCGCGGTATTACGCGGAAGCATGTAACAAGTGCTATGTTCACGGCTTAGCGCGCGGGCAACACAGCGGGGAAGAAACGTCGCAGTAATGTGGAGCCGTTGGCGGCACTGTCTGATTAAACCAGCCCGGGAATCAAACCCAGAACCTGCCGCGCCGATAGCGACGTAAGAGCAGCTGCATAAAAATTTTTTCAACATTTCTTTTCCTTAGGTATAAAGAAAAATAAAACAATTAATGTTTCGATCACAACAAAAGTCTGGTCAGCCTTGCTAGCCTACGCACAGCCAATCCAGACTGTAAATACTCTTTTCTGCAAAGACTCTTTTCTGCATTGCTCAACTGAACATCTCGACTTCATCTCTCTTCTAGGTTGTTCCCTCCTTACTTATAGGTTAGAAATTATACGCTTTTTCACTGGGCATCGTTGTTTGAGGCCAGTCGCCTGCTAAAAGGAGGGAGCAACCTAGAAAAGAGATGAAGTCGAGATGTTTAGGAAAAGCAATGCAGAAAAGAACCTTTACAGTCTGGAATCAGTCCAGACTGGATCGGCTGTGCGTAGCAAGGCTGACGAAATTGAACCACTTTTTGCATTTTCTTTCATATCGCTTGATGGGTTCCAATAGATTTAGGCCTTATAACAGTGTTTTATATAAGGCCTGGAGCAGTAGGCGCTCTGATTTTTTTTTTCTTGTTTGTACCGGCCGATTCACGCAGTGGTTAAAGTCACCGCTATTGGTGTGAGAGGTCCTGGGTTCGATTTCCGGCCCGATCAAATCGAACAAGTGTCGCCAACGGCTAACCATCTCCGCGACGTTTCTTTGGAGCTGTGTTGCCCAGACGCTAAGTCGCGGAGATGGAGCACGCCGCTCGTTTCACGCTTCGGTGTAATACCGCGAGTATAATAAAGATTTGATTTTGTTTTTACTTTCTTTATTACTTTTTAGAATTTCAACGTCGTTTCTCACACAATTAACTGGGAAAAATACATGAAAGATTACGTAATTGGAAGCAAAAAATTCATCCTGAAAGAAAACACCGAAGATTTTCTCGCAGCGAGAAGGAATCTGCTGAGGTAAATTAGTTCGTTTAAAAATTATATTTTGTATTTAAGTTACATTGGCTATTTATCTTCCTATCACGAGAAAGCGATCCAAACACTATAACGAGGTCACTTGGGAGTGGCCAGCCCGTGTATACCACTCTAAGTTGAGGAATCCTCCTAACTGTCTTCCCCAGTTCGCCAACGGCTCGCGACCACTGCCATGTTTCTTAGGAGCTGTGTTGCCTAGGCGCTAAGCCGCGGAGATGGACCCCGCCGCTCGTTACACGCTTCGGCGTTATGCAGCGAGGATAGTGAAGATTTGATTTTGTTTCAGACTTCGCATTCTTGGATACACGTTTCAAGCTTTTGGGTTCATGTTCGTATGGCGCCTCATAGTGACAAGAACTGCTTGGGGGCAGAGCGTGTGGAAATTCTTTCTCAATATGTTGTACAAATTGGTTAAATTATTTCGAATTTCTAGTGCGATACAAAATTAAAGCGCTTTAATTGTTTGTTAACCGGCCGTTAGCTCAGTTGCTAAGCGCACGCTAACGGTGCGGGAGGTCTGGGGTTCAATTCCCGGGCCGGTCAAATCGACACAGTGTCGCCAACGATTCGCCACCGTTGCGACGTTTCTTCGGAGCTGTGTTGCCCAGGCGCTAAGCCGCGGAGATGGGCCCCGCAACTCGTTACACGCTTCGGCGTAATACGGCGAGTATAATGAAGATTTGATTTTGATTTTTTTAATTGTTTGTTTTTAAATTTTTTGTGTGTTTGTTCAGTGGCATTGTCAACTTTGTCATTAATTATTCATGTTGTTCTTTTTTGTGTATTTTCGCTGTTACAAATATGTATAGCCTATATACATTTCGTACGAATAAATTCTTGTCGTTATAATCCTCATAAATTCATCTGAAGCTTTGGAATGAGAGGTAAAAAATCGAATTAGGCTATGATGTGTAAAAAAGATGGGCATTGTAAAAACTTGTTTTTTGGCGTTGGTGTCTTGTTGTGTTCATTTGTATTTTGGTCAATATATTGTAGTTTTTACTTTTCTGTTTTGAAAGCTTTTTGTTTTTTATTTTTGCGTGCAATGTTACAGATTTTTTGTTCGCGAATATAAATATCCCAGTTATTATCGAGTAAAGCAATATTGGAGTAGTGAAGCATAGGTTGAAGCAAAGGTCGAAGGCTATTGTCGATTCGTCAAGTCAGAGCCACGGGATTGAAGAAACTTGTAGCCAACGAAAGGAATCAAGATGTTACTACGAAGTTTTTTGAAGACAGACGCCTCTAGTGTCTTACAAATTTTAGGCCTAGCCCAGTGTTTCTCAACTCTTTTTTTATGTGGCCCCAATTCGTTTAAAAACACTATGTGCAAGAGCAGCTGCGACTCACCTAAATTGAGCACAAGCAAAAAAGAAACTATAAACAAATCAAATACATAAAAGATAAAACCTTTTACCGCAACAAGTTTTTAAAATGTGGCTTATTGATTTGCTTTAGAGTAGCAATCATTTTGTAAATAAAACAACTTTGCACCATGCAAAAGGACAAGAAACAAGACCATAATGACGTCATTGTAGTCACACTTCAATCACAGTTGACTCGTTAATTTCAAAAATTTGTACGAAGAATGTGAAGTTTCTTTTATTTTTTGGCATTTTTACAAATAAATGTACAACAATTTTTCACATTATCCTCCCTTGATTATTCGACGAATTTCCACATGAGCATCTCAGGCAACATGCCATAGAGATTAGCAACAACCATATCCATGGAAACCTTGACGAAACCAACCTGGTGTTTAGTTATTACATTATGTCGACTGAGGAACATTTCCAGTCTAACATAAATAACAACTTTTCGAAAACCTATGATATTGTAAATAATAGAGAAATTGGTTCGTTCACTATAGGCTACGAATCATTCGTTACGCAATGACATGGGGTGATAATTCTACTTCGCTATATGGTTTTGTATTTTACACTTTAGCTTAGTTGGACTAGTTTGTTTCCATGAGTATATTTTATTGCTACCGCTCTTGCACATCGGACCGGAAATAAGCTGATAAGCTTATGTATTTAGGCAGATTACTGCTTCTGCAAATCGCAGATTGCAAAATAGAGTTCGGAATGTATGTTTGGCACACAATGTATGTTTGGTTAATGTTGTTTTGCTGCATAGCAATTAGCAATTAACGTAGATATTAATTTTGTTGATAGCCTAACCTATCGCTACATTTGGTGATATAATTTGGAGTCGGATCGATCGCTTCATTTGGTGACCCGCCTGTTAGCCGCAGCGGTTTGCAGGCTTGCCAAACATATTATGACATAGATTCTCAAAGAGCTCCGTACGGAGCCCCAGGGCTCCACGAGAGCAACCTAGGGGCTCCGCGAGCGATTCGATTACATATTAAAATACTGACTTAGCTAACTTTGCAACTGTCCAAAGAAGCAATACCAGGATTAAGGAAGTTTGACTCTACTTTATTAGTATGTTCGTCAACTGCCAAATTTACAGCCTTAACATGATTTAGGCCTACCTGCGAAATGTAGATTTTTTTCTAGCTTGCATAGGGTACGCCAAAAAGGCCGGACAGATTTGAAAGTTTAATTTTTAAACCTATTGAATTTCCAAATATGTCAGGTCTGTATTCACCTTTTAAAGAAAAGTTTACTATTGTAGCAACGGGCGGTCTTCAGCCAGTGCTTACTCGCGCCAATGTTTGCTTTCCATTCAGTAGGCCCGGAAAGACGACGTCGTTTTATTAAATGGGAAATCACAACAGGAGCGGCGTACGGTGAGCATTTTTTAGAGGTGTGCTCCTCTGCAATATTTGCTGCCGCATGCAGCCATTTATTAAACAAATGTGTGGAAGTGCTCGAAAGTTTCATGCAAATACGCGAACCAACATCAAGCGCCTTTTCAAGCAGCCTAATTTGCTACTTAATATATTTAATTTTGGTGTCGGCTTTTTAGCTTTTGCTATTTCCAATTTTTCGTCGTAATCTCTGCCACAAAACGGCTTTTCAATCACAGCCTACTGTCAACACTTACTTCCATTCCACTGATTTAACCTAAAACTTGAATTTGACCAACAACTTTAAAATGTATATATTGACCGCCACACTTTCAAAAATCACAAGCAATTACTCGCAACCGCATCCTAATACGATGTAGAATACAACGGAAAAGGTCTGGCTTGCTTGTGTTGAACGATACCAATTGAACTGCCCTAAGAGAGAGCCATTGCACCATTCTTCTGCGATGAAAAAAGCAATTTACTGTGGCGTGATTGAGCATGTATTGTGACGTTGCGTCTGGGTTCAACCTTCAAATAGGACGTTTTTTGGATTTATATCGTGTGGAAATAGAAAAAGTCACTCTCCGCTATATAATATGATTCAGAATACAATGAAGAAGATCTGGCTCGCTTGTGTTGAACGATATCTGTTGAACCTACCATACAAGAGAATGTTGCGTCATCGGTCAGCGTTGAAAAAAAAAGCCATTTTGACGTTCATCAAAGCAAAAAGAACGCAGATTGCGCTGATATTACAAAAATTAAAGACGAGAAAATCCAAATATTTTAGTTAAATGTAATTAACGTGTGTGCCTGTGATATCGCAGGGTGTGCGCTGAGCACCTTGAATCTCTGGAGAATACGCCCCTGCACAACAGCTTCCATATATCCGGAAGAGTGTTTTGGCAAAGTCAAGCATTTAGAAGGATGAGTGAATATCTTTTACTTTACAATTTTTACTCAACAAAAATTCAACGAATTCATGATCATAATACAAGAAGATCTAAAGAAATTGTATATTTCTACCTCGGTTTTTAAAATCACTTGGTCAAAATTATATTTTACACAGAGGCACTAAGCTATGGAACGAACTCGATAAAAATTCGAAGAAAATGCACTTTATAGCTTTCAAAAAGATTTATAAAAACTGCCTTGTTGCAAGTTACTAGATTTAATATTACCGATTGACTGTAGCCTAGGCCTGCATGAATCTAAATTTTTCTGGTTTCATGTTTTAATTATTCGATTATTTTGTTTGTCTGTTTTCGCTCATTTTCTTAAAGTGTGCTTATATTTGGTGTATTCATTTTCTTTTTTCTCTTTTTTTGTAAAAATCACTACCCAATCCATCTTCCGATTTTCGCGCAATTAGTTTGGTTTGTCCTTATGTAATACGTATATTTCAGTCAGGGGGCATCTCGACTTGAAAACCTAAAGGTTCTTTGGTGCTTCCTGGCCATTATTATTGTTTAATTATAATACTTTGATCATTTAATTGTAATTACGGCGAAATAAACGAACTTGTCTTGTTTTATCTGAGTGCGGCTGATGAGAATTGATAGCCCGAAACAGCGTTGTCCCGTTTTATGGTACATTATTATACTTGTTCTAGCGTTTCCACGCTGACCTAAATTGTTATTAACGAATTATGCTTGTTCTATCATTTCCACACTGGCCTAAATTGTTGTTAATGAATTAAATTTGTATAAAAAGAAGTCATAAGCTTGGGCTTTATAGCATGCCTAAGAATGCAAAATTTGCCATAGGTCTCAATTCATTTTGTGCCAGCTGTAAGATATCGCCCCAACAATGGGCGTTGCTAGGGCTTCGCGCAAAATTTCAAATTTGGCAAAAGGCTCCGCACCCAGTGGTGGGATTCAAATTTTTTATAAGTTTGTTCTGTCACCAAAGTATTTTTTTTCACCCAGTTCTGTTTCAACTAATGGTTTGATTTAGATTTTAGTAGCATATTTATCCTCCTATCACGAGAAAGCGATCATAGCTCTGTAGGAGCTCGCTTAGGAGTTGCCAGCCATCTGTCTACCACACCATGCAAGATGGGGGAATCCCGCTAAGTGCCTTTCCCAACGGCACAAGAAGTAAACTTGCTGGCTTGTTCTCCACACTGTCCCTTTAATGCTGAGCGTCAAGCAGGGAAGCTGTGAATACCAGTGTTAAAGTCATTGGTTTGACCCGACTCGTAATCAAACCCGAGCCTGCAGCTCAAGAGACAGACGCTCCATACCACTCGGCCATCTGAGCTGGTACAAGTTTAAACGGCAAAGCTGGCCGGTTCGCTGATCAAATAAAATTTCGTGAGACGGTTCTTTAGAACCGGTGCGAACCGGCTAAACCTCTCTACTGCCCGCACCTCAAATAGTTTGAGAACCCCTGTAATATAAGATTATTGGCAGCAAATAACAATGCTAGTAGAAAATCTTCTAAGCTTCTACTCCTAGCATCTGATACATCGTGGCTATCGCGATTATTATCGGATATACTGCACAGCGTCGCGGACATTGTCGACATCGCGGACATCGTTGACATCGCGGACATCGTTGACATCGCGGACATCGCGGACATCTGCACATGTACCGAGCGCAGATACCGATCCGCTACAGCCTAGTGATTGTTGGAGATTATTTGAATTAAGCCTTATGCCGCATCTTATAACAATGGAATATATCACGAGCACAAGGAGCGCTAGTGTGTTATTAGCAGAAGCTAGGGCCTAACTCTAACCCCCCTATACATCCAATCATGCAAGGCCGTCTCTTTAAAAACGGCCTTGATACATAAATACTCTGCCTAGGTTCATGGTTAAGCTGATAACAGAATAAGGCGTGATACAAGCAATTAGTCTGGAATACTGAATACCGGTACCTACTGAACTGCTGAATAACGTATTGTATGGTACTGGTATACTAGTACTTAAAGATAAATATACCCACGGCAGGCTACCGGTATATGTAGCACAGAAGCATGGTTACGGAGCTGTAGCCTTGAACTACTACGATACCGGTACCAAACTAGGCTAGTCTACTTGCTCTGTCAGTCTACTAAGGAATCACTAATCAGCATAAAATAAATTGAACTATAGTCTAGTACGAGCAGGCTATGACAGTATGAATCAGGTCTAGACTAGTCTGTGTAAAATTGTTTACTGGCACTCTGGTCTGACTGGAATATACCGTATATACTTGCAGAAATTACAAGATAAATAGAAAGTGCCGATAGCAGACTTGACTATTGGTGTCGTACGGTAGCCTAGTTAATCTGCTAATAACCAAATCTGTTTGGCTTAAAGTGGACTTCTTTTGAAAATAACATGCCAGCTGACTTTCAGGTGAGGTTCAACACTTTAGCAACTTGTACCAATATACTTGAAAATTTGATTAATGCAATATGGTAATAAAGCCCATGGGCTATTTTTTGTGTTCTTTGTTTGGGCGTGGTACAAATACAGAATAGTTTATGTAGGCTGCATGTTGTACTGGTATGATCTGATGATTGAGCATTGATATACAAATGATGGTAGCCTATCGTTTGGTACCAGTATGTTGTACCAATCAGCTTATACTCCACCGCACTGTTCCGTATAAGTTCTTTAGCACGTCCAAATTTGCCCAAATATGCCGGTAAGTAGCTCAGTTGCTAAGCGCACGCTGTCGGTGCGGGAGGTCTGGGGTTCGATTCCCGGGCCGGTGAAATCTACACAGTGTCGCCAACGGCTCGCCACCGTTGCGACGTTTCTTCGGAGCTGTGTCGCCCAGGCGCTAAGCCGTGGAGATGGGCCCCGCAACTCGTTACACGCTTCGGCGTAATTCGGCGAGTATAATGAAGATTTGATTTGATTTTGATTTTCCCAAAGATTTAGGGGGTTTACAGAAAATTTGATGCAATTTTTTCCTCAAAGTTGAGTTTCAGAGTACTGTATAAAGTTTTAACATTCTTTTTGAACATTTTAAGTGAAGGACAAGCATGCAAATGTAGTGGCAACAAAGTCCAAGCAATACACATCGTAGACGAAATAGTTTTGTCACAGACTTGATTGGTTACAATTCTTAGTTAATCTGATGCAGACCTAAGGCTGTCATTAGATGGAACATATATATAAAACAAACTTTTTAGATACACTTTATTATTGAAAACCTTATACATGGTGAGGCATAATTTATACTGAATACGACACTCAATTGGTAAAATATGGCACTGCTCATAATATGGCAATAATAAGTCACGAGCACGACTATAAACTGGAATGCTAAATATAAATCTTAAACATGCATTTGATACTCTTTTCAATTTGTTAAGCAAATATTGGGAATACAGGAATAAAGAGAATTGCAATAGTTCAAACGAGAAATACCGGTAACAAGACTTTTCACGAGCATAGTTTTCATGTCAAGAGATAGAAAGTGCCTGAAGTTTTTAAGTTTACCTGATTTAAAAAAGCATGTTTTTCAGGTATATGCAGTATAAAATTGCTTACGTTAAGGCATTCACCTGTTCACAGATTCAAGTGGATTTGGATCCCAACTTTAATATGATTCTAGCCTAGTGCCTCTGTAGTTTTACACTGATGATGGTATAAGTTTATACCGAAACGTTTGTAAAATTATTACTTAAACAATTGGTTTGTGGTACAGAATTTTAGCATAGCAAAGTATAATGATTTCATCTCAAAGCTTTTCGTCTGACACTCATCGGGAGAAGATCGTCAGTCTTATAAGACTTGCATTTTAGTTTCCTGATTTCTGACGATCTTCTCTCGATGAGTGTCAGACGAAAAGCTTCGAGATGAAAAAATTATTACTAATATACTGGCTGTTATCGATTATCTTTTTATGAAATTTTAGCTTAATTTTCCATGCGCAAGCATTCCTGATTTTTATTCTGGCAAAACGATTGCAATAACTGGAGGAACAGGATTTGTGGGGCAATGTGTCATCGAGAAGCTGTTACGTTGTTGTCCAAAAATCAAGAAGATTTATATTTTGCTGAGAAAAAAACGAAACATGAATGCTCATGAGAGAGTTGCACACCTTATTAATTTGCCAGTATGTACTGTTTGTTTCTTTTGTTTTAAACACATCTCTTTTCTGTTGGTATGTATTATACATGTTTACTAGTTTAATAGACTAAAATGTAAGCCTCAAATTAAATCTTCATTATACTCGAATAATTACAGTGTGCAATGAATAGCAGGGCTCATCTTCTCAATTGAGACGTTGGCAACACAGCTGTGAACAAACATTACAAAGATGGCCAGCTGTTGGTGACACTGTGTCTGATTTCCTTGGCCTGGGAATTGAACTCAGAATCTCCTGCATCAAGAGCGATGTTGTTACCACTGTGGCAACTGGCTGGGAAATGTTGGCCGATTATAAATAATTTTTCCAAATATCATATTTGCATAAAGAGAATATGGTTGCGAATTTCATAGTAATTAATTGCTCTATTCCTAAATTTACCCTCTAGTGACAGGTTAATACAAGAGATGGAATTTTTGGCTACAAGGATATCAGTTGTTGATAGTAATGATATAAGCTATGAGTTATTGATATAGGCTTGATGCTTACACCCAGCCTCGTTTTTGTGCCTTGGATAAGTTGTTTCACAATTCTCTGCTTGGTAGAATCTATCAAGCAGCAAATTAAAGAAGTCGGAAGCAAAGCTGAGCCAGAAAACTTGGAAACAAAGGCAGTTCTCAAGCGAGTCTGGATTCGCCCTATATATCGTATCTTCGTCGCTTTCTCGTGACATGGAATAAAAATGAAGAAATCAATCTTTCAACATCACTTAACTTTCAATTCAATGTAGATTTTTGATGCCCTGAAATTGTCCCAGCCAGACTTCACAGACAAAGTTGTTCCGATTTATTGTAACTTGGAAGAAGATGGACTGGGATTAGATGATTCATCAATGAAAATTATCCAAGATGAAGTGAACGTATTTATTCATTCTGCTGCAACGTTGAAATTTGACGAACATTTAAGGTGATTTTACTTCAGTTTAACTAAAAGTGAAATTATTGGCAATTGGTCTTGTCAAATTCTCCTTTATAAGGAGAGTTTTTGTATTTGTATTTAATTCCATATTTATTTCAGATTTCGGATTCTTCTCTCACGAGAAAGCGAGTAGAGAGCGCTATAGCGAGCTCGCTGAGGAATTGCCGTTTAGCTGTCTACCTCTCTAAAATAGGGAAATTCCGCCAAGTACCTTCCCAATGACACCGCAAGTAAATTTACCGGCTTGTTCTCCACACTGTGCCTTTAATGCTGAGCGTCGAGCAGGGAAGCAGTGAATACCTATTCTAAAGTGATTAGTTTCACCTGAATCGGAATCAAACCCGAGTTGGCAGCTCCAAAAGCGAACGCTCTTACGACCAGGCCGTCGGAACTGTTTATGAAAATATTCTTCTAAACTCAGCGTAGGGGAAGTAATTGACGACTGGGATAGTTAACTGCTTTTAAGATTTTTAACTGCGTAGTTAAACCAACTATATTATTGTATTAGATTTGCATGCAAACTTAATGCTCTGGCTGTTCGGTCAATATTGAATTTGTGCAGAGGAATTTCGAATCTCGATGCTCTAATCCATGTATCTACAGGTACGCTCCATGCTTTCCGTTCGTGCCCACTTTGCCATTGGGACAATGAGAGATTTGTTATAGTTAGGCTAAGCATTATGGAAAAGGCCGATTGATGTAGTTGTTACAGACATCACTATGGGCGCGGGAAGCCTTGAGTTCGATTCCCAGGCCAACCAAATCGGAACATTGTCGGCATCGCTGCGATGTTTCCTCGGAGCTGTGTTGCCCAGGTGCTATGCCGCGAAGATGGATCCCGACGCTCGTTACACGCTTCGGCGGAATACCGATAGTATATTGAGATTTGATTTTTTTAAGCTCTAAAATTCCCATCATCAATTCAGATCCAAGCGGCACCTGACCACCTGTATCGCCAAAGTGTGACATGGTTTGTTTGAATAGCCACTGCAGAGTTATTTTCGCTTTATAGCATATTTCAGCATCTTGTGCTTACAATATAGGTTTCTTATCGCCAGAACACTCAAAGCGGCGCTTGTCAAAAGTGATCTGCCAATTTTATGCCGTAGCAAATCTTGTGCATTCTACAATCTGGACTACAAAAAATCACTTTCAAAATCAAACAATTAAATTTTCATTATACTCGCGGTATTACGCCGAAGCGTGTAACGAGTGGCGGGGTCGGTCTTGAACTGGTCACTTTGTCTTGCCTGTTTTAATACCATGTTGCATTGCAGCTTACTCTTACTGTAATCAAAAATCAATCGGTGAGGAAATCTATCAGACAGGCTGGGACTTCGACAAACTTCATGATGCTATGCAATGGATGACTGATGATATGATCACGAAACTAACTCCTGATATTCTAAGAGACAGGTAAACAGTAGTTTGCAGTGATTTCATTTAGATTTGGATTGGTAAGTTAGCGACACCGCTATCGGCGCGGTAAATCTGGGTTCGATTCCCTGGCCGGTTAAATCGGGCACAGACGCCAACGGCTGGCCATTGCTGCGATGCTTTTTCGGAGCTGTGTTGCCTAGGCGTGAAGCCGCTGCACCACTCGTTAACGCTTCGGCGTAATAGCCTACCACGAGGATAATCAAGATTAATTTTTTTTCTTGTTTTTACAAAGCTATTTAAATATTTATGCATCGACCTGTTGAAAACCGACATGGGAAATATTTTGTTTCTAGATGCATCAGTTATTAATTAGAGCAACTCAAATTATCAAGAGCGAAAAAAAAATATCAATTTGGTTACCAAATGCTAGTGAATGATTAATGGGATTATTTTTGTGAAAAATCTCGGCCTTAAGTGTTAAAATAATGCAAGCTAGTTGCGTTAACTTGCCAATTTAAGTGCAGTGGTGTAAGTCACATGTTTTATCAAACTATTATCGCTTAACCAAATAAATAAGAATATAGATCCAGCGGTACATTAGCAATGATATGTGACGGGTTTTGTATGGTAATGTCTGGAGCATTGGACAGGTTTCCATTATCAAAACGCTTCTGCACCGAACCGCTTGTTTGTTTCTTGACATGACGTTGGTGTCCTGCTGGTACGATGTTCCCAGCAGTTACTTGGAACATAAAAATTAGGGGTATTTGAGTTCAATTAGGGATGGGAGATAGGGTTAGAGACCTGAAGTTGTTTAACTTTGGAGTTGGTGTGCACAATGAGCAGTTTCAAAAGCAAAAGCGTGTAGGTACTCCAGACATTGCTTTTTTGCACATTTGTAGCAGAACTAATTCGGTAAGCTGCGTTGAAATCGTTGCTAATATACAAAAAGCTAGAAGCAAAAATATTGTTGCTGAATTGGTATTAAAATTGCTTTGAATCGTTATTACTACACGATTTTGAGGTAATGCGAGTTGTTGTATTCGTGCGTGTGGCGTACAGCGCCGTGGCCAGCCTACACGTTTGGGGGGCTGAAAAGTCAACTTAATATTTTCTGATTTTTTGTTTTGTTGCTTCCCAAACCTGAACAAATCAATTTCAGTGAAGTAAAACGTTATCCAGAAAGAAAGGACTTTTGCGTGGAAACGCAAGTAATAAATTTGCGTCAATGCACTGGTATTAAAACTTACAAAACCCTAAACGGAAATAAATCGTGTTAATCAGATACGGGCAGAAAACAACAACAAAAAACAAACATAACGTGTCTTATGGCAAAGTTGAACAGCGTAGTATTCAATTGCGGTTGATTATAACCAGTGGTTGTGTTTTCATGATGTAAATTTTGTTAAATGCGTTTATGTGCAATTGCACAGCACTCAGACATCAGTTTGCTTGACGATTAAAGTTGAAACCCTTTCTCCTTTTAGTATCATGACGCAAATCACAAATTATTCCCGAGATTTAAACTTAACATCGATTGAAGTGGCTATCTTAAAAAAATATATATAAACCATTGGGTGTATGTATCGTCATCATTTCCACATAAATATGTTTTTTTTTGGGGGGGAGAGGGGCTAAAATAAATTGTGGGGGCTTATCCCCCAATAGCTCCTCCGTGGCTACGGCCCCGGTAGCGTATTGTGTGCACAAAGCAATGCTTCTATTGCGCAATATTTGGTGAGAAAATAAATGAGATCACGTAGCTCTACACTCGAGTTTTGTATGTGATCGAAAATTTTTGAACTTGACGCGCTCTGTTTTTCTACTGTTCTGTAGAAATTCCAAAGCCCTGGTTAGGGAACGGTTGACCTGCCCGTTAGCTAGTGGTTAAGGACATCGCTGTTTGTGCGGAAGGTCTGGGTTCGATTCCCCGCTCAGTCAAATTGTGTCGCCAACGGCTTGCCGCCGCTGCGATGTTTCTTCGGAGCTGTGTTGCACAGGCGCTGAGCAGCGGAGATGGACCCCGCCACTCGTTATACTTTCCGGCGTAATACTACGAGTATAATGAAGATTTGGTTTTATGTGTAGGCTTCCAATCACTATCAGTTTCAGCGGAGCTTTTTCATTAGTTGACGTTGAGTTTTTTTGATTGCGGCGTCAGGGTTGTACAAACATTAATCACCTTATATTTGCATTAGTGTGTGTGTCGACCTGCTTGGATTGACCTATTGTGACCTCAGTCGCACATCATACAATGTTACGCTGAAACGACGTGTTGATTAATTTTGATGAAAAATGATGATCAGCTAGTTTTTGTTGAAAAAATGAAAAATCAAATTTTCATTACACTTGCGATATTACGCCGAGGTGTGTAACTAGTGACGGGATCCATCTCCGTCTCTTAGCTTTAGCGACACTCTGTCCTATTTGACAGGCCCAGTAATCGAACCGGAGACCTCCCGCGTCTATAGCGATGTCACGAACCACTGACCTAACCGGCCTTTAAAATGAAACAATGTGCTTTTTGTGACGAACAATTGCGTGTGCAGTCAAGCGTGGGTATGATATTGAATTGCAGCTGCACCTGCGTGCTAAATAGCTGTCTGGTATAGCGAGCTGATTAGGGATGCCATGAGTGACGATTGTCTGTGATAGATTAAGCGCTATAACGACCATCACTCCGGGGCGCGTACAAAAATAGATAAAATTTAACAGCGTGTTTTGCTGCAACGTTTTATATCTGTTCATCTGTCACTTACTTTACTGCAGGCCATTAATTTGATTTTGATGCATTCATTTGGAGTTCAATTTGCATTGATTTAGTTTAAAACAGTGAGCAGCGTTCGTATTATCAACAAAGAATTAAATCTTCATTATACTCGAAGGCGAAGCGTGTAACGAGAGGCGTAGTCCATGTCTGCAGCTTAGCGCCTGGACAACACAGCTCCGAAGAAACATCGCTGCCAGTGTTCCCTCTAGAGTGAGAAATTTTGAGATAAATGCAAAATTTTGGGGCAAATTTTATTGATTTTGAACCAGAAATAAATATTATAAAATGCAAAACTGAAAAACATAAACAAAAAACTTGAATATTTTAATGCAAGACTGTAGCTTGTATCTGGGAAAAGCAAATTTAATGCAAAAAATTTGTGAAAGGGGTCCTCAAAGTAGTGAAATCTTTGGGCAAAAAATTGAATGAATTTATCATTTGGGCAAATTCGCACTAGTCAAAATCCTAGAGGGAACACTGATCGCTGCGGTGGCTACACTTTGTCTGATTTGATTGGCTCGGTAATCGAACCCGGAACCCCCCACACCGATCGCGATGTACTTAACCCCTATGACGTGTTCATGTTCTGTGTTTCTGCTTTTTGTCGGTTGCTAGGAAGGAAAAAATCACCCGAGTTGAAATCATCTTCTATGGTTAAAATTTGATTTAAAACTTCCGTACTTGAGCTGATGTGCAATTCCCCCATAAATTTTTTTTTTTTTTTTTTTTTGCTAAACCCGATCCAAACTCACAGTTTCTAAAATGTTTTGAACAAACTGAAATTAAACTGCAAGTGCAATGAATAAATTTCGTTGAATCAAAGTAGGATTGATATTTGATTTACCAGTGGGAAAGTTGGTGCAGATTGGTAACTTGACCCCTGGACTATATTATTATTTAATTTTTTTTTTACATAAACTGTGTGTTTCAGACCAAACACGTACACACTGACAAAAGCTTTTGGAGAAGAAATAATAGCAAAAGAAGGAGAAGGTTTGCCGATCTGTATCGTCCGACCAAGTATCATCGGCGCTGCTTTCGACGAACCCATACGGGTGAGGTCAAAATTCATTTTTCATTGCACTTGCGGTATCGCTATTGCCCGGATGTGTGTGACGAGTCCGTCCTCTCTGCTTGGCGCCTGGACAATGCAGAAACGTTACAGCGATGGCGAGCTGTCGGCGCCAGTATGTTTGATTTGATCGGCCCAGGAATCAAACCCGAGACCTCCCGCGTCAATAGCGACGCTGACCTGCCGATGTTACTGTTGAGCTCAGATCATATTTGACACTAAGTAAACTCTCATTCTTTGCTTGCTTGCAAGATTTGGCACATTGTAACCGCAGAAGGTAAAATGAAACCGGTGATTTTAAAAATGGACTTTATTCTGTCAATATCGTACTTGAACAAATCGATTTTGAACCGTGCTGATTGTTGGACTTACGCAAGCATATTGCATCAGAAAAATTTCAAATTCATACCTTGATGAATATTACACACGTCCGGTTGGTTGGCGTGGGGGCTAAAAGAAATCGCTAACAGTGCTTGGATCTTGGTTTGATTCCCGAGCAGTCAGTTTAAACAAAAGGGCTCATCACCGTTTCAAATTATTATCTGTGCTTCTGTTCTCAGTACCAAAACCAAATCTTCATTATACTCACGGCACTGCGCCGAAGCATGTGACGAGTGGCTGGATCCATCTCCGAGGCTTAACGCCTAGGCAACACAGCTCCGAAGAACGTCGCAGCGGTGGTGAGCCGTTATGGACACTGCGTGAGATTTAACCGGCCCGGGAATCGAACCCTAGACCTCTAACGCGGATAGCGATGTCTCATTACGCTAACAAGCAGCCGATGTTGAACTTTGCATAGATTTCTTAGTGCTTCCGGATTTGAGTTTGTGATTACTGTCTTTGCATTCAAACAGGGTTGGTGTTCAAACTTGAATGGAGCGACAGGTCTAATCATTGCGGTCGGAACTGGCTTCTTGCATTCACTATTAACACCTCCCGAGTTAAATATTGACATTATTCCGGTGGATTTTGTTGTCAATTGCATAATTGCTGCCGGCTGGAAGACCGGTTTGTCACGGAAAGGGCTCGGAATAACACTGGGTGATCCGGAAGGTTAGCACTTCATCGTTACGATGATAATTATTAGATGACTTGTTATTAATATGGCCATCGGTACCGCTCGCAGGTTACAGACCCTACACGACGGGTCCAATTCACGGTTCAAGCAGATCGCATTTGACATACATACCGGATGGTTGCTGACTCGAAGAGCACAAGCTCACTCCGCAGTCTCCCCAGCTACACATGAATTTTCAGTTCGGTGGTTTAAAAATAATGTGATATATTTTGAACCATTTCCCAACTGAATGCTCAATTAATATAATTCTTTAACTAGCAGGCGCAAAAAATCATATTTGAAAGTTTGCTGCTTTACATTACGATGATTTAAAACTTTTTTGTATTTGATTGCATACTTATCCTCGTAGTATCACGGAAAACGATCAAAGCGCTGTAACAAGCTCGCTTAGGAGTTGCCAGCCATCTGTCTACCATGCCAAGATGGGGGAATCCCATTAAGCGCCTTTCCCAACGGCACAACACGTGAACTTGCTGGCTTCTATTACTTTAATGCTGAGCTCCAAGCAGGGAAGCTGTGAATACCTATTGTGCAGTCATTGGTTTGACCCGACTCGGAATCAAAGCCGATTCTACAGCTCCGGAGGCAAACGCTCTTACCGCTCGGCCATCTGAGCTGTCGACTTCCTTTGTGTTATCGCAATTTTTACTTCTTCAGACCAGAACCGACACGTTTTATCGAAGGTGGACACAATTGCTCGATCCTTGCATTGCATTCCTGACGCCGACAGTGAATTGACTCATCAAAGACGAAAAACTGTTCCCATTTATCAAATTGTTGTCGGAAAAAATAACGTCTTGTTCAAAGATTGGAGTAAGTTTGAATTTTTGTCACTTCAAATTCGATTTCGCTTTATAGGCTCATTCTGGGTTTATTTTTTTGCTGTAAAATTTGGGACAAATGTCCGAATTTGCTCAAAAAATTTCGGACATTTAAAAATTTTTTCGGCAAGAATTTTGAACGAACGATTTTGCAAATGTATTAATTCAAATATTAACATATAATTACTGCATTTCGCAAAAACACGAGACTAGTTTTAAAAACGAAACTGTAATCACGTTTATTTTTTTCCTTAACTGTTCTTTCCGTTTCATGTTGAATTTGTACCTAGTGTCACTTCGACTGACGGAACCGATTTCGTGCGAAAATGATCTTTTTAAATTACTTTCTTCCGAAGACGCATTAATTACCCTCATCTTTCAAAGAACTATTTTAACTCAATATTTCACAACTTCACTCAAAATATCAAGAACAAAAAATTGTTTCAAGTTGTCATTAAGGTCCCGAGGGAGTTCAAATCATGAAGCCCGTGTGCGATATCGCAGTAGCCACAATCGTTCTAAACGTCTGCACATAATTTTTTAATATGGTACAACGCAAGAACAATTTCTCCTTGATGATGACAAGCGAGAAAGTTTCAATAAGTACGCTTGTTGCAAAAAATTTAGTGGTTTAGTCGCAAAAGTTTAGTTTAGTTGGCGAAAAGGAACTCGCAAAATTTTATTTAAGTTATTGGGCATGGAACCGCCGCAAGCGTGTTGTTGTGCTATGAGTAAAATTTTTTCGGACACTTTGTCCGAAATGGCTCCAGATATTTCGGACATAGAGCAAAATATTCGGACAATGTCCGAAAAAAAAGAAAAAAAAACAACACAGAGCTCATTCTATTCAACCAAACAGCTCATGTGGTTTTAGAAAACTCACACGTGCGAATAATACTCAGTCTTAATAGCTCAAATGGCCGAGTGGATAAAACGTTCGCTTCTGGAGGTGCAGGCTGGGGTTTGATTCCAAGTCTAGTCGATATTTTGCCGTTAGGAAAGACACTTTACGGGAATTACTTCGTTTTAGGGTGTTAGACAGGTGGCCGGCAACTCCTAAGCGAGATAGCGCTATAATTGCTTAATCGTTATGGAAGAATGAATATGCAATTAAATGCAGGGTCAGGCAAAATGATCTGACACATTTGAAATTGTCAATATGATAAACGTGATGCAGTTAGACTAATGGGTTGAAGTGAAATTTTATAGCTGCTAACATGCCATTTAATTTTCGTTATGTGTTAAAAGTTACATTCTTGAGATGGCGCCTTCGGGTATGACGGATTATTGCTGGCGATTTCTAGTTTTCTATTATTTATAAACAACATAACAAAATGCTAAAAATTAGCTCTGAAATGCTGAAAATCATAAATAATGTCAAAATGATCAAGCTCCCGGATTTTCGGGATCCCGGGAATTCTTGCGGTGTTGCGGGATGAAAGTTCAAGTCGAGATGCTAAAGTCGTGTAACCGTTCGATCGAAAAGCTTTAATGATAAGCCTGATGGTGATTATGATTCTGCAATGTAAGATTCTCCGTTTAAAAAAAAAACTCGAAACAGAAATGCACGGTGTTCGCCTGTCTTTGACAATTTTAATTGCTACATTTACAGTTTTGAATTTTGACACTAATTACAAACTTTATGATCTTGCCTTGTTCATAAGTTAATTTCCAAAGTTTCATAAATTAGCACAAATGGCATGTTAGTGGCTGTAAAATTTCACTTCAACCATTAGTCTAACTGCACCACACTTGTCGTATTGACAGTTTCAAATGTGTCAGATCATTTTGCCTGACCCTGTGTATAAAACATACGAAAAAGTCTTATCCGCCGCCTGATTTGTCGGTTGTCCTAGCAGCAAGCTGTGATCGTTTTAAACAGAAAACCTTCGCTAGGTTGCTTAATTCGCAGCTTGACATCAGATGCGCAATACGTGTTGCAAGAATAGATATTAGGGTGTTCCATATGCCCCTACCTTTCTAGATTCATCCAAGAAAGTGTGATGTTGTTCTATCTTCATATCTATAAGACTTTTCGTAAAATTTCAGCAAAAACAAACAACATCCTATGCTTGCACATTTGCTGTTTATTTTCACGAATTAATGATTGATTTTCACGAATTAATGAAAATAAACTGATACTGGTGGTTATTTAATTTGTAGCCCATATTCCATTTTGAACTTCACCTTAACCATAGTTGTCTGTATTTTTGCAGTCCATGCCATGGCTTCTATGCCATGTTCCATACTAATAAGAATAATGCCTACGTGTTGTTTTTGCTAGAACAAGTTTAAGTAATTATACGTATACGTGCTTGTAAATCTGTTTTGGCTGAAAATAGTGCACTATCAACAAAAAATATTTTTCAGCTAAATTTCTTTAAAAGTGAGTACATCTCAAGTAATTTTGCGTTAAAAACTAATGTGGCATTTTTATTTTATTTTTATCTAACTAATGTGACTGAATGCGATAGTAGGATTCCTCAAAACCGTTTGCCATTAGAAGAGCAAAACTTAATCCTCAGAGCTTTTTTGTGTTTCTATGAAAAGGCTCTTAATAATAGCTTACTCGGTCAACATAAATCTGTCAATGGGACTAATGCTAAAAGCACTCTTAGTCTCATCAAGGAAGTATACCAAACACTGTTCCCTCTAAGGTGCGAAATTTGAAAAAAATTGGAAATTTTGGGCAAAATTTTCCAATTTTTCTTTAAAATTGCCGTCTGGAATGGTGATTATTGTCCAAATTTGAACGAAAGTGTTCAATATTTTGGTGCAAAACAAAAATTATATATATATATACTCCAGAACTCGTTCTTGGGGCAAAAATTGCTTCAAAATTTCTTTAACCCCCTAAATCTTTGGGCAAATTTTTTAGTGAAATCTATATATGGGCAAATTTGCACTTGCCAAAAACTTAGAGAGAACAATGGTATCAAACCAGGTATTCCAATGTTATCTGATGATGGGGTACGTAAAAAATATTGAAGTCGTGTGATGAATCAGAACGTTAAACGAGATTCCGGAAAAATGACGATCTCAGGTTACAGTAAAAATTGAGTGGAAGATTAGCAATTCCAGCTTCGCAATACCATACTGGCATGTTGGGATCCAAAAGCAAAACTTCATAAAGAGGATGAAGAATTTCTTAAAAACATGAAGGCACGCGGAGCATTCACTATTTGGGTGTTTGGATACGAAAAGACAAAAAATGATTCAACGCAGAAACGAAAAAAGAAGAGCGACAAGAGGAATTTCGAAAACGGACCCTGCTAGAAGCTGAGACTATGTAAAAAAAACTGTGCACCATAATGAACTAGTGAAAGAAATAGGGCCGACATTTTCCAGAAATACCATATCTCAAAGTGACACTGAATTAGACGCTTCTGAGATATTTGCCCCAGAACCGCTTCTGGAATGCATCACACCAAGGCGAAAGCATACAAAGACAGTGAAAACTGGCACTGAAGTATTTGTTTCATATGATACTGTGGCAGATCCTGCAGTTGTTGGTAATGAAGTTCGAACTAAGAGTTCAGCAGCCCATACTGTTGGCTTCTTGAGCACCATAATTGAGCGACAAAAGGCCAAGACAGGCTACCAATTTTGGTTTCTGGATATGACACTCACGAATTGCTTGGTGTTGCAACTCTTCCCACTAAATGCAACAAAACAGCTGGAAAATTGATCTCTGTTAGTTAGTTAGTTAGTTGCATATTTATCCTCCTATCACGAGAAAGCGATCAATGCGCTATACGAGCTCGCTTAGGAGTTGCCAGCCATCTGTCTACCACACCAAGACGGGGGAATCCCGCTAAGTGCCTTTCCCAACGGCACAACAAGTACACTTGCCGGCTTGTTCTCCACACTGTCCCTTTAATGCTGAGCGTCAAGCAGGGAAGCTGTGAATAGCAATTTTTAAAGTCATTGGTTTGACCCAACTCGGAATCAAACCCTAGTCTACTGCTCAAGAGACAGACGCTCCATACCACTCGGCCATCTGAAGAAGTTCAGCTCCTTTTAGATAGATGGAAATCTATGGACCGAATAGCCAGTGTGGTATTTGATACCACTGCAATCAACACTGGTCAAGTGACTGCAGCATGTGTGAGCTTGCAAATGAAACTGGGTTGCCCTCTTCTTTGGTCTGCTTATCACAAGCTAATTGTCTGTAAGGAAAAGATTACCATAACTCGATTTTTTGCAATAATTTGAAACTTTCTTCTAGTCCATGTATTTCTTAGACTAGAATTGTTTAAAAATCCCGTTTGTTAAACTAATGAATTTAGAATTTTTGGTGACAGTGCGGGTAAAATAAATTCTTGTGAATTTTGAAAACTGATGCTATGAAACCGTTATGTAGCTAGCCTGAATGCAACATGATTTATTAACAAAAAAACAGTAAAAACCATTAAAAGCACACGAAAATTGTAGGATGTGCTAGCATAAGATCTCCTTCAAAATTGCTCCTGTTTATCCAAGTGGTTCAGTGCTAATGGTAGAACATTTGGAAGCAGTCTTGAAGGTATCTGAAAAGTTTTCAATTTTTGGAGGGCACAAGACACACCCTAATAGACATAGTGGAGAGAGGCTAGATAGCGCATCGCCGCAGAAAGTCGCGTGGAGAAAATGGAACAATTTGAAGCGACGGCATTATGCGTTGCTGGTTACCCATGTCACAGAAAAATCATGAAACAAAAGCGCTACTGCTTTCAGTGATGTTTTTTCTCTTCGTGTTTGTGATTATTTCCTTTCACTCGTCTCGTTTCGATCAAAGTCCGCTATAAATTGTCATAGAGCTCTAATACCCAGGTCACATGATGCGACTAAATCACAACCTATTTCCTGCTTTATTTGATGTTTGTTATTTTGACTGACCATTAAACGTGCAGAGTTTACTCTCTGTGCACGACTTTCATTTTTTCGGCAAAGAAGAGTAGGAAATGTTTAAAAAAAAAAAAAACTACTTCAGATATTTTTGTTGTTGTTGTTTCTTAATCTTGAAGCTTGAGTCAAAGCTGATACGATACCGATTCTGTACAAAACTGGCGTCTGAAGTCGGTGTTTGACTCTACAGTATTTGAATGCCAATGCATTTGCGTTGGCAGGAACGATGGGTTTTGGAACTCAACATCAATAAAAAGATAAAATAGTGGGTATATTTGCAATCATTTTGCAAACGTTGCGATAAAAACTTGTGCCATCTTCAGTGCAATACCAGCCTGTAGTTTTTACACTAAAGAATGGGTGAAAATGATATAAGTTTTTACCGAAACTATTGTAAAATGGTTGCAAATACACTGACTGTTATCTTTTTATGAAGGTTGTGTAAACTTGGCAATTTGTGGTTTGGTAAAGGACTATGACATAATAGGATAGAAGTTATGCATAGCGAAATAGAGTCTTTCATTTCTACACTGTCAACGCAATAATGAAAACGATCAGATACAGTGTGATGCTTGATGTCTACATTGGCTAATTTGCTGTTTCTGTCTCGTTATTACCAGCGCTATACCCCCACCCCCACCCCAGTATCTACCAAATATACTGTAATATTTTACCAAAATCGCTAAATTTAGGGTTACCATACTCTTTTTCTTGGGCCTGCCTTCTTTTTTGGTAGACAGATGGTCCTCTTTTTGATAAGCAGTTGACCTACAGAGCTACTTGTAGTAATGATGAGAATTTTTATCAAAAGATGAATGTTCGTTATTCCGGTGATGAAGATGAGCTTATTGCTTACCTAGGTAAAATGTGTTTGCGAGATGCAATGCATGCAGTTTTTGAACAGAAGACTGATACCGTAACGCTCAGCTGTTGCTCATAAGTGAGTGTAATTTTTAGTAGTGAAGAGAGGTGTTTGCTTTTGTGATTTTTATTTGCCAAAATGATTCTTAGAAGTGACTATCACACTTGAAACAAAATCGCAAATGCATTGGCAGGAAGTGTAGTCGCATTGACCTTGCTCTTTTTATATTCTTCTTTGTTATTCTGGCATAGGACGTAAATATTTTAGAAATCGAATTAAGTGACAGTTCGGCAAAATGTTCTAGCCTTTTTTCAGCGCGCTGCGGCATTTAATTTTCGATTTGCGGAACATGTAGGTAAGACCACAGCAAAAACTTGCAATCCTAGAAAATTCTGTTGATGCAATGCAGGAGCAGATTCAAAAATGCAGGAACAGATTTAAAGTAAGCAATGAATTATAAAACCCTTGTAAAGTATCTTCTCCAAGGATAGAGCATTCACGATTTTAAGCCCTTGGCGCCCTAGTGTAACGATAGAAAAGTTTGAAAAACATCTATTCCAGATTGAATCTATAACTTACGCATTCTCAAAATACTAGATCAAAACCCAAAACAATTTCTATCTTACTAAATTTTCTGCAGCACGCTGCCAAAAATGAAGATAGTTTCAAGGGCCAAAAATTTGGAACTCGCTGTCTACTGAATTAAAAAACCAACCGTATTCAAAATTTAAAAATCCCTTAAAAACATCTTCTGGAAAAATATATGTAGATAGTAATGAAGCCATATGCGATGCCTTTATTTATTCACTTTTTAGTTTTAACGAATAGTTGCTCTTAGCAACTTTCGATTTCGGGTGGCTGTTTGACTAGAAGACCTTAAACGGTCACTTCGCTGTCGCCTTTCGAGTATTTTTTTTCCTCTTGTTTTTTTTTCCTTGTTTATTTTGTGCTTGATGGTCGTACACTCGAAAAATAAATTGCTACTACTACTTAGCAAGTAGATATTTCGTACTGTTTACATTATACAATTAATCATAATAAACACTGGTCGATTTCAATGGTTTCAAATCAGTCGGTAATAATATTCCATGATAACGTTAAAATCATAAAAATATTTCAGCCGAACAATTCTTTTGTTGCTGTTTCTAACTTTTGCCAGACATGCATTTGCGCAAATTCGAGTAATCAGCAAAACATAATGGCGTCGTTTCAAATTGTTTGACTTTTCGACAAACGATGCGCTCTCCATTCTCCGTCTACGATATATATGGTTGCAAGTGAAATTCATTGATAAATAACTTCAAATTTTTACCTCTGTGAAGCTGATAGCGACGTGGCCTTGCGGTACCGCGCAAGATACAGATCGAATGTGACGGGTTCGATTCACGGCTGGAGCCGATCACATTTGACATACCTACCGCGAACTCACATCGCAGTCTCCCTCTAATTGTTGTTGAAATTTTTGTTTAATATAATTTGAAATTAATCTCAGTTGTTTATTAATTGTGTTGTTTTAGCCTATATTTCCACTTGTACTAGTCTATGTTTTCCAGGAGACGTTGTTTGCAATTATTCGTGCTCGCATCCGTATCACTCCGCATTTCATGTTCCGTTTCTTCAGCTTTCTTCCAACAAGTAAGTACAATGAATACCAAGTAGTTTCAACAAATGAAGCGTTTGGCTGTTTATAATAGCACTTACGCAGTTGAAGTGATTTTGAAAGCACTTTGAACGTCGGTCTGTTATTATTATATTACTAACACTTTATTAAACTTGAATGGAAATGTTGATTTTTATCAATTTTGAAACTGAATTTTAAGACATAGTATGATGCTTTTTAGCATTAACGACTAGGGCTGGGCAAGGTGAAATACCGAATCCGGTGCGATTCGAATCCCAAAGTATTCGGTACGGAAAATTTTGTTTCTCCGAATATCTGGCTTAAGCAGGGCTGACTGCGGCAGCGCTGAAGTCCAGGCTGTTAAATGTTCTCAATTGCAATCCATTTTTTCTGTAGGAAGTTGATTTGTGCCGTTGTTTTATTAGTTCTTTTTGAATGAAGTGCAGTTACCGACATACATTGTTTTGTTTATGAATGATTAACAGGTTAGATATATGACGGTACGCTTATCCTAGTGAATTTAAAAATTTGGTGCTCCGGATTCGGTTTTGTACCGGAACAGTCAAATGTTCCACATTGCCCATCCCTATTAACGACATTTGGCGCGACCGCTTGGCATAGTAGATAAAGACATCGCTCTCGGTGCGAGAGTTTTGGGGTTCGATTTCCGGGCCATTCTGTTCGAATGTAATGTCGCTAATTGTTCCCACCACTGTGATGCTTCTATGGTGAACCCCCCCTCCCCCACTCGTTACGCGCTTGGGCGCAATACCGCGAGTATAATGGAGATTTAATTTTTTGAATTTGGAACCGGTTTTTAACGGTATCTCGATGCAAAATTTTTAATCTAGTTTCGACATCGACAATTCCTAATTTCTCGCTTATTTTCAAAAAAATATGTTCGCAGATATTTCCACCGTCTTCAAGGCTTTCTCCTGGAGTACTTACCTGCTTACTTAGTTGACGCTGGAAGAGCTGTGTTCAGGCGAAAACCGAAGTTAGTGTTTGGCTGAAGCTTTACAGAAACTGAATGCTATTTTATATCTTCACTACTTTGTTTTGAGAAGAGCGCGCAGTTATTCGGATTTTCTGACTTGAAATTACCCAAATCCGAACCGTGAAATCGTATCTTAACGCTGATTCCAACTCGCCGAAAACGCCTTCTTGGTGAAGAAAATGTCGTGAAGGATCTTTTTTGAGGACTTCGGTTGATTTTTTGTTGATTGCTGGAAACTTTCTCCGGATTGACGAATTGCTTGATAATTTAGCCGAAATTCTTGAGCTCGGGCGAGAATTGAACCCCGTTTTGCGAATTAACCCCGTTTTGAAACGTCCATAACACGTTCTCGAAATGCTCTAGCTCGCAGGTGTATTAAAGTGATTTTGTTCCGACATTTTGCGATAACAGAAAGCGCCTTATTCTTTCCGTTGACGTTCTTGAAATTTTTATGCAAATGTTGAGTGATATCAATTATTGATGACCTCATGCGAACCTGTAGCATTTAAAAGATTTAGAAGACACGAGGTTGATTTGCATTGACATGTGGTTAGTAGCAGCGAAATTCAGTTGGTTAAGGTGGCGAGGATATCAGAATTGGATACATGTTTATGCGAATGGTAATAGTAGGTGGCAGCTGGTTGGAGTAGTGCTTAACCACTCCGGTGACGTTGCGGGAGGTGTAGGTTCGTTTACTACGCTGGGTCGGCCAAATCAACGCAGTGTCTCCAACGGCCCTTCACCATTGCGACGTTTCTTGGAAGCTTCGCTAAGCCGCGGAAATGGATCCAGTGGTGGGATTCAGCCGGTTCGCACTGGCTCTATAGCATCGTCTCACGGAATTTTGTGATATCAGCGAACCGGCGAACATTGCTGGTTACTGTTTATGCTTGCACCATTAGTTGAAACAGAACCGTCCAAAAATATAACTTTGTAATAGAACCGGCTGACAAAAAATATGAATTACACCACTGGTTGGACCCCGCCACGTGTAACATGCTTCGACGTAATGCCGGAGTGTAATGAAGATTTGATTTTAATCTTGACATTTCGACCAGGTTTGTTCGTTTCGATCATCATCATTTATATTTCAGAATGCTACCATACAGTAAAAAAGTTACTCTCATTGTCAGCGTTCTCAGCTATTTCATAACGAATGATTGGGAATGGGAAGGAAAGAACGTTGATGATTTGCAAGCAGCAATGTCGGATGAAGACAAAAAGGTTGGTCTGTTACTATTGGAACAGGTTACGCAAGAAGCTTGAATTAAAAACATTGATCTAAGGTTCGATTCCTTGTTGGAAACAAAATGATCCTATTTTAATAGGGGGTTATTACGTGCCGTTCGATATTAATTGAATGTTCGTTATGCGTTATTTATCGCAAATTGGTATTCCATGCTCGAAAAATAACGAATGACCTTGAGTATACTTTCGAAAAAGCTGCCGCATATCGAACGTTCGTTATTTGATTATTTGCTATTCCATGCTTCTTGAAATCAAAATTTGGTATTCCATGCTCAATTTTGGTGAATATCTAATAAGGAATCTTCGGCAAACACGTTAATTTTTAGGAAAATGTAGCGAATTCTAAAAACCAAAATTTGGTATTCCATGCTCAATTTTGGTGAATATCAAATAAGGAATCTTCGGCAAACACGTAAATTTTTTGGAAAATGTAACGAATTCTAAAAACCATTCGATATGCTTCTCAAACCACAATACAACCCGTAAATGACAAACCGCTCCGGATGGCAGATGCTTTCCCGTAGCCCGGAGCGTTGCTCTGTTTACGCTATTTAATCTGGCTGACAGAAACCGAATCTGCCTTAACGGCGGGACACCTAATGATGTTCAAGCTGGGCAATGGCAAACGTTCTTTTCAGGACGGGGCGATGCGCATCTTCGGCGCACCGTCAACAAGTTCCAAAGGCCCAGCATTCTCCAACTGAACATCGAAGGCCTCACTGCAAGCAAGATGAGCGTGTTGCATCATCTTGCGTTACAGTGTGAGGCACTCGTCATCCTCTTACAGGAAACCCATTGCACCTCGGTAGAAAGGCTAGATCTTCCGAGCTACCATCTAGCTGGGTTTTCCTTGAGCAGGAAACATGGTCTTGCTACGTTTGTCCATGAGCGTCTGAAGTGGATCCTAATCGACCAGTCCCCACCAACATCGGAGATCGAGTGGGTGTGCGTGGATTTTGATAACTACAAAATAGTCAACGTCTACAAACCCCCTCCAACACGGATGCAAGCATCTGATCTTCCAGCATTCCCACATCCCTGCCTCTATGCTGGCGACTTCAACTGCCACCATGTTGACTGGGGCTATGATAATAGCGATCCAGATGGTAAATGCCTGGCTGGCTGGGCCAGTGCCAACAACTTCACCATGCTATACAGCCCCAAGGAGGCCGCCAGTTTCCACTCTGGCCGCTGGAAAACAGACACCAACCCAGATCTTGCATTTGCTGGTGTCGATTTGGACAGTCGCTTACCTGACAGATGTATCTTAGGAAAGTTCCCAAGGTCACAACACCGACTCTCGTTTATAAGTCCACTCAAACTTGCTCATCCAAAACCGAGCAAGCCTGTAAAGCGATGGAACTTCCGGAAGGCAAACTGGGACCACTATTCTAACCTAACCAACAAACTGGCCAAGGGTTTACCGCCACCTGAATCTCATAATATCGATCAGGTTTACCAGTGCTTTTGCAAGGTAATAAGCACTGCGGCGAAGAAATGCATCCCTCGTGGTCGACGATCAAACCACATACCTTGCTGGGATGCGGAGTGTGAAGACCTCTATCAGCATTTCCTGCAGTCACCTAGGGGCCCTGATTCGGATAGGGCTGCCACAGCCCTACTCACAAGGCTCGACGGGAAGCGGAGAAATCGCTGGTCAGAGACGGTCCGCAACATTGACTTTTCGCACTCCAGCCGGCTGGCATGGAATACTATAAACAACTTGACTGGTAGGTCACGACAATCCCCTCGTCAATGTCCCGTTTCAGCTGATGCTATTGCTTCTCAGCTGGTTAAAAACGGGAAATACGAAGGTGTGAATCGTTGCTCATCTCGGCTCGTTTCACAGGAAGTGTCCGACTTATGGAGGGCTGATCCATCACATCCTGCGAATGTCTCCAGGAGTTTCTCCCATCGGGAGTTCGCTGCTGCCCTCCAACATTTAAAACCAGGCAAAGCTCCGGGACCTGATTCCATTCGCCCGAAACTAATAATCCATGCTGGAGCCGGCTTAAAATCTTGGCTACGTGGCTTCCTATCTTCCTGCCTGCACTACCTCAAAATTCCTAAGATCTGGAGAAGAGCGCTAGTAGTAGCTGTCCCAAAGCCTTAGAAACCTGTTGAGGACCCAAGGAGCTATCGTCCAATCTCCTTGCTCTGTGTTTCCTACAAGATTCTCGAACGACTTATCTACGCCCGCGTCGAACCTCTTATTGACTCTCTGCTCCCACGGGAACAGGAGGGTTTTCGACGCGGAAGGTCCAGTGTGGATCAAGTCACTTTGCTCACGCAAAGCATTGAGAATGCATTTTAAGCGAAAAAGAAGGCCGGTACCGTCTTTATCGACCTGACAGCTGCATATGACACTGTGTGGCACCGTGGCCTCACCTGCAAGCTGTTGCGGCTTCTGCCGGACAAGCACATGGTCCCTATGATTATGGAGCTTATCCGCAACAGAAGCTTCACCCTTACAACTGGCAACAGCAAGCCTAGCAGGCTACGACGCCTGAGAAACGGCGTCCCCCAGGGATCGGTCCTGGCCCCCCTCCTTTTCAACATCTATACATATAATATCCCCTCCATAACCTCCAAGAAGTTCGCGCATGCCGACGACCTGGCGATACTTCATACATCTAGAGAATGGAAGGAGTTGGAAAGGACTCTAAGCCAGGATATGACTACACTCTCAGAATATCTCCAGACCTGGCTACTGAAGCTTAGCCACACTAAAACGGTGACGGCGGCCTTTCACCTCCACAATCGAGAGACTAAGCGTGAGCTTAAGGTCTGTAACATCGGTAAGACCTTACCTTTCCGCTCAGTTCCCACTTATCTTGGGGTCAAACTGGACAGATCGCTCACGTATCGTCCTCACCTGGAAGCATTGCGCAAGAAGCTATGTGCTCACGTCTCACTGTTGAGGCGACTTGCGGGAACAGGTTGGGGTGCTAGCGCCAAAACATTGCGCACAGCTGCCCTGTCTCTGGTCTACTCGACTGCCGAGTACTGCGCACCAGTCTGGTGTCGCAGCGCGCACATACGCCTCATCGACAGTGTATTAAATGACGCCTTGCGCATTGTCACTGGGTGCCTGCGTCCCACTCCATCGGTCTACCTTACGCTTCTTTCAGGCATCCAGCCAGCTGAGCTTCGCCGCCAAGGAGCGACACTCTCCCTAGCCAACCGCAGCTCCCAGGACCCTGACCACATTTTACATGGCCAGTTTCATGAGTCACAGGACGTATGTAGGAAGAGATTGAAATCTAGACGCTCATTTGTACCAGCTGCTCGGAAATTACTAGACAGTCTTTCTGAGATGGACGTCCGTGCAGCCCAGTGGACGAACACGAAATGGGACATGGAGTACTCTGCCAGCGCATCGTCACTTCACGCTTTCATTCCCAAGGCTAGCTCCAGACCCTTGGGTATGGGTCTGCCCAGGGCAGCCTGGGTCAAGCTCAACCGTCTGCGTTCTGGTGTTGGACGTTTCTGTTCGTCCATGTACAAATGGGGTCTCGCTCCTCTAACGAATTGTGAGTGTGGTGCCAGTGAACAAACCGCAGATCACATCATCTCACAGTGTCCCATACATCGGGCACCCCGAGGTATGTTTGGTCTAATGGTTGTGGATGACGAAACAAGATGGTGGCTAAAGTCCCTTACAGTCAGCATCTGACCCAAGCAGTTTGGTGGCCAGGGTGGTAAAAGGGTAAACTTTCGGCCTTGCTCCTTCCATCTGTCTTGGAAGAGATGCCCCGCCCAACGACGACGACGAACCCGTAAATGATTAATATTCAGATAGGTTTGCTCAAAAGAAAAGTGTAACAACCCACTTCATTTGATGTAATGACTGGTCGATTTATACTTTTAACTGTACTCAACACCAATTTCGAAGATATTGACGAAATTTCAAACCCTACTAAGGTGACTTACACCGACGAACAATTTCAAAATCAATTAGAGTGAATAAATATGAAATTGGCATTACGTTATATGCGACATCATAGAAGATAATGTATTTTTGAAAGACGTCGGAGAAAATATTTTTTGCGTAGAAGGAAACTTCATGATTTGTTTATAAACTTGGGAAGTTTTCAAAATTGCTCAAAATATTTTCTTGGAGCTTCAGAACCTAATGTACGTAAAACATCGCAAGTTTTCGCATATTGCATGATTGAGAAAGCTAAAAAATGGTAGCCTATTGCAAGAAAATTATACCGAAGAAGAAAAAATTATTTTTGAAATGATCCTAGTTGGTCGATTTATGGAAGTGGATAGCGTGCATTGATGACACTCACATCCCAACTATAGCTTCTATCGATGAATGTGCTATGTTTACCGAAACAAACTTTACCACACAGCTGGCGCTGCAATTTTCTTTTATGACGTAACAATTGAAATCCAGTTAGAACCATTGACTTAATGAATATCGAATGAGACCTTTCGTAACGAATGGAGCATGCAATTTATTGGTACCAATTCGTTATGAAGGTGCTCATGCGGTATTCGATAAAAAACCCTCGAATAACGCATACGAATAACGAATACAGAATACCGCATATGAATTACGAGTTGTTGAAGAGGAATGTCGAATAACGCATATAAACAACGAATATGTATACCACATAACGAATATTTGATAATTATCGAAGAGCATGTAATAACCCCCAATTTCTTCGCTTCAGGGTATATTTAGTGTTTGCACCAAATACGATTTGATTTTTCGTATGTAAAATGACGTATGTTATTACGAAACAGATAGACAATCGCAAATGCGTTAAAAAAACATTTGAGTACAAATTGTGTGGAAGATATCTGTTCAAAAACTTAGCTATCAGCTCGAGAAGTCTGGGTTCGATTTCCGGCCCGGTCAAATCGGATACAGCGTCACCAATGGCTCTCCTCAGCTGCAACGTTTCTTTGAAGCTGTGCTGTCCAGGGCTACGCCGGGGAGATGCACACCGCCACTCGTTACATGCTTTGGCGTAATACTGCGAGTATAATGAAGGTTTTATCTTCAGAGTTTCAACGTCATCTCTCACGTCATTGATTTCAAACAATACATCCAGTATTACGTAATGGGAAGCCAGAAATACATCATGAAGGAAGATCCTGGAGGTTATCCGGCTGCTCGGAGGAAACTCTGGAGGTAAAATCACTCGTACCACAAATTCTGTGTGTTCCTTGTCATCAGGGCTGCGAGTTTGCAAGTATTTTTGAACCGAGATCAGATCTCCAAGAATTTGCAAGCCTAGCCGAGATGAGGTTAAGTTCAAAACTCACTGAACTCTTCTACATCGAGTTTAAGTTCTGTGTTTTTTGTTTTTCGAGTTCGACAGAAATGACCGAGCTCGCATCCCTGTTTGTGATCATGTTATCGATCTACTTAGAGGCAGAAAGAGGGTTACGTTAGCGTGTAAGGTGATTTTTTTTAGAGTGGAATGCATCAACTTAACTACTGGTTAGGACTTGACCACGGTGAGCTAATCTATAGCTTGTGGTTAAAGTTAATCGGTATAAACCAACTGCTGTTAAGTCGTTGTTAGCTAACCAAGATTTTACGTAATTGAGATTCAGAATATATCGGAAATATCCTACAGCATATGATGTGTTGAACAAAATATAACTTAAATTAGCCGAGAAGACATGCGCAAAAACCTAAATTATTATTTTCCCATCGACGCCTCATGAAGCTACGTGTTGATATTTACGATCTGTCCACCGCCACATTTAAAGTATCGGATTGAACGAAGATCCTCTGTGTTCAGTGATATTTGCGTATTTTCTTCTACATGTCATTGCCCAGGTCAGGTGGTTTCAATGACTCGCAAAATTTCTGCATCACAATCATTTTTTGCTGTCATAGTAAAACAAGTGATTATGACATCAAAAATTTAACTATAATACAGAAAGCTCGTGGGGAACTTAATCTTGACATGTGGACGGGTAATTGTCAGTTCGTTGCTATTTCCTAAAAAATTCTTCCAACTATTTTCCAGGCTTCGAATTCTGGGTTACTGCATTCAAGGCTTGACTATCATGTTCCTCTGGCGCATTCTAGTGTCGAAAACAGCGATGGCGAGGAATCTATGGCATCTCTTCATGTCCTTGCTGTACAAATTCTTAAATTTTTTTCAAATTTCTAGCACTCTGCAGAAACAAAATTTTTTTCGGGTTTAATTTTTCCGTTTTTCAATTTAGCGTGAGCTTAGTTCCTATCTTCCCATTTTTTCAAGTAATTTAACCTAGAATTTAAGTCGTAGTGGTGTCTTCGCTGTAGCAATGTTCAGCCGAGTATATCATTTATCCACCAATGAAAAGCATTGCATTTGAGAAAAATTGAATTTGTGATCCTTGCGTTTATGGCAGATTAATTCCCGATGACGCATTTAGATTGGCTGTGAAATGTAGGCGGATGCGTGAAAATAAAATCAGTTTGGAATACAATGTATATGGTACGAAAATAGCTTTAAAGAGAAAAATAAAAGCCTCAGTAATTTTTTAAAACATAATGTTTCGACGTAAATCAGCTGTTATCATCATCTTTCAGTTTTGTACTGCCTTGCTTATACTGCTAATAATGACAGCTGATTCTATGTTGTCAAAACATCAAGTTTTGTGATTTATTGTGGCTTTATTTTTCGTCCTCAGAAATCGGTTTAGTAAGGTGTATCGTATTACTATTAGTGTTCTTTCAAAAACTGAAGGCCTTCCGATTTTTGATTAAGTTTTAGAGTTGGTGTACATTCTTTCCTCTATTCGCAGGCATGCATTTGGTTACCGTTCTATTTTTAACAATTGCGTTTCTCACCAAATCCGCTGAACTTTGTGATAAATATTGTATCTTTAAGAACCATAAGGCTCACTGTCGTTGAATTGCTTTGATTGGTTTTGGTTCATGAGGCTCACCCGATTTTAAGACGCTACGATTTTCGTGAAGAATCGGGTTATCGTATAAAGCCTATTAAAGAAAAAACTCGCATTTTTAATGGCAATAAAGCACTACCTGATCCTTGCATTAAGCGCACGATCAATTTTTGAGAAAATATGGATATAGAATGCTCCTTATGGTTCGTAAAATACGGTAGTTTGTAATAGCTGAGCTTAAATGTTGCATTGAAAGGTTAGCAAAGTGCTTTTTATTCATAAGTTTCAATTCGACGTATATTTGCAGATAAATTCGCTTCGTGTATTTTGTAAAACGTGTTGCTTTTTTGTGTGAAAAGTCATGGCATCTGCCTTAACTTTGCATAAAAGTTGGTCGTTTTTTGCTGCACTACTCTCCGAGCTGGAACATGTGCATTAAGTGCTGTTAATCGTGTTTCCTCCGTTATTTCAAGTGTTGTGTTTTTCAAATAAGATTTTACCAATTTGTTGGAAGTTGGCTTATGATTTAAAAACCGTTTTCTGACGCTCATGTTTCCATTTTTTAAAATTTGGGTAAGCCTGCCAATTATGAGCTGCCATATACTCCGTTTATCTATGAAGATACGGCTAATGCTGGCTCCAGATGCTTCCGTTTATGTTAATTTTTAAACAAAATTGAGTTGTACAGCTTCTGCAATCGTAGGGTGTCGAGTTTGAGTAGTAAATATAATTAAAAGTGCACTACGAGCCTATGCGCAGTCCAGAAGTTCCAGTTTAGAAACATTGTCACTGAGAACTGAGTAGCCTACTTCCTATTTCTATCGTAGATTATTTCATATTCCTAATCTATTCAAATATTTGTGGTTCTTATACGGATAATTTTTGCTAACACCGAAATTAATTGGTGCGATCTGTCACTGCGGATCAAATTTGTAAAATATCGTTCAGTAAATTTCTAATCTGTGTAAAGAGAGTGGTTGTGTTCCGTAGCTCGACTTATAGTTGAGAAGAGATTTAGCGCTGATTCTAGAAATGATTCTGGAAATGATAGAAATGTGCGGCTGTCATCGTCAGCACTATGCCGGTTCGCAAGTATTGCCTCATATTTATTGTGCTTCACAAAGCATGTAGCTAACAAAAAAAATCGTCTGTAACTTATTACTTATTGGCAAACTAGAGATAAATGAAAATGGTTTAGAAGGAGCAAAAATAAGGTCGATCAAACTTACCGGTACAGTGGAAAAATTGTCTGTAATTTATTAGCGAAGTAGAAGTAGCCTAAATGAAAATGGCTTATAAGGGGTAAAAATTAGGTCGATTAAACTTACCGGTACTGTAGAAAAATTGTCTGTAATTTATTAGCAAATTGGAAGTACCGGTAGCCTAAATGTAATTGGCTTATAAGGAGCAAAAATAAGGTCAATTACACTTACCGATACAATAGAAAAATTGTCTGTAATTTATTAGCAAATTAGAAGTACCGGTAGCCTAAATGAAATTGGCTTATGTGGAGCAAAAATAAGGTCGATTAAACTTATCGGTACAGTACTTCATACACAGGCCTATTTGCGTATTCTGTATTCACGTTTGTGAAAGCTGAAATTAGCCCTACTATGTGAGCCTAAATAGCTTCTGAGATTTAACATAACTTCATGGACTGCTCCAAGTTGTAGGAAAATTTGCTGAAAATCGCATTTCAAAGGCGAAGCCCATTATTGAATAAGAACTATTAACCGGAATGTTTTCACAAAAAAAAAATTGTAAACAGTAGAAACTAGAAAAAGAGCTTCCACACTATTGAGTGCCAAACGTAAAATAATAATAATCATTTACGAATATGCAACCATTTTAAGGACGCAATTTTTACAAAAACAAATAACATTAAATCATGCGTCAGCTTGCATGGCGGAGTGGTAAGAGTGTCCGCCTAGGCTGTATGCTTGGGTTTGATTCCGAGTCGGGCCATACCAATGACTTAAGTTTGGTATTTACAGCTTTCCTGCTTGACGCTCAGCATTAAAGGGACTTTGTGAAGAACAAGCCGGCAAGTTTACTTGTGCCATTGGGAAAGACACTTAGCGGGATTTTCCCATCTTGGTGTGGTAGACGGATGGCTGGCAACTCGTAAACTGGCTCGCATAGCGCATTGATCGCTTTTTCGTGACAGGAGGATAATATGCTACTAAATACCAAACACAATACAGACTTATGTATCGATATTTGCTTGATTATTGAGCTAAATCTAATTAATTTACACAAACCAGATTTGATTTATGCAAATTAAATGCGGTTTGCATTCGATTCACACAAATCAAATTCAGTTTACATAACTCTTATTTGATTTCCATAGATCCCATTCTATTTAGGCCCACCCAAAGTAATTTTGATCTACATAAATGAAGTTTGATTTAACAACAGTGCTCGAGTTGTGAAAACACTTGTGGAGCGATGGTGCTAGGGTGACCATGAGCGTATTTATGGGGGCCATTGTGTCATGCCTCCCTCTTTTGACTATGCCTTTTTGTGAAAAAGAATCAAACTAATGGTGCCACGTGACTGAAATATATACTAATGACGCCACGTGACTGAAACTTCAGAATTTCATTAAGTATCATGGGCCCAACTTTTGGAATTCGCTTCCTATTGATCTTAAGCTTTGTAAACCTTTAAAATGGTTTAACAGTTTTTCCTGAATAAATATACATCCTAGTATTAATCCCCCTCCTTATATCCCCCATTTACTTATCTTTGTTATATCTGTCATTGCATGCATTTGTATTGTATCAATAGACGTGGTTCGTTGTTGTTTTTGATATGTAATGATTTATTGCAACGTGATTTGGGTATTAAACTAATTATATCAAACTTTGTTGAATTATTACTGAAATCTGGGTATTTCTTTCTTTTAATTATTGTACATAAGTTTTTTTTTTGCTTTCGTTTTAGGTTTTGTTCGGTTATTGTTAGAAGAAAAAAAAAAAAGAAAATTATTAATAATATTGAGCAATGTAACTTTTGTAATATAATCAGGGACTGCTGACTCGAAGACCCTCTTGCGCGCTCACTTCGCAGCTCCCTGTAGGTGTCAGTGAATGGATTGTAACCTTACTGTTTTTTCTTGTCTTTGTCTTATTTTTTGTCATGTAGGCCTACTGACATCTGCAATAAAGATCAATTTCAATTTCACTTAAAAAAATGCCACACTCTTCTGATGGTTTCTGCAGTTTATGGCCAGAGGCGGATATCGGGGGAAGGATGAGGGTAATGCAACAAGCATCCTCCTACCAGCCATTTTCAAAAATGTCTTTGATGTATAAAATTGTTCCATAATTTTGAACCTCTTCGATAGCAATAAGCCTTACGCTTTTTGAGCCGTGGCGAATCCAGAAGAGGGGTGTGGGGGATGCATACCCCACCAGCTCAACATGTATAATCTAGCCAATTTCAACAATGTTTTTAATAAATAAAGCTTAACCATAATTTCGAATCTCTTCGATTGAACAATAATTTTTACGCCCTAATAGGGCAGGGGTGGGGGACCGGTAAACCACAACGGGCCACATTTACTTTTATTTGTTAAATTTCGCTTTAAAAAGGCACAACGTTTCGTCGCAAATTTAACAACATTCATGTTGAGCTGTTTTTTATTGTAAAATCAGGGAGGTTTTCGCGCTTTGTGTGCGGCAAATATAGCATGTAGTTGAATGTGACGCAGTTTTTAAGAGATCTTAATGTTTTATATTCCACCATGTTGTTGTACACTTAGGCTAACAATTAAAGTTCTGACGCGGGCCACATTTAAAACTTAAGCGGGCCGCACGTTCCCCACCCCTGCCTTAGGGTGTGTTTACATAGAATACGATGCACCTTTTCGTACGTAAGATGATGTAGACGACGAAACTGTTAGAAGTTATGACGTAAAACTACGTCACTTTGCACGGTATTTTAGAGAACAATCGTAAGGTGTTTACAAAATAACCGATAAAAAGCAAAATTGTTGGGGTTTGATTTGTGGAGAAGATATTTCTACCAACTTCTTACGTCGAAAAATGGTTAAAATTTCGTACAACAAATCCGATTAAAATCGCATTTAGTGCAAACAGACCTTTGGCCACGCGTAAATCGAAAATATGCAAACAAAATGCAATATACTGTGTTTGGTGAAGAACTAATCAGTGGGAAAAGAACAAAATTAGCGTTACAAATTGTTAAAAAAACGATAAAATGGCCGTTACAGTATCCAAATTTTCAAAAAATTTCCGGGGGTGCATGCCCCCGGACCCCCTAGAATCATTTTTGTTTTCCTATATGCTTCAAATTTAACTTTGCCAGAAAAAATGCGCTTAAAATGTCAAAATTTGGTGCTAAAAAGTTATGAAAAATATCCCCTCACAGGGACACGTTTTCTAAAAAGGGCTTGTTTGCGCTCTTTTTCGGGTTTAATATCTTTGCATTCAGTTAACATTCAACCTAATTCAAAACTGCATCTCCCTCAACCAAAATTTTCTGGATCCGCCCCTGCTTTTAAGCACGCGTAATCGAAAATGTGCAAACAAAATGCATCACGGGCTATTTGGCGAAGCACTCGAATCAGGGTCAAAAAATTTAAACAAAATTTGCGTGAAAATTACTCAAAAAGCACTAAAATAGCCATTAGGCTACAGCGTGTAAATTTTTCGGGTGAGCATGCCCCCGGACCTACTACAGAACTTTTCTTATATATATCTCAATCAGCTTCAAACTAGTTCTGCCAAAAAAATACGCTTAGAAAAAAATGTGGAAATTATATGCCCCCCTCCTTTTAAATTTCTCGCTATGCCACAGAGGGTGACCATATTTTTACTGCTCACTGCGCAACGGAAGACAGGATCTTTGAAAGTTATCAAGTCCGCAGATGTCCCATTTTCGGCCCAAAATCAGGTAAAGTGCAAAAAAAAAAAAGTTATCACGTCCGTAGATGTCCAACTTAGCAAGCTTTTCACGCAGGCGAAAAAGAGGGTTGGTAATTATTTATTGGGGGATGGTTTACGCTAAAATTTTTTATGGAGGGATTGGTGTTGTTTTCCGGGAGGATGGCATCCCCCCTCAACTCGAGTACTGTTCAACAGTAAATTACTTCGGTTTAACATTAAATCGAATTTGACTTACACAAATCAAATTCAATTTACACAAATTAAATTCTATTTAAAGTTAAATTAATTCGATTTAGGCCCAGCGTTACGTCGATTTAGGGATAATTGATTTAGCGTTAAATCAAATCAATTTAACGTTAAATCGAGTTATCCCTAATTAAATCGAGTTATTTTCTTTTTTCAAATCAAATTTGATTCGCGAAAATGAAACTCGATTTTGCACAAATCAAATTCGATTTAACAATAAGTTTTATTCGATTTGTTACTACGATTTGACAATATGTTGATTTAACAATATTTAACACTTTTTTACCTTTGGCCCCCCTTACTCAACAACCTCCTGAAGTCACGAAATCCCAGAGCTAGAATAACAAAGACACGAGAACAGTCTAGCTTAATGCGATGATTCTCTCACAATGTAAAGGCTCATTAGCTATAGCTAGTTGAATGATTGTATAATAGGCCTAATAGCAAAGTTGAATGATTCGCAGCCAATAGCATACTAACGAGAAATTTTAAAGAAGTGAGGCATAATTTCCACATCTTTTCAAGGGTTTATTTTTTGGCAGAACTAATTTGCAGCTGATTGAGAAACAAGAAAGGCATTAGGGGGGTCCGGGGGCATGCTCTCGAGGAAAAATCTTGAAAATTTACATGCTGTAGCCTAATGGCTATTTTAGTGCTTTTTGAGTAATTTTTACGCGAATTTTGTTCAAACTTTTTGACCCTAATTCTGAGTGCTTTGCCAAATATGATGCATTTTGTTTGCACATTTTCGATTATGCATGCTTAAGGCGTAAGACTTATTGCTATCGAAGAGGTTCGATGTTATGGAACAGTTGTATGCATCAAAAACATTTTTGAAAATGAAATGTTGAAACGTTGTGTGGTTTTATGGCGCTTTATAACTACTAAGGTCCTTTAGCGCCGGAACAAAATTTTGTCAAGAATTCACTGACGTAATTTCATTCTCTGTTCATTTCATTCTTAGCATGTAGCAGATACCAGTTTTAAAGTCTTTGGTTTGACCCGACTGAGAATAAAACCCAGCCTACCAGCTTTCAAGGCGAACGCTCTTAACCACTAAGCCTAGCTGGTAAGAGGATGCTTATTGCATACACTTCATCTTATACCCTCTGGATCCACTTCTGGCCATAAACTGCTAAAACTGCAGGGATCAGGATCACCTGCTTTGTAATTGTGTTTTCTAGACGGATAATTTTGTCCGCCCGACTTCGTGATAAGCGAGATCGGTCGAGCGTAACCTAACCATGTGCTTAGTATGTTCAGTAGTAATATTGTGAAAAGTGCAGGAGTATAATATTGTGTATATTTGTGTTCATATTGACTAGCAGTGAGTGTTTAGTTTTGACTATATTATGCAAGTGCTGTTTAGTTAGTTAAGGCTTAGTTGTGAAGCGTGTAGGGCCAACTGTTAGAGCTGTTTCTATCGTATTAAGGCCAATTAGGTACCGGTATTAAGATCTGTTATGCTTGTGTCTAATGAAAGAGTGCTCGAATGTTAGTACGCTATCTTTGTGTTTTTATTCACAATTCTATTTGAATAAGATTGTGTAAAGTGATGATAAGTGATGTGTTTGTACCTGCGTTTTTGTGTGGATTTTATGCTATTCCCTTACAAAGAACCCCGACGCCGGGCCACACCGGCATCCACGGTAATGAGAAGGCGGATACACTAGCTAAATCAGGATCAGCACTTAATTGCTTCGGCCCTGAGCCTTTTGTTCCAATCCCATATGCGAGCTGTCGCGCTGCAATAAAGGATTGGAGTGTTGAAAGATGGAAAACATCTTCGATAGAACGAAAGGACTGCCTGAGCACAAAAGAAAACGTGGAGTGGGCCTCGCCCCAATTAACTCGGCGACTTTTGAGTCTCAACAGATCTAGATTAAATGAAGTGTTGCAAGTCCTCACTGGTCACTGCAACTTACAGAAACACAGGAAGACCACTGGACGTGACGAGTCACCGACATGTCCAAAATGTAACCTGGAAGAAGAAACTCCAAATCACCATATTGGAGCATGTACTTATTACCAAGCCCTTCGAAGAAAGGTGTTTGGTAAAGAAAAAACCACAATAAAATCTGTGGTACAAAAGCTAAATATAAATCTACTGGCTAAGTATTTGCAGCAGACCGGAAGGCTTGCTGAATACGGCCAGTAGACTAATCTGAATAAAACAAAAAAAAAAGCGGTGAAAAATTGTAATGGGCCTAATTGATGGCCTACACAATGTGCCAGAGAGGTTTAAACGTTGTTGTTTCTCTTTGGCACCACCGCCCACTAGTAGTAGTAGTAGTAGTAGTAGTGTGTTTTATTCAACGACCATCAAAGTACATAGAAACAACGCATATCGCGACATTCGGCCGAAAAAAAGGTAACAGCGACAAAACGCGAACCGTTAAAGCATGCAATATACAACCCTACAATGAATTTAAAAACTAAAAGAAGCATGGTCACTGCACCTAAAGCATAATATAGCTTATGAGCCAAAAAGAAATCAAACAAAATTGTGTAATAAAGACAAATTTGGAGAAAGCAAGCAACACGTGCCAAGCATTTGAGACAAATTTACACATTTCCCAAGCGAGGATGGGCTAGGCCAAACTGCCAGCACTTCAAAATTTCATAATTCACGTTTTACTCTAACAAGAAACTGCAAACGCAATGCAATTAGGCCTAGTGTGTAACAGATTTTTGTGGAAAAAGTCAGTTGATTTGCTTCATTCCTTTTAAGATTGTAGCTTCGTCAATTTGGAATACTTCAAACTTTGATCACGTTCCGATTTCTTCGACACTGCTCTTCAACCCTTCAGAAATTTCTTAATCTGCAATATACAAAAGCAAAGAGCAGAGAGAGGCCTTGATTGCATACGTATCATGAGCTTTAGAAACAATAGTAGCTACTTAAGAGACATTAAATGAGCTTTAGTCAGCTTGTTGAAAGATTTGAGTGATTTACTTTCTCTAACCGATATCGGGATAGCATTCCAAGTACGTGGACCTCTATATTTCATTGATTGCTTGGTTAACTCTATGCGTCGGTATAGGGGAAATAGCTTTGATTGGCTTCTCGTATCATGTGTTTTTTCACTGATTGTGTTTTTATCTAACAATCCGTTAAAAACTATTGGCAGTTTATTATGCAAATACTTGTACATGAAATTAGCGGTTTCTAGTTCAGCCAATTGATTTATAGTCAGAATGCCGAGTTGCTGCATTGAATCTTTAACGCTCTCTCTTAAATCTAGTTTGAAAACTAACCGGACGAATTTATTCGCCGCACTTTGAAGTCTTTGCACCATTGTCTTATTTCCATTGCACCAAATTAATATACAATACTGAATGTGACTTTTAATCAACGAATTGTAAAGTGCAAACAGAATCTGCTTGTTCAAAAGGCTCTTAATTTTATTTACAACGCTGGTCGTTAATCTAATTTTTTGCAATAACACTTCCATATGCGGTTTCCATGATAGATGCTCATGAAGTATAATACCCAAAAACCTAACGTTACTCACTCTCTTTAAATTATTATTACGCAATTTTAAACTCGGAAGATTTCTAGGCAGTTTGCTATTCAGAGTACGAAACACAATGTAATTCGTTTTGCTGATATTTAGTGACAACTTATTAGCCGTAAGCCAGTGATCTACATTAATCAGTTCCTCATTGGCCACTCGAAACAGTTGGTTATAACAATTATCACTAAAAAATAAGTTAGTATCATCTGCGAACATTATAGTTTTACCAGTTGAAATACACCTAGAAAAGTCATTAACGTATATCAAGAAAAGTAGTGGTCCTAAAATAGAACCTTGAGGAACACCACAATTTAATAATAATTTGTCAGATAGATGATCATTACACAAAACTTGTTGAAAGCGATTACTTAAATAGCTGGAAAACCAGTCTAAGGGCAGACCTCTTACACCATAATGTTGAAGTTTACGAAGTAAAATATTATGATTTATGGTATCAAAGGCTTTAGACAAATCTAGGAATACACCAATAACTTTTTTCTTTTCTTCAAATGCATTAGTAATATTTTCAACTAGTAACGTGGCTGCGTGGCTGGTGGAATAATTTTTTCGAAAGCCAAACTGATTTTCATGAAAAAAATTTTGTCTGATTAAGAAACTCAAAAGGCGCCAATATACTAATTTCTCTAAGATTTTTGAGAAAACTGGGAGCAAACTAATAGGTCTATAATTGTTCACGTCATGCCTTGCTCCTTTTTTGAAAATAGGTACAACTTTTGCAAGCTTGAATTTATTCAAAAATACACCGCTCCTTAAGGAAAGGTTAAATATGTGAGTTAGAATATATATAACATTATCGGGTGCTGATTTCAGAACTTTTGTTGGAATCCCATCCATACCACTGCTTGTTTTAGATTGCAATTCAGATATAATATTCTTTACTTCTCGTGGGGTTGTGGGGTAAAAGTACATTGAATTTGGGGTAGCTGGAGGTAAATAATCTCCGAAATGGTTTGGGGTAGAAGGTAATTTTTTGACCAGTTTGCTACCTATTTCGACAAAGTGAAGATTAAAGTGATTAGAAATGGATTGAGCATCACTGGTCACCTCATTACCAATTTTAAGTGAAGTGCAGGATCCAGTTTTCACTTTCCCTAGAAGATTGTTTATAGCTTTCCATGTTTGTTTTAGGTTGCTTTTATGTTGCGCGAGTGATGAATAATAACTGTCTTTTTTTATCTTCAGAGTGCGGAAATAACTGTTCCTCGCTTTGTTGTAGTTAACTTTAGCAATGAGAGTTTTCTTCTTAAGATATTTTTTAAACAATGTCTCCTTTTCTTGTAAAAGTATTTGCAAATCTTTATCAAACCAAGTTTTGTTTTTAGCATAATTTTTAACAGCAGTCAAAGGAAAACAATTTTCAAAGACTCGGTTATACTCTTTCATGAAGCACGTGAATGACTCGTTAACGTCACTTTCATTTAAGATCGGGAGTTCATCTATGTTTTCTAGCTCATGATAAAATTTAGACATATTATTATCATTGAAGCACCTAACTGTGGTGCAAGCAGAAGAATTATTCATACATAAATTAATACACATAAATATAGGAAGGTGGTCGGATATGGGATGCAGAAGAATATTAGATTTCACAGTATAACAAAAGGAGTTTGCCCATAATTGGTCTAGTACAGTTGCAGTTGTATCGGTAATTCGAGTTGGTTTATTAATCACTGAGAAAAATGAGTGATTTAGCATAATTTCTGTAAACTCATAAACATGGGTATTTTCAGTAGTTTGGGCTAGATCATAGTTAAAGTCACCAAATATGTAACATTTTTCTTTTACATCTATTTTGCTAAGACAATTTTGAAGTTTAATCCTAAATTTTTCATTAGACATAGCATCATTAGCTGGTGATTGATAAATGGTTCCGCATAAAAATGATTCACCCTCCATTTTCAAATTTATAAAAAGTGATTCAAAAATTTTTTCATCCATTTCCACTAATTCATCACAAATATTAAAGTGGAATTTATCTTTTACATAGAATGCAACTCCACCTCCTTTACAACTGTTACGACAATTTGATACGAAATTATAGCCAATTAAGTTTTTATATGGGCCAGAGGATGATGGTTGTATCCATGTTTCTGTAAGTGAAATTACATCAGGTTTGCAGTTCATATTTGAAAGTAAGGCCTCAAGTTTGCTAAAATTAAGTGAGTTAACAATGGATCTTATGTTAAGGGACAATACTGTAAATGTATTCTTAAAGCTGTTGTTGGAAGTAATAGTCTGCAACTTGTGGGACTCAACATATTCTGTAAGGTTGGAGAGGTTGTCAATATCACAATCAGGAATACTAAATCGCTTATTTTCACGATTAAAAATTAAGTTAAAATCAACAGCATTTAAAGCTACATTTAAAGTACTGTTACTAGCGCTCCTCGCGACAAGAACGTGATCCTTAGGGCATAGTTTTGAAAATGTTCTAACTTTATTCATTTCCTTAGTAGGTTTACAGTCATTACAATATGCAGGTTGACAATACATTTTATCAGTTACAGATGACAGCTGGCAAGTTTGTATGTTCTTTTGGCACGCATTGCATTCAATTGCTTTTGTTTTTGGCATAAAAATGGTAAGTAACACTTAAACACAAAAGTGAGGAAATAAAAAGGCAAAATAGAAAATGTATGTACATACAACAAAACACAAATCTGGTCTTGGAGGTCAGCTAAAAGTAGGGCCCGGCAGAATTAGTTTCAGCAGTCTCGGTTTAATGACAAAACCAAATGAGTTGCACAAAATATAATGTCTCACCTAGAACAAGCCGTCCGCGTCTTCCAAAGCTTTACGCAGACGGGTTATTTTAGACGCAGACGGCCTACTCCAGACGAGACCCCACAACATGTACGGCTGTTTAAGTTACCCACTAATAATAATAATAATACAAAGAACCCCTTCTGTGTAGCAAACCTACGGTATGTGTGCTGGAGTCAGATAAGTCTATCTACAGGTGCCGTAACCGCTACATAAAAGAATTGGTGATCTTGCCGACGTGATGATGAACACTGTAACTTATTTTGCCATTGGTTTGTCAATGCTCTTGGCATTGCTTGTTATTATACTAGTGACTGATGTGGTGCAGTTACACCAACTCAAAAATGCTAGGCATACTGCTGTTTGCAGTACACCAGAACCAGCTCTACAACAGGAAGCACAATTACCCAGGGAAGCAGCTACGCCCAGTACTGGAATGCTGAGACCAAATACTACATTGGATTTTAATGATTCTTATGCCTTGTCTGGAAGAACACAACTAAAGCTACCGGACTTTTATGACAGTGATCCTTTGTTATGGTTCAAGGTTGTTGAAGCATCCTTTAGTCGCCATGACATCACCGAATCTAAAGAGAGATATGGCCTAGTCCTGCATGCACTAAAAGTGAAACAGTTGCCACAAATTGAAGATGTGCTTTCTTACAGATGATCCTCAAGGTAGGTTGAAGAATGCCTTAATTAGTAAAAACACCATGTCTGAAGAAGAAAAATTTGAAACGTTGCTGCGTGGAGTCGAGTTGGGGAGTAGCCGTCCAACAAAAATGCTCAGAAAACTGAAAGGGTTAATGACAAATAAAGCCGACCTGGTTTTGTTGAAGAAACTGTTTTTTGACAAGTTACCAACTGACATCAGAAGATTATTGGCAGCTACAGGAGAAACTGATGTATATGTATCGGCAAAAAGGGCTGACGCCATTATGGAAAGCACCTCCAGCTCTTCAAGGCTACTAAAATGTGATGGTAACAGTACAAAAACACCAAGAAACAACAGTGGTAGTGTATGCTTCTACCATGATAGGTATGGTAAAAATGCTGTTAAGTGCGTGCCTCCTTGCAGTTGGGTTAACAGTAACACTGGTAATAAGGCTCCACTGCGTTCAAGAAATGTAGATCGGAGTTATGCAGGCGGACATGTTGGGACTATTAATACCGGCAACTATAATGAAATGGATGGGTTGATGAAAAATTTTGATCCTTTAGCTAAAATTGAATTTTTGATTGATACTGGAAGTACGACTAGTTTATTACCGAGACAATCAACTACACCAGCAACACCTGATGGATGCCTTAAAGCAATAAACAACACACCAGTTCCAACGTATGGAAAACAAGAGCTTGAGGTCAGTTTGAATTTACACACGAATTTAAAATGGAATTTTACCATTGCTTAAGTGCCAATTGCTGTTATTGGGATTGACTTTTTAAGCCACCACAAATTACTGATTGATTTTGCGAATCGTAAGCTTGTCCATTCATCAGAATTGAGAGAAAAGAAACCTGATGATGTTGTTTGTGGAATTGAACGGCCTGCCATTGCTGAGTACACTACAGACATCGAATATATCAAAGGTAGTGAGAATGTTGTTGCCGATTGTCTCAGCCGTGTGGAGGTCAATGCTTTATTTGATTTTGAAGCCGCTCAAGATATAGACTATGTGAAGTTGGCCATGGAACAGAAGGAAAATGATTCGCTGCAGTTGAATTCAAAGCCTTTAAAGTTGGTTGAGAAAACGCTTCCTGATTCTAATGTTTCGCTGCTTGGTAATATGTCCACTGAACGATTCAGAGTTCTGGTTCCGCCTTCGTTTCAAAGACTGGTTTATGAAAAATTGCATAACTTAAGCCATGGTGGTACACGAGCTACACGACGATTAATTTCTGAGCGCTTTGTTTGGCCAAAAATGAATACCGACATAAACAACGGGTGCCGAACTTGCTTGCCGTGTCAACAGACGAAGATACAACGCCACATTGTTGCACCACTGCAACATTTCCCTAAACCAGACGGACGTTTTTCATGTGTGTGTGTGGACATTTTCGGACCGCTTGAAGAATGCAATGGATATTCTTATATTTTGACTGCGGTGGATAGATTTACTCGATGGCCTGAGGCAATTCCATTGACTGATATAACTGCTAAAAGCTGTGCCAATGCATTTCTGTTGCATTGGGTGTCGCGGTATGGTTGTCCGGCCGAGATAGTCACCGATAGAGGACGTCAATTTACTTCCCTGTTATGGAGTGAATTTTGCGGGTTCCTTGGATGCAAACACTCTACTACAACCGCTTATCATCCTGCAAGCAATGGACTTGTAGAACGCTTTAACAAGAGCCTAAAAGTTGCTTTGAGAACCCAAGATTAACCCAATATTAAGATCTGTTATGCTTATCCAAGATTATCCTGCCGACTGGTGCACAAACCTTGGACTTGTCATGTTGGGTCTGCGGTCTGCCTATAAAGAAGATTTGTCATGTTCTGCAGTTGAGCTAACTCTTGGAACCACTGTACGTCTACCAGGTGAATACTTTGACCACAAGGCTTCAGACACCGACACCTCATATTTTTCAAACTATGCTAAAGCTTTAGCAAGTTTTGTTGAATCAAAGATATATGTCAAGCCTCGACATCCATCTAAAAGAGCAACTTTCATTCCGGGAGATTTGAATACGTGTTCGCACGTTTTCATTAGGAACGATGCTGTACGCACACCACTTCAACGTCCCTATTCTGGGCCTTTTAATGTGTTGAAAACAAGTGAGAAATACTTTATTCTGAACGTGAAAGGAAAAGCTGATTCTGTCAGTGTGGACAGATTAAAACCTGCGTACTTGTTAAATGAGTCTAATATTTTTGATGATTGTGAGCAGATTGAGACAATTGATGACAATAGCGTTTCTGAGCCTGACTTGTCTGACTCACCTTTTGTCTTTGAGTATGACCATGACGTTGATGCTGCACCGGACGAATTGCCGGTTGCCGAAGTGTACACACGAGCAGGCAGAGCTGTCCGTTTACCAGCTCTTTACCGAGACTGAGTTTTTTTTGTGTGTGTGACATGTTTAACATTTCTTTCTGTATACAACAACACTCTGCTCATACGGTAATTCATTAGGTGATTTGATGGGTATGAAATTTTCTGCAAGTTTAATGGCACATATGTTGATTGAGTTGCATAGAGAATTATCCTCACATCTTAGTGCATTAGTAAAAGCTGAACCAGATATTGTCATTTCTTATAAGGCTTTTGTTTTGATTCTTCCAATCTGCACATATTTGAACCCTCACGTGTTTATTTTTAATTTTTGCATGGATTATTCGTTCTTGCTACTTGAAACTAGCACCCTGAGACCTTATGCATGAATCCTTGTGTTAACTGTTGGGACTGTGATTCAGTTGTGCTACGAAGTTTACATGTTCTGAGCTGTGCACAGTGCTTTTGATAACAATGAACCTTGTGGCCTTGTAGAACATATATTTTTTTCTTCCGACATCACTTTGTTAACGACGACTGAGAAGCATAATTGTCATGCGTCGTCATACGTCTGCTATCTGGACATTGCATCTTGCTAATCTAATTGCGATGAGCTTTCTATACATTTTTTATGCTACACATATTTTGCCTGCTCATGCAACCATCGGTTGATTGTTACGTGATGGTTTCTTGCTCGTGCAACCATAGACTACTATAATATGGACTGGAAACTGATGACGTCACATTTTTATTTATTGGCTATTACTCGGTATCGCGTGCGAGTTTTCTTTCCAAATTTGGAACATTTATCAATTGAATTTTTTGACATTTTTTGGTATTTTTTTCTTGACAATAATAGACTTTAATAAAATTATTGCAAATTAGCATTGCAAGAAATGCTTTCAGACACGTCACGCTTGACTGCATGTAGTCGATTTTCAGTTTTCACCATGTTCTCGCAGCTTAAAGCATAGGGTTTGAAGTTGGTCTGCTTGGATTTACCCTCATTTGGGTACGTTTTCGACTGAATAGCTGTTTGAAAAGTTTTTTGGGGGGAATATTAGGCTTTGTTAACTCTTTAGGATAGTGAGTAGGTAGATTTAGTTAAGTATTTTGATGCACCGGCTACTTTGTTTTCACCTTAAATGTAGGCTAGATCTGTGCAAGCTAGACTTTTTGTTTAGAAACAACTGTAGACTGTAGGACTGATAATGTCTAATTGTTGCATTCCTGGGTGCTTCTATTCACGAAAAACTAAGAGTACTGGTATTAAGAAGCGCTCTTTATTTACAATAAGAAATCCAGGCTTTGCCAGAAATGCTAAGGAGAGAGAACACAGAACAGCATTGACAAATGTTATCCTGTCTCTTCGGGACTCATCCAAAGGTGACAGGATTAAAGAGTTACTTCACAAAGAAGTGTAAGTACCGCAAGAACTTTTCTGTGAGTAGGGTCAATTATTTTTTGAAATTTATTTTGATTTTTCTAGCTTTATTTGAATTAGGAATAGCCTTTTTATAATTCATTACCAGTAACTACTGGTATCGTACCAGTAGCATACCGGTAAGATACTGTTGTTGTTCACCAATACAGTTTGCTGCTATTTGATAGTTCTGCTAGAAGGATGTAATTTTTGAGACAATTTCTATTGGTACCGGTACTGTATATTGTCCTATCAACTTTTGCAAGTATGTATCGTACCGGTACTTTTATCGGGTCTTGTTGAAAGCAAGCTGTAGGTAGGTCACGTGAAGCGCTCTTTTTCTCCTCCTGCACACTCTTATGAGCTCTTTTTTCTCACGGCGCACGCTTTTTTTTTTACTGCCCACTCTTTTTCTCCCAACGGCTTTATCTCAGCAAGACCCCTTTTATCATCCTGGTAGCATAGACTAGTAGTCTATGCTGGTAGACTAGGCCTACTGAAACTAGGGTAACAGTAGGTTATACAAATACCTTACTGCATTTGTATGAAATTTGTGAGGTTGTGCTTCTTTGATCTTATACTCGTATATAGATTGCATTAAATATGTTTAGACACTTTCCAAATAAGTTAGCTACCGGTAACCTTTTTTACTGTGAGAATTTTTTGTTTATAGTGCTCGAATATGTGAAATACATTTCAATGCTGATGATATAATTCAAAATGGTAGTCGTAAAGAGTTGCGTTGTGGTGCACTTCCTCTCCACCATTTACCTAAAAAAGATTTAAGAGAGGTACCTGGTAATTTGTTTTGTGGCCTATTAGCAAATAATTTTATGTTAAAAGTTATGCAAGTGATATATTTTATACAACTATAGTTAAGTCTGTTTAATATCCAGTTGATTTCAACTTTGGTGAAGAGTAAAATTGCTTTGCCAAACCTGTAGCTCTATATTTGGCAATGTGCATGCACTTACCCTTCCGTATAGGTTTAGTTGCTCATGTAAATTTTTTTTTATTAACTTTTCTGGCAGAAAAAGTCAAGAGCTCCACCTAAGGAAAGGCAACCTTTACCTTCTAAAATATACCACACATCAGCAAATGAAGTGCAGAGATCTTTTAATAAATTGTCAAAACATAAAAAAGGTAAGAGTAGTTCTGTACAAATTTGAATTTTTATGTAAGAAACAAATTAACCTACTTCTTGTGTAAAACTTACTACATACAATTATAGATACCATATTGTCTAGGCTTAATTTTTTATTACTTTAGTATAGTATTGATATTGTAACAGATTTCTGGTCGATGTTGTGGAGAAAAGAAAAACTGTTTTTCGAATATTATGCTGCGGAAGAGGAAGTAGTACCAACAATAAGGTTTTTATTTCAAGTGTAATGTATTATTTTTTTTCCATAGTGCCATAAAATAGTATCCTGAATTTTCATGATTAATATTTTTTTATAGTGTCTGCGTTGATGAAAATTGCAACGTTCAACTTCTGGCTTATTCTGGTTGGAGAGTGAATCTATCTGATTTCAGCTTTACTAGTTTGCGATCTTCGACCCTTGCTGCATTTTTAGGTATCTACACTTCACAGAAAAGTGTGTAGGCCTAATAATTGAGAGAGATATGGCATGCAAATAAGCTTGTTAGTTCATTGCAGTACGGTGTTAATAACAGTTGCTTTTATGCTGTTACATCAAATAATTGTCTATTCTTTGCACTAGCTGCTGTTGTTTTAGAGAACTTTGAACAGTTCAAGCTTTGCGATGGAGTTGCAGTAGCTACTGCAAATATCAATGTGCACCACTTGCAACGTTGGGATGAGAAAAGTTTGCATTGCAGGACAATTATGCGTTCGCCAAACTGCAAATGTATCGGTATGTAATCTAGCATTTATCTCAACAAATTAGTAGACTTCAATTTATTCAATGGCATTTTTTCAGTATCTGTGGATGGTCCTAACAATTGTTTCACGTGTCATGCATATGAAGTGAAAACAAAGTACAATAAGCAGTACTATGAAGCATCAAGTGCAGCAGAAGATTGTGATGCAGTAACAGTTGATGAAAGTTTCCACGAAGATATCATAGTAATGTCAAGTTATCTTTGCTTAATTGTGATTAAAACAGTTATAAAGACAGGTTTTGCAATACAGCTATTTAGACTAAAACTTAGTTTATTATGAATGAGTGTGTACAAAAAAATTCTTGGGCAAAGTTACAATGAGCGTTAAGTCATGCATTGTGGTATTAGAGAAATTAAAGTAATGGCGACCAGTTCGACCATTGATGCAGGATAAGTATGATAGAGAAAGTGAATAAGTTTTGCGATAGCGAAGGGATGAAACGGAGAACCAATCAATCTTGTTCAACACTACATCATGGGTATGTGAATATTTTACGTTTTCGACTAGTTATAGAAATTGTTACTCCTACAACAGAAGCTGTTTGATGAACACCAAGATGGAATGAACGATTGGATGAAGCTGTTTTTTAAAAATCAATGTGATCTTGCAAAGTCGTCACTTAATTCTCGTCGATATCATCCTGACGTGATTCGGTGGGCGATTGAATTATATGCACGGTCACCTGCAGCTTATGACCATTTGAGAACTTCTGGTGTGCTAATCCTACCCTCTTCCCGAACTCTTCGTACTTTCAGGTAAAAAATTAACAAAACAATTGTCTTGTTTTGCATTTTCCTTGGCATTTGTGTAGTTGCATACCACCATCTTATGTAAAACTTCGGTTTATATTTTGCACAGAAATGCATTACATTCGCATCCTGGTGTGAATCCTTTAGCTATTGCGGAAATTGAAAGTTTACCTGCTGCCGTTGATGGGTATGTTACTGTCGACGAAATGAAAAGTAAGATTCTTTTCTATAATTGGATAAAATTACTAATTTTCCGTAACATCGTTTGATTTTTTCAGTCAAAGAAAACTTGGTGTTAAAAGATGGGAAACTAATGGGGTTTGTTGATTTCTGTGGAAGAGAAATTGAGGAAAAACTGGCAACACACGTATGCAGTAAGTAATCCCTACTTTTTCTCGTTGAATTTTGGCTGTGACTGCAATTTTGTTTTTTAGTGTTTTACGCCAGATCATTTAAAAAGGAAATATCTATTCCAATTTCTTGGTGGCCGACCACAGCTACAGCACCACATATATTGGCTTCCCTCTTTTGGGAAGTTGTTGCTGTTTGCGAAAGAAGAAACTTTCACATTCATGCTATTGTTGCTGATGGGTCTGCTACAAATAGAAAATTTTTCAACATCATCCATGGCAGTCCTTTTACATTGTCGGCACCAAGCTCGTACACTTGTCCAAACCCCTACCAGAAGACCATGCCGATTTTTATATGTTCTGACACGAGTCATTTGCTGAAGGTAAAAACAGATCGATGACTAACATCTTAGCTTGTCACTGTGTATACCAAAATACTTTATTTTTGCAGACAGCGCGAAATGCACTTTACAGCTCCAAACCTGGTGGGACTAAGTACCTGCATTTCAACGGCAACGACATTGTTTGGACCCATGTTCTGCAATTGCGAAGTATAGAAAGGAGAAGTCAATTGCAGAAAACGCGATTGACCAATACTCATGTTGAGCTGAATTCTTATAGCAAGGTTTGTTTTATGAGCTCTATTTACATAAATTTGCAATTGCAACTATTCAAAGTTTTGATTTTGTGATTCCAGCGAGAGTAATCTGAGGCTCTAGCTTCACATTCTTGTAACGTTGCTATCAACGTACAGTTCTACAACTTTTTAACAGTGGTCTTATTTAACCCATTATATTGTGCTGTAAATGGTTGACTCAGCTATACCGTAATTCAGAAAATTGTTTGACAGATGCGAGTTTCCCTGGCTCGTGATACTCTAAGCTGGGAAGTTGCAACCGCTTTGAGCCAGGATGTTGCCGAATCAAAAGGAACCGCAGACTATATTCTTCATATAAATAAGTAAGAGTGTTAATGTTTCGTTGTGTGCGAAGCTGTTAACATTGTTAACAGTAATGTTCCTGATTTTGGTGAAGTTATTACACTAATATTGGAGTAAAGATGGTTTGCCACAGTAGGTCATAGTTAATTAAGTTTTAACCACAGAAGATAGGCTTCATGATTTCAATCTGTCGTTTGCGTAAATATCGCCTGCTTTGTGTCCATTGTCATTAGCACTGCATTTTCGATTAATCTTTGATTTTATATACATCGTAGATGGTTTGAAATCGTCAATTGCGGAGTTCCAAATGCGATTCGTTCTTGCGACGATGAACGTTTGCATTGGCTTGAGAAGGACTTCGTCGACTATTTTGTAAAATGGCAGGTAAGCTTGAGAATGCGGAGAAGTTATTTTATGGAAAACAATATTTTGTGAAAAAAAACAAAACAAGTAAGGTCCCTCTCAGACTTAAGTATGCTGAAAATGGAGAAGTTTGTTTTGCATTCTACCTATTAAATCCAAAGCAATTCACGTTAGCTGACCACGTGACCATATTTGTTATTCGTTAAGCTCACGGTTGGTTTACGTCCATTGTTCAGCCATGCCAATTTAGCTCTAGGACTATCCGACCACTGCAATTTAGGGATGTTCCAAACTTCAGCGGAGTAGCTTTGTCCATCTCACTTTCATTGTACATGTGCTAGAAATATACATAGTAATTGCGAAATAACTTGTGAAGGTCCTTGTTTTGTTGAACTTGATACCATTTATACTCTTTTCCAAACTATCATTATGCAAATTAATTTTAGAATGAAGTGGATACATGTCATAAAGGTGAAGAAAAGCGAATAATTGCTAAGCCTACATTGGAGGGACTTATTTTCACTTCTATGAATCTTGTTTCGTTGACTAGACGTATGTTACGTGAGGGTATGGAATACGTTTGCCTCCGTACAATCACCCAAGATGTACTTGAGGCATTATTTGGGAACCTGGTAAGTTTTTCGCTGATAGAAATGCTTTCTTATCCGCTGTTTTTACTCTTTATTTTGTGCAGAGATCTCTAGGCCATCGCAGCTCTAACCCTGACGTTAAAGCGGTTTCTTATGGTGTTACCGCGATCAGCCGAAGGAAGATAATTAAACGCGTGAAGGGCGGCAACACAACTTTTGGAAAGAAGAACCCGTGGATTTCTGTCTGCGAAAAACCTCTTATGAAATGACTGGCGACTGAAGACAAGGTAAGAAGAGAAACACTAAGCTGTACTACGCAATTGCTAATCCAAATGATAGTTCGGGTTAGTGGCTTCATTGCAGCCAAAGTTTATATAAAACTAAATGCACCCAACCTTGCGCATGCGTGTGAAATTTTTTCTCTATATGGTCTCTCAAGATTCACAAATTTCTGATTTGCGCACCACGAGTCAATTGCTACGTTTTTCATTATTATGCAGCGCTTAATTGTCACACAAACGAAAAAGACATTCAAACGTAACATTTAACAAGTATGTGCTTTCAGGTCACCTCTCAGACCTTTGGAGTATTTTGTTGACTTTTGCTGAATCTGTTGGAGTCGATGCTTCGCATAATTATGAGATAAAATTTTAACAAGAAGTGTCGTCATGTAGTGACAGACTTCCAAGATGATATCTTCACTGTCATCACTTTCACTCTTTAAATAATCGACGAAAACCTGAAAGCGCCAATCTGAAGCAACATCTAGAATAAGGTTTTTGAAGTCAATTTCTTTCATTTGTTTACTGGTCTCACGACTGTGCAGCATGTAAACGCTGTTAAAAAATTCTTGAAGTTTTGGTACGGGATAGTAAAGTCTGTTTGGTAGCCTTGCCATTTTTTTCGCGAAATCACCTTCCGGTTGATCCATATGTAAAAGTTTGATTGTGCGCTCTGCTTCAACATATTTTTTTGCTGTCTTTTTTAGAATATATCCACCAATATACTCCAGGATCTCTGTAAACATACTGGTTAGCCTATATCATAAAATTGTCTCGCGTGTATTTTCTATTTGCGAATCTAACCTGATATCCTGCAGACCGTAAACATAGCTCATTAATCATATAGGAAACTCTCTACAGTAATTTTAACGCTAATTCTACTGCGGAATCCGCTTAACTGGCTCACGGATAACTGGATCATTCGGTTATCTGAATCATTTCGTTAGCTCCCCTGGCTACAGCTGCAAGCTGTTATCTGAAGTAAATAAGTTACAATGTATTTGCTATTATATGTCGTTTAATTTGTTTTTTGGTTGTTTCGTTGTAGTTATTTAGTTTAAGTGTAATCTAATGCTATGGGTAACGCAGCCATGCCAAGTCGGTCTCGACTGGCATACCTCAACACTTGCCCGTTTTGCTGCATGTTTCGTTTTCCATGCCGACGTTGTTTGACTTGGTGTGTTCCTGTGTTTTTGGCGTGAGGAATTAAAAATTGATTTATTACGTAAAAGTTGTTTTGTGGGTGAGCCAGTATCGTACCTATGATCGTACAATCCTTTCAACGGTAGTGTTGGAAGGAAACGCATGTTTTCAAGCTTTTGTCAATAACCGATTTTTGAAATGAGTAGGCTATATAAATTAAAACGTTGCGGAAATTCCATTCTCACTCTTATCATAAATCTTAATATAGCCTACAGGGTGAGTCACGGGAAACGGATATTTCTAGAACGCTCCTTGCTCTTCTAGAGTGAGTGGTTAGAGGGCGAGGAAGGTAGTCTTTAACCTGCTTAAAATGCCGTTTAGTTTGTTGTTATTTTTCTTTTGCGCTACTTAAAATATCAGCAGAGTTTTGTCTTCCTTAATAACATCCGTTTCCCGTGACTCACCCTGTAGATCGAACTATGCTTAAATTTAGTTGCAGTAGGTTTATCCTAATACGCCTAGCAATTAATGAAAGCTATTAAAAAGGTTAATTTCATCTAAGGTTAAGAACACCAAGAAATTTGGCGTTTTATTGCTGTTTGGGTACGTACCTAGAAAGAAGTAAACAAAAAAGGACCTACCAGATTCTCGTTGCTCTAACCCCGCTCTGTTGACTTCAAATTGATTCGCAGAGTTTGCTTTGACTATAGCATCCATTACTTTTATGAGCACGACGGCAGCATCTTCCTGTGGTAGGTTGAGTATTTTGTATGCTTCATGACACATCGATGAGTAACCACTATAAAAACTGTTTGGATCCGGTTTTCTTCTATATGACATGATCAATTCGCTGATAGACTTTGTGTTCTCTTTTAAAAAATTTTCTGGTAAATCAATACCGATATTTTTTAAAAATTCACTGGCCAACTTTTCCACTAACTGAAGATCTTCTGGGCTGACATTAATTTTGTGTCTAGGCTTATTGGAATGCATCTTTTGATGTGACTTTAGTTGTTGAGATGATTGAAAAGACATAGTACAATGCTCATGATCACATTGGAAGGTCAATTCTTCACAGCTAAGTGATATCGCATCTAAAATTTCCAAGTCTGCAGCAATCCAGTCATCATCCATTGCTTCTCAAAAAAATTTCAAGTCAAAATTAGCAAAAATCCAACCTGTATTGCCTCCGAGAGTCAATACCCAGCATCCTTTTTGCTGTAAAACTTTCCAAATCGACTACATGCATTGAAGCGTGTCGTGTCTGAATACGTCACAATGAGTTTCCAGTCCATATTATAGTAGTCTATGGTGCAACCATAGGTTGATCATGATAAATAATTTTTCATTTCCAGTTGTCTTACCTTCGATAGTGCTATTATTGATTTAAGCATTGCATATTAAACCCACATCACGGTTAGGTTTGTAACCCCGTTACAAACCTGTGTAGGGGGGAGAGTACTGCAGGGATCAGGATCACCTGCTTTGTAATTGTGTTTTCTAGACGGATAATTTTGTCCGCCCGACTTCGTGATAAGCGAGATCGGTCGAGCGTAACCTAACCATATGCTTAGTATGTTCAGTAATAATATTGATTGTGAAAAGTGCAGGAGTATAATATTGTGTATATTTGTGTTCATATTGACTAGCAGTGAGTGTTTAGTTTTGACTACCCGGTATATTATGCAAGTGCTGTTTAGTTTAGTTAAGGATTAGTTGTGAAGCGTGTAGGGCCAACTGTTAGAGCTGTTTCTATTGTAGTAAGGCCAGTTAGGTACCGGTACTAAGATCTGTTATGCTTGCGTCTAATGAAAGAATGCTCGAATATTGTAACGCTGACTTTGTGTTTTTTTTCACAATTCTATTTGAATAAGATTGTGTAAAGTGATGATAAGTGATGTGTTTGTACCTGCGTTTTTGTGTGGATTTTATGCTATTCCCTTACAAAGAACCCCTTTTGTGTAGCAAACCTACGGTATATGTGCTGGAGTCAGATAAGTCTATCTACAGGTGCCGTAACCGCTACAAAACCATCAAAAGAATCTGGCATATTTCAGTCATGTCGCACCAGTGGTGAAATTGGTAAGTTAGAAAAGTGCCAAAGCTCTCCGGCTTGCAGAGAACGAAAAAAAATATTAGGTTGTTTTTAGGCGCTTTATAACTACCAAGGTCTTGTAGCGCCAGGACTGAAGTAATTCATAGGACAAGGTATGTTTTAACCAATTTCATTCTCCACACTATCCATTATGCCGAGCGCTAAGCTGAGTAGCTGTGGATACCATTTTTTAAGTCTTTGGTATGACTTGACGGAGTATCAAACTCAGTCTTCTTGAGAATCAACTCCGAGCATAACAAAAAAGACCAGTAGAAGCAGTAATCTCGTGGGTCAAAGTTGTCGATCTTCGGGCAATATGACGCGGCGAAGCTATCAAGCATCATATCATGGCTTGGCAGTGCATATCGGTATGAAAACAGAAACTCGCAACTTTGGTTAACGGAATCCTTATCAAGAAACTGATAGTGTTCCTGTACAACCATGTTTTATTCGGTGATGAGCGTTTTTGAGCGGCTAGAAATAACTGTTTATAATGATCGGGATACCGGTGACGAAACCTTGACCCGGAATTATGTTTTCTAACATAACTTCCTACACGTTCATTTTGTGCTCAGCACAATAAGCACACTCTGAATTGTGGTTATGGAGCATGATATCACGAAGCTGAAAATTTTTTGAGATCATGATCACCCCATTACTTGTGGATCACCGCATTCGAATGCAAAAAAAGTCAGTAAATCCGACCGCATTCAAAGCCGAAAAAGTAGGTCTACGTACTACCTGACTTTAAAGTTAATCGTTTTGGCTTTGAAAGCCAAATTACTTAAGTAGACTAGCGACGGTTCGGTTAGTAGACTAGAGAGGGTTAGGTTAGGGTTAAATTAGAGTTAGGTTAGGGTTAGGTGAGGGTCAGGTTAGGTTTAAGTTGGAGTTAGGTTAGGGTCAGGTTAGAGTTAGGTTAGGGTTTACCGGTAGTTCACTTTTTAAACCCTAACCTAACTCCAACTTAACCCTAACCTGACCCTCACCTAACTCTAATGTAACCCTAACCTAGCCCCAAACCTAGATCTAGTTCGTCATTTTAGTAATTTGGCTTTCAAAACCAAAACGATTAACTTTAAAGTCAGATCAAGATTATGATATCAAGAAGCTGAGAATTTAGAATTTAAGCTAAATTTAGAAAAGAAGCTGAGAATTTAAAGGCAAAAACGCCAGCATTGGTGACTAAGCCTTCGCCTATTCCTAATTGCTTCATCGCACAACATCCCAATTTAACCATATCTTTAGTGCTTTACAGCTGCTACATAAAAAAATCCTGTTGTTTTTGTGTTAATACAAATAAATAAACCCTTCTGTTTCATGCAATACGCTCGTCACACATATAAGGCTCCGTACCTCAACTTCTCACTTCTTAGTCCTTGCCGTTGAGCGAGAGAGCAGTAGGCCTGCGTCTGGTAGCCCAGTATTCGTTCTACTTACTCCCATTCACAAAGCATTTTGACATCATTAGCGTAGTGTGATCGACAGGTTTAAAACTGATGTGAAAGACAGGGATATTAATGCGACGATTACTTAGCATCACAAAGTGATTCGGTTGATCGATCCAGTAACATACGTTGTCCCAGGAACTGCCGGAGCTCGCGCTCCGGTAGGCCTACGTGGTACTGGAGAAGTTTGGGGCGGAGCTCCGGCGCGCTCCGGCCCAATTTAGAAGACCGCAATGGTCATTTCACTGTCTCCTAAAGGTGTGTGCAAACTCTAACTTGATGTTTGTTTATTGTGATATTTTTGAGCGCATTATCTGAATAAACTAGATTGATTTCACCACTGCGTCGCACCATTAATTTTGTTCTTTTTTACAAAAAGGCATAACCTAAAGAGGGGGCATGACACAATGGGCCCCCTAAATACGCTGCTGTTTGCAGCATATTTTAACCATCTCTAGTGCAGCCCAAAACCAACTCCCCTATTCTACAACCGCTAATTTTTTTGTTTATTCACAAATAAAATTTTAATCAATTTATATTATATTCTATATTATAAAATTTTAAACAAATTATATTCTGTTTCAAACACCAAAACCCCGATTAACAAAAACCGTGAAAAATTTTCAGCTGAAACTAAGAAATAATGCGATAGATAGAGTGTCGTCAACTCGATTTCTTGGAGTGTTAATAGATGAAAACTTATCATGGAAGAACCACGTAGATATGATAAAGAAAAAAATGAGAGCTGCTCTTGGTGCTGTTATGCGCATTCGTGTGTATTTATCTTCTAAAGCTATGCTTTGTCCTTACTACAACTACTACTACTACCATAAAACACACTACTACTACTACCACTCATTGCTACTTAGCCATGTTCGCTATTGTATAACCAACTGGTGTTTTGGCAATGAAACCAGAATTCATCAATTACAACGCATCTGTAATAAATTTATCAGATTAGTTTTTGGCTTAAAGAAACGTGACAGTGTAAAAAATGTCATGAAACAAAATGGATTATTGACTATTAAACAAGTATATCATGTTGAGCTAGCTATTTTCATGTATAAAACCGTTAAAAAACTTCACCCAGTCGCAATACTAAACTTATTTCAATTAAAATCAAGTCTTGTATCAACCAGAAGTAATAGTCTTTATATCTCCCCATCATATAGATTAACTATGTGCCAACAGTCTATAAAATTTTCAGGACCTAAAATATGGAGTAAATTGCCAACTGCGATTAAGGAAAGCAAGAGTTTAAAATCTTTTTCAGACAAAGTTAAAGCACATTTTTTGAGCACAGACTAATTATTATGTCGTTAACAAGCTCTGTCGATTACCGCTACCTCTGTTGGGTCATTGTATATTTACAGTAATTGATTTATGAATTGATCTGTTCTGGTGCTGCTGTTGATCTTTATTTGCAGATGCTCAAAGAACGAATGGAATCATGAAGTTGAAAATCCAAAAAGATGTCGACTAGCAACTCCATCTAATACTAAATCAAGAACCACAATGCAGAAGCAATGCCAATATTTCACTTTAATTTGATTGATGAACAGTGCCTATTTCTGAAAAGATGGTTAATTATTATTATCACAACTCAGTTTTTAAAAAATACCTTTTTGTGATTACATATATAAATTATACACAAAACTGCAGTCATTCGTAGGCTACTGTTAAATACCCTATCAAAAAACTGGCATATATTTCTAATCTATCGTTAATCTGATACCAATACACTCCTGGACATGAGTAAAAACTGTACCCGGTTGTGAACTTGTTTTTTAAACAAGTGCGGATGAATGAGGGTACCCATTCACAACTCCCTCCAGGTAACCCTTGGGCAAGGTTTAGAACCTGTTAGCCCCCCAATAGCTAGGGTCACAGGCTGAAATCTTAGTGCTAATACAGTTTATTTGCAAATTTGATCTTGTTTGCTATGGCATGTTGCTTAATTAATTAATTAATTTTGTTTCTGCGTTGGTTCGTTTTGTGCGTGTGTTTTTGTTGTTAAATCCATTTGTTTTTTTGTTGTTTTTATTTATTTATGTTTGTTAGGGTCACGCAGCCATGCTTAGTCTTTTTGACGGGCATGCTTCAACGATTACCCGTTTTGCTGCGTGTGCCCTTTTCCACGCTTTTCCAATACTTATTATGAACGTGTGTTTATAACGTAATGGAGTGCGGAAATAAAAAAAAAAAGAATTGATTGATTGATTGATTGATAATCTACCCTGCTTGCTAAAACCATTTCATCGCTAGATGACGCACAATGAACACGCAAAAACTTCGAAACCAAGCAAAAAAAGCGCTATAGGGTGCAATCCGATGCTACAGCAATGTCTTTTGTTGCATGGCTAGACAGCTAGTTAAGTACCGTCGAGCGGGGCTATTATGAACTTAGGAGCTATTATGAACACTTTCGAGAAAAAAGATAGTTTTTAATTTTGTGGAGAAGTTTTTTGTTCTTTGGAATTATTTTGCAGGTTTTGTTTAAGTATAAAACGCATAGAACACAAGCGATCGTAAAGTATATTTTTCGGAGTGTTTGTTGAGCTATCTTTTTCGCCTTGAAAACTTGGTCTGAAAACCCTTAAAAACACATCAGCGTTAACTTTGGTGTATCAAGAAGATAAGTTTGATTTCATGATAAAAAAAAGTATTTTATATAGTGACACCATTGCTGGTGATGACGTTGCAAGTTGATTTACTTTGGTGTGGTTACACTTTGAAAAATAAATTTGCGAAAATTTTCAAACACCTAGATTTGGAGGTGGCTAGGGGTTATTGTGAACACTGTTATTATCTGTTTTAAAGAGCTGAATTAAATGTAATAGTTTCATTATAATGGACCGGCCATTGGCTCAGTTGCTTATTGCACGCTATCGGTTCGGGAGGTCTAGGGTTCGATTCCCGGGCCGGTCAAATTGGCACAGTGTTGCCAACGGCTCGCCATCATTGCGACGTTTCTTCGGAGCTGTGCTGCCCACGCGCTAAGCCGCGGAGATGGGCCCCGCCACTCGTAACACGCTTCGGCGTAACACCGCGAGTATAATGAAGATTTGATTTTTGATTTTTTGAAATGCATTAGGTCAAACTGCAAAATTTGGGATAGAACACTGTTCACAGAAACCCCATAGTACTTGATCCGGCAAAATTATTCTTTATTGTCTAGCTGTAATGGAAAAATGCCAGTTGCAGAAGATTAATCGAAAAACGCCAGTTGTAAAGACACAGCTACATTTCTCTCCGAAAACATTTTCTGCATTATGCAGCAAAAGTTACTGCAGTTGAGCCTACCTGCTGGTAATATCAAAAAAACACCAATGCTATCGCTCTGTTAATCATTTACATGATCAGAATAACCCCAATGGCGGTGCTATTTTGAACAAAAGCACGAAATCAACGCTTGAGAGCTTACATTTTTTTGCTGTTCATAATAGCCCCGGCAGTGGGGTTATTATGAACAACCAGAAAATAGCGGACTAGACTATGAAAAAATGCTTGCAGCAAACCAAAACTTCTTCTGCCATTTCAACAAGATGCAGCTCATAATATTATCACGAACTCGTGAGAAAATGACTTATTTTGCAGTTCGTAGAAACTTTTTTTCGAAAAAAATGTTCAGAATAGCCCCACTTGACGGTACAAAAGACAAGTCAGAAGGCCTACGTTCTACTTACAGCATGTGCATGCACTTGCCGGAGGAATTAAATCTTCCGTGGCAAATATTTGGCAACTTTGTGATGCCTGGGCTGCAAACTAGCAAGCATTTTTAATCAAGTTCAAGGGAGAGTAAATGTAATCAACTCAACTTTTGTTCCCGCTCACCAAAATGCTCTGAGCAGACATTTGCACAAAGTTATAAATATTGGCTAGGAAAATGGAACATGCTGCAAAACGGGTAAGCGTTAAAGCATACCAATCGGAACCAACTTGGCATGGCTGCATGATTGGTAGCCTGTAGCTGTGTAGCCTAGCATCAGATTACAATACCGATATGCAAGCCCAATTCAGTTCTTAATTCTGCCAGTTCGAGTTCAGTAATTGTACGAGTTTATCTGTTTATGGAAGTTCAAGTAGTTTTTATGGGGTTTAGGATAAGTTCAAACAATTCTTGCCAAGTTTAAAATATAGACTCAGGACTAGGCCTATAAGTTCAAAACTCAACTGCTCAAGCAGCTTTTTTTGAAATCAATTTCAGGAATTTTTGTGTCACACAAAAAAGACCAAGTTGGAGTTTGCAGCCCCGGTTCATATCAAACCTTACTTTGAGCAGTTGCGCAATTCAGAAGTGTTGTGGAGTTGTAAGGAAATGACTAGAGCAAAAAAAAGTGAATAGCACTGAGCACTAGAAGAGTAAAGTCAGACTACTAGACAGGTGGTGTTTGGTAAGGAACAACCAGGGCAACAATTTTGGCTGGAGCTGGCCAGGAAATTGTGCCTGCTGCGGCCAAGGCTAGGGTTTATACAATGCTTTATATTGTGTCTTAGAATACATACCGGTAGCTAAGCAGGCTACTTGCGTCCTTACTCCTCACGTTAATGCCCTCAATGGTGTTACATAATGCGTTCGTATTTGTACAAGCTTTTCATTAGTCTAGTGCATGACAAACCTCGAAAACGTTATTTTTACACACCAACACATTTTTCATGTAAAATAAAAACAAATTTTATGTATAAATTAAGATACAACTTTTGTATTCCTTGTAAGAGACTTCCCCAATTTTTAAGGGTGGGTTTTTGCACTTAAAAGGTCGTCTTATATGCCGTATTATATGGTAAATAAATTTGGAACTCAACCTCGGTCTTGGCCTCTTTTTAAGATCCCGCCAGCCAAGGTCAAACAAGGGCAATAAGTGGCATCCCAGCCAAGGCCAGGGCTGGAGCTGGGGCCCCAGTCGATCCCTAGAGTCTGGACATCATGGCTCTTCACCTGTTCACTTGCAAACTTTGGACTTTGTCAGCACCAGTGTTCCATCTAGGATTTTGACTAGTGCAAATTTGCCCAAATAATAAATTCATTAAAATTTTTGCCCAAAGATTTCACTACTTTAAGGATGACCCCTTTTGCAACTTTTTTGTATTAAATTAGCTTTTTGAAGATACAAGCTACAGTCTTGCATTAAAATATTCAAGTTTTTCAGTTTTGCACTAAAATATTCAAGTTTTTCAGTTTTGCATTTTATGATACTAATTGCTGGTTCAAAATCAGTGAAATTTGCCTAAATTTTTTGCATTTTTCTCAAATTTCTCACTCTACAAGGAACGCTGGTGACAAAGTGGTCAGTACTGGTATGTGTGGTTGCATTTGACATGTACAGTGTAGGCTAGTTGCACCAGTTTCATTGCTTTTAAAAACTTAATGTGGCTGGCACAGAGCATCAAAAACCTCACAATGTGCATGATGTGGCGGTTCCTGTCTGCAGGTCCGCCTGTGTCAGTATCTACCAATCCAGCACCAGTGTGAGAAGATTAAAAAAGTGAGGTACCGGTACAGATAGTGTTTATTTTGTTGATTATAATTTTGTTGACAGTAGATCCTGATGGGCTAATTTACTCAAAACCAGTCATGCATATTAGTCTATCAGGCTATATAGACACTGGACACAACTGCATAAGTTAAGCAACAGTAATGTGCACTGTTCCCTCTAAGATTTTAGCTAGTGCGAATTTGCCAAATATGAAAATTACTAAAAATTTGCCCAAACATTTAAAGAGTATAATTGAAGGTCTGGATTTGGCTAATTTTTGTTTAAATTAAGAGTTGCTAGGCCTATGGTAAAACACTTTCATTTGACACAAAAAAACTTGCATACTTTCAACTGATTTGCTTTTTAATCACTGTAGGAATGTGCAAAAATTGAAAAATTTTGCCCAAAATTTTTCATTTTTCTTAAATTTCCCATCTTGGGGGGAATACTGGTCGTGTGTATAGATGCAAGCCAATCAGGATCTATTCATTGGTGGCAAAATAGTCACTGCCAAAACATGAAAAATAGGGTATTGATCCTGACATACCATTCTACAGATTAGTCTACATTACCAGTAGTTATTATTGATCTGGAGTTAATGTTTGTGAGCTTAATAAAATTAATAACTGGTTTAGTCGGAACAAACTAACATTAAATTATCAAAAATCCAATTATGTACTAATTAATAAAGTTCCGCAAAAATCTATCTCGGCCCCCTTCACATTGACCATCAACGAGGCATTAGTGGAAAGGAAAAAAGCAGTCAAATACTTAGGATTATACATCGATGAAAACTTAAGGTGGTCGTCACATATCAAAGAGTTGTCATTGCAGCTTGCAAGAAGTTCTGGGATATTTTACAAGTGGAAGTGGCTAAAGTTATGTGATAGTAACATTTGCCTCTTCGGTTTATTTTATTACTTTGTCGTGCTCTGGTGCAACCAGGGACGCGTGAAGGGATAATAAACCAAAGAGACAAATGTTTCGGTCACGTAACCTTAGCCTCTGCCTTTACAAATTGAGAAAATTTGTGTCAATTGATACTTTATGCACTGTACTTTGTGCTCTTGTTTATAGTCACTTGCAATATGGCATCATTGTCTGGGGCACAGCACATAAATATCTATTGCAAGAAATTAATTTGAGATTAAACAAATTGATTCGTATTTGTACATCAAATACAAAATTCTGCTGAATATCCCCATTGTGCAAGAATCTGAAATTTTAAAGCTCACAGATCTATATAATTTTGAACTCGCTAAATTCTTTTATCTGCTTGTACATGGCGAGTTGCCGTTGGGAATTTATGAAAACTTTACAAAATTTCAACAAATTCATGATCATAATACAAGAAGATCTAAAGAAATTGTATATTTTGTACCTCGGTTTTCAAAATCCCTTAGTCAAAATCATGTTTTACATAGAGGCACTAAGCTATGGAACGAACTCGATAAAAATTTGAAGAAAATGCACTTTATAGCTTTCAAAAAGATTTATAAAAACTACCTTGTTGCAAGTTACTAAATTTAATATTACCAATTGACTGTAGGCCTATATGAATCTGAATTTTTCTTTTTTCATGTTTTAATTATTCGATTATTTTGTTTGTCTGTTTTTGCTTATTTTTTGTGTGCTTATATTTAGTGTATTCATTTTCTTTTTTCTCTTTTTTTGTAAAAATCACAACCCAATCCATCTTCTGATTTTCGCGCACTTAGTTTGGTTTGTCCTTATGTGATAGGTATATTTCAGTCAGGGGGCATCTCGACTTGAAAACCTAAAGGTTCTTCGGTGCTTCCTGGCCATTATTATTGTTTATATCTAATACTTTGATCATTTAATTGTAATTACGGCGAAATAAACGAACTTGTTTGTTTGTTGTTTGTGTGTTTTACCAGCTTTCTACAACTTGTCAGAATGATAATGCATTTAGCTCTAGCTATTTGGTGTTTTGTCAACATCACCTGATAAGGAGCTTTAGAATTGTTTTTAAGCCGTCTTATACTACAATGGATGGTTTTGCTTTAGCCTAGCGATCCTTGTGCTCCTGCAGGTTTTAGGAGGATTCTCGAAAAATGTTTGATTTAGTTCTGAACTTATGCTAAACTGCATAATTTTAAGGAAGTGTCTATTTTGCCGTTGACGGCAAAACACTGATTGGCTCAACTGGTTGATGCCTATACGCAAGCCAATCAAATGACAAAACTGGTTGATGCCTGTAGACGCAACGTCATTAATGACAAAATAGACTCTACCAATTTTTTAACCTGAGTGTTGATTAAAGTGGTGGCGAATTGCAACCCTGCTAGAAACTTAAATACCCTGTCTGTATGTCCAAAAGCTAGCTGACTTTCAGCATCACAATTAAATTTTTGATGTCATGATCACTTCTTTCAATTATGACATCAAAAATTTGATTATGGGGCAGAAAGCTCGTGGGCTGTAGGTCCACTAAAGCTGGACATGTGGACCAGGTAAAGATGATCTGGTGAATTGATATATTGTCACATAGAGATGGAGAGTAGTTTGTAAAATACAACGCATTAAGATTCTGGATTGCAGGTTTTTAGCCTTTAAGAAGACAGATAAGGCATTTGTTCAGAGTTACAGTAATTTTCAGATTGAATAATCATGTGCGTTTTTATGTAGATACATATACAGGTATAGAGATAGTCTGTTATCAATTTAATTGAACTGTGGTGATAGACATATTATTCAAGATGGTCTTGCCACCTCTTGAATTTTCAGAATGCTATCTAGATTCTCCACGATTTCGGGAAAATGTTCAAAAATATGAAACGGAATTAGAACGAACCAATACTCAAATAAAACAACTTATTAAAGTGAGTCAAAAATGCACAATTGTAAAAATTCAGATACTTGTACAGTGTAGTGATTAGTAAAATGTGATGATGTAGATTTAAGTAGCTTTTTGGTGTTTTCTTTTTCATAGCACGTTTTTTAACGTTAGATTTCTCTCAAAAATATTGAAAACGGCTTATTTAATAAGTAACTAGAAGTGATAGATAACAGCTCAGATGGCTGAGTGGTTAGAGCGTCTGCCCCTAGAGCTATAGACTTGGGGGTTGATTCCCCGTACAGCTGATCCAGTGACTTTAAAATAGATAGTCACAGCTTCCCTGCTTGACGATCAGCATTAAAGGGACAGTAAGGAGACCAAGTCGTCAAGTTTATTTTTGTCGTTGGGAAAGGTATGATACTTCGCAGAATTCTCCCATCTTGGTGTGGTGGACAGATAGCCGGCAATTCATATGCGAGCTTGTTATTGTGCTTTGATTGTTTTTTGTGATGAGAGGATGAGTGTGCAACTAAATACAATACCGGTACAGGTACAATGATTAATGAGTATTTCGTAATAATTATATGATTACACTGTCATATCTTCACAGGATGCCAAAAGTATGTTACATGCTTTTAAAAACCAAGCAAAAGCAATGAATTTGTTCAATTTGAGGTTGCAGAATTTCCAATTTGATTGCATTGGAGAAAACCTTACTGATGATGAAAAATTGATTGGTGAGTGAAGTTTCTTTTTTTTGTTTGTTTGGTTTTTTCATGTTACCAACCAGATTGTGCAGTTGTTAAAAACTTGGCCCCCAATGCGGCGAGTCTGGGGTTCAATTTTCGGCTCGATTAAATCGGACACTGTGTTGTTGCTAACGATTCACCACCACTGTGGCATTTCTATAGAGCTGTGTTGTCCAGGTGCTAAGCTGTGTAGATGGGTCCCACCACTAGTTTCACGCTTCGGCATTATACAGATAGTATGATGAGGATTTGATTTTATCGATCTTTACATGTTTCATCTCTTCATATACAATATTTTGTTGGAACTAACCTCTGCTTTTGTTTGTTTAAAATTTTATCGTTGTGGTTGCCAGTTATTTTTCTACATCAGAGGCATAGCCAGTGAAAAATTTGGGGTGGGGCAAGGCTGGATTTAGACAATGAGATTTCTTGTTTTCATTCGCTCTTAATGGTCAATCTTATAGTCGTCATACGTCCAGGGGGGTAGGCACTAAGCAATGCCTCAGTGCACCCTGGCTACGCAATTGCTCTACATGGTTTTTAGTGAATTCACCGGGTAAACTGAGGCTTAATAACAACTTCTTTTTTGACTTAAAATCAAGTTCCACTCTTTGGTTTCGCTGTTTCAAGAATAACCATGATGGCAAAAAAGCTTGTGGAAATGTATCGTAGATGTGTTTGGAGAACTACTATCACTATATCTGATGCTCTTCACCATTTATGTTTATCAAATTGAACAAGCTTTTAGCCCGCAAAAGATTGTTTTTTTTTGGTAAAAGATGATTGCTTGTCGGTAGCAAAACTTTCATTTCTTGCTTCTTTGGATTCATTTCAATTTGAACAAAATTATTAAGTGTTCAGTGATAGGAAACGATTGGTCAAAGTTGATTTGTTTTGCCATGAGTGTTTTTGTATTATTTCTGTTTGTTTAGCACTGATGTTGATGGGTTTGACTTTTTTTAGCTGGTTCCCTTAAAGAGTTTGGCACAATGTTAAACGAGTTGTCGACTGAATGGACACGAACGATTGAAAGAGCCGAAATACAGTTAATAACTCCACTTGAAAAGTTAGTAAAATTTTATTTATTCGGAAGAATTATTCGTGTATTATCCTTCTATCGCGAGAAAGCGATCATAGCACTATAACGAGCTTGCTTAGGAGTTTCCAGCTATTTGTCTGCCTCTCTGAGCTGGGAGAATCCCGCTAAGTGCCTTTCCCAACGACACAAGAAGTAAACTAGTCGACTTGTTCTCCATCTCCACAATGTTGTTTTAATGCTGAGCATCAAGTAGGGAAGATGTGAATACTAATTTTAAATTCATTGGTTTGACCCGACTCAAATCAAACCAAATAATAACTAAGATTATTTTCAAATCATATTGAACTGAAAATTTAACAGTAATTGAGAGGAAGACTGCGAATTGAGCTTGCGCTTTTCGAGCCACCAGCCACTTGTTACATATGTCATATGTGATTGGTTCCAGCCGCGAATCGAACCCGTCACGTAGGACCTGCCCGCAGTACCGCAAAGCCATGTCACTGACCAGAGACAGACGCTGTTACCGCTCGGCCATCTGAACTGCTGAATTCCAACTGGAAGTGATTTTATCATTTTAATGTGTTTATACTTTTCATTGTATAGGAATTCTGTTAGCTTTATGGGATGAGTAATATATTTGATATTGGCGGTACTTCCGTTGGGTTTTTATATTTATACTAGCTGAATTTTAGTAACCGTACTTGCTCGCTGTAACAATCGCGCTGTTGTTAGCTTCAGTGTCTAGTGAAATGTTGTTTTTGTGCTAACGTGTTATCAGCGTGTTACTAAAAATGAGCCTAAATATCCAAAAAACTGCGACTTGAATTCAACTGGGCTGTTAGAAAAGCCAGCATTATTTAGCTAGGCCTACCTTAATGTATCTTTGCATAAAATGACTTTGTCGATTTCATTGATAGCAAAATTCAAATAACGATGTGGCTTGTTTGAATTGTAAATAGGGTAAAAGCAGTTGCTACGGTAGACTTTTATGCAAAGGTTAATGGTTTTAGTTGTTACCGGTATGCTGTTCTTTTGATTTTTTGCAGTTGCGATTTTGATATTGCATTGTATATTATATAGCTACTGCATGCTCCAAAAAGGGGCTTTACACTAAGCATAATTACCGGTAGATTAAAATTCATGAAGGACGACTATGACCTAACCCACAAATTGAAGCATACAGTTGCTAATTATGACTTTTAACGATTAAAAACAGACAATCAGATTTTTATGTGTGAATGGATTTGGCTTAACCAGTCAAATGGCGTGTTGGTTCGTAAGGTTTAGGGTTCCATTCCCTGTTCGGTCAAATCGGACACAGTGTCGCTATCGGCTCGCTTCCTGTGCGAAGTTTTTTTGGAGTTGTGTTGGTTGTTCACGTGTTAAGCCGCGGAAACGTATCCCGCCATTCGTTACACGCTTAGGCGTAATACCGCGAGTATAGAGGAAGATTTGATTTTGAAAATTACGCCGTAATTTTGCTTACCGTCGCGTATTTCAAATGTGCCAAGATGTACTTGGAAGCATTTTGTTTTCCTTTGAATAAGTTTCTACTTAGTGGTATTTCAGTCTATCAAAATTCTTTTTTTTTTCTATTGAGATATCCAAACATGTTCTTAGCTATATTTACCCTTTCTATTTTCTGCATGTTATGACTTAATTTGCACTTTTGAACAGATTTCGCAAAGACCACATTTACAGTTTCCGAGAATCGAAGAAATGTTTTGAAAAAGCCAGCGAACGATATTACAAGCAACTGGAACACAATCTGGGTTTGTCTCACAAGAAAAAAGAACAACAGCTACTGGTGAGCTACACATATTAGGTCGGCAACATATAGTTTGGTTATATGATGTAATTTGGTTATTTCTTAAAATTACAATCGTTCAAGCTGCCACGCCAATAGCTAAATGCATTACTACTAAATATAAGGTGATATTTACATCTATTGAAACTGCAGATGTCATTGGTAGCTTTTAGTCTAATTGTAGTCATTGCTAAAAGTTTATTAGTGCGACATTATTTTACCTTTGGTTGTAGCATGATGTTTAGCTTTTTAGAGCTAAAACCTGCAACCTGCTGTTTGGTATAGGTTAAAGACTTCGCTAATTGCGCGAGAGGTCTGAAGGTGAGTTTGCCGATACGCGGCACGCGACAAAAATTTTTCGCACCTTGTTTGTTTTATTTTACTGTTCACCGATCACGCGAAAACCTGCGAAATCTTTCTACATTTACTTACATTATAATTGTAGTCGCGTCACCGCGTGTCGCGTATCGGTAAACGCACCTTTAAGGTTCGATTTTCGGGTCTATCAAATCGGGCACTGTCGCCAGCGCTGGGACATTTTTGTGTTGTCCAGGCGCTAAGCGGCGGAGATGGGCCCCGTCACTCGTTGCACGCTTCTGCATACCTCCGCGAATATAATGTATCAGATAGATAGATTTTTAATTTGAACCTAAACCTGCCGCTAGCGCTTTCGTGTTTGTTTCTTTATCCCACAAAGCAATTACTATGATTAATGATGATATTCATTGGTGATTCCTGATGCTTCCAGTCATATTCTGCTAAACTTTTTCGTTTTTTATGAAGAGCGGGCACAATTCCATTATTGAGTACACAAGCTTAATATTATGAATTGATTTACGACAGTTGTTCAAATTGACTCAGTGATAAAGAACTGTATTATCTCTGCACAAAGTATACTATTTGCTGCTGTTGTTGCCAAGCCTAGTAACTTCCAAGTTCCTCAAAATTTCACGAGTTCTGTGAATTTGAGATCTTTTTTACCAGGTGAATCTTTCTTTGCTGCTGGTTTTTATACCGAATTTTGCTGCTTTTAAGCTACCTAATATTGTTTTTGAAGGAAAAACTGTTTATGTCTCTGCGTTGCTTCAAAATATGAATGTTATTGTCAGTGTTCTTTGATTTGCTTTGTTGGCAAGGTGCCATGGTATGATAAACATGTTTGAAAACTGTTCGTTTTGTCTTCTTTAAGTTATAACAAGAGCCAATAGAATTAACAGAAGGCTTCTAAGTTACGCTTTTAACGAGAAAATTGGGTACCACCACTTCTATGGTTTTGTGTTATATTTGCAAGCTGCAGTTGTTCCACCCGTTAAGCTGTTCTTTAGTTTAGATCAGCGTGGTCGTCAGTTGATTTGACATTTTTACGCTAAACTTGGTTCAACTTTCGTAGTTGCTTGTCTTAGTTGAGCGCGGGTCAAACTAAGATCGAAATATCGATGGCTGTCTTGTTGCTTTGCAGCTCCTTGCACTGCTGCTAGCTTTATGCTACCACCTTAGTAGATCCGCCGCAGGTTTGCCATTCCCACCACATACAAACATAAAGAGAAACATTCAACATGTCTGTGCTTGTAGCAATGTTCAGCACAATTCAACGAATATGAGTGTAATGGTGTTCTGCATTTTCCATTAGTTGCTAAAAAAATCAAACCAAATCGTCATCATACTAGCAGTATTACACCGAAATATGCAACTAGTAGCTGGGACCTATATCCGCGGCTTAGCGCCTGGGCAAAGCAAATCATAGGAAACGTCGCAGCGGCGGCGACACTGTGTCCGATTTGGCCGGTCCGGGAATTGAACCCCAGACCTCCCGCTGCATGGTTAGCAATGTCTGTCACCACTAAGCCAACCGCTCGATTTTCGATAAAATCGAAACCTGCAATAAATTGGCTTCGTTGCGGCGTAACATTGCTAACCTCGGCTGCGAAACTTCTACTCGATCTCAAGAAAGTTGATTGATTTGAACTTATTCTAAACTTGGCAAAAATTGCTTGAACTTTGCCTAAACCCGATAAAAACTACTTGAACTTGGTAAGAATTCTTGAAGTCCAACTTGAACCTGCAAAATTACAAATGAAGAATTGGTATTCGACTTGCGAATTTGTAGTGAACTCGAGTAAAGATTGTTTGCGAATTTGCAGTCTTGTTACTATTTAACAGCTCGGATGGCCGCTTCGGGAGCTGTAGGCTTGGGTGTGATTCCGAGTCGGGTCAGACCAATGACTTTAAAATTGCTGTTCACAGCTTCATGCTTGACGCTCAGCATTAAAGGGAAGTGTGAAGAACAAGCCGGAAAGCGGAAAATTTACTTGTTGTGCTGTTGGGAAAGGCACTTAGCGGGATTCCCCATCTTGGTGTGCTAGACAGATGGCCGGCACCTCCTAAGCGAGCTCGTATAGCGCATTGACCGCTTTCTCGTGATCGGAGGATAAATATGCAACTGAATACAAAAACCAAACACTTTTTAGGAGTCTGACAACGAGTTGCAATATCTGAGAAAAGGTTTTCACGAAGAGTCTCTGCAATATGTTTACAAACTTCAAGAAGTACAGGAGCGAAAAAAATTTGAATTCGTGGAACATTTGCTCATGTTTATGCAGGTACACATCGCATAGCTGTATTTTTTGCAAGAATCTAGTCAAACTATTTAACGGCTCAGGTGACCGAATGATAAAAGCGTCTGCCTCGGGAGCTGTAGACTCAAGTTTGACTCGAGTCGCAAAACTCAACTTTTTTTATTAAAAAAGAACAATGCTGCTTAGTGACTGAAATATGCCGGTTTCGTTTGATGACTTTTGGCTTTTGTAGTCTATGCACCCATTCTCTTTTGAAGTTTCTCTCTGCGCCACTGGTTATGCCATAACCTTGTTCGTAAAAAGGTCGGTTAAAATTACAATGCAAGAAGAGATGCTGTCTCGTTGATGTGATAGTGTTGATTTCAACACTTTCATTTTCAGATATATTTCAACTATCTTCACCAAACACACGAAACAGCGACTGATTATAAAGAATATATGAAAGAGTTACAGGTCGGTTGTGCATGTCACGTTTTTCACTGTTGCTGAGGTCATTACAATCGTGATATTAGTCTTATATCAAGTGATTTTTTCAAGCGAATTTGTCGGGAAAAACCAGCTAGACGTTGATGATTTCGTAATAGCGCAATTCCTAATATGACCCGAGAATCTAATACGCTTACGTATTTCAACAAGAAAATTTTATGTCCTCATTGTTATTAAACAGTAGATTCAAGTTTTGTTTTTTCAGTTTTGCAATGTTGGAAACACAGTCGGTTTGCACAATTGTTAAAAGACGTCGATTTTGGTGCGGTAGGTTTGTGGTTCGATTCCTTGGTTGATCAAATGGGGCACAGTGTCGCCAGCAACTCATCACCGCTGCGGTATTTCTTCGGAGCTGTGTTGCCCAGGCGCTAAGCCGCGGAGACGGGCCCCGCCACTCGTTACACGCTTCGGCGTAATACCGCGAGTATAATGACGATTTTAACTATTACTAGATGAAGCTTGTTGCTACAAGAGAAACATACAATGGGGCTCAGCAACAAACAATGTCTCTGATGAAGAAAATGGCAGAGCAGCCAGATAATGCTGCAAATGACAAGGGATCTCGTTCAGGATATTTATTTCTCATGGAAAAAAATACGCTCAGTGCAAGGTTAGATTCTTAAAAATGCAAAATAGACATAATTATGTCAACTTTAATAAATTTAATTTTTCCAACCTGAAGTTGTCGTTATTTATCATGAAACTGCTACCAATGCTGATGGTCAGCTACATGGCCTAGCAATACCGCGCGCAGGTTACAGGTCCTAAGTAACGGGTTCAATTCACAGCTGGAGTCCATCGCATTGGAGTTTTTTGACGTATATACCGTGTGGCTGCTGGCTCGAAGAGCGTAGTCTCCCTCAATTACTGTTAAATTTTCGGTACGGGAAATTTGACTGGAGTGTATCGTGGTTTCTACTATGTACCACAAATGCTAAATTATCTTTGGTATATAAATCCGGAGGAGTGGTTTGACTCCCTTGAAGTCAATCATTCTGAAGGATGAGTTATGCTTTTACCTGAGTGCGGCTGATGAGCGCTTATATCCCGAAACATCGCTCTCCCGTTCTATAGTCTGTAGATCATGTTTTGATTATTACGGTGGTTGATGAGCGCTTTTTTTCGGTTAATGCGAGCGGTCGTGAGATTGATTAGGTTTTGTTTGTGCGATTAGCTGAGACTTTTGTTAATCAATATCCGTCGTTTGTTAGCTCAGTTGTTAAGCATCCTTATCAATGCTTGGATTTGGAGTTCGATTACCGGACTGGTCAAATCCGACACCTTGTCGTCAACCACTCGCCATTGCTCAGTGCTGCGATGTTTCTTCGGAGCTGTGTTGCCCAGGCACTGAGCCGCGGAGATGGACCCGACCCGGCCCACTACTCGTTGCACACTTCGGCCCACAAGTATAATCAAGATTTGACTTTGAATATTCATAGCTTTAAGAATACAAGCCATGGTACAGAACTAGCCTCTATCTAAATAATATTCACAGTCATGTAGGAACTGCTGACGATGACAAACTTTGGTTTTGCTTCTAAAAAAGTTAGCGTGAATGACGTCGCACGGATCAAACAAGCAAGAATTTGTTCTACTTTTAGCACCATAGTAGTAGTATTTATCGTCATAAAAACTTTGTTATTATCGAAGAAAGCCTGAAGCTAGTTTGCTTCTCGTCCAATTATACATACAAACAGCTTTATAAATAATGAAATACTGCAAAGTTTAAGTCAACTTGAGTGATAGTCTTGTTTTGGTGTAGAGTTTCGGCTTGGCTAGTGTGGTTCGCTTTGATTTTGCCCAATATATGTTGCGAAATTACAACTCAAGCACATTTTCTCTCATCTAGTATCAAGACGTCGTAGTTTGCATGAGTTACATCATAATACAGTCTCTCGCCCACCTTTCACTTGTGAATTCTTGCGGCTACAACTCCCAAAGTGATAAAAATGTTCATTATACTCGCGGTATTACAACGAAGCGTGTAAGGAGTGGCGGGTCCATCTTAGCGCCTGGGCAACACAGCTCCGAAGAAACATCGCAGCGGTGGCGAGCCGTTGGCGATACTGTGTTCGATTCGACCGGCCCTGGAATCGAACCCAGATCTCCGCTAAAACCTGCCGAACCTGCTGTAGAACCTATTTTGTCAAAGCTTTAACACTTGAACAAAAACCAATTTTGATGGTTGTATAAATGTGAACCCACAAAAAAATCAAATACGAAAGCTGTTACCAAAATAGTTTGTTTGAAACACGGCGAGGGTCGCGATTTTTTGGCAGGTTTCTCACATTCGTGCGTTCTGTGCAAAGTGGAAATACATTTTTTTGAAATCTTGTCAATTAAAGCTAATTACTGAGCTGTATGTAAAACAGAGTTGCTTAATATTGGCACCCTCCACCGGAAGGAGTGAAATCACGTGGTATGCATAAGCTAGTCATTGGTGACGTTAAAGATCTTTTATTTGTTTGAAAACAATGGTCGGTATTATCCTCGATATTGATCATTTGCATGAACTGGTAATTGACACACAAGGCTGGAAGTGACTCTCGTTCTTCTTGTAACTTAGAACGTTATTGAAGGTGATGCGATTCTGTTTTTTGGACAAACTTGTACGAAGCAGGATTGAAATCTCGAACTCGATCTCATAAAAATTTAATTGAGTTTTGGACTTAAAAATCGAAATCAAATCTTCATTATACTCGAACTCGCGGTATTACACCGAAGCGTGTAACGAGTGACGGGTCCATCTTCGCGACTTAGCGCCTGGGCTACACAGCTCCGAAGAAACATCGCAACGGTGGCGAGCCATTGGCGACACTGTGCTGATTTGACCGGCCCCGGAATCGAACCGTAGACCTCCCGTACCTATAGCGTGTGCGCTTAACAACTGAGCTAACGGCCGGTCTGAGTTTGAACTTATATAACTAAAAAAGCAATGTTCTTCCTGGCCTACTGGACGGGAAGTCATGACGACTTCCTCTTGTTGGGTCGGAGGCTATATCAGTTCTACATCACCAACAGTGCAAAGCACTCCAGTCAAAACGTACCGTATACAGCCCGAAACAGCGGTGTCCCGCTCTACGGTACTTTTGAACTTATCCTACCTAAACCTGATAGAAATTTCTTAAACTTGGCCTAAATCCGATAAAAAACTGCTTGAACTTAGCATAAAAGTGATAAAAATCACTGAGCTCGGCTTACAAATTTATAGTGATCTCGATGAAAGCGCCGGCTAGTTCGTAGCCCTCGCACCAAGTACAATAAGACTGATTAAAATTGTTAATTACGTAATTGTTATTTTCAAAAGACGTGATATAACCGCCGGTTAGCAAAGTGGTTAAAGACATCGCTCTTGCTGCGGAAGGCATGTGGTTCGATTCCCGGGCCGGTCAAGTCGGACAAAGTGTTGCCACCGCAGCGACGTTTCTTCTGAGCTTTGTTGTCCAGGCGCTAAGCCGTGTGGATGGGTCCCGCCACCCGTAACACGCTTCGTCGTAATACCGCGACTATGATGAAGATCTGATTGTGACTGCTGTTTGGTATTTCAATGCTTTGACTGGAGACGCTTATCGCCTCTACGCTAAGTTTACAAATAACTTTGAAACAGTGATTCTTGTTGCCGCTATCGAAAATTGCCATCTCTGTGTAAACTTATACCTTACTATGCGGTTTCGCTTTGCAAATGGATCGCGGTTTGTATTTATTTAAATATCAAATTCCGTGAATATGGGAGGAAAATAGCTTAAAAGAAATAATGAAGCCCCAGTAATTCTTAAAACTGGACGTTTCGACAACATAGATTCAGATGTCATCATGTACTGCCTTGCGTGCTTACATTGCTGATGATGACGGCTGAATCTATGTTATCAAAAAATCGAAAAGAATTACTGTATCTTTATTTTCTTTCTTACATCAAGTAATCGTATCTCACTGTGTTTTTTCAGAGTGTTTGGATAAAATTTGTAGGTTTAGGTTTAATTTATGCTTTTTGTAGCTGCTTTAGAAGAGTTTTGAACTCGTAACCTCAATATTAACTCATCTCTGTGTGCACGTTAGCAATATGAGTAACTGTGCAATGTGCATGCTTGGATGACGATATATAAGACGTTTCTATTGTTACTTCATTCTAGCATACTGCTGGAATTATGTGGTGAGGCTTTAGATTCTTTTAATTCAGCTATTTTCGGTGGTTTTACGCTTGTTTGAGTTTTGTAGCTTTAAATCCCAACAAAATCCTACAGCAGTTCTACTTAATTATTGTGTGTAATGATGTAACTCTGTCAGTGATTGGTTTATTGCCACAAGCTACTAAAGAGCATTTAGCCGGTGAAGTGAAGTACTAGCAATGTTTATAAGCCTTCCATCTATCCGGTTAAGTTTGTTTGAATTTGATAATTCATAATTGTTGTCATAGTTAAGCTAACAACTCGTTGATCAGTGATTGTCTGTCAGCTACTGTAGGTTGATCTGGTGCCAGATTTGTTGGATTACGAATGCGGTAATTACTATGCCAGTGCTGCTAGTAGCGCGCCTGTTAACAAGGCCTGATTTTCAAGAAAGATTTTCTTTGCGGTTTGCAAATGGCTTTTTATTAGTGGCTGCGAAAAGAATTCGCTACAGTTTCCTCAGCGTAAGCTCAAATTCACCCATGCGTGAAATGACAACTGCTGCCACAGCACAACTTTCTTCTATGTTGTTATTCGAAGTATTATGTTATTTTGCTGACTTGGGTTTTTGCGTGTGTCGAAAGTTACCTCATATTCAGACAATATGATAGTTACAGTTTTATACTCAGTGATTAGTGATCAAAAAGGTGCATTAAATTATGCTAAGCTAATTAACTTCGTAGACGGCCTGCAGCTAACAAGCGAAAAAGTCAACAAAAGTGTCGATCAGCCTGACAATATCAGAAATCTGACCTTTCAATTCCATCAATTTCGCTACAATAATAGTGTGACGTATCATTATGCATGCGTTATTACGCGATGTTAAGTAGAAAATTGCTTCCAATCACAGCTTATGCAATGCTAATATCACCTGATAAATCAAATGCTCTAAGAGCGCTTACCATGACGAAGCAACTCCAATAAATATGCGACATAGCCTAACGGTACCGCGCGCGCAGGTTACAGATCCTTCGTGTCGGGTTCGATTCATAGCTGGGGCCGATTGTGTTTGACATATGCACCGCGTGGCTGCTGACTCAGTTCGCAATCTCCATTAATTATTGTTCAGTCATTTGAAAATAACGTCATTTGGTGACATGTTTATTTGGAGCAAGTAGTGACTGTTTAGCGAGTGCAAGCTACGCATGTTGCCTTCAACACTCTCCAGCAATGTGAAGTGAAATGCATCATAATGTATGATTGTTTGCAATAATACACCCACCCACTTGGCTTAATTTGAACTGCGTTAAACTTCATTGGCAGTATCTTCGTCATCTAATCGTTTGAAACTTTCATGCAATTGTCTCAACATAGACAGTTTATGTTAATGTATTAGCTACTGACGTATCAGCAGTAGAAAATTGGTATTCACAGCTTCTCTGCTTGACACTCAGCATTAGAGGAACAGTGTGAATAACAATCCCGCAAGTGTAGTTGATGTGCCGTTGGGAAAGACACTTCGCGGGATTTCCCCATCTTGGTGTGGTAGACAGGCGGCCTGCAACTCCTAAGCGATATCGCTATAGAACTTTGATCGCTTTCTTGTCATTAGAGTATAAGTAATACTAATAAGTATGCAACTGAATAAACAAACAAAATGAGCTTTAATTTTTGAAATTGCGTTTTCATATACATCGCGTTATTAAAGAACTGCTATCAAGGCTTTGTATAATGCTTACAAATTAGTGCTTTCACGAGAAGCCTTTGAAGTCAGCTGGTAGTATCACATATTTCAAATTGAGCTTATATTCACGTATTGTGCTGTGTTGTAAGACAAGCGTATGCGAGCGTAGTCATTATATATATACAAGATAAAACCTGAGTCATCCTGTTTCGGGATTACGTCCCTCATCAGTGATAACAATCAGGGAGGACCATATCGAAAACCACTCAACAAAATTACTCAATCTGGCGTTTGGGCATTCAATACAGTGAAAAGAAGGATAGCAGTTGCAAAAGAGAAAAAGAACAGACAAATGGAGTTAGCTAGATTAATTTCAAGAAAAACAAAGAAAACATTATAAAATAATATAGCTGCGGTTAGAAATAGCAATCCACGACCGGTTGCTATTTCTAACCGCAGCTATATTATTTTATAATGTTTTCTTTGTTTTTCTATAATATATATATATATATATATATATATACTTTTTTTTTGAAAAGTTGTTGACATGATGACTGACACCGCTTCATTGGTTTGTGTGCTTTTTTGGACAACCTGGATAAAAACACTTATAAATAGTACAAAACTTCGTCCGTGCCAATAAACGAGCGATTGCAAACCACATGCGTCATCAATGACATCTTTGCTGTAATGCTTTGTTGTCGATGTGACTGGATATAACTAACTTTACCGTAGAGCGGGACAGCGTTGTTTCGGGCTATTAGCCCTCATCAGCCGCCCTCAGGCTTAGGGTACACTCATCCTTCCGAATGCTTGACCTTGATCAGCCAAGCATCCCGCCGGATTTGTATATTTGTATATACCCCTCCGGATTGAATAACTAACTGTATTGGCTTCACGTGGATGTACAGTGAAACCATTTGCTAACACAAAAAAATTAAAATCTGTTCAACTCTGAAAAAACTCACAACGGCGACAATCCGTTGTGATGTTTTTTCAGAGTTGAACAGATCGAACCCGCAACCTGCCGCACCGATTGCGATTTCTTCCGCCTCTACGCCAAACCATATGGTAGCAAACGCTGGTGAAAATATTAACACAATCAAGATAGAATACTAAGGACTTGTGTCCAATATCAGTGATGAAGCGCTCTGGTTACATGAACCAGCTGCGTGTGTGTGAGACCAGAATGGACTTGGCGCGAGTTTCGTTTTGCTTTAAGGCTGAGCTTAACTTAGCAAATGAGAGTTAATATGAGCAGCATCGTGAGGTCGATGGCTTGTCACAGCATCTTGTAATATAATGCAGTGTTAATTTAAGTAATATAATTTGGGTTAACGGGTTTTCCCATAAAAGTCAAGAGTCCTCAGTCCTATATTGTTTTTTCTTTCAATACATACCTCCTTTGCATGTTGCGCAGACAAGAGGCCCCGAGCCAGTATATTGAAGAATAGAAGCCCCATGGACCGGAAGGGTGAAAAATCACAAATCTTCATTACACTCGCGGTATTATGCCGCAGCGTGTATCGAGTGGCGTGATCCACCTCCGCAGCTCAGCGCCTGAACAACATCGCTCCGAAGAAACGTCGCTGCCGTGTCCGATTTGACCATCCCGGTAATCGAACCCTTGACCTATCGTACCGATAGCAATAAGCTACCCGGCCGGATTAATGTGAAGATATTAAGCAAATAACAAAAACGTTTGTTATTCAGATTGTCAAAATGGACCAAGTACTTCTGCAGATACTCGAAACAAGACAAAGTCTTTCTGATGTCATCTCCTAATCACTCGTCATCAATTGTTGCATCATCAGTAGGTGTTAAAGTGACGTCATTGAATTTATCGTCGAACAGTAGTTTAATGGAACCAATGATAGTGAAAACTTGCACGGGAAGAATAAGCGATTCTATCGATAAAAGATTCTGCTTCGATTTGGAGTTGGAGGTGAGAATAGTTTTCGTTTTGTTACGTCGCAGACGGTGACGTAGCGAGAAATGTTAAAGGGATGGAGGAGCATAGCTACAAAAGTCAAAAAGAATCTAATATATTTCACTCAAACAGCAATATTTGTTCTTTGAATCCGAAAGGCAGGTTCAAAAAAGAGGGGAGGGGCATGGCACAATTCCCCTTCATAAATATGCTCCTGATCAGAAAGCTGCATTCTTACTTTGCAATTAATTTTTATATTGAATTTACTCTTGGAAGAATTTTTAACTTGTTTAAAGACATCGCTGACGTTGCGGGAGGTCTGGGTTCGATTCCCGGGCCTGTCAGATCAGACACAGTGTCCCCAACAGCTCGTTACTGCTGCGATGTTTCTTCGGAGCTGTGTTGCCCTGACGCTAAGTCGCGGAGGTGAATCCCCCACGCGTTGCATGCTTCGGCGTTGATTTATGCATTTTCTGAGTAAAGCTTTTTCAGAGACGATGCCAGTCAATAATATAAGCAACCTCTATACATATACAGTAGTATAGCGCATTTATATTTCAAATAGAAATCGCTTGTGACACCGCAGAGAGGTGATGCTTCACGGTCGCCGTTGCATTTGTGTATTGCGCTACTTCCTGTCCAATGGAATGCTTTTGGCTGGTTGTGACAACTGACTATGTGGTTGTTTTGTATCAATCTCACTGGAAATGCGTAAATGTTTGATTTGTGTGATCACTCATGACAAACTACGTATTTCGCCTCAATTCATTTCTCGTTGTCGGACTCGGGTGACAGAAATCGTTTCTGTTCGATAAGGCAGCTCGTGTCATGCTAAATTCTATCTGTTGTTTGCTGAAGCAATATGGCCTAGCGGTACTTCACGCATTCTAAGTGACGGGTTCGATTCACGGCTGGAGCAGATCGCATTTGACATAATATATCGAGTGGCTGCAGACTTGAACAGCGCAAGGTCACTTCGCAGTTTTACTCAATTACTGTTCAGTTTTCAATTTAATTTGACGATAATCTCAGCAAGTTTAAGACACTGTTAATAATGTTGATTAAACCCCATACCTCCTACACCAATAGTGATTTACTTAACAACTAAGTTAAACGACCGATATTTTAAAGATATTTTTTTTGAATATCAGGATTCCTCAGGAAAACCTTACTCGTTGACCTTGCAAGCGGTTTCGGAACAAGACAGGAAGAAATGGATGACTGTTATGGATGGGAAGGAACCTCAGTATACTCAGACCAAAGTAATTAATTAACTTGCGATTACCTGCCAATATCCGCTTCTTAGATGCTACGGTGACTATTGATCGATTAAGGAGGAAAAACGAAGCTCAATGATTCTTAAAACTGGACGTTTCGACAACATAGATTCAGTTGTCATCATCAACAATGTAACTTTCAGTTTTGTGCTGCCTTGCTAACACTGCTGAAGATGACAGCTGAATCTAAGTTGTCGAAACGTCCAGTTTTAAGAAATACTTTACCGCTAGTTATATTTTTTTCCTTGCCTTATTTTTCGTCCCATATTTATTGTGATCCGATTTTTTATGGTATTGTGACCTACCCATTTGGTTATCAGCTATCTGAATTTCGTGTTGTTGTTTCAATTTCCGAACTTTACCGACGGTAACATAACATTTAGCGCTAGTGATAAATTACAATAAATGGTTACGTTGACTAACCGATGCATTACGGTTGTTTCAATTGACAGATTGAACGTAACGATTTCATATTGCACTACACTACACCGTAGATTAGGTATGGGAAACTACAAAGCACATCGGGCCATATCGATTGTCTAATATTTTTAGCAAGCCACATTCAGTTTTAATTTCACTTTCAAAGTACACAATTTTACGTTGCGGATTTATCAAACGTTCGTAGTGAGTTATTTTTGACCGTAAAATCCGGGTACTTTTGTGCAGTTTTTTGTCGCAAATGTAGCATGTAATTGAATGCGAAGCAGTTTTTAAGATTAATGTTTTCTATTCTACCGATGTGTTGTACACTTAACAAAGTTCTGACGCGAGCCTCATGTTCTTTTGCCGTACACAGACATGTCCCATCATTTTGGTAGGCATTCGGTTCGTCAGTCCTCATTCTAATTTCGTAATTTATCATCAACATGCGACAGAGTTATTTAGTTTTCGACAGGTTGTGACTGCAGTTCGTGCTGATCATTAATTTAAATAATTCTGATCAAAAATCGACTTTCACAAACACGTTTATGATGCGTAACACGATTATGATCAAACAGATGTATACAATTTGCCGACAAATCAGACTGCCAAGTTTGATTCACGAGGGAATCAAACCCGGGTTATTTGCTTCGAAAGATAGCCCAGGTGGCTGAGTGACAAAAGCGTCAGCCTCTGCATGTGTACACTGAGGTTTGATTCTGAGTCGGGTCAAACCAATGACTATAAGATTGGTATTCACAGCTTTGTTGCTTGGCACTTAGCATTAAAGGGAAGTGTGGAGAACATGAAATAGTAAATATATATATAACTGAGGTTATTTACAAATCATATTGAACTAAAAATTCAACAGTAATTGAGGGAGATTGGGAAGTGAGCTTGCACTCTTCTAGTCAGCAGCCACCTGGTATATATGTCAAAGTGCGATCGGCTCCAGCCGTGAATCGAACCCGTCACGAAGGATCTGTCACCTGCGCGCGGCACGTGCTGGCGCAGGTGACAGATGCCGGCACATGCCGACAAGTTTACTTGCTGTGTCGTCGGGAAAAGCACTTGGCGGGATTCACCCATCCTGGAGTAGAAGACAGATGGCTGACAGCTCCTAAGCGAGCTCGTTATAGCGCTTTGATCGTTTTCTCGCTGATGGAAGGATAAATATGCAACTAAATACAAAATTGACGAATACAAAAAAAGGAAGATTCCAGAGCGCAGTCATCATTTAAAGTGATCGATTTACTATTTCTTGCAGCATTGCCGAAACAATCGACTTGTGATTACGATAACTATGGGACCAAAATAGCTTAAGAAAAAAAAAGCGACGGTAATTCTCAAAACAGGACATGTCGACAACATAGGATTCGGCTTGCAGTTTTGTACTGCCTTGCTTACACTGCTGATAATGACAGCTGAATCTATGTTGCTGATACGTCCTGTTTTAAGAATTATTGCGGGTGTGTTTTTCCTTCTTAAACTATTGACTTGTTTCGTGATGTTTGGATTTTCCTGAATGTATCTGGATAATGTTTAATAGTATATCGCTTGTAATATCTTACTAGATGCTGCGTTAATTGCTCAAGCTTTGCTAGTGTTGCTTATTGCATTCCCTATTACGTCATTAAAAGAATTAAAATGGATTTCTCAAACATGACGTCATGGCTAATTATAAATTGCGCGCAACATCAACGCCTTCGTTCCAACTTGATCCACATTATCACTGTGAAATGATTAATGTTCCAAGCATCAAAAGACGCGAGAAATAAATCAGCGGTTAATGTGTGGTGGCCTCGAAATCACAGCGCGAACGTCCAGTTGGCGTGGTGATTAATGACACCGCTGTTGGCGTGCGATGCTGGGGTTCGATTCATATCTCGGTCAAATCGAACACAGTGTCGCCAACGGCTTGCCACCGCTGCGATGTTTCCGTGCTGCCCAGATGCTAAGCCGCGGAGATGGGCCCCACCATTCGTTACACGCTTCGGCGCGATATCACGAGTATAATGAAGATCTGATTTTTTTATCTTGACCAATTGAAATACTCATAAATATTGTGTAGGCGGTAACACATTCAGTGGTAACCGGAATATTTGCTGCAATCGCGCTATGTTAAACTCTTTACATGGAGATGCGTGAGGTCATTTCTGTGTTTATTGACCATAACCAGTATGAAAACTATATTAGCAAACGAGGGTTAATTGCGCTCTGCTGATGATTAATGTGATGATTCACTCTCGTTGTGATCATTAACACTCGCGGTATTACTCCGAAGCTTGTTACGAATGGCAGGGTCCATCTCCGCAGCTTAGCACCTGGACAACACAGCTCCGTAAAATGTCACAGCGGTGGCGAGCCCTTGGTGACGCTGTGTCCGATTTGACCGGCCCAGAAGTCGAACGCAAACCCTCCCGCACCGACAGTGATGTAGTTCTCCTTTACGCCAACCGTTTTACTCCGTTATTCGCCATAATTTGTGTTGTTCATTTGATGTTTCAGATTTTCTCCACTCGACGAAGTCTCGGCACGCTCAACGAGCAAGGATTGAACGTGATGAAAAATTTGATAGCTGAAATCGAACGTCGAGGGGTCGGCCATGAGGGGATATATCGTCTCGTGGGAGTAACGTCGAAAGTTGATAATCTTCTTCGACAAGCACTCGACCCCACTTCCGCTTCAAGGTAGGGCTTTATGATGCCACTATTATGCCTTCTTCTGTCGAGTTATACAGTATTTATTGACTTATCTGTTGAAGTTAATGCAAAGCATGAGATAAAGTTCACCGAGAAAGTTAGCATTTGTTTTATTTTATTGGGAATTCCGTAAGAATTTCATTTTGAACAGCGTAAGATAAAACAGATGCTTTCGCCAACAACTAATTTTCCGGCTTGAAAGTAGAATAAACTTAAGAAACGTTGTAAAAAATATCCTACTTTGACCAAAAAACAGCTGGTTGGCATGGTTGGTAACGACATCGCTGTTGGTGCTGAAGATAGTGGGTTCGATTTCCGAACTGACACAGTGTCGTCAACGATTCCCCACCGCTGCGATGTTTCTTTGACCTGTGTTGTCCAGGCGCTGCGCCGCGGGGATGAACCCCGTCACTCGTTACACGCTTCGGCGTAATACCGCGAGTATAATGAAGATTTGATTTGATGACGTGACATAAATGTGTGTAAATGCTCTCGTCTGTGTTAGCAGGTGATAATTGGAATTAAAAACTTTCAATTCAATACTTTTACAATTCAGCTCTGAACTAGCTTGAAGTTGGTGAATATTTTTTTATCTTCTTTCCGCCTTCAGTTGCTAATATTCTGTCTTGTGACATCATAATTAAATTTAATGTTCGCTTATTATACACGCTATAGTTATATTCCATGGGGAAAACCAATCGAAATGCCGATGAGTCAGTGGCTTGATATCGCTTTCCCGGGGCTTGTTTGAAAACCGGAATTGAAATTATCAGAATAGAACAGAAAATGTTTGTTTTAGTCGCTCGTTGATCTACACGAAGTAGCCTACTACCGGAAGTAAATAAAAATAGACACAAACACAAAGGAAAAAAATGCACGAAATGCGACAAGGGAGTTGCGAACAGGCTTTGCGGTCATCGAGTCAAGCAACCACCCAGCGTCAATTAGTATAATTTTGTATATCAAAAAATCAAGTCTTCATTATACTCGCGGTATTACGCCCGAGCGTGTAACGAGTAGCGGGATCCATCTCCGCGGCTTAGCGCCTGGACAACACAAATCCGAAGAAACATCGCAGCGGTGACAAGCCGCTGGCGATACTATCTCTTATTCGACCTGCCCAGGAATCGAAGCCAAATCTCTCTTTCCGACAATGAAGTCTTGGATCACATCGCCAACCGTTCTGCTTGAAATCTTGATATTTTGATTTTCAGCATCGATTTGACCAATGTCGAGAGTTGGGAAACAAACACGATGACAAGCGCATTGAAAAGTTATCTGCGCAACCTCCCTGAACCCTTGATGACCTTTGACCTTCATGGTAGTTTCATCGACGCAGCCAAGTGTGACAGCCACGCTGACCGAGTAACCCGGTGAGTTCAAACTTATTATGAAGCAACAATAATTGTATTATTAACCTATCGTTATAAAAAGCTTATTCACTTAAAACTCTCAGTAATTGAATCAGAAAGAAAATTTGAACCAATGTTGTCATATTAATTCTGTTTCATCCGTTATCAATCATGGTTACTGATAAAACTTGTCTTGCAACGCACAGTGTTTCTTCACCTTAAAAACATAGATTCAGCAATGCATTGAGGTTTGTGCTGCCTTGCTTACGCTGCTGATGATGACAGCTGAATCCATGCTGTCGAAATGTCCAGGTTGAAGAATTACTATGGCTTCATTTTTTTTCTGACGTGTTATTTTGTAGCATCACAATATTGGTTGCTCAGCTGCCGGAGATAAACCGCAAGATTCTCGCTGTTTTGATGAAACATTTGGCAAATGTGGAAAGATTAAACGAGAAAAATAAAATGACCATTCAAAATCTTGGAGTGTGTTTTGGTCCTACTCTGATGAGAGATAAGGAGGTAAGAACTGCAGTTACAAAACGCTGAAATTCCTGTTTCCGTAACTAAACTTATTCTTAATGCAGTGGCCGAGTGGTAAGAGTGTCTGCTTGTGGAGGTGTACACTCGGGTTTGATTTCGAGTCACGTCGAACAAATGACTTTGAAATTGTTATCTACAGCTGCTTCCCTGCTTGACGCTCAGCATTAAAGGGACAGTGTGAAGAACAAGTCGGTAAGTTTACATGGTGATCTGTTGTGAGAAGCACTCAGTAGGATTCCTTCATCTTGTCGTGGTAGACAGATGGCTGGCAACTCCTGTGCAAGCTCGTTATAGCGATTTGACAGCTTTTCGTGATCAAATAAATATGCGACCAAATACAACTTTGATAATTATGAGGTAATAGTTGCACTCATTTCATTTTCAAGTTCCGTTTTGTTTCGCAAATTATTATTGCATGTCTTACGTTATCGTTGTCACGTCACTCACGTTGTGGTGCTATTGCGCGCTTCTAGACAATGCGAGGAATTGACGTTGCTTCTACATAACGTGCCAAGTTACTACAATGACAAACAAATTTTATTTGTCAAAATACCTGTTCTGCTCTATGATGTAGCGCGTTGGTACTACAGTTACATTATATCTAAGTCTTGTTTGAACTCGCGCTATTACACCGAAGCGTGTAACGAATGGTGGGATCCATCTCCGCGGCTTAGCTCCTGGGCAACACAGCTACGGCGAAACGTAGCTGCGGTGGCGACACTGTGTCCAATTTGGCAAGGCAGGGAATGGATCCCACACCATTGCACCATAAACGACGTCTTCGATCACTTCGCCTACTGGCCGGAGCAATATCTTTGTTTAATTCGTAGATTGGATTCATGCTAAATTGCTCAGTTGTTCTCGTCGCGAAAACGACGTGTCTTTGTTTATGTGGGACTCAATCTCTTCTGATAAATTGCTCAATAACTATTGCTATCTAGGGCTTGAATTGTTTTTATTTGAATAATATCACTTTAAAACCATAATAACGTTACAGCTTGCTTCGCCCTGTTCGGCTGCGCAGGTGATAAAAGGTTTTCTCATTTCAGTGAGTTTGCTTGAGAAGTCAGCATCGGCTAAACAAGATGTAGTGATTTTATAGTGAGTTCACTCAAATTCATTTTTTCGAAATTTTCATTCAAATAAATATTAAGTGGTGCTGTGCTAGCGAATATGACATTTATCGGTGGGTCAAAAATTGAACCTTATTATTTCAAGCATAAGAGAAGTCTTGTCAGCCTTGCTATGCATATTTGACATTAATCCAAGCTAGACTCGTTATCAGCCTAGAATAAATCTAGCCTGGACCGGCTGTGCATAGCAAGGCTGACGAAACTTTTATGATTGAACTTGTTTCTGCTTCATTATCAGCAACTCAGCAATGCGTTTCTTTTCAGGAATCAGTTCAAGCGATTATTGAAATCAAGTTTTCCAACATCATTGTTGAAATCTTAGTGGAGGAGCAGGCTATCATCTTCCATGATGTGGATGAGGAGAAAAAAAGTGATGCAGACGCTCACGAAAATCTTCCTTCGCCTAAAGTGTTTACAAAAACTGCAACGAGACTTCCTTCGCAAAGGTGATAATGTGAATCCAATTTGGCTGGATCATTGTGTTTTTTCGTCATGTTATGTTGAATTTATCTTAATCCTTTCGTGGGATATAATCGCACCTCACCGGCTGGCTGGCGTAGTGAGTGAACACATCACTATTAGTCCGAGAGATCTGGGTTCGATTCCAGGGCCGGTCATATCGGACACAGTGTCGCCGACGGCTCGCCATCGCTGCGATGTTTCTTCGGAGCTGTGTTGTCCAGGCGCTAAGCCGCGGAGATGACCCCGCCACTCGTTAAACGCTTTGGCGTAATATCGTGAGTCTACTGAAAATTTGCCACGATCGATGGAAAATTAAAAGTCAAGATTGTAAATGATTTTGCTGTTTTCAGGTTGAAGCAACGACCACGCGGTGGCGTATACGAGCAATTTGCGGCCATTCCTGGAATAGACGAGAGTGAATGTGAAAATCACGTGATCGCGGATAATGCGCAACTTCAAACTGACCTGCTCCGTCCCAGCCGATCACCAAGCCCGTCCTTGCATCGCAATTCTCGTGAGTTGAACAATGAAGTGCGGTGATTCAGTGAGGATCTAGTGAAAGGGTGTAGCCAGGGAGGGGCAAGGGGGATAATTCTCCCGAAATATTTCAAGTATTAGTGCCAAGGTAAAGATTTACGTTTATCTTGAGCCAAAGGGAGCAGTTTATTGCCTCCAATGAATCTTTTTTGATATCGACCACTGATAACCTTTTTAGATAACCGGTATCGATCGGCTAGAACAGGGGTGGGCAAACTTTTTGCCCGAAGGGCCGCATTGTAAAAAAGTTTGAAGCCTAGGGCCGCACTGATTGGTAGAGCAGAATAAAAGGGTTGTCATGACCGCAGATGTCCTAATTTTCTCTTAAACGTCCGCAAATGTCCTAATACTCCACTCAATACCACTAAGGTATAGATGGCTCGGGATGACTTTTTTGCAACCCGGACCGCCCATGGCCCGGAACCTCTTGCCCTGTGGAGGTAACCGACCCGGAAACTCATCCCGAAAACAAAGCCCATTCATTTATGAACGTTCAACCACATTTAACAGAAAAATGAAAGTTGAAGGGGATTTCAAAAATTGGTTGCGGAACGTTAATAGCGTCCCAATTAGAAACAAAAAAATTAGCGGGTCTCATAGCGGCCCATGCCATCTCTGCAGTAAGGACTAAGAAGCAAGGTTTATATTTCTGTAAGTGCCCATGGACCGCATGAAATGATCTCGCGGGCCGTATGCGGTAATTTGCCCACCCCTGGGCTAGAAGCACTATTTTGCCCCGCCCCCCCCCTTCCCAAATTTCTGGTTTGGCTGCGCCACTGATCTCGAGTTTAAAGTTGTTTATTTATTGCGTTGTTTATTTATTGTTGTGTGTTGACATAATACCTCCGTAGTTGCTGTGTTTATTTTTTTTTAACTACGATTCAATTTTGCCGCGATCTGGAATGGGATATGAATAGTCTGTTGTACGAAAAAATCGGCAAACATTGTTTAACTTATGATTGGAATTGCGGCCGAAGTGGGCTGCCAGTTGAATTTATTGTTGTTGAATTAGTTTGAGTCGGTTGGTCGCGTTCTGGTGAAGACACTGTTGTTGGCGCGAGAGGTTTGGGATTTGATTTTCGGCTCGATCAAATCGGATACAGTGTCGCCAAATGCTTGCCACCGCTGCGATGTTTCTTCAGAGCTGTGGTGCCCAGGCGCTAAGCCGCGTCACTCGCTCACGCTTCGGTGTTAAACCGCCACTCGCTCACTCTTCGGTGTTAAACCGCGAGTATTATGGAGGTTTGATTTTTTTTCTAGAAGGAAGATCATCGCGTTCGAGCGCAGCATCAGATGACAGCCTTGGCCAATTATCACCAATTGATCTTGATCTTGGATTCAATGATCTAACTGGATCAAGCAGTAAAACGCCGACTCTGAGCGATGATAGTCCCGCAAATGATGAAACAAAAACGGAGTTGAGCAACTCCGTTTCTGTATCCATATCGTCAGATCCGTCTACTCATGAATCCGCACCGCCATCCGTGAATTATGAGCATGGAGACGGAAACGGATTATTGCGAATTAATTCCAACACAAAATCCGCCGCTTCTCAACCTAGGTTACGGATTTCTCTCCGTCGAGGTAAACATTTAGGATCAAAAAAAGGATCCGTAAAGGAAAGCAAGCAGAATGTGAACCAGAACAACAACAGTTTGGCGGATTTACCGAATGTCCGGCCTAAACCTAGGACTTTGAGCGGATCTAGAAGAGCAAAGAGGCTTCTTGTTTCTGCTAAAGACGGATTTATCAGTAATATTACTCCAGGTCAATCCAGGAAGAAACTTCCAACTCCGGTAAGTATGAATTTATTTAAGAATTTTGAAAAGCTCTGCAGTTCAGATGGCCGAGTGGTAAGAGCTTCTACCTCTGGAGCTGTAGACGCAAGTTTGATTCCGAGTCCGGTCAAATCAATGACTGTAAAATTGATAATCACTGCTGCCGTGCTTGACCCGTAGCAATGAAGAGGCAGTGTGGAGAACTAGCCCGCAAATTTACTTGTGTCGTTGGAAAAGGCATTTAGCTGAATTCCTCCCATCTTGGAGTGGTAGACAGGTGGCCGGCAACTCCTAAGCGAGCTCGTTATAGTGCTTTGACCACTTTCTCGTGATAGGAGGATAAATATTAAATACACAACTAAATAAAAAAGTTGCATTTCTGATTTGTTGAAGTAGTATGAAAATAGTCAAAGTTTTTGGGTGCAGCAAACGTTTGACAAACAGGCTATTTAGTTGGTTACATAATATTGTAAAGAGTGCTATTTGAGGGTGTCTTTATTCCCATTATTTAACCAATGCTTTCAATTTGAATCGAACTCGATTTTTTGGGTTTTGCTGCTGAGACCATTGCTTACATGTCATAAACAAAGGAAAAATAAAACTTCGGAATACGATAAATATGGGACGAAAATAGCTTAAAGAGAAAAATAAAGCCATAGTAATTTACATAGATTCAGCTGTACATTGATCGTTGTACTGCTGCTTACACTGCTGATGATGACATCTGGATCTATGATGTCGAAACGTCCAGGTTTAAGAACTACTGTGGATTTATATTTTCCCTTTAAACTATTCAATGAACAAACTTTCTTATTGAACAAAATCGTAGCTGACGGTAATCTTTCAGGTTCCGGATGACCAAGGAACAGATTTTCGAAGTCCTACATCGACGGCTCCTCTATCTGTGCGGAGAGAGCGGACCCAACATGTGGACACAATATTTGCTGATAGTAAACTTGCGACTGAAGTTAATTTGAAGAAAGAAACATCAAGAGATGAATCTAATACAGTTGTTAGTTCATCAAGTGAAGGTACTCCGTCTACGACTCCGCTTTTCCGTACTGCGGATCATAACTGGACTGATGCTGAAGATAGTCGTAAAATATCAATTACGGCCAAAACGTTGTACGCATGCAAAGCTGAACAGGATAGTGAACTTTCGTTTGAAGCCGGACAGATTATTTGCGATATTAGACCATCGGACGACGACGGTTGGATATACGGAAATTTGAACGGTTCGATCGGTCTGATACCGCAAAATTACGTCGAGTTTATATACAACGAATAACGTCGTAATTGGGGACGTTATGTACATGGTTATAGTGAGCAGTAAATATGGTTCAAGGCACACCTTTGCCTCATATTTTCAGCTGCCATTCTCACCGCCTGCCACTACCACCTTGACAAACCTTCCAAACAAGAAACCGAACAAAAGAGTTCCGTCTAAGAAAGTACCCAAGTTTCTTATCGTGTGGCCTTACACAATTGCTATCGCTCATTGAAAGATTAAATTATCAAAAGCAACATCAGTCCAGATTAACAGACACTGCTAACGCAGCGGGAGGTCTGGGGTTCGTGTCCCGGGCCGGTCAAATCGGACACGGTGCCGTCAACGGCTCACCACCGCTGCGATGCTTCTTCAAGGCGCTGCGCCGCGGAGATGGATCCCGTTGCTCGCTTCGCGTAATACCGCGAGTATGATGAAGATTTGATTTTTGTTTTGATTCTAACGACGATATCAGCAAAAAAATTATAATTTTCAACTTCCAACTTATTTTCAAACTTTGGTGTTGTTTTTGATCTTCTGTTGTACTTGATGAACAAAATTAGGACGTGACGTTAACGGAGTGTTGCCAAGTGAAAGAATCTGCAGCTACACCAACACGGATTGATCCATGCATCAAATAGTTTTGGTCTATGATTTACTGATTTGTATTAGAGATTTTTGTACTACAAGGAATTTGCTTTTACAACGCAACCTCACCACCTACTAATGCTTAACGCTATACACTTTGACATTAACTATCAGATTTTTTTTTTTTTGCGAAATTATCCCAAATGAGATAATTAATTTATTACAGCATCTTTTCATTTTGAGATATTCAAGTTATGACAGTAGTTATTATTCTATGCAATTGCAGTGCAGAACTACAGATATAATTAAACAAGTTTCGAGTTGCAGATTTTATGATTTGTACCTTTTGATATTTTAAACGCGATTGAATGGCCATGCTGATTCTTATCGTCTATTGTTGTTACATTTTAAGCAAACCCACAAGTTACTACATTACATCAAACCAATGCAGTGCGGTATTGGTTACCCCGTCAGTAATTCACGTACGTATTGCTTGTATTTTAGTTACGAAACGAGTTTTTTCGCTGCTTTTACCTAATTCATTTATTGCTGCTAGACTTTGGTTTTCAAACTGGGAACCACGGCCCCTTTGAGCCCTGCGAAGAGGTTGTGGAATTCTTGATTTGGTATTGATATAATCTATGTGAAATGGAAGCCTAGCAAATGCACCCATCGTATTAACCTGTGCATGTAAATTTGAAAATGAATTTTGCCTTTTTTTGCTTATGTTAAACATCGTTTTAGCTAGACCAACTTTTTTCCGCTGCTGAACCAGATGTTGAAATTTACGGGGAATTGTTAGTGATAGAGAAAATTGTAAAAGAATCGCAAAGCAATTTTAATAAGTTTGAGAACCACTGTGCTACATGTCGTTACAGTTCCTGTTTTTTACATGTTAATAGTTTCAGTAACCAGCAGTGCCTTAGAGTTTACCGCTTATCATTGTTAAGTTTGTGGTGCCAGATGTCTCAGCTGCGCTTCTTATCTCTATGCTTACAGTTTATGCTTCTAGCAAAATATTCTATTAGCTTTTTAAGATTTTGGTGTTCCATTTTCTGTCTTGTGCGTTGTTCCACATTTTCACCACACAACTAATCCATTAACTGATACATTATTAGGCGAAGTATAAATATTTTGATTTTCGTTCGTTTAAAGTTTGCTTCGTTGCTTATTCAAAAGAATTTAAAATGAACAATTTTGTAGTTTGAGCACTCCGGGAAATTTTATTGAACAGTTGTCTTCCTATCACGGGAAAGCGATCAAAACGCTACAATGAGCTCGCTTGAGAGTTGCCGGCCACCACACCAACCAAGATGGAGTTTCCAGCTATGTGTCATACCAGTAGTGTCCACCACATCAAAATGGAGTTTTAAGCTGTTCCATACCTATCCATCACATCAAAATGAAGTTTCCAGCTATGTGCCAATTCTAGCGGCAAAACAAGTAAACTCACCGGCTTATTCTTCACACTGTTCGTATGATGCTATGCGTCAAGCAATTGACCAGACTAGGACTCATTCGCGTCTACAGCTCCAGAGGTAGACGCTCTTACCACTCCGCCATCTAAGATGTCAACCATGATAGAGCGGAAACTAATAAATGATTTTATCGACAGGACCTTGCACTCCTGCTTTTCTTGGCTTTGCACAGAAGCAGCGAGTAATGGCAGTACAGTTTTCCATCAAAAAACATTAGCTATTAGATTAGAAGCGAAGTACCTGAGAGATTACAGTTAAACCATAGACTTTCTATTACAACCAACCAAAAAATAAATAGACAGTTGGTCGTTAGAACTCCCGAAAAAAAATTTAATTCCACATCAAACAAAAACTGCGAAACGAAAGGTAAATTATATAGTATTAGGACCTAGTCCAATTGCATTATGCAAAAAAAAAAAACAGAAAAAAGAACCAACGAGTGCAAAAACAAACCAATACTGCAAGCACCTCCAGCGTTTCTTCGTTACAGCCATAACAGGAAGACACCAAGAAAGAGGAAGCACTTCTACAAACGAGCTAGACCGCATATTAATTAAAGTTTTGAGGGGCAAAATAGAGCTTCATAAAAAAAATAAGACACAAAGCATATGAAAAATCAGCAATATGAAATCTAGCAGAGTGTGCAGTTAGTTTTTCTTCACGGGATTCACCACTCACCAGTCGTATATTGTTTGTTATACACAACTATGCAGGTTGCGCAAACAAGAGGCCCCAGTCTATAGTAAAGAGAATAGAATGCCAGAGACTGGAAAGATTAAGAATCACGAGTTTACAGTGAAATTATTGAGGCAAAACACTTTAAAAGGCACCAAAATTTTTCACAAAACAATTGCAGAGGAAGATCACAAAATACAGCATCGTAGCAGGCGACGCGCTAGGCACATGTGCATTTTGCAGTCTGTATGATCTTGCATTAAGTCTACCTGAGGTAGAATATTTAAAAAAAATTGCAACCCAACTTCCAAGGAAAAATATGCAACTTAATACACGGCCCGCTATTGTTTAATCGAGTCCAGCACCTATTTGCACGAATTATGGACGAGAAAATAAGCTGATAAACGCTGCTGCAGTATCAAAACGCTCTATGCAAGAAACTTGTTCACACTGCAAATAAGCAGTGCTCGAGTTGATGGGGGATGCCATCCCCCGGAAAACAACACCATCCCCCCGGAAAAAATTTTGGCGTAAACCATCCCCTTATAAATAATGACCATCCTTCCTTTACTTCTGTGTGAAAAGCTGTTATTTGCTCTTCACTTAAAGTTGCGCCGAAAATCGGACATCAGTGGAGGCGATGACCTTTTTTTTGCTCTTTACTTTGTTTTCGGCCGAAAATTATGGCAATCCTAGCAACATACCCCCATAAGTGTTTTCACAACTCGAGCACTGCAAATAAGAATGGTTCGAAATTTCCAATTTTAGTTAAAAAACATAGACATTGTCATGTCATCTCGCTTCAATCAAGCGACGACGGACGCACAGCAATTCTTTACAGCATCTCGAGCAAAAGGAATGTAAGAGATAGAATACCAACCAAATGCAAGGTATTGCATGATGCAAAAAAGAATGCTCAGCACTGCGTTCTGCCACTGAAAATAACATCAAAAGCGGTTTCAAAAAAGAAGTTTCGGAAAAAAGTAAGTTTACAAACCACCTACAGTATAGCTTGCTAATCACATCGCTATTGGAGGTCAGGGATTCGATTCCTGGGCCGGTCGAATAGAACGCACTGTCGCCATCGCTACGATGTTTCTTCGGACTGCATTGGCCAGGTTCTAAGCCGAGCAGATGGACCTCGCCAGCACCAGTTACACGCATAGGCGTAATATCGCGAGTATAGTGAAGACTTGATTTTTACAGCATATAGCTTGGTAGAATTCAAGTATCGAGTAGACCTACTGTTCAAGGTTTGTTTGAATTTCAAGACTTCGACTTGTCTCTAGATTAACTGCCAAGAAAGCTCAATCACGAACACCATGAATTTACGATGATTGCGCATCTTGCATTTTTGACTGAATGCGCGATTACTAATTAGATGTTCGAGTGGATAGATCTGCCGATTCAAGGTTAGGCACTGAAAGGGTTTTTCCAATCTTACACAGCCCCGGAAATTCCCAAACAAGCTGGAAATACCTACGCAACATCCGCAGCTGTCACAAAAAGGATAGTCTTGGCCATGCAAGTTGCATGAAACACAGTGAACAAAAATCGCATCAGTAACAGCAATTAGCAAAATATAGCTGTAAAAATATCATAAGTATTACAATAGCATGGTAATCATAAGACTAACAACTTACCCAAAGCGCAGCCATTAAGGTTAGAGCCACCATCGCCTGCAAAAAATGGTAAAATATGTATGACATGTCACTACCAAGGTGTAAAGTAGGTCACAGCGTCTATTTGACAACAACCGCGTCAGCAAAATATATATTCAGGGCTCACCAAGCACACGCTATGCATTCGTACTAGCAATTGGGGGTAGTAGAATGAATAGCTTAGTTTAACAGCGTAAATTATTATTTATCCTCTTATCGGGAGAAAGCGATCAAAGCACTATAACGTGCTCGCTTAGAAGTTGCCGGCCATCTGTCTACCATACCAAGATGGGGGAAACCCGCTAAATGTCTTTCCCAACGATACAAGCAAACTTGCCGGCTTTTTCTCCACACTGTCCCATTAATGCCGAGCGTCAAACAGGGAAGCTGTGAATACCAACTTTAAAGTCGTTGGTTTGACCCGACTCGTAACCAAACCCGAGATTAGAGCTCCAGATGCAGACGCTTTATCCAATCGGCCATTTCAGCTGTAAAAACAGCAGCATTGCTATGCTTTTAATAGCATCTGAGTAACTTGATTGTGTTGAACATGGTATATTATGCAAACGGATGTCAAGCGTACAAAAAAATTGCTCCGTACAGTAAAGAAAAACATATAATGCTCTAATTAGTCCCATTTTAACCGACTTTCAAAATAGTTGTTCCCCATCCAGGCACTCAAATCCTATGCTAAGTTAAAAATCGACGGCCAAGATCGCAAGGTTGATAATTCCATTCTCACCCAAGACTCAACGTTGCGTCCTTGGATACGATGCTTTGCGATAACTATCCCTGCTTGGTGGAAACTAAGAAGCAGCAAATTAAAGAAATCAGAAGCAAAACTTGGAAACAAGGCAACTCCAAAGCGAGTCTAGATTTGTCCCAAACGCCTCCGTCGCTTTCTTGTGATTAGAAATAAAAATGAACTAATCAATCATTTGAACGATCGTTTCTGACTCAACAAGTCACTGTACTCACCAACATCATTATCGTGGCAACAATTCTCTTCTCTTTGCACATTGATTTTACTTGCGACACTGGTCCACGAAGAAACATAGAGCTTGCAAGGGCGACTATAGTTCCCATTGAGTATAACAAAGCAAAGGCAACGGTATCGTAAAAAAATAACATAATCGTACCCTGAAAAAAATGTGTCGATGATGATAACATAAGGAAGTACCGGTAATAGTATTCTTTTTTTTTTGTATTTAGTTGCACACTTATCCTACTATCTCCAGAAAACCATCTTAGCGAAGTAATCGGCCTCGTTAGGAGCTGCCGGCCATCTGTATACCACTCCGAGATAGGGGAATCCCATTGAGTGCTTTTCCCAACGGCACAACATGTAAACTTGCTGGCTTGTTCATCACACTTCCCTATAATGCTGAGCATCATGCAGGAAAGCTGTGAATACCAATCTAAAAGTCAACGGTTTGGCCCGACTCGGAATCAAACCCGAGTCTGCAACTAAAGAAGCAGACGCTTTTACCATTCGACCACTTGAGCTGTTAAAAAGTCCAAAAACTAGATTGAAAAATTGGATGATTGTATTTACAATTGTCATATTTATGCATCAGAATGTAATCATCAGTGATAAGAATGATAAGCACATTTAGTCATAAGAAGTTCTTCAAACATTAAAATTTTAAAAAGATTTTAAACATTCATTAGACATCTGTCTAATCGTAGTTTACGCGAATTGATTTCTTGAAAGTATTAAAATACCTCTACATGATTAGAAAGTGGTATCAGGAGTGAGCTCTTGAAATCTCTAATGAAAAAATGATGCACCACTTGACAAAGATAATTATAATGGCAGTATTACGCCGAAGCACACAAGAAGTGGCGGGCTCCATCTCCACAATTTAGCACCTGGGTAACACAGCTCCATTAAAATTGGAGGCAGTGGCGAGCCATTGGTGACATCGTGTCTAATTTGACCAGCTTGTGAAGTGAACTCATGACTCTTGTACCGATGGCAAAGTAATTAAAATGATCTGGCTGAGTCTAATAATGCAGAGATAGCTAACATTGATGCTTGAAACAAAAGTAAAAAGAGGATTAAGAAGGATTATTTGATCATCACACCAACAATGGGATACCAACACATTAAACAATAAAAATATAACCACAGTAAACTTACCAAAAGCGATAAGACGATTCCAATGACTAAACAACATATAAAGCCTCTGATGCGAGTTTCCCAGCTCAAACTTGGACACAAACTGTCGTTATTTCTTAGCTTAAAAAAAGAAAAACATTCATTCTAATTGTGCAACAAAAGATTCTTGGATGCAAGGACAGTTACATTTTTTGAAACAATGCAACTATCATTAAACCTCCAAATCATGTGCATTTCACTGCAATTAACACCACTGATTTTGTTTCTGGACTTTCAAATCAAAGAAACTGTAATGGTCAATAAATTGGTAGGTTTTATTTAAATGATAAGGTTGAATCAGGCTGCAAACTCACCATTTCTAATCGAGTTCACTAAAAATTGCAAATAGAGGTTAAGTTATTCACTGTCAATTTGGCGAGTTCAGTAATTTTTACAAGATTATGCTAAGTTTAAGCAATTTTCGTCAGGTTTACAATAAAATCCACTTTTCTTCAAAATCGAGTTCAAGTTTAGTGATTTTTGTTTTTAAGTTCAACTTTAAGTTTGGCTAAAATGACAAGTTTAGCAAATTTGAGTTCGAGTTTGCAGCTGTAGGTTAAACATCAGCAAATGTGAGCAAAAAAACACTTAACCTGGACATGTGGAGAGGGTAAATCCCATAAAATGCACAACTTACGTGGCCTAAAATGTGAGCTTCTTCATCGTTATCCTCTTGATGAGTTAAAACTTTTCGCAAGGAATTCATTTTACTATGCTATGTTTAAAGTCTGATGTATTGAAATGGTAGTATAATTTAACTAACACAAACTGCAACATAATAAAAACACATAATAACAGCACAAAAGTAAATGCAAAGCAAAAAAATCGATCTAATTTTAGTAAAAATTATCTATGAATACATAAATAATCTGGCTAACAAAGTTATACGGCATTCTTAACTCTAAGAATATTCGAGTGTAGTGAATAATCAGCCATCAGCTTTTTTCATTACACGTTCTTTTGATATCACATGACTAAGGCTTAGGGTTAACCCTAACCTCAGAATAACACTAAACGTTTTGGATGGTCAATTGTATACTGACGACTGATTTCCCCACTTCACCCGAATATTATACATACATTTAATCAACCTAATTTTATAAAAACTCCATAAAAATCGATGAACCACACGAGGACTTATATTTTGAAGCTCCTAGCACTAGCAAAGGTGATTTTTTTATGAACTTAAATTTTCACCCTCAAATTATGATTTGGGCAACATATGGTAAATTACTGGTAGTAAGCATGAAGATCCTATTGCTGTACCGGTACCTAATTCATCACCAATAGTGAATAAATAAACTTCCGGACCTAACTAGTATTTTTTAGTTACCCGAACAACAGATGAACAGACCTAGCTTTGCTCTCTTAAGACTCATATTAACTCTAGCAAATTTCTTTGGCAGTGTGTATTTTGCCATCAATGGCAAAATACTGGTAGCTTTTAGCATTTAGCTCTATTTTGCCAGCAGTAGCTAAAATCAGCATTTATTTTTGATGCTTCCGGCTAAATAGACCTAGAAGCTATTTTGCCAGCGATCTCACTATGTATATGGATAGAGCTATATACGGCAAAATAGACACTTCCAATTTCTTCATCAAAATATCACCTAAACTGTTCCTTCTAAGGTGTTAAATTTGAAAAAATAAGAAAGTTTAAGCAAAATTCTCCAACTTTTCTTTTAGGTAGTGTCTATTTTGCCATTATCAGCAGAATAGCTTTTAGGTCTATTTTGCCGTAAGTGACGTTGTGGGTTTTTAAGCGCCATTTTGTGCTAGATTGCCATGACTTCTCGATAACTTAGTAGATAGAGCGCAGGGCATAATGGGAAGTGCTGCACCAGTTTTGGGTTTGATTCTCATCGCGGCTTCGATTTGTTTCGCTTCGATGACTTCGATTTGGATCGCTTCGGTTTGATTCGGATTTGTGTGACCTGGGGTTAACAATCGAGTTCATGAAGACAGTAGAATAGAATATGATGTACGGTAATATTTGTGTGACATGGGATTAAGTATGGTAGCTGCAGCAAAATAGACCTAAAAGCTATCATGCCATTAACAGCAAAATAGAACTGCCTTTCTTTTAACTTGTGCACAGGCATTCAAACAGTGATTTTGAGCCGAATTTGAATTAAAGTGTTCAATATTTTGTGCAAAACCAAAGTTGCATACTCTGGAGAGTCTGAAAATTCAGCTTTAGCACAAAAAGTGGATTAAACTTTGCTTAAACCCCTAATCTTTGAGCAATTTTTTTATCAAGACTTAAATTTGGGCAAATTTGCACTTGCCAAAAAATTAGAGGAAACAGTGATTACGGTACCCTCAACCTGCATGGATAACATTTTTACACATAATATCTCCCACTTCAGGGTTGTTGTAGTTGGTACCACAAACGTTAAATAATTCCACATTAGTTGATTCATATGTGAATCGGAAACTAGGCTACCGGTATTTCATGTAAATCGGCAAGCTTGTTCGGTTAGTTTAGGGTAGGATTAGGGATAGGGTAGAGTTAATAGTAGTTTTGCTATCGCAGCTAACTTAGTTTACGTGAATGACCCAGAAGTGGGAGAAATTAGGCGTAAAAACACTATCCTACCTGCATGCTGTCTTGCTACACTGTACACTACAGAGCTCCCCAACTCTTAAGAGATCAAACAATTAGCATATTACTGGCAATTTAACCAACTTACCGCAGTAATAACGTTACTTTCAGCACTTTCACCACGTTTTGGTTTAATTGCTTGTGTTATTGCATCCATTTCAACTATTATCTGTAGCACCAGAACACAACTGCTAGACTAATTGGATCAACTAGCCTAGACCACTCTGTAACTCTGAAGAATATTTGAAATAGAGCAACACTTGTAAGAGACCTTTGGTAGCTTGGTAGCTGAACCATAGCCTGCTGCCTGATGGTCCAACACTATTACTGATTACCGATATCCGTTCTGTGCTTAGGCAGTTTAAGACTGTTAATGTGAATGTCAGTATATTGTATTAGACAAAACTAAAGACCTGCATCATGCATAATGCCAAAACATGGGGTCTTGTCCAGAGTTTTTATATCGACTGCAGACACCATGAACCAGAAGCATGTTTTTGTCTCCTTTTTTGTTGACCGGTGGCCTACCAAAAAGCACTTTCTTGTGGGATTTAAATTCTGTTGTAATGTTGTCATCGGCACCTGATGTCACGTGACACTGCGCAATGAAGCATGTAACTGATCTGGAACCGGCTGGCTTTTTCAGCAAACCGCACCGCCCATTGCCCGGACACTTTAGCCCAGTAACCGAATCCGACCCCGCTAACTCTTCCCAAAAATAAAGCTCGGCCCGCCCATAACCCATTCTTTGTTTCCAAAATCAATTATCGCCAAAAGTTAAAGGGGTTTCGGAGCTGGGCCGTTAGCGGACCAGTAAAAACACCGGTCAGTAATAGCTCGTTACATGGGCGTCGGCAGGGGGAAAGGGGGGGCTTGCCCCCCCCTCCCCCTTCAAAATGGAATAACACTACTTGTTTTGCGCATTTCGTCTTCAGAATTAGGCTTGTTTTTAGGTAAATAAGGGCATAGTCGATTGATTGTCAGCAAGGGCCAGGTCCAGAGGTCCATCCTTTCTGAGAACATTTTCCTAATTTCTGAGTATGAGCTTCATTATGAAGTCTTAATGAAAAAAAAATACTTGTTACCACTGACTTGCTTGCATAGTCTACAATAATGATGTTACTGTTACCGGTAGGTTATATAACTTTTGAGACGAAATGCAGATATCCTGGTCCCACTGATGATTGACGACTGATGAGTAGCCTACTGATGAGTGAGTTCTTTGGGGCCGCTATGTTACAAGCATCCACTAAATTAGATAGGATGGATGAATGTGAAGTTATTTTCTCTTTATGCTGTCGTTAATCGCTGCCTGATTTAACAAATACCAATGTTCTCCAAAAGTGTAAGACGCGACCCCAGGTCGCCTGAATCTTCTATGGTGTCGCCATATAGGCCTACCCACAGTTTCTTTATTCTGAAAGATTTTACCAAACTTGTCACAAGTAAAGCATCATAATGAATACTTTTCCGTTCCAGATTTCTGTCATTTTTGACCTTTTCTGGGATTTTAATCCAATTTTCAGTTCATAATTTTAAAAATTGCGGCGTCACGATTTCTGCTTTATGCTGCGTGCATTTATTAGTAAAATTCTACGATATACCACTAAGCAGACTGAGCTTTCACTTTTAAGAAAATCAGCTTAGTTTAAGAAAATTTAGCTATAATTAATAAGCTGAAAGAAATTTTAAAAAAATGTTTTTTTAAAGGAAGTTAATGAAATTCAACCAGCTACGTAGCCCAGGTTTTCTCCATCTAACTTTGAACTTCTCATTTAAATAAGGGCCTTTTTAGATTTAGGTTAAAACCTCTAACCAGAAGTAACTGCAAGTATCGCAATGTTAACAGTAACAGACAGCGCTACATCATATTTATCAACTACGTACTGTAACACCATGCCATTGATAATAACGATACAGTCGGTCAACTTAGAGGGGTTAGTTCTGTTGAAACTCAAAGATTAAGCGCATGTTATTGGATATTAGTTAGTTGCATATTTATCCTCCTATCACGAGAAAGCGATCATAGCGCTATACAAGCTCGCTTAGGAGTTGCCGGCCATCTGTCTACCACACCAAGATGGGTAATCCCGCTGAGTGCCTTTCCCAACGGCACAACAAGTAAACTTGCCGGCTTGTTCTCCACACTGTCCCTTTAATGCTGAGCGTCAAGCAGGGAAGCTGTGAATAGCAATTTTAAAGTCATTGGTTTGACCCGACTCGGAATCAAACGCGAGTCTACAGCTCAAGAGACAGACGCTCTATACCACTCGGCCATTTGAGCTATATAAATTAGTGTGTATACAGGACGGTTGACGACTTGGCCTACCGGTAAGAGACATCAATACCGGTGCGAGAATCTAGGATTCGAAGTCTTCGGGCTAGGCAAATCGGACACAGCGTTGCCAACGGCTCGCCACTGTTGCAACGGTTCTGCGGAGTTCGAAGCTTTGTTGCACAAGCGCTAAGACGCGGAAATGGACCCTGTCACTTGTTACACGCTTCGGCGCAATACCGCGAGCGTAATGAAAATTTGATATTTTTGATTTAATGACACACATTTTGTGCCTGCGTCTTTGTTAACATTACATCCCACCCGAGCAGTTGCTCTGTCGAGAGAAAGGTTTGAGGGAGAGGTGGAACGAATTGATATTGTAGGCCTATGCAAATTGGACCATTTTTCTTCAGAATTCCTGACTTGGTATTAGGCCTACGGAAAAACACAAACCAACCGAAAAATGGAAGAGCTGGTCATGAAACACTGCCTTTTTAACCCTACTGTTCGCCACGCTTTGCTGATCGCTCCAACTGTGCCATCTACCATTTGCACCGTGGAGCGTTCGTTGAGCACCCTACCGCGCGTAAAAACGTGGGTACGAGCCAATTCATCAACCAAGTGGACAAATTTGCTTCCCAACCGCGAAGACTGCAGTGTTTATTTTCCTATTTTTGATTTCCCATTACGCTGCAGACTTCAAAATTGATTAAATACCGTAGTCCTCACTTTTAGGACCTGTTTACACTTGAGCTATACCAAGCGCAGCCACGCTTCAAAGTGTTATCTTTTGTTATGACGTAAAGATTCTACTTTGTCTTCGCTTGGCTTGGTGTAACCATTGTCATGATAAAAAATAATAACTTGTAGTCAGGCTATGCTTGGCATTGCTCAAGTGTGAAAAGGCCTTAAAGCAAAAAGCAATAGTTTATAGTCCAGTATTCACGTGCAGTAATGTAACATTGTAGGCCTACCATCGTTATTATCAGGAAGTCGAACCGTTTAAAATATAGCTCCGGTTCAGGTTCAAGAAATTTGATTTTTAACGGTTCAGGTTGAAGACTTTTCACAAATTTGGGTTCAAGTTCGGTTCGGGTTCAGTTGCACCATAATTTAAAGGTTCGGGTTCGGTTCAGGTTCAATGATCTCAAATTTAAACGGTTCAGGTTCAGTTCGGGTTCACCGAAAAAAAGCGGTTTTTACCGGTTCGCGGTTCAGGTTCGGGTTTGGTTCGACTCCCTGCTTGTTTCAGACTCATTAAATTCTGAAAAGTAGAAAGAATGTTACGCATCGCAGCGCAAGTCTAGAGATTTTTATTAATATTTTTTAAGAATTAGCTCAGGCTCAAACATTGTTACTAAACGATTTCTGTTCAGGTTTATGTACACAAAATATTATAGGTTCGGTTTGGGTTCACTTGCATAAAATTTTAAAGATTCGGGTTCGGTTCAGGTTTAATGATCTGAAATTTAAACGGTTCAGGTTCGGTTCGGGTTCACCGAAAAAAGCGGTTTTTACCGGTCACGGTTCAGGTTAGGGTTCGACTCGACTACCTGGTTAGCCTATTATAGCCGTGTTAAGCAAATGTTTCGATTTTTTTTCCACATGAGTGATTAAGTGAAAGCATAGTGCAGTAATGAGCCAAGGCCACTTAAAGAGCACGGGAGCATTGCCTATTTTTTCTACTTACTGCATTTCCAATAGTGCCATACCGATATCAATTTTTACATTATCTTGATTGCCCCCCCCCCACCCCCTAGAAAATTTTCTGCCGACGCCCTTGGCTCGTTAGCGGCCCATTCTAGTAGTACCGTAGTCAAAGATGGGCGTTTGTCGAGATAATTTATCGGTGATAATTTATTACCGATTATGGTTATGCCTATCGCTCTGAATAGTTTTGATCTATCGATTACGATATCGCTTTTGTAATATATTTTATCGACGATAAATTATCGCGATAAACGATTCTTTATGCATACGATGTTCAAAGTTAGGGGGTTGGCGCCAAGGAAAAAATGCACGGTGTCCATAATGTAATGTCTTGTTGCAATTTAAAAAATCTCTCTTTGCTTTGTTTCATGCCACAGCAGAGTCCGTGAACGGCTCTTATTTCCTGAAAAATACAGAAAAACATTTTTGCAATTTAACTAAAAGTGTGTTTACACAGAATACGGTAAAATTTTTCGTACGTAAAGTGACGTAGACTACGAAACAGTTAGAGGTTATCACGTTAAGCAACGTCACTTTGCACGGCATTTTAGAAAACAATCGTGCGGTGCTTCGCAAAACAACTGCTTACGTCAAAAATCTTATAAAATTTTGTACGACAGCAATTCGGACTAAAATCGCATTGAGGGCAAACCAATGGCGCGGAAACGTTTTTTGGACAGGGGTCTCAAAATGGTAAGATCGTATCAATATCTGGGGGGCTTGGCCCCTCAGATCCCCCTTTTCTCCAATGTACGTTTTTAGGCACAAGACACACAGCAAACCTAAGATGATAGACAGCTCAGCAAACTTTAGTTAACAGCTCAGATGAGCGAGTGGTAGTGCGTCCGTTTCGGAAGCTGTATTTGATTCCGAGTCGGGTCAAACCAATGACTTTAACATTGCTATTCACAGCTTCCCTGCTTGACGCTCAGCATTAAAGGGAGGTGGAGAACAAGCCGGCAAGTTTACTTGTTGTGCCGTTGGGAAAAGCACTCAGCGGGATTCCCCTGTCTTGGTGTGGTAGACAGATGGCCGGCAACTCCGCTATGATCGCTTTCTCGTGATAGGAGGATAAATATGCCACTAAATACTTTTGCAAACCTGTCTTGAAAGATTCAATAGCACGCCTACTCAAGTGGCCGTAATTTTTTCAGGATAATTTTTTATCAAGGTTTGACCTTAATTGTTAGTTAGGCGAGGTTGTAGAATTTTGCCTGCTGATTTTTTGACCCCCTGTTTGGGCACTTAGTTTTTTTTTTCTGATAACGAAAATAAATTCGGCTATGTACGAAAGCCAGTTCAATCCACGAAATCCGTGAGCATTTTATGGATTAGAAAAATTTGTCCGATCTAACTTTTTACTTTACTGATCAGAATTACACGCAACAAACAAAGCCCCACTAAGGTCTAAACATAACGAAAACACACGATCAAAATAAACTCAAGCACTGAACCATTTTTTAACATAATGAAATGTGTACATAGGCCTATAGGCCTAAGCATTTACTGTATGTATATAGGCGTACTAGTTTTTAATTTTGATAACAATCATCCAGGAGCGTATTTAGGGGGGCATTGTGCCATGCATGCAAATTGTGCCATGCCCCCCCATCCCACCCCCCCTTTTGACTCTGCCTCTTAGTAAAAATGAACAAAATAAATGGTGCCAAGTGACTAAAATATGTATGGCATCTGTAGCTTACGGCCAGGGGCGGATCCAGGGGATAGGATGAGGAGTATGTATCCTCCCACCAGCCATTTTCAAAAATGTTTCTGATGTATACAATTTTTCCATAATTTCGAACCTCTTCGATAGCGATAAGCTTTAGGCCTGCACACATAATGGAAAATGTGGGAACACAATGCATCATATTTGGCGAAGCACTCAGATTTAGGGTCAAAAAATTAAACGAACTTTGCGTGAAAATTGTTCAAAAAGCACATAAAATAGCCATTACAGCATGCAAATTTTCAAAAAATTTCCGGGGTAGTATGCCCCCGGACCCCCTAGAGCCTTTCTTGGTTCTCAATCAGCTTCAAATTAGTTTTACCGAAAAAAAAACACGCTTCAAAAAATGTGGAAATTATGCTCCCCCCCTTTTAAAATTTCTCGCTACGCCACTGTAATTATGGGTTTCAGTTTAGTATGTGATCTACCGAACGTCCGAACCTAATCTCTTTCTTCTACGTTATTTCGAATCGCGATACGATAAGATAGCAAGTGTCACGTGATTGCTAAAGGATGAAAGGTTCGGTAGATCACGCACTATACTAGCACCCAATCATCTGTTTCACTAAATTACATAATACGGGCGTTCGCTTATTTGTAAAGCTACGTTTAGATTTTTTCTTGCTGTACAGTTTTTTACACTAGAAAAAGTGATTTAGCCGTTTCATTAGGTAGGTAAAGTTCAAAACCATTTAAAAACTCAACCAGAAAAGAGAACTGGTATAAGCTCATAAGAGCTAGATCAGGGGAGCCCAACCAGTCGATCGCGATCTAATTCCCATGATCAGTAGCTCTTACACTTTTTCAATTTAAGCAAATTTCAGCGAAAGTAGATATCCCGAGTCGGAAAAGGTGGACACCCCTGAGCTAGATCATTATCTTTAGCATGAAAGCGAATATTGACTTTACTATGTTGTAGCTGTTGATCTGTTAAAACTAAACACCGAATGTACAGTTAAAACTAAACACCGATCGTAGCTTTCCTTTCTGCAGTTTTATTGTACGATAGGCCTATTAAACAGCGGTTGCCAACGTTACGTGAGGTCCATGGGCCACTCAGGTTCGAAGGCAAAAAAAAATTTTGCAAGGGGGACGAAATTTGTTTAGAAAGGTTATTGTAACTGATTTTCTTGGGGCGAAACATTTTCCAGGGGGGGATCCCAGTCCCGCTACTTTGTCACTAGATGTATTGAACACGTAAAATTTCATCTAATGAAAAGAGTTTTTGAATGAAAGTAGGTAAACAGAAAACAAACTTAAACACATATCGGCAGTGGTGGGCAGTAACTTGCTTAGGTTACAAAAGTAACTAGTTACTTTTTTAGTAACTGTAACTAAGTTACTTTTCCGCAAAAGTAACGGAATTTGTGACTAGTTACCACTTTAGAACCTCAAAAGTTACAGTTACTTTTACGGGGCATCTTCTTCCGCTAAAAACAAAAAAAAAAAAAAGAAGAAACCGCTAAAAAAAGGCATCTTCTTCCGCCAAAAAAAAAAGTCACTACTTGTCGAAGTATCTAGAGCCTACTGAAACTGAGGCCGAATTGAAAAGAAAAATGATCAATATACTAAACAAGGCAACCGACAATGCTCTAGATCAGTGGTCTCACACTTTTTTGTGTTATTGCCCCTTTACGGTACTCTGCATATCGTCATCGCCCCCTCGCTCTGATAAGCTTGTGTTCTAATAAACCTCGCAAGGGCTAGCTACTGATGAATGGCAGTTACCCAATTCGCAAAGGAAAATGCGGTGAAGAGCAAAAAAAGATCTTAAACGGTTGAGCTATCGCCTCCCTTCGCCCCCTTTTGCTTTTCGCCCCCTGGTGCTTCTCTTTCGCCCCCGAAAGAGCGATATTGCCCACTTTGAGAAACACCGCTCTAATTACTTCGACAAGTAGTGACACCAACAACGACCGTAATGCAAGCTCAACTTGCTTAGGTGACAGTTTTTTGGTTGTTTGTTCGCACAATCAAAGCGACGAAGATCTAGCAATGTCGATAAAGTACAGAGGAGTTCCTTTTCGCCTCGCCCTCACAAACTGTTGATACAAACGGTTTTATGCACGAAGAACTCATGGAACTTTTAATTCATTACGATACTGCTCTTCCTTCTAGTCATGAGCGTATTTAGGGGGGTCTTTGCCTTTTAGTAAAAAAGATCAAAATTAATGGTTCCAAGTGACTGAAGTACCGGTATGCCAGACTCTTTCAATAGTTTTTGTAGCTTATGGCCAGGGGCGGATCCAGAGGGTAGGATTAGGGGTAAGTAGACCTATCCCCTTCACCTAGCATTTTCAAAAATATTTTTGGTAAGTACAATTTTTCATAATTTCGAACCTCTTCGACAGCAATAAGCTTTACGACTTAGCCTAAGCACTCATAATCGAAAATGTGCGAACAAAATGGATCCTATTTGGTGAAGCACTCACAATCAAGATCATAAAACTTCAGCAAAGTTTGCCTAAAAATTGTTCAAACAGCACTAAAACAGCCATTACAGCATGTAAATTTTTTAAAACTTTTTCGGGGGAGCATGCCCCGGACTTCCCAAGAGCCTTTTCTGTTTCGCAATCAGCTTCAAATTGGTTCTGCCTTATAAAAAGTACGCTTGAAAAAAATGTCAAATTAGTGGGCCCTCCCCTTCTTTTAAAATTTCTCGCCATGCCGCTGCTTCTAGTGCTGCAGTTGAACGACTTTTTAGTATTGAAAAGGACATTTTAAAGCCGAAGCGTTGTGGGCTTAGTGATATATAATCACTTTGAAATGTTATCGTTTTTGAAAGGCAATCAATTGTTATTACTATAGCGTTTATCGTATCAGAATCGTTCATTCAAAAAGTAATTTTTAAAATACTAATTACAAATTCCTTTGCTACGGGAAGTAACCAATTTACTTGTACAGTGTTTCGCTTAAAAATAAATAGTGACAATAAACATATCTACGATAACCGAAGGATATTTTGGCATGATCATTAACGGGCAAATTTTGATTGACATGAGTATTGACAAATGCCAACAAAAACCGAAAACAAGCGCGTGCATGATAACATCTTGTCGCTGTGAAAATTAAACTTTGCGCTTTGTTGAAGCTGATCAAAAAACAAAGTTTCAAGAAAAGGAACTTGTAATTTCAACCAAACTAAAATTGTACTCGTTCCTCACAAATTGTAATTAATTCCGAATTACCGTTACTATGGAAAAATGTAATTAATTACCATCTGAAATTACAACAAATGTAACGAGTACATGTAACGCGTTACTCACAGCCCTGGAGATAACTGGTAAGATGATATCAGCACCTAAGAAAACAGTTCACAATTCTTTTGTCCATTTTAAAAATAAAAACTCTAAACAGGCTATTGCATTGAAAAACTTGCACAGAGGGTATATTTAAACAAAATACAATTATTATAAAAAAGCTTCTTTTGTAACAAAAAGCGGAACTATAATTCCAACATACTCTAAGTAGAATAACTGATATCTACCAACTTTTCTATTTTGTTGCATATTTATCTTCCTATCATGAGAAGGCGATCGATCAAAGCGCTATAACGAACTCGTTTATTAGGACTTGCCCGTCACATGCCTACCACTCAGAGATGGTGTAATCCCGTCAAGTGTTTCTTCCTACGGCACAAGTAAACTTGCCGGCTTGTTCTCCATACTGTCCCTTCGCTGAGCATCAAGCAGGAGAGCTGCGAATATCAATTTGAAAATCAACCAGACGCTCTCACCACTTGGGCATCGGAACAATGAAGTGGCGAACAACATAATCTACCAGTGAACTGCTGGAGAAGCACAACGATTCTTACAAATCAAATAGCACAAACACATTTGATTCTATCGGCGCTAGGCCATGTATTCATGAAACGTAAATCTTGAATCAACTTTATGGATTCCTGCATAAGCCCCAACCCAATCCAATCGGCAACCCCGAGCTTTATATGGAAGAGTTGGTGCTAATTAAAAAAGAACAGAGCATTAAATCACTTCAAAAGCGAATCGAGTTAGTTAATGAAATATTTGTATGACCAAGGCTGCGTCCTCCAAGAATCTTGATCCAGTTCACTAAAATTTCCAAGCTGAGTTCGAATTGAAGTTCTTCAATTTTGCGAGTTTAATAATTTTTTTTTTTGGAGTTTATGCTATGTTTAAATAGTTTTTATCGGGTCAAGCAATTTTTCAAGTTTAGAATAAGTTCAGAACTCAATCAACTTATTTTCGAGGTCAAGAGTTTGCAGCCCTGATGTAAATCAGGCGGAATGATTCCAAAAAATATGTCACATTGCTCATATGCTTTAACGAATTTCAAAAACAATTCAATAACACTAAATCACTTACAACTTGGGAGGACAGTTTTACCAAAACCAGACCTACTTTCACTGCATAATTTATGAATTTAGGTTACTTAATACAGATTCAATTGGTGATGTCTGCGACCATATATGCATCGATGCAAACCTACATATTACGTGAGCTATCACTTTTGCTCCGTAGTATCATGTTAATTAAGAGGTAAGCAACCCTTTTCACCAGAGAGCTTGCAATTCAAAAAACGGTAAAAACTTTCAACTTAAATAAACCTCACTTTTCCTTTTGCAAATCAAAACAAAGCATAATTAGCTTCACTCATACAATATTTGGCAAAACTTGTCGAGTAGGCTATGCTTATAGATAAGTGGCAAATCAAGCAACTGTTAACAAAAAATGCCGAAACCATGACCCGTTGAAATGAGGAAGGGTGTGTAGCACACCGTGAATTTGCTTATTGAACACAGTAGAGCTTTCACGCAAATCCAAAATGTGAACATAAAATCCTTGCAAAAAGCATCGCAAGTTGTTCGTGATTATTGTTTCATAAAATAACACTGTTGAAATAGGTTGGTATTGGTAAATAATTTAGAGCTGCTCTCTACAAACACAAGATGTAAGAGTGGTAGCGCCTGGGTAACACAGCTTCGAAGAAACATCGCAGCGATGGCGAGCTGTTAGCGACACTGTGACCGATTTAACCGGTTCGGAATTGAACCCACGACCTCCCGAACCAACGTATTTAACCACGGCGCCACGCGGTCGGTGTCATAATTTGTGAAGTACCATGAAGGTACAAACGCATTCGCAACCACTCAAAAGAGCGTAAATACTGTTGAACGGAAAAATTATTTCTTATATTTGAGCATAAACAGGCCTCTAACTCAGTTTTTAAGCACATTGCTACCGTTGCGGGAGGTCTGGGGTTTGATTACCGGCAGGTCAAATCGGACAAAGTATCGGCAACAGCTCGCCACTGTTGCGACGTTACTTCGCAGCGGTGTTATCGAAGCTACGGAGATGAACCCCGCGGCCACCACTCGTTACACGCTTCGGCATATTACCGGGAGTATAACGAAGATTTGATTAGCCAACAAGTTGCAACGTAAACCAACGCATGAAAGGATCTCATTCATTTTACGCGCAAAGCTACACTGCGTATGACATTACATGCGGTAGGCTCTCAGCCACAATTTTACAACTGCCATAAATTTCACAGCAGCTTTGTTCACTTCTTATTTTGAAAGAATTAACTAACAACAAGAAAGAATAACGCACGGGAATTTTTCGAAATTCGTGAAAATTTATGTACCAACTAATTGATTTGACAATGAAGAATAATACGATACGTGCAACATTTTTGAAGACAAAAAATGTTAAAAATGCTAAATATGAGCTAAAAAACTAGGTAGTGTCTAGAGCACCGGACTGATTTCCATTATAAAAACGCTGCTGCACCGGACTGCTTGTTCGTTTCTTACATGACGTTGGTACCACGCAGTTATGACGCCATCAGCAGTAACTTGAAACGTAAAAATTAGGGGTGAGAAGATTGAGGATATGGTAAAAGACCTAAAGTCAATCCAACATTGGGAAAGGTGAGTACAAAGAGCAATTTTAAAAGAAAAAGCCTGCTGGTACTCCAGACACTGCCATAAAATCAACAAAATGAAACAACTGCAATCTTACATAACCACAAATTAAAACATACTAATTTTTTCTCAAATACGGTAAGCAAGTAAAACCGCAGGTCAACTTAGTTCGTGCAAAAGATTAAAAACTACACAATGTATTGTGATATGTCGTCTTTGACTATTATTGGATCATAGAAAGGCAGAAGCCAGGCAGACGAAAATCGATCACCAAACACTGATTTCATGTTCAACCACTTGTTGTTACTCCTCCAATGCTTTTCCTTTTTCAACTGTTCGATCCCAGTTTCGTTGGTACAAATCGAATGCATTTGCGTCCCAAACATAATCAATGTGAACAGAAAGAAAAGAAGGCCTTCAAATGTTAAACTTAATAAGAATACAATTGTCGCAGGTGGAGAAAAAAATGAACAGCCATTCCAAAGATTGGCAGAACATTTGAGAAAATGTATCGAGACCATAATAAGAGCATGCATAGATATTGAAGCTATATAAAATGTAAAGAGAACAAAATATTTTTGGTTGAATTCTCCGACACAGTTATTGATCCACGGACAATGATGATCCATTTTACGAATACATCTTTTGCAAATACTGCAGTGATGAGCCCGTTCAGGTTTGATACTGTAACATTTAGTACATCTATATACAATTTCACCTGGTTGCAGATTCATGCTCTCTAACTTTTCTTTAGTCGCGTTGCCTTTTGGTACAGCACCAGGATCTGTGGTCATAGATTTGAAATGTGAAGCTAATGCAAGGAACGCTAGACAGTTAAAGATTATCAAATTGAAAAGTCCATAAATGGGTTCAGAAGTGATGCTGGGTAGTAGTATGACAAAAGAAACTACAAATTCAGCCCATAACACAAGCATCCATGTAATTATTACACAAATAATTCCGCAAATGTCTTTGACAAACCACAGAGGACGATTTGATGTTAAAACACGAAACAATAACTTCAGCATTTTGACATATTCTTGATGATTCAACAATTCAAACTTTAAGCTTCTCAAACAAGAAACTCAGATGATAATAACTACAGCAAATACATTGTAATCAAATACCTTATTCAAAAAAATATTTGCTGATGCTGTACCCCCAAAAAACAAGCACAGATCTGTCAATAAATAATGTAATTAATCAACATTTAATAAGACTGCGTTGTAGTCACTCTGTTCACATGTCCAGTTTAACTGATCTCAAAAGCCCGGGACGAGCTTTCCGCATCACAATCAATCTTTGATGTAACAATTAAAAAAATAATTATAATTATCATTACTGGCATATTTATTATCCTTTCACGAGAAAGCGACGAAGCGCTGCACGAGCTCGCTTAGGAGTTGCCGGCCATCTATCTACCACACTAAGATGGGAGAATTCCGTTAAGTGCCTTTGCCAACAGCACAAGTAAACTTGCCAGCTTTCTCCACACTGTACCTTAAATTCTGAACGTCAAGCAGGGAAGCTGTGAATATCAATTTTTAAGTCATTGGTTTGACCCGACTCATAATCGAACCCCAAGTCTACCGATCCAAAAGCAGACGCACTATACCACTCGGCCATCTGATCAGATAAACATCAAAAATTGATTATAATGCAGAGCCTGCGAGCTTTTGGAATCACGTAATATATTGAACTGAAAATCCAAGAGTAATTGAGGTAGACTTCAAAGTGAGCTTGCTCTTTTCAAGTCAGCAGCCACTTGGTATATACGTCAAATGCGAACCGCTCCAGCCGTGAATCGAACCTGACACGTAGGATCTGTCACCTGTGTGCGGTACTGCTAGGCACTAGGCCATGTCCCTTAAACTCAGACATGTGGACGGGGTATTTATAAACCACTCTCGAGTTTTAATCAAAACAAAGCAGAGCTCCAGCAGCCAAAACACTCGAACTGTTGTGTAACTCTATTAATAATCATAAAGTGGCTAAAATACCGGCAGTAGAATATATAGAGTAGTCTAATTTGGGTCGAGTGATCAAAATTTTAGTCAAAATTATTAATACACTTATAAGGCTATTCACACAGGAAAAATAGCTTAAACCAGCGTTTCTCATACCATGGCTCGCGAGTCAAAAGTGGGTCACCAGGGCTTTCTAAATGGGTCACTTACACAAGTAGAGGGCTCAAGTACATTGTTTGTATTTGATTCATAGATGAGCATAATTTTCTAATTCTTGAGTTCTTGAAAGTTTGACCATAATATACAGAGTCTTGACGTCATCGGACGTTGGTGCGGTTGTTTGTGACCAGTCCATTGTGTCATAATAAAATGCAAATTGTATGGAAATTTGTCGAATAATCAAGGGAGGGTGAAGTGAACAAAAGTACATATTATTTGAGTAATACTACTGGAAAATAGAATCATTGGCTTGGCCATTTTATGAAAATTGATTCTCGCATACTTCTAAAACTATTCGAGTAAAAATGTCAAAAAATGAAACAAAGTCCAAATTCGTAAAATTTTATAAATTAACGAGATTAAGTTCTGCAATTGAATCGATCATTAACTTCAAGTCAAGACTTGACTTGAAATGTGGCGACAAAGGAGCCATTATGGTCTTGTTTTCTGTCCTTTTGCGTGTACAAAAACGTTTTGGAAGTGTCTATTTCCCCGGAAATACTTGTTACCAAACTGAAAATTGCAGTTTCGTAACCGTTTTTCGGCTCCCGTAATGCGATTCTCACAGCAGGGGAACCGTAGGGAAAGTTTCTGGTTACCAAACCACGATTTTCAAACTTCAGTAACTGGAAATTTTCAGTGAAATGGAAGCTTTAAAATGTATTATCTACACAAAAAATGTTATTCTAGTCCAATGTTTCCCAACTTTTTTTGGTCGCGGACTATTTTCTCACGAGTGAAAGTCTTCACGGATTCAAGGTTCAACAACAAAGGCTATTCACACAAAGTCCGGTTAACGTTATATTTTAGGCTTATGTTAATTGTAAATTGAAGCCGTTGATTGAAGAGATAAACACTAGTACAAAATCTTAACAAAATTAAGATATTTCCACATATAAAAATTTCAATGGGTACCTTGTCCCTAAACATCCATCACTAGCTAGTCAAAATTAGGGTCTATTGTCGTCAACGCACATCTAAGATCATTTTCTGGTTGAAGTTGGTTGCGGTACTTGGTTTTGATCATACAGTAGCTAAGGTTGAAAATCTAGCTTCGCAAAAATACGTAGTTGGAAAAGGTAGAAGAACTTTTATTGCTTGACAACGAAGATCAGATAGGTTTGGCTCCTTTGATTGAACTTCAGCCCAAAACTGGTCAGAGAAACGTTTTTGAATTTGTTTCTCCACAGCTGTCGACTTTGTAGCTCAACCAGCTGTTCAGCAATGCAGTCCGTTTCTGGGTGAACTTGTAGTGCTGACACTTCGAAAGGACATCGCACCCAGTTAAACGTTCTACTATAATCATGAGAGGGAATACATAGATTCAACTTCGAAAGAAATGAAGAAAAATGTTCCAGAAATATCTGACAAATGCTGTGCATATTCCAACTCTTTTTCTTCTTCCACAAATGCACTCAATGCCGAAAATGCAGCTATCTTCTCATGTTCCATTCGATGCATATACAACTCCATTCTACTTCTAAATGCAATAATATCTTCCGCCACGTCCAAATACATTTTGTCTTTTTTCTGCATAGATATGTTTAGCCGATTTAAATGGCTGAAAAAATCAGCCAAGAATAACCCCTTTGCAATCCATTCATTGTCGCTGAATCGCACTGAAATTTCATGCTTCTGTTCTTTTAAAAAAGCACCGACTTCATGTCGTAGGTCAGCTACTCTCTCTAGCACTTTTCCTTGTGACAACCATCGAATGTTCGAATGATACAGAAGTACACAGTGTTCAGCTCCCATTTCGTCAGAAAACACTCAAAATGAACGAGTGCACAAGGGACGGGTTTTTATATAATTCACAACAGATACAACCTCCTTGAACACTAGAGCCTGGTTTTCTTGAATATCTTTGGCTGCTAAGTTTTCTCTATGAAGGTAACAATGAACAATGAAAATGTCGTTGTTTTGTTTTTTCACGAAGCTCATGAATCCTTTTCTAATACCCATCATGGATGGAGCACCATCCGCACGAACAGACACAGAGTCAGACCACAAAATCTGATGCTCTTGAAAAAACGAATACACTTTTTTAAATATTTATTCTTCTGTGTTTTTTTTGGAAAGCTGCCGACAAATGAGAAATTGTTCCACATGGTCATAGGGGGGGGGGGGGTTGGGGTCGGGGGGTTGCAGTTGGTTTGAAATTCCTTAAAAGTCTTGTAGTTGATTTACAAGTACCTTGTAGTTCTGAGTTTCTTGTGCTGTTTTCAACTACCTTGTAGTTGGTTTAAAAGCACCTTGTAGTTCCTTGTGCTGTTTTCAACTACCTTGTAGTTGGCTTAAAAGTACCTTGTAGTGTTTTCAGCTACTTTGTACTTGATTTAAAAGTACCTTGTAGTTCCTTGTGCTGTTTTCAACTACCTTGTAGTCTACTTGGTTTAAAAGTACCTTGTAGTTCCTTGTGCTGTTTTCAACTACCTTGTAATAGCTATAAAAGTACCTTGTAGTTCCTTGTAGTGTTTTCAACTACCTTGTAGTCTACTTGGTTTAAAAGTACCTTGTAGTTCCTTGTGCTGTTTTCAACTACCTAGTAATAGCTATAAAAGTACCTTGTAGTTCCTTGTAGTGTTTTCAACTACCTTGTAGTTGGTTTAAAAGTACCTTGTAGTGTTTTCAGCTATCTTGTACTTGGTTTAAAAGTACCTTGTAGTTCCTTGTGCTGTATTCGTATCTTGTAGTTCCTTAAGGTGTTTTCAAGCATTCTGTAGGTTTAAAAGTACCTTGTAATTCCTTGTAGTGTATTTAGCTACATTGTACTTGGTTTAAAAGTACCTTGTAGTTCCTTGTAGTGTTTTCAACTACCTTGTAGTTGGTTTAACAGTACCTTGTAGTTTCTTGTAGTGTTTTCAACTACCTTGTAGTAGCTATAAAAGTATCTTGTAGTGTTTTCAAGCATTTTGTAGGTTTAAAAGTACCTTGTAGTGTTTTCAACTACCTTGTAGTTGGTTTAAAAGTACTGGTACCTTGTAGTGTTTTCAGCTACTTTGTAACTTGATTTAAAAGTACCTTGTAGTTTGTTGTGGTGTTTTCAACTACCTTGTAGTTGGTTTAAAAGTACCTTGTAGTTCCTTGTGCTCTTTTCAACTACCTTGTAATAACTATGAAAGTACCTTGTATTTTTTTGTAGTGTTTCCAACTACCTTGTAGTTGGTTTAAAAGCACCTTGTAGTGTTTTCAGCTACTTTGTACTTGGTTTAAAAGCACCTTGACTACTAGTCTACTACCGTACAAGGCTTTAGCCTATTAATCTACCCTGCTAGTCTACCGATTTTGCCGTTCCTTCTAGTCTAAATGCTACCGGTAGATTATATAGTCTGGAGTACTTTCGTCGCACGTCACCACCACACCAAACATATTCCAACTTTACAGTTTACAGTATTATTATTATTATTAGGGTATCAGCGCTGTAGTCGGTAGCACTAGAATAGACGAAGTTTTCTGGTTTGTAGACTGTAGGATAAGATTTGTCACGTGACTTGCCAATGTTTTTCAAAAATCCTCGGGGGATTGGAGGGGTGTATTTTCCCCAATAATCTGGCAGCATTCCCTCCAATATATTTCATGGAATTGGAAAATTTCCCATACGAGCCAATTTTATTCCCCCAATATTGAAACCGATGGGGACGCGCCCCCCCCCCCCCCCCAGAAGATTTTCAGAGCGGACACTTTTTAGATGAAAACAAAAAAGCGTCTAGCTTCAATCAATTTCGTACAATGCAGTGGCGGCTGGTGTTAAGGAGCTGCAGCAGTGGCGTAACCAAGGGGGGGGGCAATTGCCCCCCCTGCAAAATGTCTTGCCCCCCCCCTGTAAAATTGTACATAAAAGTTAAAATTCAATAAGTACCGAAGGCGCAATGAAGGTTTAATTTTGTCGAAGACGAAACGGCCATTTGGTGAAGCCGAATATACTCAAATTCATCCAACCCACCCGTGTACGCTCAAACTCACCTAACCCACCCAATCTCCCAATATACTCAAACTCACCTAAATACTCGGACTCACAGAATAATCCCTGAATCTCCTACCGGTAATATACTCAAACTCACCTGACCCGCCCGTGTATGCAAACTGTTTAATGAATACATGCACATCTAACCCGTTTAGCATATATAGCAAAAGTTATATTTTTTTGCGTTTTCCTCAAAGCTTACCAGATAAATCAAGTTACGGAAGAAAAAGTTTTTGATTTCCTCTGTGTAACAGTGTGAAACTATGCGAGCGCAGGTTTTTCGCTGTAAAAGTGAAAAAATAATGGTAGTCACCCCTGCCGCGCTGCGGGGAGTTGTCAACATTGTTTTGTTGTGGATTTATCTAATTACCGCTGCATCTTGAAGCCTTGTTTGTCGTTTTTTGTAATGAACCGCGAAAACTTTAAGCACGCTTTCTTTCATCAGTTAATGTGCTTTCTTTCTGTCTTCAGTTTTGTGGTAACTTTAAATTTTCACGTGATCCGCCATGTTATCATGTTTTTTGATAAAAAGCAGGGCTGGGAACTCGAACTTGAACTCGCATAAAACTGTTCGAGTCTATTAGAAAGATATTTAAAATTCTTGAAAAGAAATATAAGATCTCTACGAAATACAGTTTGTTGTTCAAGTAGTCACAATCCGTGTAAATTGAAGTTACGATTTTACCAAAAGAAAAGCTGCATGTCATTTATTTGTTTATGCCATTGCGACCTATAAAGTCCAGGGCTGAGAACTCGAACTTGAATTCGAACTCGCCGAACTCGGTCATTTTTGTCAAAGTCGAAAAATAATATTCTTAGAACTCGAACGCAGACTTGCAAATATCTCTCGAGCTCGATTAAAAATCGATCGAGTTCGCAGCCCTGATAAAAAGTCATAGTCGGTCTGAAATTACCTTACTTTTCTTTCAATACAATTCTACAATCATTACAACAACAATTATTACAACAATAGCAGATTCAGTCAGAACGGTATTTGTGACCGTAATCCAAGCCAGCGCATTATATTACGATGTCATTACTTATGATGTCATTAAACTGTTGCCCCCCTTGAACAAGGCTTGCCCCTTTGTTGCCTCCCCCTGTAAAATGAACCTGGTTACGCCACTGAGCTGTAGCACCCCCAAAGTTTTTGCAAAAAATGTCAGAAAAATTAGATAGCCTATAAAACAAAAAATTTAAAAAATTGCATCAAAAAAATTTTTTATAAAAAACTTTTATTAAATTAAAAAAAACAAAACTTTGGTTAATTTTTTTATAATCAAAAACTCTACATAATTGAGCTGTAAATTAGAGATGGCACGGGCCGCTAAGAGACCCACCAACGAGTCGTTAACCAGTCTTTTTTCTGGTCCGCTAACGGCCTGGTTCTATCTTTGTTTATTACTGGGCCGCTAACGAGCCACTAACACTTCTTGAAATCCCTTTAAGTTTGATTAATGTGATTAAAGGTTTGTAAAAAGAATGGGCTTTGGGCGGGCTAGGCTTTATTTTTAGCATGAGTTGCCGGGCCGGTTACTGGGCAAGAGGTTCCGGGCCGTATGGGCGGTCTGGGCCTCAAAAGTCAGCCCGAGCCATCTCTAGCAAAAAGTTTTAAAATCCTAATCCGGTAAAATTACGAAAATCCGGTCTAATTAAATCCTAATCCAAATCCGTGACATCTGTTTTAGGAAAGGCGAAGGAGTTTAGAGATGTCCACGAATTTGGATTAGGATTTAAATGGATCGGATTTGGACCGGATAAAGATTTCAATGTTTTTTGCCTTTTAAATTTTACCAGAAGCTAAATACGCAAAAAATTATTTTCAACAAAATCGCCACAGCGACTTCAGTATAATGCGCTGACAAAAAATCAAGACCTAGAAGGGCAATGATGCCCTGCCCTGCGAGTGACAGTCCATCGCTCTTTCCCCTGCACCACTTCACTGTTGACATGTGACCGTAAATTCTTTACGCATCACGTGACTCTCAAAAACGCTGTAGCGGTTTTGTTAAAAATGATTTTTCGCGTATTTGGCTCCTCGTTTAAATTTGGATCGGAATTGGACTTCAGTTAAAAGCATTGAGGTGTATAGGCTAGGTGTCTCTATTTATGGAATAGTATGGCACAGAGGTGTACGGAGTTGCCTTTTTTGGACTCCTGCTCCTGTTTTGACCAACCAGACTCCTGATCCTGCTCCTGGTCAATGTCTACTTTTTATACTCCTGCTCCTGTTCGACTCCTGTTTTTACGCAAAACGTCTGTTTAGGAAGGGAAATGGACAAACAGTTCAGAAGACTATTTTACCGCAGCGCTGCAACTGCTTGCAGTGGTTTGTAACATTTCTAAGTACTTGGAAGAAGCAGAAAAAGATCAATTGCTAATGCTCATGCCCTTCCGAAAGTCAGGCACTTCAGAGATACTCAAGTTGTATTTTCATATAATCACACTGCTGAATATCAAGACTTAAATTTTCATTTTGGACATGTGAAACTGTTCAAATGAATTTAATTCAACTTTGATGCGTACGGTACCAATAGCTACATGAAAGTTGAAAAGCAATTTAATATTGTAATGTACCGGTAGTTATTTTGAAAGAACCAAATACTGCAGTTCAAAACGAAACAGTCTTTGTACACTGATCCTAAGCTCTGTCTGTAGAAGTGCCTACTGCCTAATTGTAATATATAACTAACAAGCTCAACTTCTAGCAATGCAAAAGTGGGACTACAAACATTTTAAATTTAAACTTTAGTAATTAAATTAAAAACTCACAGCCATTTTAAACATTCAACAGGTAGATAACAAGTAAAGCAAATTTAAAGATCTACCGGTATGCAAAAGAAATTAACCAAGTGAGCACTTAGTACTGCAAATCTGAATGAGCCACTGATTTCAGGACCAATGCCTTGTATATGTATAATGTGCTGTCTTCAACAGTCATGTTTCAATATTGCTTGTTTAATGACATACTTGGCTTCGGGTTGCTACCCTTAAATTAACCTTCAAACCTTACTAAACACTAAACTCAAAATTCTGCACTAACCCAATTACTTCAAAATAGTGAGGTATCGGCATATAATAAAAATATTACCGGTAATAACTAAGGAGTTATAGCCTTAATAAAAAACTCAAGTTGAAAGAACAGATTGACGAGGAAGACTAGGTTGAGCTTGCGCTCTTCAAGTCAACAGCCACACAATCATGTGTGAAATGTGGTCGGCCAAGTCGTGACTTGAACCCGTGATGTTTGGTTTCAAAGCCCAACGCCAATTCCACTCAGCCATTTAACTTGATGATGGTTCAGTACATAAAAATCAAACTAACCAAGTAGTGGCAATTACTTTTCCAATCATTAGCAAAACATGGTCATTTCTAAAACTATTGGCTATACAAAGCAATCTACCGTAACCCTAGCAGCAACAAAAAATTTTATACAATTACCCAGTAACTTTCAAATTTTTTGGCAAACTTGTGGGTTGTGCAAAACTTGAATTTAGAACTTTTGGCCTATGTAAAGTGAAGAAATGTTGGTTCAGTAGCTGTTGGACTAAGCCTAAGTCAGCCTATCTGCAATCTATCAGTACAAAGGCTTACTGCAAGACTGCTTTGTCTGTTTGTAGTCTGCATTAAAACACTAAACAACAAAACCACAAATAATTCCACATCACTTAGCTGACTACCCCTAGTATTAGTACCCTTACCCAAACCATACACAGTCATTTAATTAGTCGGTTAGACTAGGTCTGCCGCTTGTGGTCTATCGTCTGGTACTACACACATCTAAACTTTTAATTCAGTTTATCAGTTTATTTGCCAAGTGATTGCATTATGCTGCTAACATCAGAAAAACTTGTTTTACTTAACTCGTCTTGTTTTTGGATATACTATGGCTGCTATCTATCAATACCGATATGTTGGTAGAATTAAACCGCACAAAACCAGCAAATTATCAGAACCAAATTATGGCAAATTTTGAACAATTATCACAAGAATGTGGCAATTTTTCACTCCGGATCCTGCTCCTGCAACAATTGGAAACTTATGACTCCGCATCCGGCTCCGGCTGAAACATTGACACTCCTTCCGGAGTTCTGCGCTGCTTGTTCTTCCGGTACGGTAAAAACGGAGACAGAAAAAATCTACTCTCCAATTTTTTATTTTTGACGTTTCGCTTGGCAATGAACGCCAAGCTTCATCAGAAAATACAGTGACCAGGGAAGGAAATCAACCCAGGTCGAGAACAGTAAAACGTAGTAGCACTGATTTAACTGAACTGATTAAAAAGTTACGAAGTGTAAATTGTATCAACCCGATTAACTATTGCGTCACAAAAAGGCGAAATGCGTGAATAATCATGAATTTGTTATGTGTTATACGTAAAAACCAGTATGTAAACTACAGTGATTAAATTGCATTAAAATTATTTAGCCAATGAACGATAAACATTTGGGAGACTGTCGCCATCAGACCTGTTCATAACCTTAGGATGGGCATTGATGAACCAAGCTTCCGAGATGAGTCGTTTAGAATAATTGTTCTCCACTTTCAAGATTTCCGATTTCTCCCAATCAATTGTATGGTTAAAGTCCATCGCATGTTCGCAAAGTGCAGAAAGTTCCGGTCTCAGCTGGCTTGTGGCTCGCCTATGATCGGCCAGTCGTGACTTAAGGCCACGTTTGGTTTGACCAATATAAACATAGTCACAGTCAGAACAAGGGATCTGGTAAACAACACAACTCTTATCTTCTGTAGTGTACGGATCTTTAGGGGAGGGCAAAATGTGGCGAATGGTTTTTACAGGTCTCATAGCAACACCGACTCCTGCCTCGTTCAGAACTCGTCTAATTCTTTCTGATGTACCTTGCACATACGGAATAGAAGTGAATTGTTTGAATTGAGAGTTTTTAGTTTGAGAGCGTTTGTTTTTGCGAGAGAGAAAAGTAGCTCTGGTAGGAAATCCGTTAAGTTGCAGAGTAGAACGTATGTTTCGTAACTCACCGCTTTTTTGGTTTTTATCAGTATGAGAGATGTGTGTTTCAACGCGGTTGAGTAGTGTCTTTGTCACAGTGAGTTTCTGGTGTTTGGGATGATGTGATGTGTAGTGGAGGTATCTGTCCGTGTGGGTGGGTTTTTTGTATATGGCTGTAGTGAGTGATGTGTTTGTGGTGTGGTTCTCTTTGCAGACATTACGGGATACCAGAACGTCAAGAAAAGGAAGAGAAAAATCGTGTTCGTTTTCCATAGTAAACTGAATGTGAGAGCAAATAGAATTAAGATGAGAGTGGAATGCAGAAATGTGTTTCTTGTCGAGAATACAAAACGTGTCATCAACATACCTCAACCAAAGGTTGGGAGGAGTATGAAACGTAGTGATAGCTGTGTGTTCAATGTGTTCCATGTAAAGATTAGCAATGATGGGAGAAATGCAAGAACCCATGGGGGTACCAAAGGTTTGCTTGAAAAAAGATTTTTTGTATGAAAAAACAGTAGAATTCAAACATATTTGGAGACCTTGTTTGATGTCAGAGATACTGAGACGTGTACGAGAAGACAAAGAATCATCAGATGAGAGAAGTTCCAACACGAGGGCAAGAGCCTTGTCAACCGGCACAGATGTAAACAAGCTAACAACATCAAACGACACCAAACATTCATTTTCTTCAACAGAACAATTCTTAATACATTCAACGAATTCTCGAGAGTTGCGAACACTGTAATTATTTTTTAAAAGACTTGATAAAACACGAGATAAAAATTTAGACAAATTGTAAGTGGGGGAGTTGACAAACGAAACGATAGGGCGAAGAGGCACAGAAGATTTATGAATTTTCGGTAGACCATAAAACCGCGGAGTGATAGCATTAGAACAACGTAAATAGTAATAACATTTCTTATTAATTTTTTCATTTCGATACAAATTCCACACATATTGATTAATTCTAGTAGTAATTTGATTAACAGGATTAGGCCTAGTTGGTAATTTTTCATAAGTGCACTCATCTGATAATAGAGAATTCACTTTTTCTTCGTAGTCCTCAGTGTTCATTACAACTGTTGCATTGCCTTTGTCAGCTTTCAAAATAACAATTTTTTCGTTGTTTTTTAACTCTTTCAATGCCTCTTCTTCTTCACGGGTGACATTTCGATTATGCGGAGGGCTTGCGGTTTTCAAAATTTCAGCAACTTTAGAGCGGGCAATGGTAACTGAAGCTGCATTTCGGATTTTTCGTAGTCCAGTCTCAACACCGGTGACAATATCTAATTTAGGTATCGATTTAGGAGTGATGGCAAAATTAAAGCCTTTTTCTAGTACAGCTGTTTGTGTATTGTTGAGTTCGGTGTTGCTCAAATTGACTATCCATTTCTTTTTTAAATTTGGGTTGACATTGGGGCGAATCGAATTTGGTTTGAATTTTTTGGAAGGACGTTGAGTTCGTAACTTGGCAAGTTTGCGTTCATGAATGTTAGTAATCTTTCTGGTTTGATTGTTTTTCGATATTTCGATGTAATTGATTAACAACTGAACGAGCTCATCTGTCAATGCAGCCTGCAATTTGGTCAGTAGCCTATCTCTCTCTGGTATTAAGTCTCGAATTTTCAAGTGCAATTCGGTAATGCGCAACTTCAAAAATTGTAGACTGAATCTTTCGGCTAACTTGAAACCTCGATTGTTTCTTACTGGGGGAGAAAACTTTAAACTGTTGGGGGTCAATTCTTCAGTTTTGCAAATATGATGGAATAGTATGGCATGGTATGGATCAACAGTATGGCATAGTATGGCACAGAATGGAATAGTATGGAATAATATGAAATAGTATGGAATAGTGTGGAATAGTATGGCATAGTATGGAATAGTATGGCATAGTATGGAATAGTATGCCACATAGGGATATATGGATTGGTACCGGTACCTAGTTTGAGGGTTGTCTTTCCGGAGTCGACTCCGGTACTCCGGTTTGTGTACACCTCTGGTATGGCATAGTATGGAATAGTATGGCATAGTATGGAATAGTATGGCATAGTATGGAATAGTATGGCATAGTATGGAATAGTATGGCATGGTATGGATCAACAGTATGGCATAGTATGGCACAGAATGGAATAGTATGGAATAGTATGAAATAGTATGGAATAGTGTGGAATAGTATGGCATAGTATGGAATAGTATGGCATAGTATGGAATAGTATGCCACATAGGGATATATGGATTGGTACCGGTACCTAGTTTGAGGGTTGTCCACCCATTAGTCTAGGGTCAGCCATACCCCTCTTAAGTAGTAGGCCCAGTATGGTTTGCTTGTCTCTATTTATGGAATAGTATTTTAGTTGTAGCATATTTATCCTCCTATCACGAGAAAGCGATCAATGCGCTATACGAGCTCGCTTAGGAGTTGCCGGCCATCTGTCTACCACACCAAGATGGGGGAATCCCGCTACGTGTTTTTCCCAACGGCACAACAAGTAAACTTGCCGGCTTGTTCTTCACACAGCCCCTTTAATGCTGAGCGTCAAGCAGGGAAGCTGTGAATACCAATTATAAAGTCATTGGTTTGACCCGACTCGGAATCAAACCCGAGTCTACAGCTCAAGAGACAGACGCTCCATACCACTCGGCCATCTGAGCTGTCAAATACCACTCGGCCAATAGGCCACCCCAGAGCTTCAAACGGCCCTTTCGTCCCAATCGTCCTAAGGCCAGTTTGTCCCAGGGACCAAAACATGCTGAGACCCAGATTCCATACTGCCCCAAATGCCCTGAGGCCCATTGGTCCTAGAGCTCCAGATATGCATCATAGAATATGCCCCAGTGCCCTAAATTAACATCATATTCCTAGGGCCTATTTATTGCTTCAACCGTCCTGTTCTGAGGTCCTTTTGCCCTAAATTAGGGGTCCTATTAAAACCTGCAGGTGCACAAGGATCACAAGGACCACAAGGAACACAAGAACCACAAGGAACACAAGGACCACAAGGAACACAAGGAGCACAAGGATCACAAGGAACACAAGGAGCACAAGGAACACAAGGAGCGCAAGGATCACAAGGACCACAAGGATCACAAGGAGCACAAAGATCACAAGGAACAAAGGGCCCACAAGGATCACAAGGACAGCTAGGAGGACACCACAAGTGTTCGTGTTGTAGCTGGAAAACTTGTGTAGGGTTCAATTTCCGATCAAGTCGCATAGGCCTATTGCAAACTTTAACCTATTTATAAGCATTGCAATAGCACTCAGCTAATTTGGCGAGCATCTAAGAATGGCGGTAGGTAGGTAGGTACGGTACGTAATTTTTAGGTACGGTATGCTTGTTAAATTTATTCGAAGTACGTTACGTTAGTACGGTATGGTTAAAATTTTGAAGTACGGGTACGTAAATTTTGAACGTAAAGTACCGTACTGCCAACCTTGGTTGTGAGACTATCATGGTGAGAAGTCAATAGTAAAACAGTACTGGTATCGCAACTGTAAAAAAATACTAAAAATTTCAAGTCTTTCGCAATTTTTTGCCAGGGTAGCTTACTCCTAGTCTAGTCTCGGCCTGATGTCGATGCTTTTAGAAGACAAATTGGCAAAGTGTCCAGATGAGGTGGAAGCATTAATTCTGTATATAATTTAAGTAATCCATGCTGCAATCAGACTAAAAATTCAGAAAACATGTAATAATCTGTGTAAATTGAAGTTATGATTTTACCAAAAGAAAAGCTGCATGTTGTTTATTTGTTCATGCCATTGTGACCTACCGTACAATATAAAGTCGAGGGCTGTAAACTCGAACTTGCTGAACTCAGTCATTTTTGTCGAACTTAAACTTGAAAAATTACATTCTTAGATCTCAAACTTGAACTCGGACTTACAAATATCTCTTGAACTTAATTAAAAATCAATCGAGTTTGCAGCCCTGGTTTAAACCAGGAGTTTTCAACCAGGGGTTCAGGGTTGTGGCCACTGCCCAGGAGCACATGGATCCACCGCCCAAGAGCACATGATTTATTGATGGTAATTGGTACCGGTAATTAACCACTTTAAGCCTCTGCAGATCTGTACCCACTGTGAATGAAATACCGGTATATACTGGCAGAAACTGGAAATTTTTATTGCTGAGCAGGGAATCACAAATCATGAAAGGTTGAGAACTACTGGTGTTGGTGATTGGTGTCATTTCAATGTTTAGACTAATCCTGAATCGGAAACTACCCTACTTGTGCACATATTCAATTTCTATGTTTAAATATTTGTGTGTAAAAATGTTGCAGTCAGATAGTGTTAGACTAATATTTTTTATTTGGGAACATTGCATTGTTTGGGTTACTGTTCTGTATTAAGCTGTTCTAAGTAGTTCATGTAGATATGGACACGCGTTGATGCACTTATGAGATAAAAAGTTTGATTTTTGCTTTTGTGCTGTAATTATATTTTGCATGAATGATTTTACAATTCTTTAAACCAGTGTCATACTCACTTTAAGTAACTTAAGACTAGAATATGAAGCGCCTTAGCTAATCTCCACCAATTCACTGCTCTCTTTAAAATACTTCAGCAAGTATGAGATTGTCCAGCTAGGCCCATCCATACTGTATAAATCAAAACTTACCCATAATGTGCATATAGTTTCAAATCAAATTTTCATCATACTTGCAGTATTATGCCAGAGTGTCTAGCTAGTGGTAGGGCCGGTCTCTGCAACTTAGTGCATGGGCAATGCAGCTTTGAAGAAACGTCACAGTGGGGTTGAGCTGTTGGCGATGCTATGCCTGCTTTGACCAACCTAGGGCTCAAACCCATAACCTCCCACACCAATAGCATTGTCTTGAAAACTGAACTAACCAGCCAGTTAGAGTTTAATTGAAGTGTTTTTCAAGTTTTTGTTTCTACTTAATTTTCTGTGGTTTCATAATTATTTCCTGTGCAAAATTTGCATATTACGGTATGTTTATCATACATTTCTTGTAGATTATAATTATTTAGTATGTTAAAAATATATAAATTTTATAATGCAGGCATTCATAAAAAATTAGTGCGAAGTGTAAATAATAAGTCTTTGTTTGTAATAAAAAAATTGCATGAGGTGAGATATAATTACTATCAGTTTTTGCTGACAAAAAATCAAATTAAACTATTTAGCAATGGGTTTTTGCAAAAATTGATTTCTTGCATGTTTGGTTGTCAGCACTGTTTTCTCTTAGGTGCAAATTTTGAAAATATTGGAAAATTTTGGCCCAAGTTTTGCAATTTTTCCCAAAGCTTGCCAATTGGAACAATAATTAATTTTTGACCAAATTTAAATCAAAGCGTTCAATATTATGGCACTAAACAAAAGTTTCATGCTTCGGCGTAATACCGCGAGTATGATGAAAATAATTTTTCTTTATTGTAAAATTAGTGAAAATATATATTGTGGTAAAGATAATGATAAACTTTGCTCTTTATAGACAAAATACAAATTTTATGGCTTTACAAATTCTGGTGAAAGTACTTAAGCTTAAAGTTAAAAATGACCCCAGCCTCGTGTGTGTGCTTAAATAAAACTGCGCCATACTCTCCTGATTTATAAGCTGTCTAATATATCGGTAGTTTTCAACCTTTGGTGCAAAAGAACCCTAACGAAACCTTTCAGAGTCTAAGGAACCACTGAGCAACAATTTAATTATCTTTTGCAAAGAAAAGTACCTTTTGATTAATAAAATGAAACACTCATGTTTAGATTTTACAATAAAAGTATATACTAGTACTTGGGATTATACGTAATGGTGCACCACTGCGTATTTTATGCACTGTAAAATATAGTGTGCTTGAAATAATAGAGATTCTCGGATCTGAAGATAAACACACCGAACCCCTAAAGTGTACAGGATGGAACCCAAGTCACCAGTTAATCATCATCAACCAGTTTTAATTCGGTTTTTCCTCGTGTCCGAAGGTGGCCGGATGCACCTCATTCCTTCAGCAATCGCTCTCACTCCCTCTCTCCATCTCACGCGATCTGTAGCTTCCTCCACCCTCAACCCAATTTTCTATATATTCTCTTCGACTTGTTTCTTCCTTGTTTGCTTCGGCCGTCCTCGCTTTCGTGGTCCATTCACTTCAAACATCATTGCCTTCTTCAAAATGCTCTCATCATCCCTCCTAACCACATGTCCATACCATCTTACTCCATTGGCTTTAGCAGTTTGCCTATTAATCTTACTCCATTCGCTTTAGCAGTTAATATAAATAAAAAAATCAAATCTTCATTATACTCACGGTATTACGTGCAAGCGTGTAACAAGTGGCGGGATCGATCTCTGCGGCTTAGCAGTTGAACACAGCTCCAAATCACAGCAGTGACTAGTCGTTGGTGGCATTGTGTCTGATTTTATCGACCCAGGAGTTGGACCCAGAACCTCCAACGCCGGCATCGATGTCTTTAACCACTGTGCCAAACGACTGGTCTGGTCAATCCATAACAATGCAGTGTGATTTTGCAGGACAGTCGAGTGATTTTTTCTGGTATTCAACCAACTGGAATACCACATATTGGAAATTATTTGGGTGCAATTAAACATTGGATAAAATTACAAGATGAGCCTGGGACAATATATTACAGCATTGTTGATTTGCATTCCATTACAATACCAAAGGTTTGTTTCAATTTCTTCATTTTTATTTTCTTGTCACGAGAAAAAGACGCAGGCGCTATACATTAGACGAATCCAGACTCGCTTGGGAGTTGTCTTTGTTTCCAGGTTTTCCGCTTGAGTTTTGCTTCGGACTTCTTTAATTTGCTGCTTGTCAGATTCCGCCAAGCCGAGATAATTATGGTAAAGCCTCTTGTCCAGGAACGCAACAACGAGGCTTCAGTGGGAGTTGAACCAACATAATATCTTAGCAAACTTCAATGAAAATTGCCAGAAGAAAAAATCCACCAGAAAATTTGAGACCCAAGAATATTGACTGCTTGCTTCCGACGGTGGAATAAAAAGATATTTTTTTCTCCTTTGAAATCTTGCAACATTAGTATGCAGTTAAACCAAATGTCCAGTACTAATAATTACTCAATAGAAAGCTCATGTATGTTTTGCTAGGTTTTTGAAATATTTCAGTAAATACTGCTATCTTTGCAGAAATGTTTAGAGCCGATGTAAGAGTAAATGTATGGACATGGCTGCTAGAATTGGAGAATTTTACTGCGTTATTTAGTTAGCCTTTTAAGGCCTACCGTGGTATGTCTTTATATTATCTGTGTGTGATTGAATAATTGATCGGCGGTACAGAACTTAACAATAAGTTTAAAAAAGCTGTTTTCGCGTTAGGTTTCAAGAAACGTTCGGTCATAACTCAGAGCGTTTCTTGAAGCCTAACGCAACAACAGCTTTTAAAGCTATTTGTGTAATTGTTATATTTGCTTTTACAGAATAGAACAACTTTACGTAACAACATTTTGGACATGACAGCGTGTTTACTTGCCTGTGGCGTTGATCCAAAGCGATCGATCTTGTTTCTGCAATCGAATATTCCCGAACATGCTGTGTTGTCCTGGGCTGTTGGCTGTCATGTCCCAGTGAACAGACTGAAGCATTTACCCCAGTGGCAGGTATGAATCAGTACTGCGAGCTATTTTTAATCAAGTTCACTTGAAATTTTTAAGTTTTAGTTCGAGTTCAGTAGTAGTTGCATAGTTTATGCTAAGCTGAAGTAGTTTTTGTTCGGGTGAGTTCAAAACTCAATGTTCGGGTGCGGAAACAAACACAGTTTTGAACTTACGTCCCTGATATGGACTCACACTACGATTACTTGATCTGACAGTATTACAAAGTTTAATTTTAGGAGAAGACAAAAAACTCAAAAGACGGTGGATATCTTGGAGTGTTCACCTATCCAGTTCTCCAAACAGCTGATATTATTTTATACAAAGCAACTCATGTACCTGTCGGTAAGCGGATTTGTGATTGCTATAAAACATTGCTTGAACTTGCGAAAGATGAGTTGAACCTACGTTCTGCCTTAAATCGTCGAGATCTTTCCTGCGCTAGTGAGACAAAGTACTCTTTTTTGATTAATGTTTTAAGCAGAATAAATGATCGGTCCTACTAAACACCGCAAAGGAGCGACAAATTACGACAAAGGACTTACTAAACACTGCAAAGTACGACAAAGGACTTAAATTGATCTACTAAACACCGCAAAGAACGACAAAGGACTTGGAATCATACTATAACAAAGAGCGACAAAGAAATTTGGATTAGGGTTAGGTTGGGGTTAAGTTAGGGTTAGGCTTAGGGTTATCCGGTCCTTTGTCGTACTTTGCGGTGTTTTGTAAGTCCTTTGTCGCTCCTTTGCGGTGTTTAGTAGGGCCCAATAAATGATTCGCATGACGGAAAAAATCAAATCTTGATTATACTCGGGTATACGTGTAACGAGTGGCGGGGTCCATCTCCGCTGCTTAGCACCTGGGCAACACAGCTCCAAAAAATCATCGCAGCGGTGGCGAACTGTTGGTGACATTATGTCCAATTTGACCGGCAAGGGAATCAATCCCATGACCTTGCGCACCGATAGCGATGTTTTTAACCGCTATACCGACTGGCCCGTGATTAATCCGCAAGTGTCTTCCACTGAGCAAGGCTCACACTTTCATTTTGAAGTGTCTTGTTTCCACTGCTGATGATGTCAGCTAAATCTATGTTGTGGAAAGGTTTAGTTTTAGGAACTGCTGTGACTTTGCTTTTCTCTTGAAGCTATTTTTGTCCTATGTTAGTTGTATTTCGAAGGCTCACTGTGTTTGTTTCAGGCGACGATCAACTGGTTCATGTCCAGCTTTCAAGGGACCTGGTCGATGTGTTCAACCGAAGCATTGGCCGAAAATATTTTCCGCAAATAAATTATTTCACTAGTAAGTGATTAACGATGGTTGCCTAAACGAAAAATATCCCTGTGAATGTTCTAGCGCTCACTCATTTGACTTTTGAATATGCGCCTCAAATTTTCAAGAATTTCTAACTACCTGCTTTTCAGTGTTGTACCGACTGCTAATGATGACACTGATTCTATGTCTTCGAAGCGTCCAGTTTTAAGAACTATTGTGGTTTTCTTTTCCTCCTTAAGCTATTTTCTTCCTATATTTATTGCATTCCGATTTTAAAAAGCATTACGCTTTATATGAAGCGGGAAGCTCGGGCAAGATTCGCAGTCTTCGCGATCCCACTGTGAAAATGAGTAAATCTGCGGAGAGCGAACAGAGTCGCATTGAATTAACTGATTCTAATGACGAGATATGGAGGAAAATTCGTCGAAGTGTCACCGACTGCACGTCTAAAGTGACGTATGATCCTGACAACCGACCTGGCGTTAGTAATCTGATTGAAGTAAGTCTAGAATTCTACTTAGTAAATATTTTAGTATCGCTCGATGGGTGCATCGAATTAAAGATAGCAGGAGGTCTTGGGTTGGATTCCCGGGCCTTCAAGTCGGATACAGTGTCGCCAACGGCTCGCTAGTCGCCACCGCAGCGATGTTTCTTCGGAGCTGTGTTACCCAGACGCCTACCCTCAGCGATGAATCCCCTCACTCGTTACACGATTAGGTGTGACGCCGCTAGTATAATGAAGATGCGGTTTTGAACTTTTAGTGCAGGTGCTTCGAAACTTCTCTACTGCGCGTTTGTCATTGCCTTTGAGCCACCCTATAAACGTTGTTGCTTTGCATTTGCTCAATTGACTCGAATCGTGCGTTATAGTGTGTGATGTAACGTGTCTCTTATTGGTGGAGAGCTATTGACGAAAAGACCGAAAGCATACTTTTCTCATCGTCTAGCGGTACGCGCGCAGGTTATAGATCTTACGTGATGGGTTCGATTCACGGCTGGAACCCAACGCATTTCACGTGTGTACTGGGTGGCTGCTGACTCGACGCTCACTTGCCGGTCTCCCTCAATCTGTTATATTTTTAGTGAAATATGTATTTACGCGAACGTGCTGTCTGCTGGTACTGCATTATAAAACTACGATGTGACAAGGTCTAATTGTCGTTTTTAAGGGAACTAATGTGTAAAATCTTTTTTTGGTAAAAGTGTTAGAAAACACAGGAATTCAAACCTGACAGTGAAGATTTTAAAGGTATTTTGTCAATCAAAAATAGGCGTTCTAAGTTAAAGGTAATGACGTATTGAGGTTTTATTTACGCATTGAGGTGTGCAGGAGTTACAGCGGCAATGTTCGTCAACCCTATTCGCTATCACTGATCAAGGTTGAACGCCTCGACTGCGTGATCAGTGATCACTCAGGAGAAAGGCGCTTTGATTAGTGAACGAGCATCCAGCTGTAACTCTTGCACTCCTCAATGCGCAAATATAACTCAAGTACGTATCAGCTTAAACTTTGAACGCCTCTTTGGTTAGCTACTGTATTTAAAAATTTTTGCTGTCAGTTTTGAATTCGTTACGTTTTTTTAACTCGTTTATTAAAAAAGTAATTTTCATTTCAGTTTTCTTAAAAATGTGATTTTGTGCTTTCAGATTCACTGCGGATTTGCTAATATAACGCCGGAAGTAGCGTGTGAACGCGCTGCAGGATTAGACACCGGTCAATATAAGAGAATAGTCGCCGATGCTGTGATAGAAGTACTGGCTCCAATTAGAGAAAAATATTTTGAACTTCGCGAAGATGTTGATTATTTGGACTCGGTCTTACATGAAGGGTCAGAAAAAGCTCGCAAAATTGCGACTAAGAACTGGAAAGAAGTTCAAAAACTAATGGGAATGAGTAGATAGTAGAAATGACGCTTATATACTTAGTCATCACGTGCGATTTTTTTGTCTGTGATTTGCTAATCGCAATCATTTCAAAACGAATAAATTTTTACGCGTAATCCGATCAAGTTGTCTCTGACTTTCCCTTCAGCACTTCCTTCACTGCAAGGTCGCTCGCACGGTTAACCAGAAATTGGTACTTTTAAAAAGCGGGTAGCATTGGTGCTGGGCCAGTGCCTAATTAAGGGATGTACTTCAAAAAAGCAGTTGAGGGGCGTCCTCCAAAATGGACGTCATCCAAAAAAAAGGTCACATTCACCTTGCGTGGGTACCAACATTCGTGAGCTCAACGTATGGGATCAAATTCGAGGCAAAAAAAGATATATGGAAGTTGCACTTTTGGGATTGAGCATGCGGTGTTGGAAATTTGGGATACCACTGCGAGCTTATAGCCAGCACGTAAGCTCATGAGTTCTTGATTTGCAGCAAAACTCAACAGTTGGTATTGGTATTAAAAATATTAAAGCAGCATCAAAATTCAAAATAGCGTAGGCTATAACCAGGAATGTGGAAGCGGTATATTTGCAAACAACTTCCACACCTATCGCTTCCCTTTCCAAAGAGATTCACCGAAATTTTGCTAGTAAATTACGACCAGTGCGTTGGTAGCCGATAGCGTAAACCGTAACTTTTTTCCAACTCTCTGAAAACTCTTGGTCAAACTTCAGCAAGCATTTTTTTAAAGATAATTTGCAAAAAGCAAACGAAAGTGTAGGCTAAAGGAATGATTGAGTCACAATCCTGGGAGTCTTTTACTGCAACTTTGCAATGAAACTTACTCCCTTCATCAGAAAAATGTTGATACACAGCACTCAATCTATTTTGTGACACTGAGGTTATTTCCAAATTATATTGAACTGAAAATTCAACAGTAATTGAGGGAGACTGCAAAGTGAGCTTGCGCTTTTTGAGTCAGCAGCCACCCGTTACACATGTCAATTAAATGCGATCGGCTCCAGCCGCGAATCGAACCCGTCACGTAGGATATGTCACCTGCGCGCGGTACCGCTAGGCCATGTCGCTGACACGATTACAATGTTGGAAAAAAGTCGACTATGCTTTTAGTGCTATTGATAAATTAGTTGCTTTAAAAATTTAGAGAAAGCTGAAAGAAAAAAAGATTCTACGTTAGCAGGAGTGTAATAGGGGGGGAGAGGGGGCATTGTGCCATGCCTCCCCCCCCCCTTTGACTCTGCCTTTTAGTAAAAAGAACAATTAATAATTGCGTCAAGTGACTGAAATATGCCAGACTCTTTTGATGGTTTCTGTAGCTTATGGCCTGGGACGGATCCAGGGGGGTAGGATGAGGGGTATGCAGTATGCTTCCTCCCACCAGCCATTTTCAAAAATGTTTTTGATGTGTGCAATTTTCCCATAATTTCGAACCTCTTTGATAGCAATAAGCCCAACCCCTTAAGCAAATAAATAAAATAACTGAGGTTATTTTCAAAATTATATTGAACTCAAAATTCAAGTACAGTAACTGAGGAGACTGCAAAGTGAGTACGCACGCATAAACCAATATGAGCGAACAAAATGCATCATATTTGGCGAAGCACTTAGAGTTAGGGTAAAAAAATGAAACAAAATTTGTCTGAAAACTAGTCCAAAAGCACTAAAATAGCCATTTCGGTATGTCTCCGGGGTAGCAAGCTCCCGGACCCCCTACAGCTTTTTTTTGTTTGTCAAGCAGCTTCAAATTAGTTCTGCCGAAAAAAATACGCTTGAAAAAATAATGTAAAAATTATGCCCCCCCCCCTTTTAAAATTTCTCGCTACGCCACTGTACGTTATTAGGCTACTATCTGAAAGTCAAGCGAAGAGTAATAGCCTATGATGAGATCTGGTATCCATGCGAATCTAGCATTAAAAAATAATATCTAATAAACTGAATGAAATTTTATGTTTCAAGTTATTTACAGTATGCTTTTTGAATGATGTGGAAGCGGAAGCGGCATGCTTTTCGCGCTTCCGCTTCCATTAAAATATGTCCGCTTCCACATCCCTGGCAATAACATCATATTCTGTTTGTTCTACCCTCGCATAAATGTTTTTGCTTGCCCGGCTGCAAGTCCTGTAACCACAACCGTAAAAATTTTAATGATTTCTTGATACCTTGACCAGGAGTGTATTTAGGAGGGGGGGGGGGATATTGAACCATGCCCCTCCATTTTGACTCTGCCTTTTCGTGAAAAAGAACAAAATTAATGGTGCCAAGTGATGAAATCTGCTCTTTTGATGGTTTCCGTAGCTTATGGCCAATGGCGGATCTAGGAAGTAGGATGAGGGGTATGCATGTTCACACCAGCCATTTTCAAAAATGTTTTTGATGTAGGGCCTATACAAATTTTTCATAATTTTAAACCTCTTCGATAGCAAATAAGCCTTAGGCCTTAAACAAGCATAATCGAAGATGTGCGAACAAAATGCATCATAGGCCCATTCAGCGAAGCTCTCAGAATTAGGATCAAAAAATTTAACCAAAATTTGCATAAAAATTACTCAAAAATCACTAAAATAGCCATTAGGCTTACAGCATGTAAATTTTCAAATTCTTTCCCGGGGAGCATGCCCCCGGACCCCCCTAGAGCTTTTCTTGCACCTCAATCAGTTTCAAACTTATTCTGTCGGGAAAAAATACGCTTAGAAAAAAATGGGAAAATTTTGGCCCCCCTTTTTAAAAATTTTCGCTACGCCTTTGAGCCTGACTCTCGATTCTATTTTTTGTATGCTCATCAATCAGCAGATATTAGCCAAACGTATAGGCTAACCTACGGGCCTATTGGTAGACGTCAAAGACAAAAACTATCAAGACAGCAGTCAAACGCTAAAGCAAAATTTAATGCAAATATAGCAGAAACTTGTTTCACGCAGCCAGTGATGGGCACGATAAACGTTTCTGTACTAAAGCGATAACAACAATCGATAATTTCAAAAAAGCCCTGGGCGATACCGATAATCGATAAATCTCAATTTTTTATAGCGATATCGGTAATCTATAAATTATCGCCGATAAATTTTTCCGATAAATGTTGCGGTAAAAATTCAATGTGTTTGACAAAGTTGTTTTCGTAAATCAAATTGCAAAAATGTTTTTCTAGATTTTTCAAGAAAAGAGAGCAGTCCATGGACTTTGCTGTGGCATTAAACAAAACAAAGAGAGTTTTTTAAGTTGCAATAAGACTTTATGGACACCGTGTATTTTTTCCATAGCGCCAACTCACTAATTTTGAACATTGTATGCATGAAGAATCATTCATCGCGATAATTTATCGGCGATAACAAAATGTATTTTTGTTATTTGTTATTATTGGCATATTTATCCTCCTATCACGAGAAAGCGATCAATGCGCTATACGAGCTCGCTTAGGAGTTGCCGGCCATCTGTCTACCATATTAAGATGGGGGAATTCCGTTATGTGCCTTTCCCAACGGCACAACAAGTAAACTTGCCTGCTTGTTCTTCACACTGTCCCTTAAATGCTGAACGTCAAGCAGGGAAGCTGTGAATATCAATTATAAAGTCATTGGTTTGACCGACTCGGAATCGAACCCCAAGTCTAATGATACAGAAACAAACACTCCATACCACTCGGCCATCTGATCGATATTACAAATGCGATATCAGTAATCGATAAATCGAACATATTTTGAGCGATAACGATTATCGGTAATAAATTATCGCCGATAACTCGCTGATAAATGATCGCAATAAATGCCCATCTCTGCACGCAGCATGCAAGCCACGGTAAACTAAGACCAGGCGATGATTAAAAAGAACAGAAACCGGAGGAGCAGAGCATGGGAAAAGCTCCGGAATATTATTTAACATCTCAAATTGCATTTAATACACAAATAGAAATAACTACCTGGGTCCAGTGGTGGGATTCATCCGGTTCGTACCGGTTCTATAGAACCGTCTCAGGGAATTTTACTAGAACAGCGAACCGGTTAGCATGGCTGCTAATACTCGTACCATTAGTTGAAACAGAACTGGCTGATAATATATAACTTCTGTAATAGAACCGGCTGACGAACAATTTGAATCCCACCACTGCCTGGGTCAATTTTTGTTTGATCCTCATCAAGGGTCCATTAATTGTACAAACCTACGTACGGTACCGGTATCAAGGACTCGTGCGAAAGCTACATTCTTAGTTTCCTGTGGGTTAAAGCGAGGCTTAGATGTCATCCAGCAAAAATGTGAATGTCCGTCGATGGGTCCCCAAATCAGCAAGAGCCCATCGGTCATTTGCCCTCTTCCCCAGGGGTGCTTTGGTTGGAGGCTCTGCCCCCCTAGTTCTAAAAAAAATGTTTGTAGGGGGGGCCCAGGGGGCTCTTAAAATTGACCTAGTCAATGCAGTGAACGTTTAGACTTTAGAGCAGAGGTTCTTAACCTGGGAGGCGTGAAAGGTTTGCGAGGGGAGAGTGAGCATAGCACTAGTAGTGACTTAATAATTGAACGTATATTTTCAAATCTTTTTTCATAAAACTTCAAAACTTGTTTCCTCGAAACAGCAGCATCTCCCTTAAGACGATTAAGAGTAGACAATGCGAATAAATTGTTAGCCTATGTTTTTTTGCATGTTTTTGCAGCGTGGTGGGCAGTGCCCTATCAAAGCATTTCCGAAGTTCGGTCCCCTTGGTCGAAGGAGAAGCAATTAAAGAGACCCCACAATATTTTTTTGTATTAGACTCAAAAAATTTCGTCAAAAAGTTGCATAAAAAGCACTTTAATTGCAATTGCATGATGTAAATTAGGCCTACAATATTTCAAAAAATACAAAAGTTGGGAGCGCCTCTCCTGAGAAAGTTTTGGATATGTCCCTTGAAATAATGCAGCTAATGAGTCGAAAAAGCGTGAAACTGCCAAAATGCTTGTAGACATTAAAGGGCCCCCACTGAAGCTTATTTTTTTGGGGGGGGAGGAGCAACAGCCTTTACTCGGCACTGGTGGTGGGGAGTAGGTAAAAATAACTAACTGCAATAAAGAGACGTGACTAAAAAAGTTTAAGAACATCTGGAATATAATAATAGATTGTTTTGTATTATACAGAGCCCCCTAGTTCAAATTTTACCAAGGCACTCCTGCTTTTCCCCCATATTATATAGACCCTGATTTGTGAATCCGTAGATTGTACCGGCGAGGGCGCGAGGGTAACACGGAAACCCGTTTAAATATTGCTTAAACTGTACGGATTTTTCCATCTTAGTTGCAAATCCGTAAATTTCGCGCCATAATCTGAAGACAATTACCACACAGCACAGTACCGGTATAGTAAAATCTGTGCAAAAACGGCACGAAGTATCGGCGGTACCTCCGCTTAATAGACTAGTCTAGCGGTTAAAACCATAGACAGTGCCATACTGCCATTTCACGGGTACCGGTGCTGATACAGTGCAAAGTGGTAGGCATAGTCAGATAGTAGTTGACTGGGTCAGGTGACAGTGCTACAGGCTATCACACTATGCTTGGTTGTTGACTGGGGTCCAGGAGAACGAGGATCATTTTGCCATTGGCTTAGATACAGTAGGCTATACACTGGATTGGCAATAATGATGGTAATCGTTCAGTTTTTTTTTTTTTTTTTGGCAGTGTCTAGAGCACTGACTCGGTTTCCATAATCAAAAGGCTGCTGCACCGGACTATTTTGTTTGTTTCTACACCTGTACATATCAGCATATGACGTCGCTGTCACACTAGACTGGTTCCATTATCAAAATACTGCTGCACCAGACTGCTGGTTTGTTTCTAGGAAGTGGCTATTTTTACAGGCTTGTAACATTTGTCTCTTTGCTTTGTTTTATTATTTCGTCACGCTCTCACAGTCTCATACAATTAGAAAGAGCGCAAAGCAACAACAAAAAAAACAAAGAGCTTATTTGTAGAAAGCCACTGGTAAAAATAGCCACTGCCTTGTTTCTATGTAAGGTTTGCCTGTTTTTCGGTGCTCTAGACACTTCCTTTTTTTCATTAGAATAGCCATGATATGGCTGTGTTGTTCATAGTTTATTGCATGTGTTCTCTTTCCTTTGGCTGCTCCATATTTTAGCCCATCTTTTGTTAATTTTTGTGTATGTTTTCACATGTTAGAGTGCGTTGGTGTGATACCAAGCACCATTGTGTAGGATAATTGTTCAAATAAATTACCGTACTCATACCAGCATATCGGTATCTGCTACACTCACTCTTAACGCAACGCTGTATCAGTAGGTCATTCAGTAATTGATATTCGAGTGAAAAACAAATATATACACAGTAGGCCTAGACTACACATGTGATTAGATCAGTTAGATGTACCGTACTGTGTACAAGAAAATTTAAAACTATCCATTTTTAATTTAATTGATTCCAGTAAGCTTAGACTAGATTACTGGTATGTTGCTGCTATATGTGTAGCTTGCTGCTACTCTGTTCTGGTAACCAGTATATCAACAGCTCAGATGGCCGAGTGGTATAGACCATCTGTCTCAGAGCTGTAGACTTGGGTTTGATTCCAAGTCGGGTCAAACCAATGACTTTGAGTCGGGTCAAACCAATATGAAAAATTACCCTCACATACTTGGATATTATTTCATCCTGCAGGTATTCTTGGGTCTTTGTAGAAATTAGATATCGGTAATGCTAACTTGCTAAAGTTTAAGTGTTTAATGGTTGGTTGTGTTATGCTGGTTGAACCAGGTTTAAAAATTAACAGATGTTTGATGTCTGGAATGCAGTATGAATTTTGAGGGGTCGATAACACCTCCTCTCTCTGATGATGAAGATTGGAATTCCTGCATTGATACCACAACTCTACCTTCACCTGTATTGAAGCAGAAAAGCTCCAAATCAAAAGTTGTCATTGCAAAATCATGTGAGCCTAATTTGGATGACCTGTATTATCAAGCCTCAGCTGATTTATTGGTTTTGGAGAAACAAGTCAGTGGGGAATCATTTTCTTCAAAAGAAATTACGGACATTGATCAGGTTGACAAATTTCTTCAGAGTGTGTCGTCAATGGTTTTGAATGACGATGCAAATCTGCCATTCGATTTCCAATCCAAAATTCTTGAGTTGATATTTGCTTTTTCAAATGAAGTGTCTGCTTCAGTTCAAGATAATCTTGCTTGTTTGACACAAAATATGACATTTAGTCAAAGTTATGAAGATTCTCTTCATCATTGTGGAAAAGTAAACTTGATTAAACTTTTTCATTGTTTTTGTAACGTTAACTCACTTTTACTTGATGTAGTACGAACATTGGAAGACAAGTATGTTCTTCAGAACTTTCTCGTCTACCACAGCAATGGATTGCTTGTTAGTGCTGATGTAAATATTTTGAACAAAACAGTCAATCGCATTCTTCAAGATGTAGCATATTTTTGTGTTTCTATATTCCTGTCTCAGTTTATTTCAAATAATGCAAAAGCAAAATGGTATTTCACATATCCGTGTTCGTGTTTTAAGAATTTGGTTTCCAAATGTTCCTTGTTGTTGAAACCAGAAGAATTTTGGGTTCTGATCTCAACTTTGGTTAATTCTTGCATTCCATCTTCTAACGTTAGCAAATCTAATGTGACTCCATCTCATCATAAATTTGATGATATTCATTCAGCTTTGTCTTTCAGTTGGTGGTGGATTAAAGGTCTGCCGTACGCTGATACGTCCTGTTGCCACAATCTGACGAATCGTTTGCTTCGTCTTTCATTAGCAAATTGTCTCAATACTGATCTTTCTTTTCACATTGCGTGTTACCAGAAAGTGATCACTTTTTTGCACAAATGTTCAAGTTCTCAGCAGTGGAAACCTGCACACTTGGCTGGATTTCATTTATTGTGGCAGAGTATGAGTCAACGTATGTCTGCACGAAAAAAGACATCTAAGAAAGCAATTGATTCATCAGTACAAGAATGGGTAAAGCAAAGTCAGAAATTGCAAAATTATTTTGTTGAAAATATCGAGGTTCCAAATAACTTCGAAATGTTTTTGAGTGTCTTTGATTTTCTTCTTTCTGTGGATGAAGGGAAGGTTTGGATTTTGATCAGAGATCGATTTTTTCTTCGACTTCAACCGTCAATTATGAAGCAGTTGGATGAAACCGGACTACAGCATTACGTCGCAACAATTATGGTTGTTATGCAGCGGTGTCCTGTTATCCATGGACAAGCAGCCCTGGAAAAGTTTGTGGTCTTATTGGATAACTGTTTGATCGATCCGTTTGACTTGGCCAAACACAAAGTTTGTATTTCTGGCTTGTATGCTGTCGTGCATATTTGCATTGCTCGTCGTATTGAGCGTCAACCTCTGAGTCTGAAACTTGGACATTTTTTTCGGAAGTTGTCCAAGTTGATTGCGGATAACTCACTGAAATCTGAACAGCGACATCTGGTTGTAGAAAGGCTTTCACATTTTTTAAATTCTTGCGAGGAGTTTTTGAGATTGTGTGACGTTTTTCCATCCGATCTGAGTCTTGTCGTGCCTCTTGATTGTGTGACAAGAATCACGAGCAAACTTCTTGTGAACGAATCACGCGTGATCTTCGGATTTCTCTCCGAACTCATGATGTGTTCCAGGATGAAAGTTGCAGATCGACCGCAGCTGGAAAAGTTTTGTTTGTTGTTCATTCAAGAAATTCGTCCGTGGTTAAAAAAACTAGCGCTCAATTCTCAAGATTTTTGTCAATTTATGACAGATTTAACTTTGTTTTTATCTTCAAAATATGATTCAGTTGCTCAGGTAGTCTTTTGTGACTTGTGGACGTTTTTTGCATCCGACGGACCTCTTGATGTTTCGTTTCGACTTTCTTATTTAAATAATTGTTTGAAAAATAAAAGTTTGTTTGATAGAATCAACACCACGGTGGGAAATGAACCCCACTCTAAGCAATCATTGGAACCATCAGATATTGCAATTAGAGGTTGGATCTCTTCTGTTGTTGTACTCCATGACTCCCAACCTGAATTAGTGGAGGCTTTATCTACCTCGATGTCTAAGTTAGCAGCATTCTCTGCTATAATTTCTTCAACGAATTTGACCTTTGAAATTTTTCTTGATGATTTAGCAGCAAGACACAGAGAATCAAAAACTTTTCTTGAGAGAGTAACGTGGACGAAGCGAGCAAAAGTGTGGTTTAACCTCGCAGTGGACATTGCGTTGAAATACGTGAAGAATGAAAAATTTTTGTGTCCTGTTTACTCCGCTATGGGGTCAATCATCCAGCGTTGCTCTTTGTTGCTTCACACCGGCAAACCATCATTTGTCTCCCGTTGCTTGGATAATTTCGTTCTTCACCCTCCAAAGGTGAAAAGCAGTGAACATACTGATAGCATTGTTTTTATTTACTTACATAAGTTTATTATTGGTTGTTTAACAATCGGATCAAAAGATGTTTACATTGTCCAGGTCTTGAAGCAAATTGTCAACATGTACGTGACAAAGTGGCCCTGTTTGTCCGCAACTGGTGAAAAGCACCCGTTTTTGAGGGTGCTGTTGTCACCACCTAATGAAAATGCACTTCTAGTTTTCTTATTCGCTTTGTATCGAGTATTAACGGAAAACTTCTACACAAAAACAGTTGCGACCGTTGTAGAGATTCTGTATTTATGGGCATCGCAAACTTCAACCACAATTGACCGCTGCCTACTACCAGACTTTCCTCTTGCTCTGACCAATATCCGACCTCATTTGCGCTTCTCTGAGAGTTTGTTGAAAAAAATAGAATTTTTGCTGAAATTTTTCTTATCGTAGATGAGCAAGTTAGCGTTAGTTTCGTTGGTCACTTTTACCTAGTGGGTATTAATTTCGACTGCGTATGCTAGATTTTATCTCATTCTGATAATAAGTTGACTTTCCAACTGCGCGTGGTTATAATCTGAAGATTTTTTGCGTGTGTTTTGCTTACGAATTTTTACTCTCGTATTGATTATATCTACTCTTGTTTTCTCTTTTTGATTCTGGCTGCGTTTGAATGGGGATTAATTTCGTAATTTTGAAAGTTACGTGACGAATAACAGATTAACAATGTTATATTCACCTATGGCGACAACTGTTTGGGTATTTTTGTTGCCATTTTTACCTAGGTATCTTTGATCTTTTGCTGCTTTTATGTGTTTCGTATACGGGAAAGTGGCACCAGAATTTGATTTTAACGTGACATTGGTTACCAGTGCCCGATACTTTAAACTTCATTTTTGAATTAATTCAAAACTGGTCTAGTTGTTTCCCAATCAGTTATGCTCTGAATAGTGACGCCTTCGTTTGCGGTCTCTTACTGCGCTACGGTTGATAGCAACGTCACATGACTTGGGGTTATGACTGCATCTTGCGCAGCAGTTTGTAATGCGTGGTACCTTTTTATAATGTTAATGCATTTTTTCAAAAATAATTCTCAGCTGATTTGTTGCTGTTTTTTTGTGTTTTAACACTAGTTTATTCAGGACTGCTCTGTTGTTGTGGACTAACTATTAGTGACAAATTTTATTCATTATGAACTTGTTTTACGTAATTTCAACTACAAAGAGTTGTTTTGTATGTTTGGAGTGTTTTTGTGGTTAAAAGATAAACCGGTAACGCATGATAATGAGGCTTGCCGAATTACATCCAGCTTCAGATTACAATAAATATTGGACGAACATAGCTTAACGTGGAAAAATACAGCCACAGTAATTCATAAAACTAGACGTTTTGACGTAGATTCAGCTGTCATCAACTTTCGGTGTTGTGCTGTCTTGCATACACTGCTGATGATGATATCTGAATCCATGTTGTCGAAACGTCCAATTTTAGGATTTAGGCCTACTGTGACTGTATTTTTTCTCGCTATGTTATTATCCAGCTTGTTTTTGTGATCGCATTTTCCTGTACTAACACCCAACATGGGTAGGTCGCAATTCTTACATTCGTAAATATCGCAAGTGAAGCAAGACTGCGTCGTTTTAGCGAACATTTTGTTGTAACTAGAGATGGGATTTCGGGACTGATTTAGAAATCCCGGGCTCGGTAGCTAGTGAGCGGATTCAAATTTAAATTCATTGGTATTTAATTTAAATTGTAATGGCATTACAATTTGATTTCAGTGATTTAAAAGAAGCTAAATTTAAAGTTATCAATAATTTGTGGGTGGAGTCAAGTTTAATCCAACGCTAGGGGCAATAAAAGGAGTTTATTTGAACATAGTTTGATTTACAGATCATATAATAGACCTATACTAATACTATAGGTTTATAGCTAATAATAATTAGCGCTGATGTCAGCCCTCACCACATAGCCTAAGCATTTCTCTTGAAAACATGAGTTCAGTTCTATAGCTTACAAGACAAAATCTGTTTTAAAAGTCGAATTAAGCCTGATTTTTGCGGTTGTATGCCGAAGTATGACGAGTGCGGGGGCCATGTCCACAGCTTAGCGTGGGCAACACAGCTTCAAATTCCGAAGAAACGTTGCAGCTGTGGTGAGACGTCGACGGCCCTGTGTTTGGCTGGCTAGCCTGGGAATTGAACTGATAATGAAAATAAACGGCCTGGGAATTGAACCCCAGACCTTACGCACCTGTAGCGACATCGTTACCACCATTCCAGCTGGCCGCTTAAAAACTCTTAAAATAGATAAAATCCATCCCAACATAATGGTAATTGTACAGTGCTGCAACCCCAGGATTTCACCCCTAAATATCCCGGGTTCGGGATTAGTAAAAATAGATGAAATTCTCGGGATTTACCGGGATCCCAACCCTAGTTGTAACCATGGACCTAAACTTCAAATTACAGATATAAGTTTAGGAAACGTATGGGTTGCTTAAAAAGCTATAAAGTTGCGAGCGCAATCGTAACAGATTCTGTGTTTACTTTTGAGTTTTCATTTGTCTATTGTTTGTGATATTGCTGTTTTATTTTTTTGGTTTTAATATCGCAATTGCGGTTTTGCAGATTTATGTATTAATGAGATTAATTGTTAATTTAACTAAAGTAAGTTATATTGTGAGGACAATGCCAAAGCGCAAGGCTTCTACAAAGACCTCTTCAACCAAGCAAAATGCGAGTAAAAAAAAGAAAACAGAAGCAGTGGAGAAAGCAACAAATGATTCGTCTCCAAAGTTAGATGCTGGTGATCGGAATACTGGGGTCGTTAATGGAAGTTCGGAAGTCGTGTTGAAAACCAAAGACGGACGCGATTGTAATCTCAAAATTGTGTCCTGGAATGTTGCCGGATTGAGAGCGTGGGCCAAGAAAGACGGACACAAGTGGTTGGCGGATGAAAGTCCGGATATTATTTGCTTGCAGGAAACTAAGTGTGAGGAGAAAGATGTTCCTCAAGTTCTCAAAGACATGAGTGATTACGAGATGCACTGGAACGCTGCTACTGTCAAGAAAGGATTCGGCGGAACAGCGCTCTTCTCTAAAGTTAAACCAAAAGAAGTGAAATATGGAATTGGAGTTTCCGACCATGACCAGGAAGGTAGGACCATAACCGCTGAATACGACCAGTTCTACTTGGTCAATACATACGTGCCCAATTCCCAACGAGGGTTGAAGAGACTTGATTATCGGATGAAGTGGAACGAAGATTTTAAGAATTATCTTCTGGGGTTAGATTCCCTGAAACCAGTCATTCTATGTGGTGACATGAACGTGTCGCATCTAGAGATCGATCTTGCGAATCCGAAATCGAATCGAAAGAATGCGGGCTTTACTCAAGAGGAGCGGGATGGAATGAGCGAGTTGTTACAGAGTGGATTCGTGGACACATTTCGCCATTTGTATCCAGATGATATCAAGAAATACACTTTCTGGACATACATGGGAAACGCCAGAGCGAAAAATGTTGGATGGCGATTGGATTATTTTATTATTTCGCAACGCTGGTTGCCCAACTTATGCGATAATGTCATGAAGACAAATATCATGGGCAGCGATCACTGCCCCATACAATTGTGTTTTTCTCTTCCGGACCTCCAAGAAGAGGAGTAGAGATCGCTTTTGGTGATTCGTTGCAATTTCGTTGTTTTTTGATAAAATTTGACCCGAAAATGCTGGCTTCCTTTTCCAAATTACAATTTTGGGAAAAGCTCAACATTAACGTCGAAAAAAAAATCCGCTTTTTTGCTTTCATTGTGAAGTCATAATGTTGGACCAGCTGCTATCGAAGTGTTGATATTGCTTTGAGATGTTCGCGGAAACGCGCTTTACTTTCTATTGCCATTTGATTGCATTGCGTGTGTGCTGCTTTTTTTATCACGATTTCATCATAAGTTCATTTTTTGATATTTTATCCTGCTTGTCATGGTTGGTGTAGTAGTTAGGGACACCAAACTGGGGTTCGATTACTAACCGGTCAGAGCGGACGCAGTTTCGCCAACGGCTCGTCACTGCTGCGATGTTTCTTCGGAAGCGCTAAGCCACGGAGATGGACCCCGCCACTCGTTACACGCTGAAGCGTGATACCGCAAGTGTAATGAAGATTTGATCTGTGATTGACGATGGATGACTGGATTGTTACAAAACAGTGAGAACTCAGATGGTCGAGTGGAATGAGTGTCTACCACTGAAGCTGTAGACTTTGTTTGATTCCACGTTGAGTCAAACCAATGGATGCTTCCCTGCTTGACGTTTCAGCATGAAAAAGACAGTGAGGAGAATAAGCCGGCAAGTGTATTTGTGCTGCGGGGAAAGGCACTAGCAGAATTCCCCATTGCAGCTGTGGTAGTCAGGCGATCGGTAACTCCTAAGCGTGCTTGTCACAGCGCCTTGATCGTTTTTTCGTGATAGGAGGAAATTCGCTCTTTTGCGTGGAAGAATTTGGCTGCCAGCTTTGCTTGCCTTTTTCTAGTAACTCTTCAAGATTGCTCATTAAGCAGTTGGCTGCGCGTGTGTGGGTATAGGTTGTTTACCACGCTCTTGTAAAAGAAAAAAATGTAATTTTGAGTAATAATAATGATTGTTTGTGACGCCGAGCAATGCAAGCACGACATGGGCCGGGTGTACACTAACGCTTAGTGCACGAAAAAGGGTAACCGGTTTTCATTTTTTTCGTCTTTCCGGACTCATCAGGTGCACAATTACGAGAGCCAAAACTAGCTGTAACTATCAATCAATCAATTTTCTGGACCCGCTTATCCTTGGGGGGTCGCGGGGGCAGCAGCTCAAGTTGGAGCCTCCAAGCATCTCGATCCTCTGCAACAAAGGATAGATGCTCTGCTGGGATGCCAAGGCGAGACCAACTAAGATCTTCTACGTAATCTCGCCATCGAGTTCTGGGACGGCCTCTAGGCCTTCGACCAATCGGTGTTGAACAGAGCAGTTTTTTGGCTGTTCTTTCCTGGGACATTCGTGTCACATGTCCATACCAACGCAGTTGCGATCTTTCTAGTCGGAGAAGCAGCGATTCGATGTTTAGAGATTCACGAATATCTGCACTTTTAACCTTGTCCAACAAGGTCAAACCGCTAATTCTTCGCAAGAATCCCATTTCGGCTGCTTGAACTCGAGACCTCACTTTCTCATTCATGATCCAACACTCATGGCCATAAGTCAAAATAGGAACATAGACCGATCTGAAAATGGATAGCTTTGCCTTGGTGCAAAGCTCCCGTTTCAGTACCACAGATCGGTGGAGCTGGCGCATTACTGCACTTGCTTTTCCGATGCGGATATCCAATTCGCTATTTTGTCTGCCGTCACTTGTGAATGAGACGCCGAGGTACTTGAATTTCTCTGACTGTTTTAGTGGTACTCCATCAATTTGGAGAGAGCACTGCTTTGGTTGTCTGGACAGGCACATGGTTTCTGTTTTTGTTGAACTGATTTTCATTCCGGCATCAGAGCATGCATCCGAAAACCTGTCAAGAGCTTGCTGGAGACCATTTTGGGTAGAGTCGAGTAGCACGAGATCATCTGCAAATAACAGACGTTGTACAGTGCATTCACCGATCTTTACTCCGCCACAAGACTCACTGTTCTTAACTATTCTATCCATATAAATAAGGAACAGAATAGGTGAAAGAGAGCAGCCTTGCCGTAGTCCCACACTTACTCTGAAAGGTTTCGTCGTTGCGCTGTTAACACGAACACAGATCTCGGAATGCATGTACAGCGACTTAATGGCAGTTAGTAACTGGCCATCAATGCCATACTGCAACAGCACCGCCCAAAGCTTGTCTCTAGGAATGCGATCATATGCTTTTTCAAGATCAACAAAACATGCATTGACCTCTTTCGCATATTCCCACGACTTCTCAAAGATTTGCTGCAAGGCAAAGATATGATCCATTGTGCTTCGGCCAGGACGAAATCCACACTGAGCATCTGTTAGTTTAGGCTCGACTATTTTACGGCATTTCTTTTCAAGGCATTTGGCATAGACCTTACCCGGGACACTGATGAGAGATATGCCCCTATAATTGGTGCATTTTCTCTTGTCTCCTTTCTTGTGGATAGGTATTATCACACTAGTTTGCCATTGCTTTGGTGCTTGCCCAGTACTACACGCCACCTTACAAACACGAGTCAGCCAACGAACACCATGTATGTTCATTGCTTTTAACATTTCAGGTCTGATATCATCCTCACCAGGTGCTTTTCCAGTTTTCAATGATTTGATTACTGCATTCACATCTGCTTCGGTTATCTGAATATCTTCCCCAACCTGTTCTTCGTGAATTTGTATCGGTGTAGCATCAACGGGGTTTAAAAGATCACTAAAGTACTCTCTCCACCGATTCAAAATAGCATCTTGATCTTTCAGAGTCACACCATTTGAATCTTCGATAAAGCGAGCGGCTCGAGATCTTTTTCCACGCAAACGGCGAATGGTCTGCCAGAACACTTTGTTTGCCGTTTTGAAATCATCGTCTAACCTTTCTCCAAATTCCTTCCAGGCCCTTTCCTTAGACAGTTTAACTTTTGTGGCTGTCGTCTTACGTGCTTCAGAGTACTGCGAACGAAGTTCAAGAGATGACTTATTTGCAAGCCAGGCCTTATAGGCCACTTTTTTCGCACGAATAGCTTCTTTAACTTCTTGGTTCCACCAAGGAGTTCTTTTCTCGCTACTCTTCGTCCCCCCAACACGCTTACGTCCACAACAGTCAGTAGCGGACGTAATGACTGCTGTTCGAAACAAACACCACTCAGTTTCAATGTCTTCAGTAGAGGTCGGAAGTTCTTTGAACTTAGATGCAATGTTGTCTGCAAATGCAGTTCGTACCTCTTTGTCAGCCAATGATTCCCATTTGATTCGATAAGTTTCTCGTGGTCGAAAAGTCTTTCGTTTTTTCAAGGGTTTCAAAGCTTTCAAAGTGCAGACAACTAGGTGGTGATCAGTTGACAACTCAGCCCCTCTTTTAACACGGACATCAGACACGGTAGAAAACAAGTCCGCCGAAACGATACAAAAATCAATCAGGGAGCGTTGTCCCAGAGAGTCTCTGTACCAGGTGTACTTATGAATTCTTTTGTGCTGAAAAAATGTGTTCATTATGCACAGCCCATTTGTGGCACAGAACTGCAATAAACACCTTCCGTTCTTGTTAATGTCAGGGTCACCATGTTGCCCAATAACACCTTTCCAGGTTGCATTGTCGATGCCCACATGTGCATTGAAATCGCCCAAAAGGACAAGGGATTCTGATGAAGTTGCTTTTCCCAATGCAACCTCAACTTCCTCCAGAAAGGCTTCGTACTGTGATTCTATGTTAGGTGCGTACACCTGCAATATACACAGAGATCGCTCCTGCAGCCTTAGCTTTAGAAGACAAACCCTTCCTCCCAGTGGTACCCAGTCAACGACACATTCAGCTATGTTGGGGCTCACAAGTAAGCCAACACCAGCTTGAGCAGACATTGCTGTATCAACACCTGAGTAGAAAATTTTCCACCCACCGTTCAACTCGACAGTTCCAGAACCCCGGCGCTTTGTTGATGAAATTCCCACAACATCAAGGCGATACTGTTGGGCTTCGCAAACAAGCTCCTGCTCTTTTCCTGTCAGTGACGAAACGTTCCAGTTCCCGATAGCTAGATCCCGGCAGTTTGGTCCAACTCGAGTACGTTTTCTGTGCGCTGCCCCCATTTGCCTCCCCAAACGCTTAGCGACTGCGTTGGTGGGTTTCCGGTGACGGTCAGCTTGTGGGGGAGACTGTAGCTTATTTTTCGAACGAGTCCCTCTGCCTAAAACTCGAACGCGGACCTTTTTATCCTGCGCGCCGTCCGATGCAGCATGAATATTGTTATTACAACTTTCCATTTAGCTACAGCATTGGATTGCTACTTGGTCTGTTTCTCTCCTTCGACCTTACCGCCATGGGTGACCCTGACAGAAGTGATTAAACACTACCGACGGCGTTGCTCTAAGGATCATTGAAAACTCAAACCTCCCCACCACGTTAAGGTGGCAATCCATAGGAGAGGTAGCTGTAACTAAACGAACAAAAATCGAAGCTTATGTACAGTTTGCTAATCAGAATTTGGCGAACGATCCGTTACTTGTGCTGCAGCCGCAAGGTGCCACATAGTGTAAAAACTGAACTACATAACTCAGATGGTTCAATCAGTCCATTTGATGTAGGCCTATGAAGACCGCTTTTAAGGATCAAACACTAAGGCGAATGAAAGCGGAGCCTCTCATTGTCTAAATCCTGCTCTGACCACCCCATTTCTCATGAATTTTTTGCTGGATATGGCCTAGTCGTAGGAAAAGCATCGCAACCTTCAGATTCAAATAATCTTATCGTGCGACTCGTAGCGAGAAGGGGACGGGTGCTGGACATGAACAGGGGTGAGGTCAGTAAAGAACATCAGGAGGGAGCAACGAACCGCAGGCCAAAGATTACAGTGTCTTACAAAAATGGTTCAGCATGCTTTCCATTAAACTTTGTTAAAAAGTGTGGAGACATTGCCCCATTACCTTCTACTGACTACGTCCCTTTCCATTAACAACAAGATATCATTTCTCTTGGAAAAGTTATGAAAGCAAAACCGAGTTACAAAACGAAGGATTGGCATCAAGCGGTTAACTTTGTGGTTGATCGATAAGAACGTGAATAAAGTCAGCGCTGGAAGGCTGGCGCGTAACTCTGCATCGCTCAACTTTACTTTCGGTTTTGGTTAAGATTGGATATAAAAAAAGCAATGGCGCTTTGCGATCATGCTGCGACGTAGATCTTACAGTTTCAATTAAAATTGGAATTCACAGCTTCCCTGCTTGACGCTCAACATTAAAGGGACGGTGTGGAGAACAAGCCGGCAAGTTTACGAGTTGTGGCGTTGGGAAAGGCACTTAGCGAGATTACCCCATCTTGGTGTGGTAAACAGATAGCCGGCAATTCTTAAGCGAGCTCGTTCTAGCGCTTTCATCGCTTTCTAGTGATGAGAGGATAAATTGCCACTAGAAAAACTACTCTTGTTTGTGCAGGGAGTAAACGTAAAGATTTAGGTTTTATGTGAAGTAGGCCAACTGTAGTTCTGAACTTTTGTATAAATGTTTTTGCTTTGAAAACAGTTCTATATAGAATTGACGATAATATTAATGTGAGGGAGCGGAACAGCCACTTTTTTTATGAGGAAAATGTCACGTTTCGAGTAAACTTTAAAGACGGAAAAGCGTGAAATACGTCACTTGCTTACCTGTGCACAAATAAAAAGGTGCCAGCCAGGTTGGCTCTCATCGTGAACTCTCACATCGAGAAAACACACGTGTGAAACACGCGAAAAAATTAAATGAAAGTGCAGTTACAAGCATGTATACTCAAGGCAAGAAAATAGATCATACAATGGAAAAGAAAGCGAGTAATAGATAAATTTTGAGGTTCTGTATAAATAAGTTAATGGAACAGTGAATAGTCGAAAAAAGTGATTATGAAATCAAAAATTTAATTATGATACAAAAAGCCCGTGAGGCTTCTGACCCACTTAAATTGGACATGTGGACAGGGTACATGTCGCATAGGCATAGGCCTAGCTGAATGTGAGTCAATGAGGTGACGTAGCATATAGAGCTTTTTTGAGATCAACGCTATAGAAAAACGAAAGAAACTTCGTGTTTAAAATTTTATTTAGTTTTCCAGCAATAGCTCGCACGCTGAGAGATGCGTCCGCTAGGAATATCGAATAATTCCACTGTTATAAAATTTTGAGTAAAAAGATTGAGAATAAGAACAAGATGGCGGCATACAATATTTAGATTCCATCTTTTTTTATTGATTGCGTCATCCAAAAGCGTCTGGCAAGCGGATTTATTAAAACAAATACAATATAGGTATTATGTGTTAAGCAAAATTCCATTTGTTGTTGCTATTGATTTATTGACTTATCTCGATCGCAAAAATATGAAGCTTCAGACAAAACGTCCAACTATAATCGCCAGCAACCGCGCAAGGTTTTGGGTCATCGAGGTCGCGATGCAAGATAATAGTTTGTTCTTAAGATAGGCTAAAACTTTCCTAGACGATATCAATGCATAAAGAGTCTGGGCGTAAGCTCCAATAAATATGGGACGGAAATAACTTAAGAAGAAAAAATAAAGCCGCAAGAATTTTTAAAACTGGACGTTTCGAGTGCGCTGTCATCATCAGCAGTGTAAGCAAGTCAGTACAGAAAGTCACGTAGTTTCAGTTTTGTAATTGATTTGCTTGCACCGCTGATGATAAGCTGAATCCATGTTGTCGCAACGTTCAGTCTTAGAAGTAATGTGGGTTTATTTTTTCTCCTTGCATTTTTACGTGTTTTCAATAAGCATAAATAAAGAAAGAGATGAAATGCAACTGTCAAACCATGAAAATTACAATTTCTCAACAAGACAGTATAACATTCTACATTAATTTACACTCGCATTAAGACGGTAATATGAAAAAAAAGAAAACAATAAGTTCAGTTATTACAATTGGTTGTAATGAACAGGTATGGGACGAAAATAGCTCAAGGAGAAAATATAAAAACACTGTAGTTCTTAAAACTGGACGTTTCGACAACATAAATTTAAGCTGCCATCACCAGCAATGTAAGCAAGGCAGTACTGAAGTGAAACGAGTTATGAGAATTATTGTTGCTTCAATATCGGTCATAACTTTACCACGCTATGGTTTACAAAACTTGAATTTAAAAGTGGCATATACAGTACCGGTATTAGAAGTTTTCATGTGATGTCCGACATATATTGTACGACAGGTTGACGGTTCTAAAACTAATGAGGTTTTAACAAGAAGCACAAAAAGTGCTTAGAAGTTTTTGTAAATTAATAAGTTCAGTAAGCTTATTTTGTTTAATTCTATTTCAGCTTGATTTTTCGTTTCTAATTATTGGAACGTTTAATTAGGTCGTATTGAAGATTGTTTAATGGGGGTGAGTTATGAAGAATTATTAAAGTTTTTAAACGGACTAGAGAACCGCATTTTTTATTTTTTTATCGAACAATTCAATTTAGCTTTTGCAGCTGGATTAGCACACACAGACATACGCAAACGTCTGAGAATATGGTCAATTTAAATTGAAATAAAAAATGAGCAGTAATTAAGGGAGACTGCAAAGTGAGCTTGCGCTCTTCGAGTCAGCAACCACCCGATAGAGCCTACATGTCAAGCACGATCTGCTCCAGCCGTGAATCGAACCCGCCACGTAGACTCTGTGACCTGCTTAGGGTAACGCTAGATCATGCCGAGGACAAATTAACTTTTTCCGCGATCTGAAAATAAAATTGGTGATAAAAATTTTCAAATTTAGAGTCTTGTTTAGAGTCTTGCCAACAACCCCCTTCCCCCATTCGGCCTTGAAAGTGGGCAATTTCGAGAGGCGGCCCACAAACTAGTCGACGTCATCATTGATTACCACAAGTCTTTGCAAAATGGGGAAAGAAAAGTGTTGCCCGACGTACAGCCAGGTAAGTAGGGCTTCCTGGCTTTTATTCACTGCATAGAGCTGTTCATTTTGCAGAAGGTTGGCGTTGTTGCTAGAGATACCAGGTCTGACGTTCCATTCCCAGGCTGGCCAAAACAAACACTGTGTCGCTGACGGCTCGCCACCGTAGCGGTTTTTCTTCGTAGTTACGTTGCCCAAACGCTAAGCTGCGAAGATTCATCATTATGTTCTCCGGCCTAATATTTTAAATCAGAGTTGGTCTCGCGCCGGGCCTTCTGGGTCGGGCTCGGGTTCAGGCCGTGATTTTCAAATTATTTCGGGCTTTTTTCGGGCTGATATTCAGCATGTCAACGCAAAAAATTCTTTATTTTTTTTTAAAGTATTTTTGCTGTATTTTTTTATCTGAATCTGTATTTTGTAGCAAACACTCATTTGAAATATATATATGTTTTTTTTTGCAATAATGGCATAATGTCATAGAGTAGCATGGAATAACCAGCAGAAGGTCAATATTTGCACACTACGTTATTTCGGGCCGAAATCAGGCTTTTGATTCTTTCGTCGGGTTCGGACAGTGGTGTCGGGTTCGGGCCGAGAAAATCCGCCCACGTCCAACTCTGTCTTAAATATTATAAAATTTTTCTTCAATAAAAGCTTGCTACACTGCAACACAACGGTCATTCGTTGGCAGGTTTTATGAGGAATCGAGTGAACGAAAAAGCACCACAGGAAGCAGAAAGCTGGCAAGAAGTTTTTAAAGATATTGAAAGGGTTGTGTTCGAAGGAGCTATGCACTGGCAGGCACCAGGAAATTTCGGGTACTTTCCCACTGCGTTCAGCTACCCTGGACTACTGGGGGACATGTTGTCTGGAGCCATCTCAACAATTGGATTCACTTGGGTAAAAATCAGTGGTGTAAAAAGTAGTCCAGAAATCTAATGAAGTAAAAGTATTGTTACTGATGGCGGAAGCTACTTGAAGTTGAGTAGAAAGTAGGGAATGTAAAAAGTAACCGAATAGAAGTAAAAAGTACCAGCAATTTGAAGCTACTGAAGTAAAAAGTAGCGTTTGCGAAGCCAAGGCCATAAAGCTGAGCTTTGGCAAAAGATAATTTGCTTACTTCCAAACTTGACATATATTTTGCCGATGCTCAAGTATATTTAGGATAATTAGGACATGTATTTGACGAAAATATGAAAGTGAAGTGTGTCATAATCTGCAAAATGCAACCTCATTGTCCACGCCATACACAACCAACAAAAGACCACTTAATATCACGAAATTGTAAAACTTAAATAATAAAATAAAACAATACCATACCTAATACCAATGTTGCCAATTTTAATATCAAGCATGATTATTTATCATTTGCGTGATACATTACTTAATATTAACTACTTATCATTTTTAAAGCCACTTAAGTAGCGTTACTTTTTGATGGAACTACGCAAGTAGAAGTAGTGCAAATTTAAATCACTTAAATAAGTACTAGTTACCAAGCAATAATACTTAAGTAGTCTACTTAAGTAAAACTACTTCGTTACTTTACACCACTGGTAAAAATATGGTAGATGGTCTCACTCAGCTAAACTTTTGTTTTCATAAGCAGATTTTGAAAAACTTAAAATATGAACCAGTTTTACGATTGCTTTTTTGTGAAAGGCAACTGCTTTGGTAAAAAATTCTCAAAACTAGAACATCTTATGAAATTTTTGCAAAGAATTCATTTCACATTCACTGAGTTTTTTTCAGTTTTCAGGACCATCTTGCACGGAACTTGAAACTGTGATGATGGATTGGCTTGCCACAGCTCTGGACCTGCCCCAATGTTTCATCCATGGAGGGAAAGGACCAGGGGGCGGAGTGATACAAGGTGAGGTTGATATCAGGCAGGAGCAGGTTCAACGATTATCAGAGGTTCTCAACTGGGTGACATTGGCCTCTTAGGTGGCTACGCGGCATTAACCAGGGGGTTAAAAACTCAAGATTTATTAATGGTAATTCACCAATTAAAGCAAGCAGACGGCTGTAGCTAATAGAATAACGCCAAAAAACTTAATTGCTTAGCAGCAGGGGGGAGGGCACTGGTGTTGAGAGTCTTTAGTGGAGCCCATAAACCACTCAAGTTAACCACTGTGATAATGTTGTCTTGTATTTAGTCGCGTATTTATCCTCCTATCACGAGTAAGCGATCATACACCTATCTACCACATCAAAAATGGGGAATCCCGCTGGGTGTCCTTCCAACGGTACACCAAGTAAACTTGCCGGCTTGTTCCTTTAATGCTGAGCGTCAAGCAGGGAAACTGTGAATACCAATGTTAAAGTCATTGATTTGACCCGACCCGGAATGAAACCCGAGTTTACAGCTCCAGAGGCGGGCGCTTTTACCACCCGGCCATTTAAGCTGTTTAATTGTCCACTCCGCGGTTTTTGTGATTTAGCAACCGGCATTGTTGAACTTGGCGACTTTTTTAAAAATCCAGCAACGCTCAAAACATCTTGGCCTATAGTTCTTTCAAACTTATAAAGTAATTATTATCTTATCCCAAATTGCATTTGCGCACGCAATGCAATGGATTCAACTAGTGGCGTAAACAGAGGGTGGCACCGGCCTCTGCCATTTTTCTTTTTGACTTACGAAAACCTGTTTTAGGGATGGGTCACTGAGGACTAGTGATGGGCACGATAAACCTTTCATTACTAAAGCAATAACGATAATCGATAATTTTAAAAATGCTCTGGGCGATACCGATAATCGATAAATCTCAATTTCTTAAAGCGATACTGGTAATCGATAAATTATCGCCGATATATTTTTCCGATAAATGTTACGGTAAATTTTCAAGGTGTTCGACGAATTTTTTTTTTTTTCTTGTAAGTCAAATCACAAAAGTGTGTTTCTAAATTTTTCAAGAAAAGAGAGCAGCTCACGGACTCTGCTGGAGCATTAAACACAACAAAGAGAGATTTTTTAAATTGCAACAAGTCTTTATCGACACCGTAAATTTTGCCATAGCGCCAACACCCTAACGATGAACACTGTGTGCATAAAGAACCGTTTATCGCGATAATTTATCGGCGATAACAAAATATATTACAAATGCGATATCGGTACCGATAATCGATAAATCCAAACTATTTTGAGCGATAACGATAATCCGTAAAACATTATCGCCGATAAATTATCGCGATAAATGCCCATCTCTGCTGAGGACGAATGAAGACGAGCCTCCTCGTCCAAATTCGGCCAGGCTAAATTTTTTTCTACGTGCGCCCTTGAATTCAACTACTCGCCCCGCCGTCTCTGTTGCAAAAACTCGAGTCAAAGTAGACTCAACAAGACTAAACATTTAAAACATTTGGTCTATTTATAATAATTTGGGATGTGATAATAATTACTTTATAAGTAACTGAGGTAATGTTTAAATTATATTGAACAGAAAATTGACCAGTAGCTGAGGGAGACTGCGAAGTGAGCTTGCGCTCTTCGAGTCAGCAGCCACCCGGTATATAAGTCAAATGCGATCTGCTCCAGCCGTGAATCGAACCCGGCTCGTAAGATTTGTAAACTGCTCGCGGTACCGGTAGGCCATTGCAGATTGTTGAGTTTTTCCATGTTTTCATTTCAAAATTTCATGAAATTTTTCATGTCTGACAGGCACCGCAAGTGAAGCTACATTGATGACGTTATTGTCTGCAAGAACGAAAGTGATTGGACAAGAACTGGCGCGTGATCCAAACCAATCTATCCATGAAATAACTGGCCGCATGGTGGCGTACGCGTCACAAAGCAGTCACTCATCAGTAGAAAGAGCAGGTGAGGCATATGGAGTTGGCCGATGGGTTGTTGCATTAGGCTACGGATTTGGTTTTGCGGGTTCAATGCTCAGCTAGGTTGTTTTTCATGGTTCATGCTCTTCATTGCTATAAAAAGCTGAGTTGCAATTACATTATTAAGTAATATAGAATAGAGGTTAGCAGCACATGAAGTCAGGTGAATATTTGGTGCATCGGTCTGCGAATTCTAATGAAATGAAACTATAATTCAGCAATTTCTTGATAATTAATTATCTCCCTTTGTAACAAGAAACTCAAGTTCGAAGCCCTGGCTGGTCATTGTAAGCACTGTGAAAACGTTGGCTTGATGAAATGAAGCCACTGAGGCTAACCAGATGCTCACCAAGAAACAGAAATTTCAAATTTTGCTTCAATTCATGTTTAAACTTAACATCGGTGATCTGGATTCATCCCCTGTACCTCTCATCAGGAAAAGTAGCCATGATTGAAATGAAGTTGCTCGATTTCGACGAAAATGTTTCCCTACGCGGAGTCACGCTGAAGAACGCGGTTGTTGAAGACCGGAACAACGGGAAGATACCTGTTTATGTAAGTGGAAGTTTTACGTAAACAAAGTTTCAATCTTTGGGTAGAAAAAAATAAAGTCAGCATAGCGTAAACTGGACGTTTTGACAACATAGCGTTAGATGTCATCATCAGCAGTGTAAGCTAGGCAGTATTTACCGTACACTGCTGAAGACGACAGTTGGGTTTATGTTGTCGAATCGTCCAGTTTTAAGAATTACTGTTGCTCTGTTTTTCCTTTTTAAGCTATGTTTGCCCTACATTTATTGCATTCCACTGTTTCAATGTTTTTTAAGCGGTCGCTACGACTGAGAGATTTTTGGCTAGCACAAACTATCTTGTTGAGTGGCGTGTTTTTTATGATTGACGTTTTGACGATTATAGGATTACCATGTTTTCACTACACAAAATGAGGATAGGTCCTTTGAGGGTCATCACGTTCGCAGATGTCCATCTCACCGCCAAAAATCAAGTGAAGACCAAAAATTAGGTCATCACGTCGTCAAAAAAAAGGCCTTAGTTTATACTGAAACTTCCCAAAATTTTTCGTGAAAGAATCATTTCACATATTTTCACTGTTCATAACGCCAAAAAGATGGACATTTCGGTATTCTTTGGCGTCCTTAAAGGACAATTTTTTTTTTTTGGTTAAAAAGGAGGACATGTCCCCCCCAAAAAGGACGTATGGTAAGCCTATACAATTAGGCAACTTTGAAGATCAAATAAATCAAATCTTCATTATAAACTTACTCGCGGTATTACACCGAAGCGCGTAACGAGTGGTGGGATCTACCGCCGCACCGAGATTGTTGCTGAGCAACACTGCGCTGAAAGGGTTTTTGGGCCCGAAAGCGAAAGATAAAAATAACTATGATTAAATGACGTAGTCTAATTCTCTAAAAAAGATCATCCACACTCGGTGTGGACTCCTAGGCTCGCGTGGGCCCCGAAAAAATTCTCTGCTTACGCTTACCGTCTGCATCTGTGGTGACCATTCACGTTGCCTGAACATAAGGATATTAGAAGAAGTCAAACAGGGCCATCCACTCAACCAGAACTCTATTCATTCACCTAAAACTCTATTTCTCTAAAAATGATCGAACCGGGAATGGTAAAATATTCTAAAACTCTTTCTTTAGAAATGAATAGGCCATTCACCTATTTATTCACCTAGAACTCTGTGAAGTAAATAAACGGCAACCAAAGTCATAGCGCGACTACGTCATAAGCGCGCGAATTCGCTTCTATTCTTTTTATTAAACATACCCAACATTTGGCGCGGATGTCAAAAACACCGCATCAGCGCGGAAGGTCTTGGATTTGGTTCTTGGGCCGGCCAAATCGAACACAGTTTTGATAACTTCTCGCTGCGCTGTTTTTTCAGGCACTTATGCCTGCACCCCACCACTCGTTACCTGCTTCGGGTGATGCCACGAGTATAATGAAGGTTTTTTGTCGCAAATTGTTAATTTCCAGGTCTGTGCCACACTTGGAACGACGTCATGCTGCACATATGACGACCTCGATGAACTGGGAGATGTTTGTGAGTTAGATCAGATTCAAAATCATTTCAACTTTTATAAATGGCAACTATGTAGGTCGGGATGAAAATATCTGGCTTCATGTGGATGCTGCGTATGCTGGGAGCGCCCTCTTGTGTCCGGAGTTACGCCATTTCGCAAAAGGATTAGAGGTGAGATTGAGACAATGTCAGATTTTTTTCGACGCCCAAAAAAATTAGCTAGCAATAATATTGAGTACCTCATGTTGAATAAAATATTAATATATCTGGCACATATCTGACGTAAAATCTACAAATGAAAGATTCTGAACTCGCGTTATTGCCCCGAAGCGTGTAACGAGTGGCGGGGTCCATCTCCGCGGCTTAGCGCCTGAAAAACACAGCTCCTAAAAAACGTCACAGCGTTGGCGACTCTGTGTCTGATTCGACCGACCCGAGAATCGAACCCTTAGCTTTCGGCGTCGAGAGTGATGTCTTTAACCACTACGACAATTTGTAAGATTTTAACATCCGGCAATCTATTTCACATGATGAAATTTTTATCCACAGAAAGCGACGTCATTCAATTGCAATCCTCACAAGTGGATGCTGGTCAACTTCGATTGCAGCGCCTTGTGGTGAGAAATCAGTTGGTTGTTCGTGAAATTCTTGCACCGATCAGCGTTTTGTGCTGTCGTAGCGCGACTTTATCGCTTTAAATAACAGTTTTCCCTATAAGTTGGCACCTCGAAAGTGCGAGCTATTCGTTTATAATGGTGAATGTCAAGCAAGGAATGATAATTTTGAAGTTTTGTTGTGATCGACTGAGATACAAATCCAAGCATTGGAGTTTCAAAAGGTTCTCGGTATTTAATCTCACGTTTGGTGAAGCCATGCAAGTGCTGAAGGTTAGGGTTGGGGTTGGAATCCCGGTTCAATCAAGCCTGATTCGCAGGTTTGATTCCCAGTAATTTAGTGAAGTGCTGCAGAAGCTCGTGTGAGAGCAGCGTACTACAAAACTACTCCATTACTTTCTCGACGAAAATACACTTGCAATCTTTAGCAACTTGCTATGTTTTTTTTCACTCAGGGTCCGAAACTGTCAAGATATTTCCAATAGTTTGAAAATGAACCCAGTTTATCTTCAACACGAGCAACAAAACACAACCATAGACTACATGGTAAGATGATTCCGAAGGTGATTGACATCGGCACCGCTCACAAACATGCAAAACCGATGGCCGGTCACTTTCGTTACTCTTTAAACTACAATTCCAGATAACCAGCAAAAACTTTAGAAGGGGCTGGGCCGATTTCAGACAATGAGAGGCCCGTTTTCATTCGTCTTTAGTGGTCGATCTTCAAAAACAGGTCTTCGTATGTCAAAAGAGTGAGGGTTGCGCCCCATTCCTCCCGCCACGTCACAACAGATAATATTATACATTTATTTGATGGTTGCACAAATTGATAGATTTCCAGAGTGAACAGGGCTAAACGTGGGCTTTCGATGGTAGGCTACGAGGCACTCCCTCCCCTGAATTTTGCTTAACATCTGCGATTGTAATAGTTACGAACTGCGGCTTGCAGTTGTTGACGAAAACTATCTAGTGGGGATTTTCGGAATTATTTACGTTACAGCGAGAAACATCTGTAGCTTAGCTCATCAGTGTAATAACTGTAATAGAAACATGGGTCAAGTTGTACCTTTATCCCTGGTAAAGCTTTCAGTCTAAGCCCAGAGGCAAGACCAGATTAGCGGGACAAATGGGGCTATGGCAGTAGGGTTCAGGGCCCCACAGTAAATGGCGTCTTGTAAAAATATATACAAAAACACGGTATGGTGCTGACGTCAAAGTCAGGTCCGCAAAAATCATGGGGCTTCCCGAAGCATTAGCCCCGAAGACCCTTTAAGTCTCACTGCGGCCCTGCCCATGGACACGAGCATTCACCCTACCCGTAGACACGAGCATTCACTTTGCCCATGGACATGAGCATTCACCCTGCCCATGAACACAAGCATTTACCCTGCCCATGGACACGAGCATTCACTCTGCTCACGGACACGAGCATTCACTCTGCCCATGGACCCGAGCATTCACGCGCTTCTATGCTTCCAGCACTGGCAACTTCCACTCGGGCGCAGATTTCGTTCGATCAAACTCTGGTTTACGTTACGCATGATTGGAGTTGAAGGTCTACGTCATCACATTCGATTAGGCGTGGAGAAGGCGAAACACTTCGAGAATCTGATTCGATCTCATCAAAACTTCCAAGTAGTCTTCCCCGTCACGCTGGGACTCGTCTGTTTCCGCATGGTGGTGCCAGACAAATCGAACCAGGTAAATTGCAAGGAAGTTATAAAAAAAAAAATTATGGAGTTTGCACATGAAGCTGGCCCAGTGCTTGGTGCGTAGGGCTCCGGAACTGGTTTCACGGGTTCGACACCCAGCTAGGTCATCTTCCATGATGCATGTAATTCACTAATATAAAAACCCAAGCTGCAATTGTGTGGCAAATAAAAAAAAAGTAATGGAATTGGCCGAATGGTTTGGGCATTAGACTCCTGATGCGGTTTTGCAGGTTCGATGCTCAACTAGGTCATTTTCCACGAGGCATGTAATTCACCAATATGAAAACCAGAAATGCGATTGCTTCAGGCTTAAAAAATAACTGATTAAAAAAGGTTTTGTGTCGTTTTTGGAAAAGTGCATTTTTACCGGTACTTTATAAAAAGTTGTACTTTCGGTTTTGTACTGCCTTGATTACACTGCTGATGATGACAGCTGAGTCTGTGTTGTCGAAACATCCAGTTAAAAATTACTGTGGCTTCATTTTTCTTAAGATATTTTCGAGCCGTATCGGTTGCTTGTTTGTGCCAGATTACGAAGATCATCGTTAATGAGTGTTCTTTCTATTTTATTTGCTTCAGGAGCTGAACGAACTTAATCGAAAACTTCATCGAAAAATCGAAGCAGACCGGAAATACCTCATCATTCCGTCAGTAGTTAATGACATGTTCTTTCTCCGAGTCTCCACAGGAATTCCCCTTTGCACTTTGGAAACTTTGAACCAAGCTTGGATGTTTTTAAAAGATACAGTGAACAAAATGCTTGATGAATTGTAAATATTTGCTCCTTGTTTTTCTTATATTTGTCTGCTTGTTTTTTTGTCTTTTGCTTAAATATGTGGTGTAGTAAGGGTATTTCACAGTAATCGCAATGTGGGTGTGTTTTTAACTGCTTAGACTTGAGCTTATTGGAGCCGTAAGATGGACACTGCGAGTTTGTGACACACGAGGGTGTGTTATGCAATAGTCGAGTTTTTAGGCACAAATTTTATGGAAGTGAGAATTCGGTAGCGTGGCGGAGTGGTTCGGAGCGTCGTTTTTACGACGGCGATGATCACAAGGCTAACGATTCAACTCCCACCCAAGCCTCGTTGTAGCGTGCTTGGATAAGATGCTTCACGACAATTATCTCTGCTTGGTGGAATCAAACAAGCAGCAATTGAAAAAAGAAGTAAAGTTTAAGCGGAAAACTGGAAACAAGGACAACGCCTAAGCAATCTGGACTCGTCCTATGCATAGCGCCTTGGTCGCTTTCTCGTGACAGGAGGATAAAAATGAAGAAATCAATTTAGCAGCCATTAAAGGAGACAGTGCCTAGAGCAAAAAAAAAGGTCATCACTTCCGTAGAAGTCCTAATTTTGACTCAAATTCGGATAAAATGCTAAAGAAAAGTCAAAATAATGGTTTAGTACTCGGCCGAGTATCAATCAATACTCTGGCCGAGTCCGAGTAATGCTTTATATTACTCGGCCGAGTACTCGGACTCGACTCGGCACATCCCTAAATCAAACCCGACACGTGAAAGCTGTAACCTGCGTGCGGTACCGCCCACCCAAACCTTGTTCTTCTACTGCCCGCACCCCTTCAACTCCTTGCTTTCAAACTTAATTAACCAATCATGCTGATTACAGTAGATGAGATATCATAGTTTCAAATCAAAATTTAAACCTTCATTATAGTCGCCGTATTACGCCGAAACTTGTAATGAGAGACGGGGTTCATCTCCGCGGCTAGTGTTTGAGCAACACAGCTCCCAAGAAACGTCGCAGCGGTGGCGAGCTGTTGGCGACGTTGTGTCCGATTTGACCAGCCAGGGAAGCGAACCCCAGATCTACCGCATCGTTAGCGCTGCCTTCAACCACTATTTGCCGACCGGCTGACCTTTTATTATCTCATAATTGCACAGCATGAAGAAACTTTTTTTTGCTCTATCCAGTAGTTGTTTTTACGTCGTCCAGCAGTTGTTTGAGTGAGAAAAACGTCGCTATATTTTGTCAAAAAACTTAATTTCGTCGTTAATCATTCATGGGCTGATCTAAATTAATAAGTTTCTCGCTCATTCACGCGAGCTCTACACTTGAACACTTGAAATCGCTGGTGTCATACCAGGCCTAGTTGTAGCACAAGTTCAGCAAGCAGCAGCGCTGCAGCTGTATGTTTTGACAAGCGCATTTCAAACAAACGTGAAAACCAGAACAGTTTAGTTTTGCTAGTGATATTCAATAATTTTACTGAATCATTACTTTGCTGCTAAGAAGCTGGGGTCAGTTGCAGTTTTGTTGAGTTGAAAGTTTTTGCATCGAAAATCGATAAAATATATTCGCAGAATTTTTTTATTTTTTATCATCAAAAATTCATGCCAAGCTGCATGTTGCGTTCAGCGAGGTCATAGACTCGATTCCCAAACCGGGAAAGTCGGATGCAGAGTTTCCAACAGCTCGCCATCGTCGCGATGTTTCTTCGAAGCTGTGTCATCCTCCTCCTCGTCGTGCTGTTCCTTCACTTCTGATTTCGCAAAGTGATTTTTACCTTTCTTTTGGCTGACAATAAAAGTATACCTACCAACTACCTGCCCAGGCGCTAAGCCGCGGAGATGGACCCCGCCACTCGTTACACGCTTCGGCGTAATAACGCCAGTATGATGAAGTTTGATTTATTGTAGATTTTTCTGCCACAAGTAATCAACAGTGTTGACGTTTTGAAGCTTCTATGACGACAAGGTTTGATTGCGGATCATATAATTGCTTCAGGTAATGCGCGTTGGAATGAAAACTATGCAGAGAAAATTTTTTAAAAAGAAATTATTGTGTCGTGCGCATGAAAGCGAGTCGCGCGAACTCAGCTCTGTTTTTTTCGAGTTCCACTTTTTTACGAGTTTGGCGTACGAGCCTACGACAAGAACAATTAGTTTCTACTACTAGTCTAGCGGCAAAGCGAAATAACTTGCGCTTGTAGCTGAGACAAGTAACTTTGAGATATAACATGATGGTTCGACTAGTCCAGTACTTCAAACGATTGCTGGTATTAAAAAGTGCTGGGATTAAAATGATTCGCTGAATATAAGTCAGGTAAGCATGTACAAGGAAGGGATTTAAAAAGTTCTATTTTAACAGTTGGCCTAATGAAAAAAATATTTGAAATTTAAGTTGGAATTGCAACAATGTCAGTTTCAAAATTTTCGAACAGTTGCTTTCTAACAGAAGAAGTTCAACGTTTACCTTGAGAAGTTCGCATCAGCGCTCAGAAGCAATAGAAAAATAAATAGTTAGCCACATTGCTTGGCCTAATTTTCTAAAAAGATTGGGCAAGGAATATTAGGCTACCGATAACCATAAGTTTTAACAGCGGAAAAATTAGTTTCTGCTGAATATTTATTTATTTATACGAATATGTTTGTGTAAATCTCAGTTAATTTGTTGATTTAGATATGAATGGAGGTAGTTGTTAACAGGGGCGCCGAGAGAAATTTCGGGCCCCGCGGCAAAAATTTCGTTTGGGCCCTTTGGTCAGTGGTGTCCCAAAATCACGTGATGAGCAAAACAAAAGGTAATAGCGTCCGCAGATGTTCGCATTTCGGCCCAAAATCAAGTGATGAGCAAAAGAAGGGTCATAGCCTCCGCAGATGTTCAAATTTCGGCTCAACATCTAGTGATAAGCAAAATAAGGTCATAGCGTCCGCGGATGTTCGAATTTCGGCCCGAAATAAAAAACAAACATCATCCCGTCCGCAGGCCGTAGTTTGAGCTGATGAATTTTGCATTCTAAACCTGACAATTCTAAACCCCGGGCCCCCTGTGTTCCCATCCCCCCGGACTGTGACCTCTTCTGACCCCCCTCTCGGCGGGCCTGGTTGTTGATACAAATACAAATTGCGAAATTTTTTTTCGTATTCATTTTTTATTTTTATATTTCATTAAGGGCCTCCAAATTCACTTTGCCTAGGGCCTCCAATCACCTAAAGCCGGTCCTGGTTTGATACTCGGTCGAGTCATACGGTACAAAAAAAATTTGAAAATATAGTGGACTCGTAGTAGCTGCAAGCTTAGCGCTCAGTAGTAAGTGAGGAGAATGAATCAAAAACAGAGATGGAAAATTGATTACCGGAAGTCCTGGTGCTGTAAAGAGGCAAAAACAAGTTAATATTCATTTTCTGCACGCTCTGTAATACCTAAAGCGACGAGGCTCAGCGGGCAAACTGTAATCGCATGAGGCTTGCAGTAAGTTTATAACGTTGTGTTCCGTCGTAACGTTGTCGATTATAACGTTGTATTGCAAAGAACTTCGTGTTTTGTGGCGTTTTGCGTTAAAAATAGGTTGACATAGTGGTGAAACACACCGCAATCACCTCAAAGTTTCGAAACCTGGGATTCATTACCGGGCCAGTCAAATTGGACCCAGTCACCCTGTCCACATGTTCAATTTTAGTGCGCTTTAGGTCCACGGTTCTTGATTTCAGTTTCTGCATCATAGTCAATTTTTTGATGCTGTAGTTAAAAAAGTGATGACTTCAAGAAATTGATTATGATGCAGAAACTAGAGCCAAGAACCGTGGGCCTTGGCCTAAAGCCCGCTGAAATTGGACGTGTACATGCGTGCAAATCCAGGGGGGATGTATCCTCCTCAGTAATCAGGCAGCATCCTCCCCCCAATATTTTTCATGGAAGTGAAAAAGTTCCCATACAATGTATAGTAAACCTACCCGCAAACCAAGATGCACAAATGCTAATAGTGCAACGCAAATCAGTTCTGTCGGCAGCATTTTTTGTTAATACGGCGGTTATTACCAATTTACATCATAAGTACCGGAATTGTGGGGGGGCCTGGGGTCCCTAATATACCGTATTTTTTTTAAATAATACCTCTGCATGAATGTATTTAAGACTTAATAGGCCTACCATAGGAAGCTAATCCAGAAAGTTTTGGTGGGGGTATGTAATTTTGAATTGGGCTGAATGTTAAGTAAATACAAAGATGTTTAGACCCGGAAACGGGCGTAAATAAGCCTCTTGAAACTGTTTCATGTCAGGGACATATACTAAATTTTTTTCAGGGAGGGGGCACCAAATTTCGTTACTTTTTCAAGCGTAGGTTTTTCCGGCAGAGTTAATGTTATGCAACTTAAGTAACAAACTTTAACAACTTTAAACTTAACTTTAACTTTAACAGCTCAGATGGCCGAGTGGTATATAGCGTCTGTCTCTTGAGCTGTAGACTCGGGTTTGATTCCGAGTCGGGTCAAACCAATGACTTTATAATTGGTATTCACAGCTTCCCTGCTGGACGCTCAGCATTAAAGGGACAGTGTGGAGAACAAGCCGGCAAGTTTACTTGTTGTGCCGTTGGGAAAGGCACTTAGCGGGATTACACAATCTTGGTGTGGCAGACAGATGGCTGGCAACTCCCAAGCGAGCTCGTATAGCGCTTTGGTCGCTTTCTCGTGATAGGAGGATAAATATGCAACTATGCAAAAACGATTCCAGGAGGGTTCGGGGGCATATGCTATTACGAAAAAGTTTTGAAAATTTGCATACTGTAATGGCCATTTTAGTGCTTTTTGAACAACTTTCACGCAAAGTTTGTTCATATTTTTGGCCCTTAACTTTGAGTGCTTCACCAAATGCATTGTGATGCAATTTGTTCGCACAGTTTCGATTATGCGTGCTTAAGAAGACTAAGACATATTGTTATGAAAAGGTTCGAAATTGTGGAAAGACTTTATTCATCCAAAGCATTGTTGAAAATGGCTAGTGGGGGGGGGGGGGGGGGAAGGAGATGCATCCCCCACCCTGGATCCACCTCTGCCTCCCATCGAAATTGAAACCCAGGAAAGAGCTTAAATCCAGAAATATTTTCTTTCAAATTTTGTTGGAGGGCTGGGGGTAGCAGAAACTAGAAGCAAGAACCATGGGTCTCAAGTCCACATACATATATTGGATATGTCACATGATTGTGGACAAGCTAAATATGGGTGGTAGGCGAAGGAAATTTGGTCATTGGTTTTGCCCCCCCCCCACCACCTTAGATATGTTTCCGCCATCGCTGATTCACATCCTCCTCAATATCGAAAAAATGATAAACTTTGCTAAATCACCCCCCCAGAATCGAAAAATGGTCAATTTTGCTAAATCATCTCCCCCAATGTTCAACATAGATTTGCACCCCTGGACATGAATACAGAGTAAGTGTCACCAACGGCTCCTTTGCGATGCTTTCTTCGGAGCTGTGTAGTCCAGGCGCTAAGCCAAGAAGATGGATCCCGCTACTCGTTGCACGCTTCGGTGTATTATCGCGAGTATACTGAAGACTTGACTTATTTTTGAAAATTTGCTCGCACAAGTTGCAAGCAGCGCAGCCAATGCAAGAAACAAATTCTGATTCTGAAATCACAATGCTTGGAGTGGCTGGTTTGTTGCAGTGAGTCTTTGTTTATTTCAAGGCGATCAACTGTGCTTCAAAAACTTTACAATTTTTTGTGTTAATTTGTTATTTACTGTGAAAATTTTCTTATGGATGAACAGGAAAACGAAAAGGTTTGTTTGTTTGCTTACATTCAGCAAAACTTTCAAGTTAATAGTATCGGTGAACTTCAAAACGTTCTTGGCTTGGAATAAATTGATGTTTTTAAATCCAAAAAAATGTACGGCTGCATGCGCTTAGGCCGAAATAACGATTGCTTCGTTTAGAATTTTGCAAACAACCCCTTCCCCCCACTCGGTCTTGAAAATGAGCAATTTCGTGAGGCGGCCCACAAGCTAGTTGACGTCGTCATTGATTATTACAAGTCTTTGGAAAATGGGGAAAGAAAAGTTTTGCCAAACGTTAAGCCAGGTGAATACTAAATGGGCGCTGACAGTGGCGTTGCCAGGTAGGCATCCGGGAAACTCCTCCCCCTTCTTGTATAAAGATCCTTTTTTAGAGGAGCGCTGAACGTTTTTAGAAACAATCATTGCCTTAATTCCGTCCTTGGCCCCTCCCCTCTGCTTACATTTTCGCTGGCGACGCCCTCTGTGCGTTGGGTTCAAATAGGGACTCCTAATGTATTCACAATTTTTTGTCTTGACCATATTAATGCGAGGTTGAGAAGTAACTTGTCCAAAAACATTTTTATACTTTGATCGAGGGAGACATGAGTTTTCTTCCGGGTCGAGTCGCACAAAAGGCTTTAAAAATACCGGTACTTTTCACAGCTTACCCGCCAGGCGCTCGGCACAAGTGGGAAATGCGGAGGGTTAAGTGTCCGTGTGTTGTTTGTCTTGCATGTCCACTAACAACGTTCGATCATTGATGATCGATATTTGTAATGGACCGTCATTTGAGAATGGTCTACAGAATGTGTGCTTGAAGCACCGGCTGTCTCGTACTTTTTCATCCAATGAGACGAGTTATCAGAGGCTTGCGGCCTAAGGAAATATGCCTAGGCAATCGAGCTAGCAAAAAATCAAACCCGGCACATTTGGCCATGATTGCTTGTTGCAAGATATATTCATCAAATCTCATTGTACTCGCGGTATTACGCCGATCGTGTAACGAGTAGCGGGGACTCATCTCCGAGGTTTAGCGCCAGAACAACACAGCTCTGAAGGAACGTCGCTACGGTGGAGACACTGCGCCTAATTGACCGGCCTGGGAATCGAACCCAAGACATCACGCTCCGATAGCGGTGTATTTGACCATTCACTTAATTGTAAAATAATTATGCGCAGCTTCGTGATCAAAGTGGTAACTGACTTGCGAATTTTACAGATGTTTGTTCCAGGGTTGCCAAATATTTCATTATTTTAAAGGTTTTATGCGGGAACGCGTTGACGGGGAAGCCCCACTTAAAGGAGAAAACTGGCAAGAAGTTTTTAAGGATATTGAAAGGGTTGTGTTTGAAGGAGCCATGCATTGGCAGGGACCAGGAAACTTGGGGTTTTACCCAACAGGTTTCAGCTATCCCGCGTTACTTGGGGATATGTTATCTGACGCCGTTTCAACTATTGGGTTCACATGGGTAAGATTCTTGTAGTCGCATATTTATCCTCCTATCACAAGGAAGTGATCAAAGCACAAGAACGAGCTCGCTTAGGAGTTGCCAGCCTTCCCGTCTACCACTTTAAGATGGGAAAATCCCGCTTAAGTGTCTTTCCCAGGGGCACAACAAGTAAACTTGAATCAAACTCGAGTCTACAGATGTTTATAATTCGCGATAAAATTTTGAAATAAATTTGTTTATTGCTTTTTCTATTTTCAAAACTACTGGTGTTAATTTTTTACGCTGAAATCTACTGTTCAATTATCTTTTTTTGTTATATTTCAAAAATATTTGTATTTATCATGACCATTTAGAAATTTTAGAAAATTTCTGAACATGGTTAAACTATAGCCATGATTGTAGAGTATTCTCCAAAAGACAATCCGGTGATAGGAGGCATCCTCTAAAAACAGTCATCGACCCCCAGCGTGAGCCCCTGGAGTCGTGTGGACCCCGAGTTATTTTTCCCGCTTTCCCCACCCTCAGCGCGAGTAGTGTCTATCACAAAATCACTAAATATAACCTTCAGAAATACTTCCTTTTTTTCAGTTTTCAGGACCATCTTGCACTGAGCTTGAAACCGTGATGATGGATTGGCTTGCCAAAGCTCTGGACCTGCCCCAATGTTTTATCCATGGAGGTAAAGGACCAGGGGGCGGAATGATACAAGGTGAGGTAGAATGAAGACTGGTTGATGGGCAAGTTGATAGTAGTTCAGATTGCCGCGTGGATAAAGTATCTACTTCTGGATCTGTAGACTCGGGTTTGATCTGAGTCGGGTCAAACCAATGACTGTTAAGATTGATATTCACAGTTTACCTGCTTGACACTCAGCATTAAAGGGAAGTGTGAAAAACAAGCCGGCAAGTTTACTCGTGCCGTTGAGAAACGCATTTAGCGGGATTCCCTCATCTTAGAGTAATAGAAAGGTGCTCGGCAACTCCTAAGCGAGCTCGTTCCAGTCTTTTGATCGCTTTTTCGTGATAGGAGGATAAATATGCGGCTAAACAGAAATATTCGCTATTATGTGTCCATTTGAATTTGAAATCCTATATTGCTATGTATTTTTATATATTTTCACGGTGCAGAAATAAAATTTACTACTACTACTATTCTTACACAACAACAAAATTTTTGTGATCTATACATTTGACCTCTTCGTAACTTTACTCTGGCTGCTCCCCTGGACCTAGTATCGATCCCGAACCTCTTCATTGCTACGTCATCAGGTCGAACACAACGTATTCCATAGGCTCAGCAAGCGAAGCTACGTTGATGACGTTATTATCTGCAAGAACGAAAGTGATTGGACAAGAACTGTCACGTGATCCAAGCCAATCTATTCATGAAATAACTGGCCGCATGGTGGCGTACGCGTCAAAATGCAGTCACTGGTCTGTGGAAAGAGCAGGTAAGCAGGCACATGGAGTTGGCCGAGTGGTTGGTGCATTAGACTACGAAGCTGGCTTCGCGGGTTCAATGCTCAACTAGGTCATCTCCATGATGCATGTACTTCACTACCACAAAAATCCTAAGCTGCAATTAAGTGGCTTGAAATAACAAAAATAATAAAAATAAAAAAAAGAGCTGGTAAGCAGCACAAGGAGTTGGCCGAGTGGCTGGTGCATCGGAATGCGAAACTAGTTTCGCGGGTTCGCTGCCCAGCTAAGTCATCTTTCTTGATGCACATATACTTCACTAATATAAAAACTCAGGCTTCAATCATGTGGATTGAAAAAATATAAAAAAAAAGAACAGGTGAGCACATTAACTTGTTTTTCTTCAAACCTTTTAGCATTGTTTGGAATTTGTTTCTCTCGAAATAAAGAAAAGGGCAGGTGAGGCTGATGGAGTTGGCTTATGAAGTTAGTGCATTTTGGACTACAGCGCTAATTTTGTGGGTTCGATGCTCAACTAGGTCGCCTTCCGTGATGCATGCATGCTTCCAATATAAAAATCCAAGCTGCAAATACATGGCTTGGAAAAAAATACAATAAAACAAAAAAATTAAAGCAACGCACATGGAGTTGGCCGAGTGATTTGTGGGTTGGGCTCCAGAGCTGGTTTTGCGGGTTCAATACCCAACTAGGTCATCTACAATGATGCATGGAATTCGCTGAATTGTAGCGTAAACCACAATTGCGCACTGGAGGTGAGATTGAAAATATTTTTACATCAAAGAAAATTAAATTTCATTATACTCGCGGTATTACGCGGAAGCGTGTTACGAGTGACGGGGCCCATCTTCGCGTCTTAGCGCGTGGAAAACACAGCTCCGAAGAACCGTCGCAGCGGTGGCAGGCCGTTGGCGACACTTTCTCTGTCCACATGCCCAATGTTTGTGAGCTTAGGCCTACGGTTTTTTGTTCAAGTTTCTGCGTCATAATCAATTTTTTGATGTCATTGATAATGATGCTGAAACTTAAACCAAAACCCTCGGGCCTACATGATGGTTGTGTCCGATTTGACCGACCCGGGAATCGAAGCCAAAGTTTGCTGCACCGATAACAATGTCTGTGTTCACGGCTCCATTTTTTGATCGATTCTCAGGCAAGGCAGCCATGATTGAAGTACGACATCTCGACTATGATGAAGATATTTCGCTTCGCGGAGAAACGCTACGAAACGCGATTGGCGAAGATCGGAAAAAGGGGAAAATCCCCGTTTATGTAAGACATATACACTTTGCGAGCACTTGTGGTCAAAATTGCGCAAAGGCTAAATACAAACCTGCCAGGGATTAATGAGACTTGGTTTGGGGATTGCTTTTTTCGTAGAACAAATCGGTATTGTTGGAATTCATCGCATTAACCCCAACTACTTTTAGTGGCTCTAATTAGTTTATTTTAGCGGCATATTTATCCTCCTATCACGAGAAAGAGATTAAATTGCTATAACGAGTTCGCTTAGGAGTTGCCGGCCATCTGTCTACCACACCAAGATGGAGGAATCCCGGTACGTGCCTTTCCCAAAAACATAACAAGTAAACTTGCCGGTTTGTTCTTCACACTAATTCTTTAATGCTAAGCGTCAAGCAGGAAAGCTGTGAATAACAATTTCAAAGTCATTGGTTTGACCCGACTCAGAATCAAACTCGAGTCAACAGCTCCCGAGGCAGACTAGGTTATTGATACGTTGGCAAGGACAGTTTAAGTCAATCGGAAGAATGGGTTTTGAACCTCCGACCTTCGAAAGCGTAAGAACAAGTTTCAATGTTTTTCTTCCAGGTCTGCGCCACACTTGGAACTACGTCATGCTGCTCATATGACAACCTCAATGAACTGGGAGATGTTTGTGAGTTAGATCAGATTCAAAATCATTTCAACTTTTACAAATGGCAACTATGTAGGTCGGGATGAAAATATCTGGCTTCATGTGGATGCTGCGTATGCTGGGAGCGCCCTCTTGTGTCCGGAGTTACGCCATTTTGCAAAAGGATTAGAGGTGAGATTGAGACAATGTCAGATTTTTTTCGACGCCCCAAAAAATTAGCTAGCAATAATATTGAGTATCTCATTTTGGATGTGAATTCATACTTTTGCTAAATAACTGTTGTAAAATCTTCAAATCAAATATTTATTTATCATCATTATACTTGCGGTATTACGCATGTTTTTCAACGGAATAGGCGGGATGTTAAAAATAACTGAGGTTATTTTAAAACTTAATTGAACTGAAAATTCATCAGTAATTGATGGAGAATGTGAAGTGAGCTTGGGTTCTTCGATTCAGCAGTCACCCGGTATATATGTCAAATGCGATCGGCTCCAGCCGTAAATCGAACCCATTTCGTAGGATCAGTAGCCTGCGCACGGACCGCTTGGCCATGTCGCTGGCAAATTAGTCAATTGTTTACCTTTAATTTTGGTTAGAAAAGCGACTAGCAGCTGAGGCCAGTGATTTCGTTATTTTCAAGGCTTCAAGTTTGACAGGGAAGAGTATGGCCCAATTTTAAGGTGTTTTTTAAACCTCCGAAAGATAAGTAGTATTTTCAGTTCATTAATCAAGGCAATAAATCGCGAGCGTCTTTTCAAATAGTGTGTGATGGTCTCTTACCCAAAAACAACGCATGCTGAGATAGGGCAGCAGTTTTGCTTGAATATTTTGGATAGATTTGCATTTGATTGACAGCACTTCTTCCTTTTTTGATCGATTGCGTTTGTTCTAGAAAGTTACATCCTTCAATTTCAACGCCCACAAATGGATGTTGGTGAATTTTGACTGCAGCGCCTTGTGGTGAGCGAATTGTAGTTTATCGGTGGATTGATTGCCGGTTGGCTCTATGGTTAAAGACATCGCCATCGGTGCGGCAAGTTTGTGTTTCGATTCCCTGCCCGGCAAAATTGAACTCAGTCAGGTTATGGGTCGCCAACGGATCGCCACCGCTGCGATGTTTCTTCGCAGCTGTGTTGCCAAGATGCTACGCCGCGGAGATGGACCGCGCCACTCGTTACACGCTTCGGTGTAATATTGAGAGTATAGTGAAGAATGATTTTTTGTTTCATGCAGGGTTCGAAATTGCCAAGATATTGAAAACACGTTGAAGATGAAAGAAGTTTTTCTTCAAAATGATAAACAAAGTTTAACTATTGACTACATGGTGAGTAAATGATTGTGCAGCCAGGTGATAAAACGAAATTATCTCCTCGCAATTGCTGTACGTAGACTATGGCTTCAAGTGAGAAAAGTTATGTGAAACGATCTGATAACACTTCCCTTTGGTGGATCCATGGAAAAAAATTAAGAAATTTCACTTTTCTCCCAATTTGGCGCAGTGGTTAGGGACATTTTCTATTTGCGCGGCAAGTCTTTGGTTCGATTCTCATCTGGTCAAATCAGACGCAGTGTCGCCAACGGCTCGCCACCGCTGTGATGTTTCTTTGGACGCAAGTTGTCCTGGCGCCAAGCCGAAGACATGCACCCCGCCACTCGTTACATGCTTCGCAGTAATACCGCGAGCATGATGAAGATTTAATTTTTTCCAGCACTGGCAACTTCCACTTGGGCGCAGATTTCGTTCGATCAAACTCTGGTTCACGTTACGCATGATTGGAGTTGAAGGTCTACGTCATCACATTCGATTAGGAGTGAAAAAGGCGAAACACTTCGAGAATCTGATTCGATCTCATCAAAACTTCCAAGTAGTCTTCCCCGTCACGCTGGGACTCGTCTGTTTCCGCATGGTGGTGCCAGACAAATCGAACCAGGTATAAGCGTTAAGTTGGCCGAGTGGTTGGTGCATTGGGCTCCGGAACTGGTTTCGCGGGTTCGATGCGTAACTGGGTCATTTTTCATGATGCGTGTACTTCACTAGTATGAAAACGCAAAGCTGCAATTGTGTGGCTAGGAAAAAAACTATTAAGAACGTACAGCGCTTATGACATAAAGGGTGTTTTCCACAAAAAAGGGTATTTTACGACAATGTAAGAAAGAAATACGATTGCAGAAGAATGAACTTCATAAGCAGAAAAAAAGTCTTGCTGGTCAATCGAGAAAAACAGCGATCGATGCTGAAGATTTTTTCTTGCGCTTGAGCATGTAGTGAAAGCTGTATGTTGGTCCAAAATATTTGTGAGAGGCGATACTCGCTGTTACCTCACTTGGGACGGGCAGGGTATGAAATGACAGTGTTTGGAAAAAGTAGAAATACTAATGTTGCGTAATATCATAACAACTAATAAATCAATAAATAATAATGAATTTCGGTTATGTCAACAACTCCTTTGCCTTATGTGTATCATAACACTTAAAAGTTTTAGGCATTGAACGCAATGAACCGTGAGCTTCACGAAAAAATTCGAAGTGAACGAAAATTCCTCATGACACCGATGGAAATGGATGGAATATATTTTCTTCGAGTCTCTACAGGAGTTCCTCTTTCTAGCGTTGGGACCTTGAATCAATTGTGGAGTTGTATCGAAGACAAACAAAAAGAAATCCTTGAACAGATCAAGAGCGTTTAATTTATGAAACGGGATAAGCAACATTTTCAAACCTCATGCAGCGCTTAACCCCAAATTTTAAATAAATTAAATACGAACGAAACAGAGTGACGTCATCACCCAGCCAAGGGCGCAGAAAGCGAAAAATTTAAAGGGCAGGGCCGGATTCAGACAATGATCGAGAGGCTTTGTTTTCATTTGCCCCTAATGATCGATCTCTAAATATGGTCTTACGTCAAAAACAAGGGGAAGCCCCGGTACGCTCCCCCCTTTAAATTAAAATTTACCGGTGCATTTTTAGGGCTAGGGCGCCATCAACTTCGAGTCAGCAGCAACTGGAAGAGTGGGGAGAATGCGTTCGGCTTCAGTCGAGAATCGAACCTGTCACGAGCCAATTCAAGCGTGCGCGTAACCTCTGGGTCTAAAGCGATTTGTGCCATGATAGTCACTAGTTGTGTTGTCATAATGGAACAAAACAAGTCAATCATTCAGGGGTTTGTTGATGATTCATACCAATATGTTTACAATAGAAGGAGGTGAGATGAATAGTCGCGAGATATCGAGCGAGTGACTGCGTGTTGTTTAGTAAAGGCATCGTAAGAGCGAATGGGTTTGTCGGCGAACAGGCCTACAGTTAGACGATTTTTTTTATGCATTCTTTGTATAAACAAGCTATTTGTCGCATTGGTGCTAAAAACATCGCTATCGGTGCGGCAAATCTGGATTCGATTCCCGGACAGGTTAAATCGGTCATAGTGTTGCTAACGGCTCGCCACCACTGTGACGTTTCTTCGGAGCTGTGTTGTCCAGTTGCTAAGCCTCGGAGATGGACTACGCCACTCGTTACACACTTCGGCTTGGTACCGCAAATATAATGATTTTTTTCTTTAAACACAGCTGCGTTTACTGTTATGTGGTCATAGTGAAGTCTAGTCCAGTCTGTGTCTGATGTTTTTGTCATAGCGATAAAAATTTAAATCTTCATTCCTGGAAACGAAGATGATTCAGGCTGAGCCAGTTGGTAAGTCAAGTTTTTGAGAGCCAAGAATAGTAAACTTCGACCAAAACAACATGAGTCTGGAACAATATACGTAGCGCTCATCAAAACTAAGGTCTTGTTCTTGCCAGGCCGAAAGATTTTCAATACAACTGCAAGCTATTTCAGAACTTTCATTTTATTCTTTAAACTATTTTTGCCGCTAAAATTTGGCTGGGAAATGAAAGCAATTTTAAAGTCTTTTGCGACGCTGATGAGGCGTCACTGAGTATCGAACCGACCCTTCGAGTTTGCTAAGCGAGCGCTGGAAACATTTGGTTCCTTGGGAGTTGAAGCCAAGTGGTTGATTACTTTATTGAGAATTTTACTTTGCGAGAAGCTGCTGTTGATCGCAGTTCTTGCCTTAGTCCCAGTGTGTTATCGAGACCAAGTCCCTACGTTTTTTAACTAGCACCTATACGAAGTTGAAGTTCTTCGCACATGGAGTTGGCCGTGTGGTTGGAGAGTAGAGCTCCGTAGCTGGCTTCGCGGGTTCGATGCGCAACTAGGTTATAGCAGCACAGCCTCGAATGTACCACTACGTGTAATCCTAATACACCTTACAACGTTCACGTTCAATGCAACGTTCAATACAACGTTCACTGCAATTATTTACTGAAATACAAACAATAACTCACTTCAAATTATATTCAATTTCCAATTCCGGCCAAAAAGTCATACACGTGCAACAATTAGTAGCAGATTAACTTGGGTTAAATCCAGGAAGACAATGGTAAGGAAAACGAAAAAAGGACTGAGTCCGAAATGCTGCTTGGCTGGAGTTATAGGCCTATAGCAAGGGAAGAAACCTGGCTACTTGGCGTTAGGGTGTCAGTTTCAGTTTCGGTGTGTTGAAACCCAGATGTCAGGTTTCAGTTTTGGTTTGGTTTCACGGCTATTAAAAAATAGGTTTCAGTTTCGATTTCAGTTTTGCTTACGCACAGCTTCGGTTTCTGGGTTTCAGTTTCGGTTTAAGTTTCATTCAAAAAAGCTACTTTATTTTGAATACGGATTTTTCTATTTTTTAGCGTTTTTGCTGTATTGCGATGATAAGTAGCAGGTCAGATGGCCGAGTGAGGAGAGCAATTGCTTCAGAAGTTGTCGACTTGGGTATAATAACGAGTCCGGTAAAACCAAAGGCTCAAAAATTAGTATCCACAGCTTCTTTATTCGACGCCCAGCATTAAAGAAACTGTTCTGGTAATGATGGTGATGACGATTTTTAAAACCCAAAACCTTAGAAAATTTTGAACAGGTTTTAGTTTCAGTTTCGGTTTTGACGTTTCAAGAAAAAACGGTTTCGGTTTAAGTTTAGGTTTTCAAAAATTTGGCTGAGTAGGTGTCAGTTTCAGTTTGGGTTTCAAAAATTTTCTTCAAAACCGGGTTTTCAGGTTTAGGTTTAGGTTTTGGTTTCCACCCATGGCCTATAGTCAGGGTTGCCATTTCGTGCTTATTTCTAAGATTTGTGCTTATTTTCAAGAGCAATGTCTCACAAAACATGAATGTGCTTATTTTTAAGAAACGTGCTTATTTTTGAATGTCGTGCTTAATGTGTCTTAGTTGAAATCTTTTTCCTTAAATAAGGGTTGGATTGGACAAACTACGGCCCGCGAGACCATTTAATACGGCCCGTGGGCACTAAAACAGAAATATAAACTCCTACCGTGAATCAAGCCGAAGACCTTTTTTTGCTCCTTACTGATACTGAGTGGATTGTAGGACAACTGCGGACGTGATGACCTTTTTTTTGCTCTTCAGTCAGTCAGTCAGTCAGTGTTAATTTATTTAGCGAAAAAACAGTATACTAGCAATAGCAAAAAAGACACACAAGTCAATAACATGCAGAAAGAAACAAAAATTTTTTTAGTTCTAGATAATATCATTTTATTACTAGAATTAATCGCAAGGAGACTGCGAAAGGACCGACTAAGGTCTTCGAGTCAAGCAGCCACCCTTTGGACCAAAGACAGATTAGAGAAATACACAAAAAAAAAAAAAAAAACACAAAAGCAAACTTAGCTAAAAAATACAATATTAAAGATTTGCATAATAGAGTAGGGTATTATCAATATTGTTGAGTGTTCAGAAGTACCTCTTCAAAAGGCTGTATTTGAAATTATTTTTAAATTTAGAAAAAGATTGATTTCTTAATTCGACAGATATAGAATTCCAAATTTTCGTTCCTTGGTAACGAAATGAATTTTGGCATCGATTGGTTGAATATTTTGGCGGATAAAGGTTATTTAGAGCATTTGTTCGTGTATGACGACTATGGATAGTGGAGGTTTTATTGAAAAGAGATGAGAGGGGAAGGGGAAGGGTGTGTCTGGAATGTTGGTGCATGAGTTTAGCTATTTCGTAGGTATATAAATCAGAGAGTTTCAAAATACCGAGTTCATAGTATTTGGGAGTGATTGGAGTTCGGATATCCGAGTTTGTGATTATTCGAATGGCTTTATTTTGCAAGGTTTGAAGTTTGTTTAAGGAAGTTGTGAAAGTACTACCCCATACAGGAAGGCCAAATAATAAGTGAGGATGAACTAGAGCATAATATAAAAGAACTAGGGAAGACATTGGGAAAATATAACGAAGTTTACTTAAAATGCCAACAGCTCTTGAGATCTTGGATGCAGTTATATCAATGTGAGATTTGAAATTTAGCTTGCTATCTAATATTACGCCAAGGTATTTAAATGAGTTATTACATGGTATCAAAGAATTGTTATACATTAGTTGGATATTGACAGAAGGGGAATTTAATTTAGGAGGGATAACTATAACAGCAGACTTTTGTGGATTTATTTGTAGTTTATTCGCATCGCACCAGTTTTTAAGATTTTTTAGCTCTATATTACAGTTGAGTTCGAGAATTGATAACTTAATTTTTAGTGGAAAATAGGACATCTGCGGACGTGATGAGCGATATTTTTTGCTCTTTCAATCAGGGCGGCCTTTATCTTCAAATTTTTTTTCCAATGTGGTCCTGATTCGTGTGAAAAGTTTGCCCACCTCTGCTTTAAATGAACAAAAATAAAAGAAAAATTGTTCATGTTTCGTTCATTAATTTATTTTAGCGTTTTGAGATTGGTTTTAATTTTTTATCGCTACGACAAAGCGTCGGAAAGCCATACTGTTATGGTTTTGCAATAAAAAGCTTTTAACTTTTTGGTAATCTGCTACTTCGTCGTCGCAACAGCAGCGTGGTGTGGACCGATGGTAACCCTGCTTATAGTGAAGCCAGGGCAGCGATTATTACGTCACCATATTATGCTTCTACAAGGTCATCTTCCATGATGCGCATACATACTTCACTAACATAAAAACGTCAGCTGCAATTACGTGACTAGAAAAAAAAAGGGGAAATTCTTTGGAAGAGTAGAATGGAAAGGAAGCATCTAGCGAGATGCTTTTTTAATCCACCGCCAAAGTTTTTACACTTTGTGTAGCGTGAAGCTATGAGAATGTGAGTTTGTTGATAATATTTGTAGAGCAAGCGAACCATTCCATTTCAGCTGCTTTCGAAATAGCTAATGAAGTTCAATATTTGATTTAACTATTTCAGTTTCTTTTTCTCGTCAGTTTGAGTTAATTGGAATGTTTAGATATTTATGAGCTCATAAAAGAAAAGTCGTAACCTGTAGCGCGAATCAGCTAACACGACCATAGTTTCTGTCAGCGTTGCCAGATTGCTGACATATTAAGAAGGTTATTAACTTATTGAAGGAATTTTTATGAGGATTAATACGATTTCAACGAAGAGTAAACAGCAGATAGGCCACAACAATTCTCAAAACTGGACATTTCGACAACATATATTTAGCTGTCATCATCAGCAGCGTAGCAAGGCAGTACAAAACTGAAACCAGATTGGACTAAAACAATTAAGCTTATAAAAAAGCACAGAAAAGGTTGGAGAGCTGTCAGATTTCACTGCAATGGCAGTCCAGAAAATACACAAAGTGCTACGTACTAGGTGGATTTTCAACTGGGCTAATAGGGACTGCCAATGGCAGTTGTTTTCCGAATATCATGCTTGGCAATAATCCGGCTGAGTGCTGAGGTTAAAATTCACCGAAAGATATAACCAAGGTAGTTCTTAAAACTGGACGTTTTGACAACGGCTACATAAATTCAGCTGTCATCATCAGCAGCGTCATGTCATCTCATGTCATGTCAATGTCATCATCAGCAGCGTAAGCAAGGCAGTACAAAACTGAAAGGACTGAACGAAATCCCCAGCTTTTATTACCATTGTAGCTTTATTTTCCCACTTTAAGCTTTTTTCGTGCCATATTTATCGTACTAACGAAACGGTAATCTACAAAAATGAATACGGGTATAATGCAAGAAATATGCGACGAAAATACAGTAGCTTAACGAGGAAAAGTAAAGCCACGGTAAATCTCAAATCTGTACGTTTCGACAACATACAGTTAATTTAGCTGTCTCTTTTGGATATCTTTAAGAAAAAGTAAAACTTTATCTATTTCAGGCGCAAATCGAAAAAGTGATGACGTGTATTTGCCTGATGGTGACGATGTAGACAACGCTACAGCATCATCAAAGTCTGGGAATTTCACCTTTAATTGCAGAACCGCTAAAAAATTGAAAGCGGCCAATTATAGCAGATACCGCCCGAAATCTGAGAGTGTGAAAGAAGATAACCACTCGAGCATTTCTTCCTCCTTGTTATCCCTTTATATGTCTCCCCGGAAGCGGTTGGCTGTAGCATCGAACCCAAAACGTAGTCTTTTGTCCCCGAAATTACAACAATCTATGGCGAAACTTTCCACAAGTTTGGATTCCTTGTTACGCTACAACAAACCACAAGTGAGAGCTTAATGATACATTAGGCAGGGGTGTATCCAAGAAAGGGGCCCGCTTTCCCCCCACCCCCGCAGACGAATGCACAAAACTTTCGTGGTGTAAAGGTGATATACGTACAAAGGACAATTTGAGGGCGTGATGACTTATTTTCTTTTGCTCTTCACTTGACTTTGAGCCGAAAAATTGGACATCTGCGGACGTGTTGACCTTTTTTTTGCTCTTCACTTGACTTTGAGCGGAAAACGGACGGCTTCATATTGCGGCCCTCCCTCCTTTCAAATTCCTGGGCACGCCCCTGTTAGGGTTACCATATTTTTATTGCGCAAAAGGAGGACAGGTTCTTTGTAAGTCATCACGTCCGCAGATGTCCAATTTTCCGCCTCAAATCGCGTAAGGAACAAAAAAAAAGGTCATCGTGTTCGCAGGTCGCAATCTGAGCTAGAACTTCCCAAAATTTTTGTGCAACAATGATTTGACATATTTTCTCTTTTCAAAATGTCAAAAAAGAGGACATTTAGGCATTTTTTTGCGTTCTCGGAGGACAAACTATTTTTTGTTAAAAAGGAGGACAACATGTCCTCCAAAAGGAAGACGTATGGTGAGCCTATGGTATATATACAGGTCCGAATTGATGGGAGACGGAGCTGGAGCCCCAGATTCCCCCAAATAGGGCGTGATACATAAAAAGGTCGTTGCATCTCGCCCTCTAAAAAAACTGTTGCTGACGTCAAAATTAGAGTTGAAGAAAAATCTAGGAGCCTCCAGAAAAATTTACCCTGGGGCTTCCCCAAGTCTTACTACTGCGCTGTATATACGCACAGATTTTTGTGCACCGCTCCAATTTTGATTTCGATTTGTATTAACAACAACGCAAGTTTATTTTGCCTGATGGCGCAAACAATAACAAAAACATAGTCAAAAACATTTCAAAAATAATATGAAAATTAACAACACAGCAACGAAAATACGCACGCTGTCAAAAAGGCCACGCCATTAGTGCCGAAAAAAATTCAAGAGTGGTCTAGTAAAGATGCTTTTTAAACCAACACATTACTCTAAATTTTTTTCATAATTTAATTTTAATATTATTTCAGGAGACAAGTCTCGACTTTCAAGAATTGAAAGTTTCAAGTCCTGGGGTTCAAACCACAAGTGGACTAGAGCTTGGAAGTATCGATCAAGTGTTTACCTTGGATAGCGACGTTTCAAGGTAAGAAGCAAGTGACGTATGAAAACGAATTGCTTGCGGCCACATTTTGTCGACCAGTGGCGACTGGTTCGAGTCCGTACCGAGTGCATACTGCTGCCATCTTTATAAAACTAACGTTAATTGTTTTGTTGCCTCTTTTCTTGTACCGTTGTTATATTCCCTTCATCTTATCGTGTTCTTTATCGTGTTGATGGTGCGGAAATAAAAATACGCCACCTGTACTACTACTGCTACTGTGGGTCTTGTCTTTCTGGCAGAGGACACCGCTGATGAAAAGATAGAATAATTTAGAAACTTGACTGGACTGCTAGATTTTCTTTCTTTTCTAGTTATCTACTCCATACAGATAGTGTAAAAAATCCTTTAAGTCAGTGATTCTCAACCTTTTTAGGTTGCGGACCCGCAAAATTTCCAATTAAATTTTGTGGACCGGTGGGCTTTAAAAACCAACCAAAAACGTCATGTTCAAACCAAGTGCTAAAACCACCAACTTCATTTTCGTTAATGGGGTGTTTAAAAGAAAAGGAAAACGCTTGGCTCCTTTTCTGTTAGTTTGTTTCCGTTTCATAATCAAATTCCGGTGATCATACAGCTGAATTTCAGTTAAATATGTTCTTAGATTTCATATACTACTACAACAACTTGGGGTAAATGGGTGATGCGCTAAGTCATTTCACCTCCAAAGTGTTTTTTTTACAAGAAAGGCAAAACTCAATGAATCGACAATGCATACTGCATGAACTTGTCTGTTGGCTGACGAAAAAAGTACAGAGCGCGCGTAGGCAAGTGGGTTATAATAAAAAGCACAATTGTGAATTGTGGTATAATGTGGGAATTTATTTGGCGGACCGGCAGAAAAGTAGAAGCGGACCGGCGGTTGAGAAACACTGAAAGTTGTGAAAAATATGTATGCGCCTTTCGATTAAATAAAAAAAGGAAATTTGCAACGTGCTCTGATCAAACGTAAAAACCAACAGTGCTACCAAAATTAGACACAGGAAAAAACATTTAATTTTCCAAATTTGGAAAGGGCCGAATGGAAGGAAGCACTTTACTGAAAGGCACTTCGCATATCCTCTAGTTGGTTCTCTCGCTTTTCCAATCAAATGAAAATATAAGCTTATTGGAAACGGACTCGCCCAAAACAGTGCTCAACCGATCTTAACTGTTCACCTTTTTACGACGTGAAAAACTCCTATTTTATACACTTATGGCGTTGCTTTGTTTCTCAGTCGGAAAAAGTTATCTTGCGACAAATCTATTTGGTTGAGGAAATTTCAATCCCTTATATTGTTTAGGGTCAATGGCTTCAAACTTCGCCATGTGGCATCATCTCCCTGCATACCTGCGTTTGGTTCTACGAGTGTGAGTATATTACGAAAACACGGGCGGTTAGCGAAGTGACATCGAGGTTGGTGTGTGAGGTCTGGGGTTCGATTTCTATGTCGATCAAATCTCAAAAAGTGTCGCCAGTGGATTGCCACCGCTGCGGTGTTTCTCCCGAACCATATTGTTCAGGCGCTAATGCGCGAAGACGAACCCCACCACTCTTTGCACGCTTTGTTGGTGTAATAGAGCAAGTACAATGAAGATTTGATTTTGTTTATTTGATACTGAGAATTGAACACGTAACCGTTAAATCGGACATTACGGCGAAGCGGATTGCTTGAAATCAAGCTGGTCAGTCACTGGCAGGCTTCAATTACGCGTGGTAGGTGCATAACAGTACGTGCAAAGCTGCTAATCGAAGTTGACCTATATGTTTATCCAGAGCTGGGCACTCGGTACTTTAAAAGTATCGACGATATCGGTACTGATACTTTGCAAAAAAAGTACCGTTGGTATCGATAACGGTACATTTTTAAAAAAGTAACGACGATATCGTTACTTGGTACCAATTTTCGGTACTTTGAAACGAAAATTTTTTTCTTAAAAATTAATTTTTGTTTTGGTTTTCGTCTTGCAAAGCAACAAATTTTAAACCTTATCAAGCTTTTTGTCGCATCTGATGCTAGTGTAAGGTCTGAGTTGTAGTCTCACGCGAATCTTGATACCGCAAGCGAACACGTCGGTTATGTCAACAAGGCGATAGCGGCGTGCTTACTAAAACAAGCATTCTCATGTACGGCAACATAAATAAGAATCTGTTGGTCTCCTTCATTAGTTATGAGGCTAGGTGTAAGGAGTATTATCATCAGAATCTCGCCCTGGAGAGCAGAAAATTTTGTCATGCCCCTGCTTATCTGGCCACGTTGCTACATTCGAACAATACTAAGGACGTAAAAAAGCTTATGGCCAATTAACGAAAAAAAATTTAGCAAAGATTCTTGCTTTGTGAATTTCATCGTTGTGGCCGACTTCTATATTTGATTTAGTAAGAGGAACATAGGATAAACACAGAGCTGGGCAGTACCGCGGTACAAAAGTAACGTTCGTTGAAGGAGAATGTTTTCATTTTCAATGCCACTTTCAGTAGAGCTTGGTGTGTGTGTTAGTAGCAGCATACTCAGAACATTTAGATGAATCAAAATATACACTTTCTCAGAATTTGCAGGTCCATAGTTTTACTTTGATTCAATGACGCAGAAATAAATTTTGTGTACTGTAACGCGGTACGTTTTTAGTACCGTTATCGGTATCGTCGATACTTTTAAAAAAATGTACCGTTTTTGGTACCGTCGTTACTTTTTAGACTATTTTACTCGATATTTCGGTAACTTTTTTTGAGTAAACTTAAGAGAGCAAAAGCGGAAAACTTTCCGGGTTTATCCGCGAAAAGCATCTTCAAAAAGTACCGCGAAACCACGTTGTTGTAGATCAGTGGTCGGCAACCACCAGTGTGCGGCCCCGCGCGAAGTTTGTTACCGGTCCGTATGCGTTTTCAGAATAAATGCTTTGAATTTAAAACATTTTTATAACGATGGACGCAATTTCAGTCACAACGATTTTTTGCGGTTTACATATAAAAAACACTCATTTAAGCAAACTTATTTACCGAAAAAGGGCTTGCAGTGAGTGCAGTCACTAAGGACAATGCAAAAATGTTTTCGCATCTTATGTCTAAAAGCAAAAGCTTGGCAAAAATATTTGAAAGGATTTTATTAGTTTGAGAAATTATAGGCTGAAAGTTAGGTTCTAGCACCTTATTACAGGGCCAAAGGGAGGGGTATGGCACTGTAGCCTCCCCCTGCGTGCGCCTATGACGTCAACTCGCCTGTAACGGCAGTTTTTTTGAATCCCCTAGAGGTGCCGTTGTAGACGAATTCTACTTCCAATATTGTTAACAATATTGATTTCGGAATAGAAATAAATTCAATAAAAATGCGAATCAGTGTTTCAAAAAGTGCTGAATAACTGAATTGAGTTAGAGCAAATATACAAATTTACTCACCACAGTTTAATAACATCTATTTAAAACGCAACAGACTGTCGGGTTTTAAATAGATGTTTCTAAACTGTGGTGAATTTGTAGAAATAAATTCGGATTTATTAGCAACATATCTATTTAATGATCTTTCAAAAACTTTTACAAATGTGTGGCAAATAACGAAATGTTATAAAAATCATAAAAATTCCTCAACGCCAGAGCTGGGCAAACTGCGGTCCACATGCAGATATTTTTTTTTGCTCTTGACCAATTTTCAGTGGAAAAATAGTAGATCTGCGGACGTGTAGACTTTTTCTATTTTTGCTCATCAATGCTTTGTGAGATAACTTGGACCCACACTTTCCAAAAAAGGAGGATTGTGTAAAAAAGGTTGAATACCACTGGTCTAGACTATGTGGAAAAATATATTTCTGTGTCATTGAATCAAAGTGAAACTATGGACCTGCAAATTCTGAGAAAGTATATATTTTGATTCATCTAAATGTTCTGAGTATGCTGCTACTAACACACACACCAAGCTCTACTGAAAGTGGCATTGAAAATGAAAACATTCTCCTTCAACGAACGTTACTTTTGTACCGCGGTACTGCCCAACTCTGTGTTTATCCTATGTTCCTCTTACTAAATCAAATATAGAAGTCGGCCAGGAGATAGCTAGGTTAGGATCGGATCAAAGGAGCGCTGTAGCCTCGGGGCCCGCTGGTCAGGAGCGTACCACATTTCAAAAAGTCGTGACATCTCGTCCTCTAAAACAAGGTCTGTTGCTGACGTCACAATCAGTCTGCAAAAAGGCATGTGCCCCGAAAAATTTTCCCGAGGCCCTCCTAAGTCTAATTACGACCCTGAGCTTGGCTTGCGGATTCCCAAAACTTTCTTTGAAGTTTTGCATTGATACGTTAATTACAAGCAAAGTATGCTTGCAAACAGAAGCAAGAATCAATAGCGAAGTAATCAAATCGATAAAACAACGTAGAGTTGGCAGGCCCACACATCCGTTAGTCACATAGGTGGAGTGAGACACTGCGCAGAAAATGTGGAGTGCGCTAGCTACAGGTAGCTTCTTGTCTTTCCATTCAGTTTGATAGTTTAAAAAAGCAGTGACGTTTTCTTCTTTTACTGCCTAGCAATACCCGGCTCGTGATCTCACGATGTTTACTACCTTGCAATGCGATAAAAACTAGACAAGTTAGCCTTTGCGTCTAGTATTAGAGACCTTATTGTGAGAGATGGAAGAGCCAAAGAAGAAAAGCGGTAGAACGGTTAACATCGGACGGGCAAGCTAGCGCAGTTTCTTAAAGATATCGCTATCGGCACGGCAGGTCGTGGGTTCGATTCCAGGGCCGGTCAAATCGGACACAGTGTCGTCAACAGCTCGCCATCGCTGCGATGTTTCTTCGGAGCTGTGTTGCCTATAGAGCGATAAGCCGCGTAGATGGATCCCGCCGCTCGTTACTGGCTTCGTCGCAACACCACTAGTATAATAAAGATTTGATTTTTTTTGATCCTGAGACATCGAAATGTCGAGAATGGAGTATAATTAGATATTATTGCGACACAGAACAATATCCAATCAGTGCCGTGTAGTAATAATTGTAAGCGCCTTATTTCCGCATTGTGAACACACTGAATAAAAGAAACATACACGTAGGTTACAAAGAAAAAAAGAAAAAAGTAACAAAACAACGCTGTACGTGATAGCAGGCAAGTATAGTAAAAGAGGAATTCAAGGAGTGCTGGGGCAGACATAGTTCATTGTAACCTATAGGTTGCATTGGTTACAGTTTGAAAATGAAGTTATTCGTAGAATACTACGACCTGACAGAGCGTCAAATCCTTATATTGTATTTTACTGGGAGATTTGATTTTGAAAAAATTACGAATCCAACCTTCATTATACTAGCGATATTACGCCTAAGCATGTAACGAGTGGCGGATCCATTTCCGCGGCTTAGCGCCTGAGTAGCTCAGCTTCGATGAAACATCGCAGAGGTGGTGTGCCGTTGTCGACTCTGTGTCCGATTTGACCGGCACGGGAACGGAACCTTAGACCTCTCGTCCCAATAGCAGTGTCTCGGCAAATTATTTATTAATTTTCATTTTTTGTTTCTTGATGGATAGCATTTTATGATGAAGGCCCAGTTTTTAGATATCTATGAAACGCTGAACAATTATTACGATAGATTAATACTTTAGTCGTATGTTCCTCTTTTGCGATAAAAATAGATTGATTATATTATGGTAAACATGAATTTTTTTACATTCGCTATTTTTTTGTTTTTCTTACGATTTGTGTGGACTGAACCGCTACTGATATTTGCCAAAATTTTGCTGGCATTTTTTTGCATAAATTTATTAACCTGTCCAACTTTCTCTCTACAGTCCTTGCACGGACGTACATGTTTAACATTTAATGACATCATAAGTAACTCGATATTAAAGTTCGTCATAATGTCGATTCGATGCATTGAGCATTGTTACGAAGCAGTATTGCATTGCTCATTGAACCAGTTGAGTTCGGTGTGAGATGATTTCGAGTTAGATTGAAAAAATTAAAAACAGAATTATAGATTGGAGATTTAGCGACCTAGGTAGAAGAATGAGTCAGCATTTTTTGAACCTGAGTTAAAAGAAATACTTAATTTTTAGAAAGCTAAACTTGTATTAAGGACGGATTGCAAAGTGTAAGCCTGCTAGAATTTACAGTGGTTCAGCGGCATATATATTTTTCTGTCACAAGAGAGTGATCAAAGTGCCATTTGTCAACCACTCCAAGATGGGGAAATTGTCGGCTTGTTTTCCACACTGTTTCTTTAATGCTGAGCGTCTAGCAGGGAAACTACATATCAATTTTAAGGTGATTGGTTTGACCCGACACAGATTCATATCCAAGTCTACAGTTAATGTATTTGCTCATTAGAACTTTCAATCGCGAAGAAAACGGTGAAGTAAGTGAAAAAAGTTACAATATTTTGTCTAGAAACTATTTTCTACTTTTCACAGGGCTAGTGCGTTTTATTAAGTCAAGTCAAAACCTTCTCAGAAAACCAAGTCAGAAATTACAGTTCGAATTCTTCAAGTGCGATACGTAGGTTTCTTTTTTTTTTCAAGCTTTAGCTCAATATTTTTGGATAGATATCCTGTAACGGTAGGCTTTAACAAATTTACGTAAAAAACGCTGCAAAAGCCAATTCTGCAACCAGCGTCACAGTTTCACCCCTCGCTAGGTAGGCTTGGGTTAGATGTTAGAAGAATCATAGACCATCAGCTGGTTTTCAATATAACTATCATACCACTCAGTTACAGGGCTTACAGCGTTCTGAATGCAATTTTAGCTATAGAAACCAAGCCCATGCTGCTCCTGCATCTTCGACCTTGAGCAGTTAGCCTAGCTGGCATATGTCAGCAATGATAGGCTTGATTTCACCTGTATTAAAACATAATGCATCAGTTTGGTATTTTTAGGAAGTTGTTATAAGGTTAAACAGTAGGGACGTGGTTTAAAATTCGCCTCTGTCATTTTTTAGATACGATCCAAAATGTTAATGCGATCTCCTCGGCGTGACGTGACAAAAGCCGGAAACGGCGTCATTGGTACGTATTGTAGTTACGATAGTAACCGCGGGTTTGCATTGTTGCGTATCAGATCATGTGACAAACAGCTCACATGGCAGAGTGAAAAAAGCGTCTACTTCTGGAGCTGTAGACTCGGGTTTGATTCCATGTCGGGTCAAACCAATCACTTTCCTGCTTTGGTATTCACAATTGGTACGGTATTCACAGCTTCCCTGCTTGACGCTCAGCATTAAAGGGACAATGTGAAGAACAAGCCGGAAAATGTAGCCTACTTGTTGTACAGTTGGGAAAGGCACTCAGCGGGATTCCTTCATCTTGGTGTGGTAGACAGGCGGCCGGCAACTCGTAAGCGAGCTCGTTATAGCGTTTTGGCCGCTTTATGGTGATACGATAAAAATGCGAGTGCAAGAAAATGCATAAATGCTGACCATTGAACCAAAATTTGTTCTGTGACTAAGTTAGTGTTGTTGTTTTTGTCCCAGAGTTTTGTGGTTTGTTTTTTAGAGCCACTTACATTTGCAGTGATGTTGCCAGCGCTTCAGTTCCTTCTTCATAATACTCATCAGCGCGAACAAAATAATATTTTCAAAGTAACTTTTAACATGATAACAACTGCATTTCAGAATACAATAAATGCGGGACGAAAGTAGCTTAAAGAGGAAAACTATAGCCGCAGAAGTTCTTAAAACTGGACGTTTCGACAACATGAATTTACCTGTCATCATCATCAGTGTAAGCAAAACAGAAAAAAACTACTGATGATGACAGCTGAACCTGTATTGTTGAAACGTCCAGTTTCAAAAGTTGCGGCGGCTTCCTTTTTCTTTCTTAAACTCTATTTCAGTTCGAACATTAACTTTTTCAGTTTCTCCCGTTTCATCACCAGCTAAGCCCCCCAAATCTCCTTTGAGGGCCCCCATCAACTCTCCGTTGCGTCAAACCCCTTCCGTTAACGTTGTGCCGGACAATGATGTAAAAGGTCAAAGTTCAAGTGATGTAAAGCTGGATGACAATTTAGCTAACCCCAAAAACATGTTCTTTCATTTACAAAAATCGATCAGACAATCCAATAGTGGACTGCTCAATCGGCGCATGCGCAGAAGGATGACTGTGCTGTCACGTGATCCGAAACTTAACGACAAACTGCTTCACAAGAGAGCGCTGGAGAGACAACTGAAGGTTTGCATTAGAGATGACATGGGCCGCTAAGAGACCCGCTAACGAGCCGTTAACCGTTTTTTTTACTAGTCCGCTAACGGCCCAGTTCTATCTGCTGTTTCTTACTTGGCCGCTAACGAGCCGCTAATAATTTTTGAAGTCCCTTTAAGTTTGATTAATGCTTTCAAAGGTTCGTAAAAAAATGGGTTTTGGGCGGGCTGGGCTTTATTTTTGGTACGAGTTTCCGGGTCGGTTACGGTTACTGGGCTGAAGGTTGCGGGTCATGGGCGGTCCGGGTCTCAAAAAAGTCGGCCCGAGCCATCTCTACTTTGCATGACTTATTTCATTAAAGATTGTTTTGCGTAGCAGGCTTGTTGGTGTAGTGGTTAAAGACCGCTTGTTGCCGTTATTGCACGATAGGTCTCGGGTTCGATTATCGGGCTGATTAAATCGCTCACAGGGTCGTCAACGGCTAGCCACAGCTGCGATGAGTCTTCGACGCTGTTTTGTGACGCTAAGTCGCGGAGATGGATTCCGCTTCTGGTTAAGTCGTTACACGCTTCGGCGTAATACCGCGAGTATAGTGATGGTTTGATTTTTTGTAAATATTTTACGTTTTCTAATGGCGTATTTTGCTTTTTATAATCCAAATTTGTGTTTAGCTGCAAAAGAATTTACAAAAATTGTTTTGTATCAAACTGAATCATCTTTTATCACAGTTTGCAACTACTGACGTAGTACTTTCGGCAAAAGGTTTCGTATTTGCCTTTAGCATTGAGCAACCCGAAAAGATCGTTTTTTGTTTCGTTTTCGACTTTTTGAAATCTTGTTTTTTCTTAACGTTGGTTTTACCAGAAACCAATTGTGTCGTCTTACTCTGGTAAACAACCTCTGAAATAAACAATAAACAATTGATTGTTATTTCAGGAAAAAGAAATGGAACTGGTGCATATCGACCAGTTGCTAAGCAGAAACAATGTAAACCCGTGCGATTTGCATGACTGGCTGCAACAACATCCTTTGTTGATTGATGAAACAACTCACTTCAAACATTCACCAAGTTGCAGACAGAAGCGCCCTCATGCGGACAACACTGTTAAAACAATTTCGCCACTGAAAGAAGTCGCAGAACCTTCTTACGGCGCTGTTAATTCTTCATTTTTGTATTCCAAAGCAATTAAAAACAAATTCTCGTCTACAAATAATAACAATAACAAAAATGCAACTACCTCAGAAGGAATCAACGAAGTAAAGACAAAGAAATTCTTTTCCCTAAAAACAAAGTCCTCCACCAGAAGCAGTAAAAATTTTCTAACCCGATCATTTACAGTCCCCTCGCTTTTTAAAAGAAAATCGTCGTCGAATAATTTTTCAGAAAAATAATTATAGCTTTCCCCCCTAACTAACTAGCTTTTCTGGACCCGCTTATCCTTGGGGGTTCGCCGTCGTTGTCACTCTGCAGGTGGAACCTTTGATTTGAAGACGGCGAAATAAAATAATCCCTATTGGGATAACACCCCTTACGACAAACCCTACTTTATTATCTTTATTCGTTTATGTTTTTGCTTATCGTATTGCGATTATTGGTGAACTTTAACCGGAGCTCATTATTTCGTGACGTCAAACTATACAAGGTGTTGAAGGAAATGTAGCTTTTTCATTTGTTTTCCATGTTTTATTTACAAGCAAATTTACTTGATTTATCGCTTTTTCAGCATATTTCAAACCGACGACGTTATATTGACGATCTCGCATAATTACGAAAGTGCGTAAATATTTGCGCCAAATGTTAACCACAGTAATAGTTGGATGAATAAATTTGACAAAATCTTCATTATACTCGTGGTATTACGCTGAAGCGTGTAACGAGTGGTGGGATCCATCTCCGCTGCTTAGCGTCTGAACAACACAGCTCCGAAGAAACATCTCAGTGGTGGCAAGCCGTTGACGACACTGTGGCCAATTTGACCGGCCCGGGAATAGAACCTCAGACCTACCGCATCGAACTGAGCTAACCGGCCGGTTGAATACAAATGCACAGGCTATAGTATTTTTATTAAAGCAAAGTTTCAATATCCGTCTTAATGCATTCATAGAAAGCTGTTTTTAACTGGGCTTTCAGACCTCATCAGTCACCCTGAAAAACAATTTCAAAAGAAAAAGGAAATTTTTTTATGTTGTTTATCTAAAGAAACTTTTTGTATAATTTCACTGTCCTTTGAATTACGCTGTTGTGCGTGGCTGGAAAACAGAACTAGAGAGAATTTTAACGTTGTTTTGTCAAAATTTGATCTTGGCGCGTATTTTCAAAACGTTTTCCAAGTAAAGTCCAAACATTACGTCATAACCAACCCGCCCAACACACAGATAACCCCGACCCCCTTCTACGCAGTGTAATCGCCATTTCTTGGATGTGGATAACATTGAGAGATTTGTTCTATTTTCGAGAATGGATTTCGCTGCAAGCGTCTCGATCCACATTTATTTCTTAATCTTTGTTTTGAAAAATTCGTGATAAAAATTATCTAAAAATATAACAGTTTTATGAATTTTGACCTGTTTTCTGCTACATCTGAGTCACTAAAACAAAAACATTTAGATGCTGCAAAAAATGTCTGCATTCACCACCTCAAGAAAACAATTGACCAAAATTTTCCACTTAAGTTTCTTTTTTTTGCTGATAATTGGAAATCGATACGTCCAAATAGATTTTTGCATCTTTTGCCGTCTCGTTTGTCGCCTTAAAATTTATTTGATTTGTGTATGTCGCCCTTCACCCTCAGTTGTGGGTTCATGAGCCGCAACTGCTCTCCTCTATCCGGTGATTTTCCAGGACAAAAATAATTTCTAAATATATTATATTCCAGCACAAGAATTTTAAATTGTAAACACATCAAGAAAAAAAAATCGTTCAAATATGTTGCAGAATTTATTTCATTTTTCCGCCTTTAAAAAGAAAACACTGGAAAAAATTCAATAACTCTAAAACTGACAAATTCTCACCAAACGATGATTGCAAAGTACCCTTACCATTCTTGATGAGGTCCGAGAGAGCTTCGTAGCATTGTAGCTATTGTTGGTCTAATAGTAGTAGTCCTTGACCTTTCCAGTCCCAGTATGGGAACCACTTGTCTGCGCAATTTGCAAAGGAAGTGAACAAACAATAGGCTATATCGGTATGATTGGTAACCCCTAAATTTTTTATTTGGGACCCCTAGGAATCTCTCGGTACCCGTTAAGAACCACTAGTCCAAAGGGTCCCCGTAATAAAGAAAAAAAAGTACCGGACAGCCGGGGCTTCAAGCACAAATTCTGCTGGTCACTCTCAAATGACGGCCCATTACAACAAATATCAATGATGAATGTGTTAGTGGACGACGAGACAAGCAACACGCATACACTTAACCTTTCGCAATCCCAGCTTGTGCCGAGCGCCTGGGGAAAGCTGTGAAGAGTACAGTATTTTGAAAGTCTTTTGTGGGACCCTACCAGGAATAAACCCAGTCTCCCGGATCTGTAATGAAGAAATCTGAACATGTATGACAAACAAATCAATAATCCAAAATCACCGGTTAGTGTAGTGGTTACAGACATCGCTGACGATGGGGGGGGTCTGAGGTTTGATTTACGAGCCAGTCAAATCAAACACAGAGTCTGCAGCGGCTCACTAAGTTGCGACGTTTCTTTGGAGCTGTGTTGTCCAGGCGCTAAGCCTTGGAAATGGATCCCGTCGCTCGTCGCATGCTTCCGTGTAATATCGCGAGTATAATGAGGATTTTTGATATGAATTTTTTTGTGAACACACTTTTGAAGCAGCTTAGATTCAAACCCCAACAGTTTTTTGCGAATTCGTATAAACAATTTTGTGAATAAGTTTCTTGTATGCACCAACAAATATCAGCAGTAAATGAATAATAACTTTCTTGCATTTTTTGATGCAACTGAAAAATATTGTAGTTTTAAACTTTTCCTCAAAATTTAAATTTTTGTTGTAATGAAAAAAAAAAAAAACAATAAAAACCACTTTGTTGTTTCCAGTTTTTCGCTACGAATTTGTGGCTTCAACCGAAACTTTGTTGAAATCGTTTCGATTCCATGTTTAAGGAACAGTTTATTGACAACAAAAAGAATTATGAATTAAAACTATATATACAGTAGTACAGGTTGACGTTAGTAAGAAGTACTAATTTGTTTCGAATATGTCACAAACGTTTCGGTTTCAACGTGGCAATCGTCAGCATAAAATGATTTTTCGCTAACTGCATTTAATGATGACGTAGTGGTTAAAAATATCATCATCGACGCGTGAGGTCTAAGTTCAATTCCCGGACCGATCAAATCAGACGCAGTGTCGCCACCGCAGCGATGTTTCTTCTGAACTGTGTTACTCAGGCGCTAAACTACGCGAATGAACCCGTCACTCGTTACACGCTTCGGCACACTATAGCCACGGTCACATCAAGCGTTTATAGTAGCGGCTATAGTAGTAGCGGCTACTTCTTGTCGCCACTACTAAAGTGGTCAGATCGAGCGATTTGACGCTGTTACGAATACCAGCGATTTGGAGCTCACGCGTGTGCAGAGGATAAAGAATTCAGCAGTTAAAGCATAACTTTAGTTTAGCGATAGCAAAATGCCGAAAGTTCATCGCTTAGCTGGTAACCACATTATTAGATTGGTAAGCGCAGAAATGGGGAAAGAAATTCAGAGTAACATTATATCAAAACAAAAGCAGAAGATGGCTGAAGGATTGGGTGTCCAGAGAAGAATTTGGCGCATCTGGCATTTTATTTTTAAACAAGTGGTTGCAGAAGACCCAGCCAATTTTAAAAAACCTTGAGGATGGATTCGGAAAAGTTTAATGAGCTGATTCCCTGCTCGACACCACTTTTTTAAGAAAGCGTCTGCTTTGTCGTACCACGCTGGTTTAGGTTTCTATATATCAACGGTGTCAAACACGTGGCCCGCGAGCCAAATGTGGCACGCGACAACATTGAAAGTGGCACGGGAGCTCTTGCCATATTTCATAATCATGCTACAATGCAATTTTAAGTATCGTTATATAGTTTATTGCTGCAGTATCGCACTAATAAAATTAGTCTCCGATAATCACAGTTTTTGCTCGTCTATCCTGATTTGATACGTCTTTAACAGCTCAGATGGCCGAGTGGTATGGAGCGTCTGTCTCTTGAGCTGTAGACTCGGGTTTGATTCCGAGTCGGGTCAAACCAATGACTTTAACATTGGTATTCACAGCTTCCCTGCTTGACGTTCAACATTGAAGGGACAGTGTGGAGAACAAGCCGGCAAGTTTACTTGTTGCGCCGTTGGGAAAGGCACTTAGCGGGATTCCCCCATCTTGGTGTGGCAGACAGATGGCCGGCAACTCCTAAGCAAGCTCGTATAGCGCATTGATCGCTTTCTCGTGATAGGAGGATAAATATGCAATTAAATATAAAACTAAATAAATAAAAATAAATAAAATTTAAGACGAATGAGGTGAGAAACTGCTAGGATCACTCATTCCTTCGGATAAATATATCTTAAAGAATTTAATATATCTTAAAGAAGTTAATATATCTAAAGAATTTTAAAAAATATCTTAAAAAATCGGATTTATCCGAAGGAATGAGTGATCCTGGCAAGATCATTCGTTCTAGAAGATGAATGTATCTTACCTGAGGGCGGCTGATGAGAGCTAATAGCCCGAAACAGCGCTGTCCCGCTCTACGGTACGTTTGACTGGAGTGTCTTGCACTGTTGGCGATGGAGAGCTGATATAGCCTCCGACCCAACAAGAGGAAGTCGTCATGACTTTCAGCGCAGTAGGCCAGGAAGGAAATTGCTTTTTTAGTTACCGCGAATGTTCTGTCATAAACATAATATTTTTGTGTGAAAAATTTTGAATTGCGAAAGTTTAAAATGTATTGTGAAGGCTAACCTGCTCGAAAGCTTCCACCCACTTTCTAGATTGATTCTGCATTATCTTTGATTCCGAGTCGGGTCAATTTTCAGCAACAGGAAGAAACATATCCAGTTCTTTAAAAAACGCTCGTTTCTGGCTATCTTAATTTGGAAACCCAAACCTGTGTGAAAAGGAATTTTCTGTCCCAAAACTAAATAAATCTAAATTGTGAAGTCAGCTAACATACTGACACTAATTAGACGCAATAATGCGTATTGCTTTGCGCCGTTGAAGCCAAATTTTGCCAGTTAGCTCAGAACAAATGCTTGCAAAAAAGGGTTTTCGTTAATCGCGTTGTTGATAAAAGTCAAACTACTGCAACCGTTTTTTTCGTATTTTTGTGAATGTTAAATTCTTTGTAAGCAACATGGTTTTAAAAGTAGAAAAAATTATTAAATTGATGATAGTTTACCAAGCGTTGGCACGTGAAAAAATTATACAACAAAAATTGGCTCGTAGCGGGTTTAGGTTGGACACCCCTGTTATATATGATTGATTCCTGTTCCGGTTTTCACAGACTTAATTGCTTTGTTCCTTCGCTTCTGTAAACATCTTTAAAGCTTTTCAACTTTTTGCGCAGTGCTTCCGCATCGTCAAAATCTACGTTTCTTTGAAGCAACTTTTCCATCAGTTCTAAAAATTGGTGTTCTCTGATATTTTTTTTTTCATGTAGGGCGTATTACTAGAAGCCTACAATACCTCATAACTCCGAGATAAGCTATCTCGAAAACTTTTATATCTTCTCGGTCCCACTTTATGTTTACAATTACGTGAAAAATGAGAAACTATGTGGAAGTACGTACACATGAAATTAGCAGTATTTATGTCATAAAAATCGCTTGTTGTCTAGTTTACGTCACGTGACCTCGAACATGCTCGGTAGCTGCTACTAGAATTGAACATGTTTAATTTTAGTTGCAGCGCCTTGGTGGACACATTGAGCGTTTAGTAGCAGCTACTAAACGCTCAATGTGACCACGGCTTATTGTAAGTATAGTGAGGATCTTTGAATTTGGTTTAATTTGAAATTTGAGGGGTCGTGTTTATTGAGTTTCAGATTTATCATTAATTGTTTATTTTCAAAGCAAAACAAGCGATTTGAAAGATTAGGATACCATTCCTACTGTACTGAAAGCGTGGTGAATCTTTTCGAGTTTGCAAAAGCTTTATCATCATAGGTTCTAGTTTTGTTTTTTTTCTGAATTTTGCTGCTTAAATTTGTCGGCAATACAAAAAAAAAAAAAAAAACATCAACAAAAATTTGCAAAAAATTGAAATACTTAAAGAATCAAAATTGTTTAATTATTATTGTTTTGCTAAGTCTGCTGGGCTTGTCCAATATTTCCCTTGGCTTTGCGGGTGCTCTGCGGTGGGCGCTGTCGGCACGATTTGCCGCATCAGACGCAGTTTAGCGTTTCATCTGATTACAACACAATCAAAGTTATTTCATGACCTTTAAAACGCGGCTGCAGCCAGCAGCATTCCTATTTTCTTTATGACGTCACAAAAACCACAAAACTAGATAAAATACAATGAACTACTGTGACCTCATAAAGGAAACATATAAGTTTAAAATTACTGCAGAAAACATTTTAGCGCCTTCAAAATTATATAATAAAAAAAAATAATCTAACAAACAGTTTAAACTAGAGACAGCCATAAAATAAATAGAGTTACTGTTTTAATTTGCTGAATTTAGACCCATGAAACATGTTTTTATCAAATGAAAAAAAATGTTTGACAAGTCACAGTATTATCAGACCAAATTTTTGTAACGCAAGTTAACTTGTTTAATTGATTATTGCGGCTGCCAACACAGGCAAGAAAGCACAAGGACGGTAATTAAAACCGGTTGAACTTTAGCAAACTTTGTCTCAGTGTAAAATTAATTTTTGATTAAAAAACTGGTCAAAAATTGTCACTATTGATGACGAAACAAGATTTACCGCAATAATTCGATTTTATGATAAAATTTGGTTTTATGATTATGTTTTCTAAAAAAATTTCTTTACTTTGTCTCTGCCGAAATTTGCATTTAAATTTTGTTTCGAATTTTTCTTTTATTCAAATTTGTTTGCGAGTTCGATCGCAGCGCTGCATAGCCATACGATGCCGCCTCGTCTGGTCAAAGTACGAACTTGCAGGATTACAAAAATTAGGCTAGCCGCGAGTTGCCATGGAAACGCGGCTATCGTTTCTCAGTGTTTCAGGAAAATGAAATCAAAAGCAAATCTCTATCATTACACTCGTGATATCACGCCCAAACGTGTAACGAGTGGCGGGACCCATCTCCGCTGCGGATTGCCTGGACATCAAAGCTCCGAAGAAACATCGTAGGGGTGGCGAGCCGTTGGCGACACTGTGCCCGATTTGACCTGCCCGGGAATATAATCCAAGACCTCCTGCGCCAATAGCCATGCCTTTCAACATTACACCAACCTGCTGTCAATATTTTTTCTTTTTGTTCCATGAAATTTTCTCCAGCGTGTATTTACGGCAGGGGCGGAAAACCTGTGGCCCGTGTCAAAACTTCGTTAAGTGCACAACATACTGGTAAAATAGAAAACATTAATTTTTCTTAAAAACTGCTTCGCATTCAACTACAGGCAACATTTGTGATATAGAAACTGCTCAAAAGTCTCTAATTTTACAGCAAAAACAACTCACTATGAACGTTTAATAAATTTGTGACGTAATATTGAACATTTTAAAGCGAAACTTAAAGGTAAATGCATCCCACCGAAAATATTGCAATCGAAGTGGCCCGCTGTGTTTTGCCGGCTCCCCTATCCTGATTTACGCCTTATGTTTTACCATGCTATGTGATAGATGAGCTCGTGGAGAGTCGATCTAGAAATTTGGTTTCACAATCGAACGTGCCAACTTCTTGGTCACCTTCGACCACAACGTCACGACCTACTGAAGACTTGAACCACAACCAGTGCGGACCAGAAAGTTTGCGGCAGCTCGTTTTTCACTTTTTTTGGTCAATAAACACCTTGAATAACATGAACCGAATGCTGCCTGCTTCGGCCGTGAATCGAACTCATCACAAAGGATCCACAATTCAGCGCAGTACCGCTTGACCTTGGCGCTAATTTCTCATTGCAAACTTTATGGAAATTCCACAAGAATTAAATGTTAAATCTTTGATTTACGCCATGGCACTGTGAAAAGGCGTTGGCGGTAAGTTATGCGGATTTAATCCGGAGAGCTGGGGCTGCATTATGATGTTCTAAACACGATAATCTGTCTTTGCATTGTTGTTATAACAAACACAAAAATGCAACGTAGGTAATTCGTATACACAACACACATTACGAAAGGATAAAGTGTGGCTGCAGACAGAGATGAGTTGAGAAATTGTGCTTGCAATGACAAGGTCATGGGTTTATATACCAGCCAGGGACGAATCATGATCGGAATGATAAAGCTTAAATATTTGATCGACCTTGGTTTAAGGCCAACGAGTTGCTCTAAGATTTTTTCCATTTTTAGAACCTGTCAGAACCAAAACATTCATCTCTACTCAGTGGAATCTGACAAGCAGCAAATTAAAGAAGTCAGATGGAAAACTCAGAGAAAAGACAACTCCTACGCGAGTCAGGATTCGTCCTACGCACAGCGCCTCCTTCGCTTTCTCGTGACAACAGGTTAAAAATCAGTCAAGCATTCTTGCAATAATAAATATATTTTACTAAGAACAAATCATAAAAATTTTCTAAATATTGCACAACGCAGGGCAGAAATGCGGCAATATTCGGCCATTTCTTCGGCTCAGTTCATCGAAATGTCGTCAGTCACTGGTCACTAGAAGAAAATGAATCGATCCAATTCTCGGGCAAGAATTATCGGTCGTACAACTGTCCCTTGAGGTATTCCAGGAGTTATCTCTTAAGTAAGAAAATGGCAATTCCTTTTGGCGACGACTTCACAAAACAAAAAAGGGCTCGGGGTTTAAAAACAACAACCCAAAACCAAAGTAATATCAATAAAAAATTGAATAAAAACGCAAATTTATTTGATGAGAGATTTCAAAAACTTCAACGTTATGCAAACATTGTGAAATTTTCATCATAATTATTGAAGTTTGCACACAGCACTACACTAACCGCGTCTCAGACAACAGATTATTGTAATTAAGATGCTGCTATAAATAGCAGACAATGCGGCCTGGCCGGTGATAATCACAGTTACATTGCGATTCTGTGACTGGGATGCATTTTAACACGTCTATGTAGAGTTAGGTTAAGTTATGTTGAAGGTTACCTAACGAACATGAGAAAAATCCATAGGCCTATACCCAGTATATTTTTGATGAAAATTTGTTGTAAACATATTTTGTTTACACACAATGTGAGTGCGTCTTGAGGTTGAAACGCTGTTTCCGGAATTTGTGATCAATTTTTTTTCCGAACTTTTGCTCTAATTCTTTTCCACGAAGTAGATCCGCTTTTCTCTTCGTCGCAGATGAATCTTTTCGCCATGGCAACGCTGCCAATGTACCTCTAGTGGTCACATACGTCATCTGTTGTTATGGTCACAATTTCTTAAAACATGGACCGGAGATGTTCGGCGTGAATCCATGGACTGGGATCGAGTCCCAGTCAGTAGATTTTCTTCAATATTAATTACTTTGCGTAAATATTCAAGCAGCGATTTGAAACATATGGTCACGTGATCTTGCGTTGATTGTGACGGTGCTATGATCGTTGATGATCCATGAAGATTCTAGAAATATGATCATGATGGAATAAGTTGTCATAATTACACGTTTCATTGCGTCATAAGGTCTAATAAAAATGTCACGATGCGAAAAGGCAAAGCAATTTAACAACAATCCTTTCGAGGGTTTCTTAACGTACGGGGGTCGGAAACAGAGCACTATTGAGACTTAGGGGATCTCCCATGCTTTCTGCAGACTGATTGCGACGTCAGCAGCTGGCCTATTTTTCTTCGAGGACTCTATTTAACGTTTTTTTTTTAAGTGTGGCCCGCCCGTGACCGAGTGGATGGGATAGCGGGACAATAGAGCCCCAATAGCATCCCTTAATCCGGCCCTGCTTGGAAACCTTCAATAGCTGGTACATGGGGTTTATGATAAAGTGTCAGATGGAGTATTTCATCGCGCGAGTCACGAGAGTCTCCACCTCAGACCGTTAAAGAGTGATAAGCATAAAAAAGCATCAGTCTTGTTTGAGCAGCTACTTAAACTGTGTTTTAACTTACATACCCGATGAACTCGATGAACGAACTCGATGTAATGTTGACGAAATAACATGAGTTCTTTCTTTAAATGTTGATGTAGATTATCATCGCAAGCTTCCGAGTGTATCTCGTTCAATCGTTTTCCTCGCAGAATAGAATCATAAATAGTTTCTTCAGAATTTGTATCCAACTGCAAATGAAAGCTCAGTGATAAAAATCAAAGTGATAAAATACTGTAAATGTGGGACAAAATCAGCTTAAAGGAGGAAAAATAAAATTACAGTAATAATTACCGTACCTTTATTCTTAAAAATGGACGTTTCAACCACACAGATTCAGCTGTCATCATCTTTCAGTTTTGTACTGTCTTGCTTACACTGCTAATGATGACAGCTGAATCTATGTTGTCGAAACGTCTTTAAGATTTTTTGTGGCTTTAGTTTCCCTACAAAAGTGAGTTTCTTATGAAGTTTCAACAACCAACGACAACGCAACTTCAATGGTTGGATCCTTGGTTAGGAACCACAACATCAACGAAAATTAATTCTACGTCGGCAGCGAAACGATTTTAAAACGAGGGCTGTAAGGTTGGAAACTTGGCTTGAAACATTAAGTTTGAAGCTGCCCCAGTAACTTAGAAACTTAGGTCGTGCAATCCTTGAAAAGATGCTTTATAATGATTAACTCTACTTGGACCTTTTTTACGAGCTAAAATCGCCTGGCTGGGTTAGAGACATCGATATCGGCTTGGAAGGAGGTTGATTTCCGGGGCGATGACATCGAACACACTTTCATCTACGGCTCGTCACCGCTGCGACGTTTCGTCGGAGCTGTGTTGTCCAGGCGCTAAGCCGCGGAAATGGATTCCGCCACTCGCTACATGCTTCGCAATTAATACCGCGAGTATAATGAAGATTTGATTTTGATTTTATTGTAGCAGCTACTCTATCATCAGCGATAAAGACTCATTGACGTCGACTTGCTTCGCGAAGCCACGAAATACAAAGCGACAGATTAAGACCTTTGGCGTAAACACTATTACCGTAGTCGATCATCAATGTCATAACAACAACTGCAATACGCAACAAAATCAAATACTTACGAGAGAAGATGGAACGGAGAAAGTGCACGAGCGCGTATTGGAATTAGTCTGAAAAAGAAAAATATCAGATTTATAGGATCACCAAGCTATCGAGTACAGGTCGAATATTTTGGCAGCCCGGGGCCAATTTTTCGGAGTGCCCCACGTGTTTTCGCAGAACTGATTTTACTTTTTTTAAAGGAAGCGATTCATGAGGGAGGGGACCTGGGGATATGCTCCACCCTTTAATCCGGTCCTGGTTAAATACGTAATCATGTTCTTAAAAGCATAAAGATGATCGATCTGATGCCAGACACCTGCATTGAGATCCGCACTTGGGTTCGAAACCTAGTTCAACTACTCCAGGACTAAAAAAATTAATATTTACATCTTCCCTGCTTGGCGTTTGGTCTGCATGAAAGAAAAGAGTGAGAATAAGCCGGGCAGGCAAGTTCGGTTAAGTGTTATTGGAAAGGCACTTAACTAGATTTCCACACCTTTGAGAAGTAGACCTTTATCCTTTCCACATGCACAATTTTCGTGAACTTTAGGCGCGCGATTCTTGGCTCTAGTTTAAGCATCACAATGAATTTTCTGATGTCACAATCACTTTTTTAATTATAACAACAAAAAATTGATTATGATGCAAAAACTAGAAGCAGGAATTACGGGTCTAACGCCCACGAAAATTGGCGATGTGGACAAGGTAATGGTGCAACGTTAGCAAGTTAGTCAGCTTATAGAGCAAACTCAATGTGGCGGGCTGGTAAATCGAAATACCGCTTTGACGACGCTGGATTACTACGTGCCGATAAAGCGTAAGTTATCATTATTTCGTCAATCGAAAGTTGCTGAGTTACTTTGCGGTCAGTAATCGCTTCGACCACCGGTGTCGGTGGAATTAGCACATCAAAACCGGATTTGCTCGAGATTACAAGAATGTTCATTAAAAAACCTTCATTATGCCCGCGGTATTTCATCGAAGCGAGTAACGAGTGGCGGGGCTCACCTATGCGGCTTGGCGCCTGGACCACAAAGCCCTGAAGAAACGTCGCACCAATGGCAAGACGTTGGCGGCGCTGTGTCCGATTTAAACAGCCCGGGAAGCAAACTCCAGATCTTCAGCACCGATAGTGACGTTTTTAGCAACCTCGTTAACCGGCAAATTGAATGCAACAAAACTTGAAGTTGTTTTTACAAACAATACAGCCAAGATATAGCTAAAATACTTGGGCGGTTGTTTCGCCTCACTTCTGCTGCCATTGTCGACGCTAAAAGCTTACGTTATGCTGGGTCTTAAGCCATGATGCAAAAAAGGAGGAGACTGAGACAGAACCTGGAAAAGTTCTAGTGGGTCAGGTGTTAATTAGGCGGAGTGGAAAGAATGTGCAGTCAGTATGTAACTGTATGAAGTATGTAACCATATTAAATCCAACACTCACCGTAAAGTAGACTTTAACAACCCACAAATCCTTACCCGCTCCCCAGATAAATACAAACTTTTCATCCTTGAGTCCTTATTTATTTAACAACTCAAACCGGATCTTAAATTAGACTCCACATCCTTTCCACTCCGCCTATTTAACACGTGACCTACTAGAACTTTTCCAGGTTCTGTCTTAGTTTCATTTATTTTTTGCGCCATGGCTTAAGACCCAGCATAACGTAAGCTTTTAGCGTTGACAATGGCACCAGAAGCGGGGCGAAAGGTCCGCCCAAGTATTTTTAGCTGTGTCTTGTCTGTATTGTTTGTGATGAAATTGCTCAAAACTCCCAACTGTACCTTTTGCCAAAACTTAAATAATTTTCACAAAAAACTTACATCTGCTAGCTTGGTGATGACGTGGAGCCGTTTTCGGACCCTTTGTTGAAGGTTTTTGATTGGATAAAAATGTCTATGAGGGGCGGGGCGTCGTAATCGAGCGAAAGATGAAAAAGTAAAAAGTTGAGGTCGGCCGCAGCAGAAGTCGGTGATGATGAAAAACATAATAATCATCAAACTATACCAATTCATTTGGCCAGTTGTTTATAAATATGTAAACATCCAAACAAATTTTCCATTAAAACAACCAGAAACTTAAAAACAACATTGAACTAAAACTAATAAAACCTGCAAAATAAAAAGTAATAAAATAAAAAATGAAATTGTAATCAGTCGAAATTTTAACCCAGCTTTCGATGATGCGTCACTCTTGCCGAGGATCGAACCACCGACGTTGGAATGACGTACTGTTACATCACAAAGGTGATCTGTGACGACATCAACTAGAAGATCTATATGACAAAGCGCCAACTGCGCGCATAACATCAACAATCTATCGATTAGCGTAAACAAAAAGCAAAGCATTGCCGCTTTCGGCAAGAATTTGCGCGCCGTTGTTCTTGTTAATGTAAACCTACCAGTTTTGCAAACAAGAGTTTAAAAATAGTGATGCTGCGATGATTAAGTTGCAATGGAATCCAATGCTGATGCTTCAACAGTGATTTTGTTCTATTAATATAATCATAGATCACGAGTTTGAAATATTGTGTCAAAACAAACCAAGTCTTGATTGGTTCGTCTGAGCTGAGATTAAAATGATATTGTGCATGAGCATTATGATGAAACAAGGACCAATATTACGCAATCATAATTGAAATACCTTCACAAACAGCCACCACATTTCCATTCTGTAAGCTCCATTGCAAATTGTAATGCTATATAATTCTTTGAAATACTACAAACATAGGACGATAATAGCATAAAAAGAACAAACCAAGTCACAGCAACCCTTTAAACTGGACGTTTTGACAACATTGATTCAGCTGTTATCATCAGCAGTGTAACCAAAGCAGTTCAAAACTGAAAGATAATAACAGCTGAATCTATGTTGTCGAAACGTCCAGTTTTAAGAATTATATTGTCGCTTTATGTTTCCTTCTTACTCTAGGAGTCTAGATAAATTACTCACCAACTTTGAAAAGCAGGTTCTACTGGAGGTAAATTGCTTTAAGAAAAACTAGAGCTTATTCTGAAACAGCAGCAATGTTCATCGAACAATTTTTACACGGTTGCCCATCAATACAGAGATCAAACAAAATTTACTTAATCCATTCAAGCCCATCATTGAAATGAAATGAAATGTTGTGTGGTTTTATGGCGCTTTATAACTGCTAAGGTCCTTTAGCACCAGGACTAAATTTTGTCAAGAATTCACTGACGTGTTTTTATTCTCTGTTCATTTCATCCTCCGCGCTACACTTAACTGCTGAGCGTTTAGCAAGTGTAACAGCAGATACCAGTTTTAAAGTCTTTGGTGTGACCCGACTGAGAATAGAACCCAGTCTTCCAGCTTCCAAGGCGAACGCTCTTAACCACTTGGCCATGGCGCTGGTCATTATCAACTAATCGGTTGGACTTGCCAGACTACTACTACTGTATAAGCTTGGAGCACGTTTCCAATCGCCTAATTTCCACGCAGATGCGCAAAATTTGAAACAACAACTGCTGGCAACACTGCGACACAATAATCAGAACACCACTACATACGGACTACTGCACATCCACTGGCTTCGCGGAGGGGAGGGGGTACGCGGCACTGCTTCTCCTCTTTTTTGACAAAGTGCAATGCCAAGTATGCTAAAACATTCTAATGAAATACTATAACGTTCGCAGCCTTTGTTCTATGGGAATATCCTCCCTCTAAATATTTGACAGGCTACGCCCCTTTGGCCATCGTCATTAGTATGCTTGGTGGTGTACAGTGGTAGGGTTACTGCTTTTAACCATGGGCGGAATATTTCAATCCATTTTAACATTTGACCGATACATGTGATAATGATGGAGACATCACGAACGACCAAATATATCTCCCTTAACAGTTTAGCATAGACTTATTAAACCACATAGTGTCATTAATGTGTTTATTAAAAAATAACTTCCTGGGTTTGAGTCCAGTTGGCAGAACATCTTGTTTTTTCCGAGTGATTCTAGACCAGGAGTTCTTAACCAGGGGCTACGGGGGTTTAACCGGAGGGGCACGATCTCATGATTTGTTAAATGCTTATCAACCCTTGAAGGCCAGAGGACGGCTGCTGCCTCTGAGAATAAAATACCAACAAAAATTTAGAGCAGGTAGCTTGTGGTGTTAAGAAGCTTTAAAAGGAGGCCAGAAAACATGAAAGATTGAGAACTACTGTTCACCCTTCACCTGACCATCTAAAGCATCGCAAACCAGAGATGTCATCCATTTGAATTGGCATGATATTGGACTGCGGTTTTGTAATTTTACAGGATTTCAAAATTTTTGCTAAATGGATTAGTAGAGTGGCGATGTAATATATTGCAACAAACAGTATCTAAAATGTCATAAAAATTGCCAAATTCCAACATAATTCTTGTCGATGATCATGGCAATGGATAAGTGAGGATTGGGATGTTGTGCTAACAAAATTAAAGACTAGGTTTTGGTATTTGGAAATCATACTGTAATATTGTTTGAGACAGCGTAGTCAATTGCATCAGCGATAACATAAAACAAAATTATCCAGAAGAAAAAAGGAAGGCGAGAACAGAACGCAATATTTGCAAGATAAGGCTAACGGCCAAAAATTAGATCAATTTTTGCTGCACCCTGGGTCGTCAACTACGGAAAAGTAAGAGAGGGGTTTACATTTGGCCAAATAGTATAAAATCAGGAAGTGCCTATTTTGCCATTGACGGCAAAATACTGATTGGCTAATTTTCTCAAAACCGGGCGTGCGTGTAAACGCACACCAATCAACAGTCATGCATATACACGCCTATATTGTTTAGCCAATCAGTAGACACTGCCTTAAAATTATGGTAATTTATAACAATGTTTTAAGCATGGGCACGTCAAGAAGGAGGGGAACTGCCCTCCTGGCTACGCAACTGTCTGCACGCGAATGGAGGTTACAGAGCAGTAGATTTAGTAGCAGTCAAAATCAAAACTGATTCTTCGTTATACTCGCAGTATTACGACGAAGCGCGTAACGAGTGGTGAGATCCGTCTCCGCAGCTTAGTGCCTGGGCAGCACTGTTCCCAAGCAACATCGCAGCGGTGGCTAGTCGTTGCCGACAACGTGTCCGATTTGACCGGCCTGGGAATCGAACCTTCGGCAGCGTCCATATCCACTGCGTCGACCGACTGGTGAGTAATAGCCAAAGTGCTCTAAAAATTGCTACAAAACTTTCCTTGACCTAATTTCAAACCTGAGCTTCAATTTTTATGGGTTTCTATCAACTGAGCTATAATGTTTCAATACTGTGATAAAAACTGTTTTCTTCCGACTTCAAAAAAACGACATAGCGTAGCTATTTTGGCTCCAACTGATTAAGCCGTTTAAACTTGCTGTTTAAACACTTTTGCAATTGTATGAACACTTCAACAGCTAATTAAAATAATTACTTTGGCGATAAAATGCAAAAAAGGAACTGAAAAATCTTTCTGTGTTATTTTATCGAACTTATTCTTCGACAGTTTCGTCCAAACTGCTTTGTCACCACATTTTTGCTGGTAGTGCTTGTACGCTTTTATTCAATAATTTCAGCGCGGAATTACGACAATTTAAAGTGCCAGACAGCGCGTGCTACGACGTATGACGTAACAATGCATAGGCGTAATTAAGCGTAGTGATTTCGTAACTTCTATCTCAGTTATCTCTCGTTTATCGCGATTGCGGTTTCATTGAGAAATCAATTTACGACAAGTTATTTTGTTCGGTGATAACAATCAATTATGACTTCATAAAGCGACAATCTGTTTTAAGCAGATTGAGCTAAACATCGATTACCGCGCGACTTTACGGTGGTTCTTCCGATTTTCGGAATCCAACGAGTTAAAGAGCCCGGTTTACGAATTTTTTGGAGCGGAGAGAAGACGAAAAGTTACTGGATTTTCACCTTGGCCATCAGGAGGTTACCTCTCACCGTCATCACGTGATTATCGACTATAATGCGCTACTCACTTGACGAGCTAGCTTCGTGCCCAGGTTCGAACTCGTAACCTTCCACACTGAAGTCAGACACGAACCATTACGAAAACTTTTTAAATTGCATTTTTATATTCCTTTCACTAAACAAGCTACGAAAGCGTTAGAACGAATTCGCTTTTGCCAGCCACCGTCTGCATTTCAAGGTTGCCAAAAAGCTACAATAACTTCTAAGCGAAAGCGTTTCAGGATGTAAATCCAAGACCATCGGAAAACATGAATTTTTTGCTATTTTCTGAGCCAAAGTGAAAACCTAGGGTTTATTACTCCTTTAAAGATGAGGTAGATCTGTTAAATGCCTTTTGTCCCTTTCATGTTGAGCGGCAAATAAGAAAGCTGAGTGATACCAATTTTAACGACATAGCTTTAGCCAGACTAGTGATCGAACTCTCGTCTACCGCTGCAAAGGCTGACGCTGAATCCACTTTATCATGCGTCCTCACAAATGGTTACGACCTGGGGTAAAATTTTGCGATTAAAATCAAATCTTCGTTATACTTGCGTTATTGCACCGAAGCATGTAGCGAATGGCGGGGTCCATCTCCGCAGCTTAACGCCCAGACCACACAGCTCCAAAGGAACATCGCAGCAGTGGCGAGCCGTTGGTCATATGTCTCCGATTTGCCCGGGAATCGAATCCCAGACCTCCCACGCAGATAGCGATGTCTTCAAGCGCTACACCAACCCGTTCAAATTTGTCCAGTTGATCGAAATAACTTGATGACTGCGAAGAGCCCGGTGACCGATTTTTCATCAAAATAATGAGCGATTTTGCAAGTTTTCTCCGCTGAAAATCTTGCCACATCTCTCTGTTTTGTACTTGCTCCTTTTTTTTCATTTTTCCAACCTTTTTTCTGGTCATATTATTATCTAAAACACAAAAAGTGTGCACAAGTCTGAAATAAGGTCAGCGATGATTCAACGTCATCACAAGAAAAATAATGGAAATCGCGATAATCAAATTGGCAAATCGATTGAAACACGTTGAAACTACAGGGAGCTGTAGCCTCCGCGGCTCCCAAACACAGAAGCAGACCATTATTGGTTAGGTTTACAGTATTGTGGGTGGTAAGCAAAAAAAAGTGTCATGTAGACGCTTCAAAAAAATGGTGGCGCAAGTTGCAACTACTGCAATTTTTAAAAATATTCAAATTTTCATTGTACGCACGGTATTACACCGAAGCATGTAACGAGATGTGGGGTCCATCTCTGCGACTTAACGCTTAGAGTCCCTTCGACAACACAGCTTCAAAGAAACCTTGCTGCGATGGCGAGCCTTTGGCGACATTGTGTCCGATTTGACCGGTAATTGAACCCAGATCTTCCTCACTGATATCGATGTGTTTAACCATTGCGAGAACAGATCGGTCGCTCTCAAAAGTTTAAAAAAATACAAAAATTAATAAATTTGAAATTTACAAATAGAGTATTAGATGATCAAAAATAATTCATAATTTTGAATGATAGTGAAACACTAGGAACTAGGAAGAAAGTGATAGTAATTTACTCGTAGGCCTAATACATTTGTATCGGTATTCATGGAAAAGTAATCAAATTTACTAAGTATTGTCAATTTACGGAAGAAAAATATCGCCACAGTAATTCTGAAAAGCGGACGTTTTGACAACATAGATACTGTTGTCATCATCAGCAGTGAGGCACAGCACTGCCTTCCTACACTGCTGATGATGACAGCTGAATCTACGTGGCCGAAACGTCCAGTGTTTAGAATCACTGTGGTTTTTTTTTTTTTCTTTATGCTATTTTTGCCCCTCATTGTGTTCCGAAGTCTGTTATCAACTTCCAGTTCAAAGCAAAATGGCTAATATTTTAACGCGTGATAAGCTTCATGACATAGCAACACCGTCTGAGATGGTTTATTTTTCTCAGAGATTTCTTAGAGATAGACTAAATATAGCCCCCACCCCCTGGGGTGAAAAAATTTTCTGTTTGTTTCTACAAGTTATTGCACCCACAAAATGTAAGTTGTTGCACAATGTTGGGAAATTTTGGTATATTGAGCAGAATTACGAAACAACAATACAAACAATCGACTAAATATAGGTGTTTCGATTCTTGTACGAAGCTGACTCATTGTTTCATCTTGGTGCGGTGAGCAAAATTTCTAATTCAAAACGAATTCCAAAAATACCGGTGAAATAATATCATTAACCGGTAAAGCAATTGCCTTTTTTATCAAAAAACTCAAAATCAATATTCACGCGGTATTACGCCAAAGCGTGTACAGAGTGGAGGGCTCCATCTTCGCGGCTTAGCGCCGGTACAACACAGCCGCTTTGGAGAAACGTCAAAGCGGTGGCGATCCGTTGCCCACACTGCGTCTGATTTGACCGGCCTGGCAATCGAGCCCATGACCTACCGATGTCTTTAACCACTACAAGACAAAAAAAGGATTAATATCAACTTCACAGAAACAAATCGCTTCCATTTTTAAAGTCAAACGAACAGGGGCAAGGGGCAAATTTTTTCAAGGTAGGAAGAAAATGGTTGTGAAATTGTTGAAGCGTTTTTATGTTATTTGACAATTTTTTATCTTTCCGGAATTGGTATATGTCTCACGGCGCTAGGTGGCGCTGTTTCAATCTACGTTCCATCGTCTTCGCTCAGTGTATCTGAAAATATATAAGTTACGGTCGATAAGTGTTATTTAAGTAAACAAACAAACAAACAAAAACAACATGCATGTTTACAAAGCATTTGAAGCAGCTTGTTTAAACTGATGCAAAATAGGTAAAATTATGACGAAATTAAAATTAGTAAAAAATGAACAGGCTGACAAAAAAAGTTTGTGTTGAAATCTGTATACATTTCAAGCATCTAAAGTAGGTGATGATGATTTCTTCATTTTTCTCCTCCTGTAACGAGAAAGCGAAGAGGCGCTATGCGAAGAACGAACCCAGACTCGCTTAGGAGTTGTCTTTGTTTTCGAGTTTTATGGTTGAGTTTAGCTTCTGACTTCTTTAATTTGCTGCTTGTCAGATTCTACCAAGTAGAGATAATTATCGTGAAGTATTTTATTTAAGGACGCAACAACGAGGCTGGGGTAAGAGTTGAAGCATCAACCTTGCGATCAAAGCCGTCGTAAAAACGATCCTCTGAACGCCATGCTGCGAAAGTGCGTAAACGAACTAGGCTGTATTCGAACCCATCCACCTGAAACAGTTCTTCTCCCATCAGCTTGTTCTTCATTGAAAACTTCTTTGCTTTCGTTTTTGGTTTTACCTAAAAATTTTTAAATTTTTTGATTTTCTAGTTTCATTTTTATCGCCGTTAGACAACCAATATGCACGTATCGCTGCTGTTGTTTTAATAAATTTCGAAAACAATTTACTGGGATTTCTTTGATATAATTATTTGACTTGAATTTCCCACCATAAAATCTTTACGAACGTTTTGCGCCGCTTACTTGGCAATTCCATGTTTTTAATGACAGATTGAAAATTTTTTGAATATTTCAGCGCTTCACTGGAAGGTGCGTAGAAAAGAAACGCAGGTTGGCCACTAGGAACGCTAAGTTGTGCTCTTCCACTGTTGTCGCTAGGTGACGTTGGAGGGTCGTGCTGTGTTCCCTGCAATGTTGCGTGGCGTCATGTAACGATCTTGGCAATAGTTAAAAACTGATCGGATCTGTTCCAACCATCTGAGCCTTATCAAATGGTAACACCGACGTTGTGAGTTCAATCCCAGCCCACTAACTTTATAGATCTACGCCGAGGCGAGTAAGGAGTGGCGGGGCCCATCTCCGCAGCTGAGCGCCTGGACAACACAGCTCCGAAAAAACGTTTCAGCTGTGTCAAGTGTGTGGCGAAACCGTGTCGGATTTAACAGACCCAGGAATCGAACCGAAGACCAAATGCGATGATAATAATGTCTTTAATCATTGCGTTAATTGATCAATTAATTTTCAAGATAAGTTTCGAAATTCACAATACTCCATGCTCGAATTATGGCGCAGCCTTGACATCACAATGCATCATGAAAAAACTTAGTTTCCTATTTGCCTAATAAGTTCATTGTTACTTAACTCACCCTGTCCGTAAACCATCTGTCGTCGTGTGACGTCAATGAGAGATAGGTTGTCAGGGCAGCGAATGACGTCACAAAAAGCAATGTGATGTCAAGGAGACACATAACGATAGCGATAACTAGACCAGTACTACTTTCCGCTTTTTGCTGAAAAATATTTAGTAATATTTTTGTCAAAACTTTTTACAGTAGCGCTTTTCAACCTGTTGGCCCCGAACTAATTGGCGTAGTGGATAAAAACATCGCTATCGGCACGGGAAGTCTAGGATCGGTTTTCGGGCCGGTTAAATCGAACACAATATTGCCAACGGCTCGCCACCGCTGCGATGTTTCTTCGGAGCTGTGTTGCCCAGACGCTAAACTGCGAAGATGGATTCCGCCACTCGTTAAACGCTTCGGTGTAGTATCCAAACTGATGGGTTGAAAGTTCAGGAAAGCTCGACACTAGGCTGACACGAAACAGCTCATGAGCAGCTTCAGCACATAATAAAGAGCTTCTTTGTTAAATTCTCCGAAAAGGTTAATTTGGCAATTTACCCCCAAAGTACGATCTAAACCTGCGCAAAAGCGATCACTTTGGGAAATTCCCACAAGGGCCATTTTATAAGACTTAGGGAAGACACATGCTTCTTTGTATAACTCATCTTGACGTTGGCAGCAGGTCTTTTTTTGAAGAAGCGATTATTTTAAAAATTGTCACGCCCCTGACTAGGGAGGGGTCGAGGTTATAGTCCCCCCCCCCTAATATACTCCTGCTCTCCACCAACCTCTTGTGAGATCGCCATCGTAATAACCGCCAGCAGCGCAGTGACGAGCAGGGTTGCCAGAGAAGAAAATCCAAAAGCGATGGCGGCCTGAAAAATTTCACACGTCGCTAAGTTGTAAAAAGTTGAAATATTTGAAATACGAAAAGTAAAATTTCTCACCGAAAACCTTGATTTCCTTTTGTGAGCGTAGATGTTAGTGCATCCGTCCACGACTAACTATACACAATGAAGTTAGTGTTGAAATACACGTGCAAGCAACTGGCATCGTAAATGCCTCGCAAAAAACAAATAAAGGTTCATTTTTGTTGCAATGACAAAGACAAATAAAAATTTTAAAAAATCTTCTTTATACTCGCGATAATACGCCGAAGTGTGTAACGAGTGGCAAAATCCATCGCCGCGGTTTAGCGCAGCGGCAACACAGCTCTAAAGAAACGTCGCAGCAGTGGCCAGCCGTAGGAGACGCTGTGTCCGATTTGACCGGTTCGGGAATCAAACCTATGGGTTCCCGCACCGATAGCGGTGCCTTTTACCATCTAAATATGTTTATTGATGAAAACAGGCTCTTTGTTTTCTCTTTCTACTCTACGACCGTTGTCATAAAATCAATATGGCGGTACTCACCATGACAGCCAGCCATATTGGAATTCCTGGGCTGCCTAGAAAAGAAGGGGGCGATGACGTCAAGCCTTGTGATTGGCTGTAGATGGCAAGAACATCGAGAACGATTATGACGACAGCTGCAAAGTTCAAGACATGCATTTTGCTGGCCTTGAAGGTTTAGCTCAACTCAAACAAAAAATTGAGCCAATGCAGTGGTATGGCTGGTATAGCTGAAATTGCATTTAACGCTGTAAGCCCGGAGGCCGAGTGATATAAGAGCTTGACTTTCATATACAAGGCCCTGGGTTCGATCTTCACTTGATTAGCGGCCAAACTATGAAACTACTCGTAGAATCGGATTCACAGGATTAATTTAGTGAGCGTTTAAGGCCTAACTATTTTTGAGTTCAAGCAAGAAAGAAAGTGTTTTGATCATAAACTTCGGGTTCGATTCCATTGAATTGCTTGAAGTTGAAATTTAGTTTGTTTTTTTTGTTTAAGTTTTTTGATTAAAATAATCTTTTTGGATTACCAGTAATACCGACAGATTAACAAACTCAATTTTTGATCTTTTCTTGCCTATTGCACCACCCCATGGGAGGAGGAAACAGACTGTAGTGAGTTTTTAACATTTATAATTTTTGATCTGTTATTAAATCATATGCTCCTCTGATTACGTCATTGAGCACTTTATTCGACATAGGTGTTACAAACTTATGTTTTTTTTGTGTGTGTGTGTGTCGTTGTAGTTTTCAAGTGAAAACTGGCGTAGTTTAAGAGTTTTGCTGTAGATCATTGGTTTTCAACCTTTCTGGTGGGGCAGAACCCAATGAACATTTTAGAGACTTGAGGAACCTCTGTGCGTTAATTTAACTGATTTACTTGAACCCAGCTCTACTTTGCAAACTTGCAGAACTTCTAGACTGTCCTGATGAAACCCCGGTTGAAAACCACTGCTGCAGGTCCTTGTGGGTGCACTGCTGCAGTTTTGATACGATGAGCTTTGCTTTTTCGCTCCTCTCCACGGCTAAAGATTTGATAAAACATTTTTTCATGCGGAATTGATTTTGAAGTTTGTTGTGCTGTAAACTCTTTTGCTGAATAAAACACTTGCCTATGTTTATCCAAGTTAGATTAATAGATTAGTTTTTGCGAAAAGATCTTTGAAGTACGCTATTAATGCTGAGTAACTTTATGGTTGACGAAATAAAACAGTTACCGGGGCGTGGCCAGGTGATAGGGGGTACTGCCCCTGTTTTGACCCACGCCAATTTGAAACCTGCTTAAAATATTTTTATAAAATGCCTCAATATTTACAATCTTTGCTATATTGAAATTTGTCCCCCTTATTGTAATATGATCTTCTTATTGTGATATGATTCTCTTATTGTGATACGACCCATAAACTTTTCACCCACTACGACCCTTACGAGCTAGAAATTCAAAAACATCTTACCAAGTAAACATTCGAACGTTCCTAGTACCAGGATGTACCTGGGCGGCTTGAATGGGACTGAATCCCCGGGCCTCAACAGTCTGAGGTAGCATATTCTGCATGAAAGGCAGTGTGTGTCGCAACATTCAGTGAGCTTCATCTCAAATTATCTGTTTAACATCCACCAGGCACTCTGGGACCTTAAAAATGATTGATTGTTAGGAACTCCAAGCAGAGGAATTTAGAGAAAACGATTTCCAGTATCAAAAAAAATCAAATCTTCATGATTCTCGCGGTATTACACCGAAGCGTGTAGCGATTGGCGGGATCCATCTCCGCGACTTAGCGCGTGGGCTAAGCGACTACGAAGAAACGTCGCAGCGGTTGTCAAGCCGTTGGCGACTACGTCCGATTTGACCGACCCGGGTATCGAACCCCAGACTTTACGCGCTGAGAGCAATGACGCTAACCACTGCACCAACCAACCAACCATTTCTAACAAAACAACCTCGAAAGCACGAAAGAATACTTCGGAAATTCCTTTTATTTCAACGTAAATATTTTGCCTGTTCACCTTGACCTTTGTGAACAAAGTAATTGTATCATAACTAGAGCTGTCGCCAGTGGGGAAAGGGGACTGCCCCCTTCCACCCGTTTTGGACCTATGAAAACCTTTTTTGTTAGATACCGATCGCTATAAGAGCGAATGAAAACGGGATTTTTCATCGACTAAATCCGCCCTGCTCTACGACCCCAAAATTTGGCTGGCTATACTATTAATCATAAACTGGCCAGTGATCTATTATCTTAAACTAAAATAGAGTAATTAACCCCCAATTCCTCTGCAATTAAAAGCAGTGAACTTTGGCTAATTCATTAATTCTCTGATCTTTGTTAAATTCGAAGGAAAGTTTGACCACTTTCACTTTCGATCTTTGGTCGAGTAACTGAAAATAACAACTGCGTTTATGACAAAACAATTATTGTAATTTCAAGTAGTGCAAGATACTTGAGTGTGGCGTCAAGTGCTTTGAGCAACTGTGATGCCGTCATCGCTTTTTCAGCAAATCTTTACTATACTCTCGGTGCTACGTCGAGCTTGTAACGAGTGGCCGGGCCCATCTCCGCGGCTTACTCATGGACAGCTCAGCTCCAAAGAAACATTGCAGCGGTGGCGAGCCGTTGGCGACAGTGTGTCCGATTGGACCGGCCCTGGAATCGAACCACTACACCATACTTTCTTGCATTGAAGCTCATAAACTTTCATTGTAAATCTGAAGTTTCTTCCATGGACGTTCACCCTCATGACACGATGACATCATCCTCATGGCACGATGACATCAAATTTTCTTGTAAATTTGATGTTTGTTGTAACTAAGCTACAACTTTCCGCAACGTTTCTTCTTTTTCAAGCAATTTATTGTTTAGTCATTATTTCTGTAGCAATAACGGGATGACCTCGCAGAATTCGACGAAACTTTCAAGTCGAATTAGCAAAGAATGCAACGCTAGTGTCGATACATCGTCAAGAGTGACAAGCTCGATTTCGGACATTTTATCAGCTATTTATCGCATTTTCTGAGACTGCTTTTACTTAAGTTTGCAACCATAATTAACAAGCAATCGCACGTGGGGACAAAATGTACGGTAATAATTTAGTCCCATCTGGCGAATAACAAAAATGTTTTTGTGTTCTCCAGAGCGCGCTAAAGAGCACATGCAAAATCATGCTACTTTAAAAATTATTGCCTTCTTTGAAGCCAGTGGCGAGCCAGTGAGAGGGGTCAGGCATTCTCCCCCCTTTTTGAAGTGTGAAGATCTTTGTTTTGAAATCGATCCGTAAGAGCGAATGAAAAACGGGGCTTCTCATTGTTTAAATTCGCCGTGCATCCCACTTGTGTTTTTTTACTACATCAAGCTGGCCAAATACGACTCGGCTTGAACTTTCAACAAAAACAATTCTCTTGCTCTGATCATCGCAAAAAATAAAAGCAACTAAGTAATTTTCTACTTAAAATAGTTATTTTCACAAAAGAGCCGGCAAGATTACTCGCTGTGAGGTGGTAGGAAAAGCACTTGATAATATATTTCTATCTTGAAGTGGAAGACAGCTGGCGTGCTACTCGCTGAAGATGAAACATACAAGCACAGTGTCACCAGTGACTCACTATCGCTGCAGCGTTCTACGTTCGGAGCGTGTAGCGTCAATACAAACTTGCTGAAATGGGCAAGAAAAAACCTGTGAGCTTCTGCGCATTTTTTCACGTGAAGATAGAATTTGTAAATCTGAGGGATAGAGCAGAGTTGTCAATCGGTCTCGAGCTTGGATTTTAAAAAATTTTCGGGCTTCAATCGGGCCGAACACCGGAGCAAAATTGATATTTTCAGTGAGTGATAGGGTTTTCGCGATTGCTGCAATAAAGCAAAGAGAACACCTTGCCGCATCTATCAGCCTGTAGGTGGCGTGACTGTGGATGGATAAAACTCATTTTCTTTTTCATTAAAATTTCTTCAAAATTTAAAGCGATGTTTTTGATTTTGGGTTTAAATCGGACTCAGACTGGCTGATAGATTAGGATTCAGGTTCGGATCGGGTTCGGGCTAAGCTTAAAAAATCGGGCTCGGGTCGGGCTCAATATCTTCGGCCCGTTGACAATTCTGGAATGGAGCACGAAATTTTGCAAGAATCAACAATGAATATAGTGGCTGGTTGGTGCAGTGGTTATACACATCGCTTCCGGTACTGGTGGCCTGTTTGATTCCCGTTGCTGGTCAAATCGGATTCAGTGTCGTCGCCAACAACTCGCCACCGCTGTGACGTTTCTTCGGGTCTGTTTGCCCAGGCGCTAATGAAGTCGCGGAAGTGGCTTCGTCCCTCGTTGCTCGCTTCGGTGTAATACCGTGAGTAGAATGGAAATATTTTAAACAAACTCATTCATCAGTCAACGAACAAATTATTCTCGACTGACGCAGCAGAAAGCTATAATTTTGTGAAATATGTTTCGACGGCTTAATATATTTTACGAAGTTCGTTTGCAGCAGTTTGTTTGAGGCATTATTATCACGTTAAAGCACGAATAACAAGTTTGTTTTACTCGTAAAATCAGTTTGTTTATTAGACGATTATGTCACCGCAAAGCAAACAAAATCTTGACCTCGGATGTAAATAACCTAACCCCGGATGCTTTTTTATGACGTGCAAACGCTGGGAATTTTTGAACCACTTTCACATCAAGTGGACGTTGACGCTTGATAGCAAGGTCGTTGCAAATTGACAATTGCTGATGCTACGGCTGCCTGCCACATGCGGTGCAGTAAAAACATAAAAAGATATCAACCTTCATAATACTTACGGAATTACGCCGAAGCATGTAACGAGTGGTGGGATACATCTCAGCGGTTTAGCTCCTGGACAACACAACTCCGAAGAAACAACGCAGCAGTGGCGAGCCTTTGGCGACACTGTGTCCTATTTGACCGGCCCGGCTCCACACTTCCCGCGCCGATAGCGATGCATCTAACCACCATGCCAATTGCGAATTCAAACATGCCTAGCATTGTTAGCCAGGGCGTCGAACCGAACCGGATCGTAAGCTAAAAACCCGTATTAACTGCATCCTTTCGTTGAACCCAAACTTTTTTCTTACCTAAACCCACAGCAGAGTGTCTTTTTTGGACTGCGCTGGAAGTGATCCATTTCTGATGGTTTTGTTTCATTTATCTTGGCGCGTTTGTGTTGCATTCCTACGTCATAATACTAAAAGTTCTAGTTGGAGGGCGAGAGCATCAGAACAACACTGCATCTAGCAACGGTGACGCAAGCAATTAGTGCTTCATTACTTTGTAAAACCGATTGATCTAAGAATAAATGCGCAAATGGAAATGTTTTAACCAAAGATATTGACTATTGCGTGATTTAGAACAGATAGCTGTATACCAGAACATAAGCCGAACTGAAATAAATCTGCAAAACCAAACGACGAAAAATCTGAATTGGAGTTAAACCGCTCAAAATAAATTTTATAGAACCTGAACTTAACTGCAGTGATATTTCAAGCGGTTCGATGCCCTGTTGTTAACTAACAAACTCTTTTGTGACCTCACTATCAAGATGTAATTGAAAAAAGTGATGATGACGTCAAAAATTTAGTAATGCAGAAAGCCATTTGATCCTTTGGGCCACTGCATTTGAACATGTGGGCACGGCAAATTGGCCCACTGCATCTGAACATGTGGGCACGGCAAATTGGCCCACTGCATCTGAACATGTGGGCACGGCAAATCTTTCGAAGGGAGAAAGTATCTTTGGAACTCGTAACTCGACTTAGAGATTTCTATTTTTCGAGAAACTTGACAGAAAAATTTGCTAAATCTTAGTGATTTATTTTTGGTAAAATCAGCAAAAACTTTTCCGCCAACGTAATTATAGATGTTCTCTTTTTTTCTGCGTTAAATTTGCCGAAAATAAATGATCTTGACAGGAATGATGGATTGCAAGCAAGATTGTTGTCTGTTTTATTGCTATAAATGCTTGTGGAATATGAATTGGTGAAGAAAATTTTAAGCAAATTAAATATTGGATCCAGCAAATTGTCGTAGACATTCTGGCAAGATTCACATTCTGTTCTGTTTAGGAATATGAATAAATTAGGTCTTTATGTGTTAATGAGTTTGGCTCATAACTTGCCAAGCTCATTAGCGACACACTTACTGGATTCTTGAGTAAAAAAATTGCCAAATTCGCAAATGTTTTAGAAGCAAATGAATCTTTTTCTCGCTTATCTCAAAATTGAACAGAATTTGGATTTACGAAAAGCAAAATATCACATTAAATCAAAAATCAAATCTCCATTACACTCGCAGCATTACGCTGAAGCGTGTACTGTGCATCTCCGCGGCTTAGCGTCGGGGCAGCACAGCTCCGAAGAAACGTCGCAGCGGTGGCGAGCCGCAGCGGTGGCGTGGCAATAACTGGGCGAAGGGGCAGGTTTTTTGTGAACTTTTCAAAAACAAACCGAAATAACTGAAAATTAAGGATGCGAATTTTTTATGATCTGCGTTTCGTTGTTTTGAGCTGCTGCGATGTGCTGTGCTGAGATTTACGTCATAATGAGGTCTCTTTATGACGAAAACAAACACATCATAAAATAATCACCGAGCTTTCCACAAATATTATTTTGTTTGCTTCGATAAACTTTATTACGATCCAGCTTTGTGGAGACTGATTTATGCGATTTGCTTCGTTCTATTTGGCACACACACACACACACACACACACACACACATACACACACACTGAACACTACTCCATGACACACCAATACTGAACAGTGAACAGGCATTCCTTTGGGACGCAGTATCGCCAACAGCTCGCCACCGCAGCGATGTTTCTTCGGAGCTGTGTTGTCCAGGCGCTAAGCCGCGGGTATGGATCCCGCCACTCGTTACACGCGTCGGCGTAGTACCCTGTAATGATGATTCGATTCGATTTTGATTTGAAGCAAACACTGTCGAGTTTGAGCATCGAAGTCCGTAGACTTGGGTTCGTGCATTCACATAGACATTGCTGGCCTTTATCAGAAATGTTCCTGCAAAGACGAAACTCATCACCATAATTTATAGCTCCACAAATGAGTTTGCCCTCGGTTTCAATTTTTACACCTCATCAGAATTCTTTCTAACGGAAAACATCTTTTTCACTTTAAAGAAAGAAAACTTAGTAAAGTTCTCACTAAAATAAAAAAATAACTGACTTTGTTTTCAAATTTTAATGAACAGTAACTGCATGAAGGAGATTGCGAAATAAGCATGCGCTTTTCGAGTCAGCAGCCACAAGGTATATATGTCAAATGTGATCGGGTCCAGCCGGGAATCAAACTGATTACGCAGAATCAGTAACCGGCGCGGTACCACTAAGCCGTGTCACTGTTAAAATGATCAAATCTTCGTTAAAGTTTGGATGGACTGAATCATCCATCAACAACTAAAACATGATGGAACAGTAGAATCAAAATTTAAGGCTATACTTCAAAAAAAAACCTTTGCTTTTCTGTTTGTTTTGTTGTTTATTTGTTATATTGTTTATATAAGGAAAATGTAAGAATTCTTCTCGAACAATCATAAAGTGTAATATTGAAATTTTTTTGGCAAATATCAGATTCACAAAGATTTTCCATGAACGCCTGAAGATTGAACAAATTAAGAAGATTCTATAAAATGTAGCCCGGGATGTAGAAGGTTAGAAAAGGTCGTGGCTATTTAAGTCAATGTTCCGACTCCATAATTTGTGCTACACCACAAGTTTACAATTGGTTTTACCATCAGTAAACACCCAAACAAGTTTGATTTTGTAGCTAGAACTAACTTCATGATGCCAGATTTTAAAAAGTGAAGCAAAAAAAACTTGCAGATAATGTTTTTCGTAAAATTTGCTCCAATGTAACTTCTGCAATGTCTGGATAAGTTCTGAGATTGAAAATTAACAAGTCCGTTTTGTTATTTTTATTTCAGTTTTTTATTTAAAGCCAACGATTTGTCGCGACGCTTGCTAGGTCATACCCTCGTCCGATGACGGCATATCTCGGCGAGAAAACATTTTTTCACATTTTAACCTAAACAAACTTGATATGTCATAATGCCAATGCCGACTGTGTGCAACTCCATTGTGATGCAATCACGTTACACACATTTACATTTAAATTGTCAAAATATGACAATCATGATTTGAGAAGATGAAAGCCAAGTTTTGTAATTCCGTAAATATTGTCAAGTAACAGTCAGATGGCCGAGTGCTGATTGCGTCTGCCTCTGGAGCTGTAGACTCGGGTTTGATTCCGAGTCTGGTCTGACCAATGTCTTCAAAATTGGTATTCACAGTCACTGTTCCCTCTAAGGTGCGACATTGAACGCAAATGAGAAATTTGGGCAAAATTTTCCAATGTTTCTTTAAGCTTGTCGATTGGATGCTGATTTTCATCCCAATTTAAATCAAAGTGTTCAACATATTTAGTGCAAAACAAAAGTTTCATAGTCCGGAAACCCAACCTTGGGGAAAAAATTGGATCAAACTTTCTTCAAATCCTCTAAACATTTGGGAAAATTCTTATCAAATTTATGATCGGACAAATTCGCACCTGCTGAAAACTTAGACTGAGCAAACAGCTGCCGACCAACAACTCCCAACAAGTGCACTTATACTATTACCTACTACTGTACATCAAGACAATTCTGGTTTGCTTTGTTATATTAGTTTAACATTTAATGACAAAACTATGGACGCTCATAAGTGCAAAACACAAAAATAAGTTTAAACCCGATCGACAAATCTTTAAACCGATCAGCAAATCTTTTTCGTGCTCGACAAATCAGTGATCGACGAATAAACATACATTTTGTCGATCGCGAAAAAGATTTGTCGATCGGGTCTAAATTTTTTTGTGGTTTGCACTTATGGGCTTCCGTACAAAACATCAGCAACTCTGGGTTTTTTTTCAACCAACATAAATGCAAAGCGTGATCGATAACTGCTTTCTTTGAAGTAAAGAAATTTTTCGAATTTTTTCAGAACAACTTGCAGGAATGGTCACTTCATAACGGAGTTTTTTAAGTGATCTGTTGCTAATTTGGGGGGATTATAATTGAAGGGGTCGAACAAATGTCAAATGATTTTGATTTTTTACGCGACAAATTATTTCTACGAAATCAAAAATAACTCAACGTAGAACAGAAGAGACGAAACTTTCGATTCTGAAATATCACGGGTAATTTACAAATGTTGTGGTAAACAAATTAGTAACTGTAAAGTTGTGTAAAAAATGTTGGTTGAATGTGGATGTAGGTTGATCAACGAGTCTATACGTTCCATTAGACGTCATTAGTCACGTATAATATAGAAATACATATACGTTGCCTTGGATATGTCCAAAGTTGATAATACCACTGCCTCCGAGTTGTAACCTCTACGCTTTCGGTTAAATCGTTATCTCAACCAAAGTCGTTTTTGTGCTTGATTTTGATCTTGAAATTCCAAACTTGGAAACTGACTTCATGGTATCAAATCTTTCCATTGAATTAACTTGGCGCATTTACGCTACGCTGTGATATTTTTTTACAACCAAATTAAGTCCTTCAAGAAAATTTTGGTCTGTAAGAAACTTATCAGAATTTCAAAAAATCATCTCAAAAGTAATGCTCATGTATTTACACAGCGAGATCCGTTATAAAAAGAATGCAAAGACTTTCTACACTCTGATAAAACCACCTTGACGATTTCGAATCAAAATTCAAAAATAATTTCTGGATGTTGCAACCATACCTACTCTTGTTTTTTTTTAACTCCTCTACTCGTACCTGCATGTTATAACGTTAATCGTTTTGTTGCCTCTTTTTTTATACCGTTGTTATATTTCCTTCACCTTATCGTACATTCTTTATCGTGTTGACGGTGCGGAAATATAAAAGACATTATCAGCCTACTGCTACTAAAATATTGGCATTGCATTCTGCAGGAGTATGCTGAAATCAGTCGAAGTTGCGATTTCTAGCAACATTTTAATTTAGCATTTACATGGATAGAAATATTTTGTTAGTTTATTTTGATTGATTATTGATTACTATTAGGAAATTTTGATTTCGTTCATGAAGCGATTCAAAAGTTCTTGGAATCATTTGAAATCATAAAACTTGTTTCTCGAATATAAATTGCGACCAGCAGAACCACTCAGCGAGGATAGATCGTTTCAGATCACGTCCGTAAACAAGGATGTCATTCAAACCCATTGACCATTCCACACATCAGGGCCAGATTTAAACAATGAGAGGCCTTAGGCTATTTGATTTCACTGATTGGAAGAGCAAAAAATGGTCTACACGTCCTCAGATGTCCTGTTTTCACCGAAAATATCGGTGGAGAGCAAAAAGAAAAAAGGTCTTTGTTGTTCGTGATGAAGCCCCTTATTTTCTCCGAGGCCCTAGGCTTCAGCCTGCTTAGCCCATGGGTGAATCCGGCTCTGCCACACATAAAATATTAGTAAGGTCTTAAAACAAGGACGGTTGGAGGACTGGTTGAAGACATCGGCGCGGGAGGTCTGAACTCGATTCTCGGAGCCGGGAAAATCGGGCGCAGTATCACTAATGACTCGCAACCGCTGCGATGTTTCTTCAGAGCTCAGGCGCTAAGCCGCGGAGATGGATTTTGTCACTCCTTACACGGTTTGGTGTAATACCTCGAGTATAATGAAGATTTACTCTAAAAATATAACAGGTAGGTCCTATTGGCTACAGACGAAGGATGCGTTTGGCAAGAACAAATTAACCTCTTAATAAAATACTTTATTAAATTCTGCAAGTTTTAACAAATGGGTTAATAAGCTCTTCTTGGTAGATTGAAATAAGGTTAGACCAGATATCATTTCACTAGCCTTGAAACTCAACAATATTTTTGCAACGAAACAATTCTCCGTAACGATGACGAAGCATTATTGAATATCTCCATCTTTTTTACATAAGATGATTGATGGAGTTTTGGTGCATCGTGTTTCAGATGTTGATTACCTAATGTGTTAAAGGATTTGTCCCATCGAAATGAATCAGCATTATGACGTCATAGTTGGGTCTAGATCAGGAATCAAAATCTCAATCAATTCGAAACTAGATAATCGATCGTCATTGTCGCGTAAACGAAACGATAACTACAGTATCATAACCGGAAATACTATAGTTGGTTACTCACACGGTTGCGGAAAAGTAGACCAGTTCTAGGTTATTCCTTCCTTTTTTGTTACACTCATTTGTATATTCAGCATCCTCATGCCACATGCTGAAACCTCAACGCTCAGTCAGTTCTGTGTTAAGGCTTTGGGGGTTCCGCAGCAACTTTTCTGGGGCCCCTAGCTTTTTCAACGACTTTTTTGAATGGTACCTTATCGCGGTAACCCCTTGGCTATACCCTCCTATAACGTCCTCCTCCTTCCACAATCAGGTCTGTAGTCTATCTATGAACAACTACTGCGTCTTCAAAGCATGAAACACTTGAAGGTTAAAATACCTTGGTTTTCTTTATATAACTGAGGTTATTTTCAAATGATATTGAACCGAAAAATTCAACAGTAATTGAGGGGGACTGCGAAGTGAGCTTGCGCTCTTGGAGTCAGCAACCACCTAGTGTATATGTCAAATGCGATCGGCTTCAGCCGTCAATCAAACCCGTCACGAAGGATCGGTAACCTGCGCGATTGCGCTTGGCAATGTCGTTGACTGGTGAAGTGACAGGCTTGTCATGCTTAAAGCGCTGCAGAGCAAAGCAAATTGATTTCTGTTGTGAAGGTTCGGATTTGATTCACACCTTCGCCACTCAGACAGGTATTTGATTGATTTCTTCATCTTTATTCTCCATGGGAGTAACCACGTAGGGGCAAGGAGAGTCATTTGACCCCCCCTGGAAAAATTACACGAATTTTAAAATGCAAAGAAACGTTTAAAAACGAGTAGTATGACATGATGGGTGTGGGAGGGGCGTCAGCTGCGTACAGCCTACCTAGCATTACTACGCAATCTCACAAGTCACAACTCGATAGCGCGGAACACAAACGAAAGATGTCGAAACTGCAGGTATTAAGGTGGGGTGCAGATACTGTTACAAAGTTTTTAGAAATATACAACAGCTATGAGGTTTTGTGGGACACAAGCCATGAAAATTACTTCAAAAAGAATGCAAGGGGACACAATTTAGGAAAAGTGTTCCTTGAACTTCAAAACGCCGGACCAAAATTTCAAATTCTCAATGAAGAAACTTTAAAAGGAAAAATTAAAAGCGTTAAAACTGTTACCGAATTGAACTCAACAAAAATAAAAATATAAAAAAATAAACTATCCAATCTCTTACCCAGTTTCTTTTTTTTTTAATAAAATTCTCTTGCTATCCCCTGACTAATTTCGACACATGCTAGCCCTATTAACAATTTCGACACATGCTAGCCCTATCAACAATTAACAAACAGCTATTAACCTGTTTAAAAACTTTCGCTGCCCTTAGGATTGCTATAGGTTTAGGGACAATTACTCGTTACTACCGGTATTCGCTAGCTGCGAATGCATTATTTTATTCGCTTTGGGTGACCAGCGTTCGAAGCTAATATGAGCCAGTTAATATTAAAAGCTAGTAAAAGCAGCTAATAAATTAGCCTCGAGTGACTTCTGCTTTAGCTATAAGGCAACGCATACATTTTGAGTTTTGACCCTACCTGGCCAAAATCCTGGTGACGCTCATGTTATCCTCCTATCACGAGAAAGCGGCGGAGGCGCTATGCGTAGGACGAATCCAGAATCGCTTAGGAGTTGCCTTTGTTTCCGAGTTTTTCGGTTGAATTTTCTTCTTCCTTATTTAATTTGCTGCTTGCCAGGTTCCACCAAGCAGAGATAATCATCGTAAAGCATCTTATTCAAGGACGCAACAACGAGACTAAGTTGGGAGTTGAACCATTAACCTTGCGATCATATCGTCGTAAAAACGACGCTCCAAACCATTGCGCCACGCTGCCGACTGCCGTAAAAACGACACTCCATAATTGGATGAAATACAGTACTGTTTCTCACCGCTAGCAAGGTTTTACTAAGTAGTCTAATTATTGTAGGAGTATAGGTGTTAGTGGAAGTAAAGTGGACAATTTTTGGAAAAGGAAAATACCACATTTGAGTTTTTCCTAATTAGTTAAAATATCAATCACATTAAGAGTTTTCGGGTGATTTCGGGAAGTTTCGGAATGTATGCGATTGTGTCGTCATAGAAAGTGTCTTTTATAGAATTAGAAGAATTAAATGTGAAACGTGCCTAGTTATTTGCTCATTTAATTCTTTAAATAAAAAGGTATAATTTCTTGCGTTACTTTGCACTTTTAAGCTGATATCACGCTTGTGCTATATCTTTACGCATCCACGTCAGCGGAAAACGTGTACCGCCATATTGGGCGCATGCAGATGAAACGTGTCCGCTGCTCTCTATATTTCCTCCATCTGTATTATTGATAGTTCTTAGAATGCGTAAGTTTGCGTCAAATGACGCAAAATTTTTCTAAATAAATGTTTTGCGTAAAAACGTGGTGCTTTCTATAAAGCTGTATTTTTAAGATTTGTCAAGTCATGTATTTTGCAGAGAGAGCTCAGAACGTTTTTAATGAAACTTTATTTTCATTCCCTTTCATCTATAGCCAACAGAGTTTATTTATCATTATACAATATTATTATAAACCTCATATATAAATTTTAAAATTGAAAAATTAGATATTTATAAACAATTCATTTTTACTTTGTTTATTCTTTTTTGAATCATGTAATTTATATATTTGGCCAAAATATCATTTCTTCATATTTTTATGATTGAAAATAGGATTGAAGTTACATATAGTTAATTTTTTTCAAGTATAATCATCTAAGGCAACGTTCAAAGGAAACTTAAAACTTCTCTAAAAAGAGCAGACAGTTTTTTAATTATCTGTGACGTCAAGTTGATTCGGAAGCGAGAATGCTGACTCCCCCGGATAGCTGTCATCAAAAAATAAAAGATCAAATCTTGATTATACTCGCGGTATTACGCTGAAGCGTGAAACGAGTGGCGAGATTCATCTCCGCGACTTTGCACCTCGAAAGCACAACTCCTTAGAAAAGTTCGAGTTTTTTAGCGTCATTTAAGCAGCGAATGCCAATTTCAGAGTCACTGGGTTAACCCAGCTCAGAATCGAATCCGACTTCACAACTCTATAGGAGGACGTTGTTACCCCTCGGCCGACTGAGCTGTTAATGCTAGTCGCAACCAATACCGGTGTTATACAATTTATACCTGGTACGTCTAATCACAAGCAATGCAACACGGTTGATAGTCGAACCAACGATGGGTTATTGATCGTTCTGATGGGTTCGAGTCCTTGCTAAAACCTACTACATTGTAAGAAGAATCTCCCACAATGCACAGTCAACACGTAGAAGCGGTTATTGTGACATCACATTGCGCAGAGGTTGAGCTTGCAATCCACCAAACAAACAGATTAAGTTATTTGATCTTTGCATTATGAGATCATTTTTATTTTTAATGTTTGATCGATTCTAAGCAATAAAATGCCACATCATGCTCGGCCTAGAACTCGCGCTCGGCATAGCTGAGGCGCTAGGCCGCGTTTCCGTTCTACTAACAACGTTTCTTCTACGTCATCAAAATGAGTTGACGAGATTTCAAATTTTCACATTCCTTAACACTTTTACTGTTTGATGACGAGAGTTCTTATTTTATCAATACTTAGCACTTTGGGCAGAGTTTTATCATTATTTCATCATCGCCTTGTATAAACAAAATTACGCCTATATGAAACTGTGTGGCACAGTGGCCTCACGTGCAAGCTCTTGCGCACACTGCCGGACAGGCACATTGTTTCCTTTATAATGGAGCTTGTTCGTAACCGCAGTTTCACCCTCACCACTAATAATGATGCGCAAAGCAGGTTACGACGTCTGAAAAACGGCGTCCCTTAAGGATCAGTCCTGGCTCCCCTCCTTTTTAACATCTACACCCATGACCTGCCTGTCACAGTTGCCAGGAAGTTTGTTTACGCAGACGACCTGGCCATCATGCACTCTGCAGAAGACTGGCAGTCGTTGGAGGGAACTCTCACACAGGACACGGCAAGTTGGCAACCCTATCATCGTACTTACAGAAATGGAAGCTGAAGCTCAGTACCACTAAGACGGTCACCACTGCTTTCCATCTGTACAACAAGAAGGCAACGCGTGAGCTTAAGGTTGCTGCCGAAGGTCGCATCCTGTCCTTCTCTGCTGAGCCAACTTATCTCGGCATTAAGCTGTACAGATCGCTCCCATACCGCCGACACCTGGAGTCACTGCACAAAAAACTAACAACACGCGTTGGTCTTTTGAGGTGCCTAGAAGAATCAATCTCGGGGGATGGTGCCAGAACGTTGCGCATAGCTACCTAGGCCTTGATCCACTCTGCTGCAGAGTACTGTGCTCCTGTGTGGAGCCAAAGTGCTCACACGCACCTCATTGACAAGCCGATTAACGACGCTTTGCGCCAGATGACTGAATGCCTGCGTCCCACACCAATGGACAGCTTATTTGTTCTATTAGGCATCACACCCATTGAGCTTCGTCGAAAGAGAGCCACACTGTCTTTGGCTTGTCGTGTCCAGAAGCCTGGTCATCTATTCCATGATCGCCTCACGTCCCACTCTTATGGAGGGCATCGACAGCTTAAGTCATGACACCCCTTTGTGCCTGCTGCTCTGGAACTGTGTTCAGAGATGCAAGCAAATTGGGCACCAGTGCAGCAAGATGGGTGGAGCATTGAAAGGAGGGAAGGCACTTCTCGTCTGCATTCATTTTTTGATGATGTGGACGCCCTTCCACCTGGAATGGGGCTTCCCAGACCCGCCTGGGTCCGGCTGAACCGTCGCCGGACTGGAGTTGGCCTTTTTCGGTCATTAATGCATAAATGGGGCATGGCTTCCACAGCGTCCTGTGAATGTGGTGCAGTGGAACAAACCGCAGACCATATTATAACATCCTGTCCCATATACCGCCATCCAAATGGGATTCGGGGTCTGCTCACTGTCAACGAGAACTTGGCAGGGTGGCTGTCTGATACGTGCCCAGTCATTTAGAGTGATGTTACTTTCCGATGCAACATCGCACCCTCACCAAGAAAAAGAACAAAATTAGGATTATTGACTTAAAGCTAAGAGTTTCGCTCATGCTACTTTGTTGAATTCAGGAATTACAATGCTTCAAGATTTCCATCTTTAAGAAACCCTGCTTTGTCAGAAACAGTTTAGCTTCGAAGACTTCAACTGACTCACGATGTTAAAAAAATAATGATATCAACAACACGTTTACACCCCGAGTTCGCAGATACTGAGTCGCCCAGGCTTTTGGGGCCTGAAACCATTTCGACTTACTGTGATTATTCAAATAATTAATTTCAGGAATGGATCGCTTTGAAAAAAAGCTGCAGAGTAATGCGTTCAATAACGCCGGTTGGTCGAAGACCTAGAGGCCGTCCTAGAACGTGATGGCAGGATTACGATGAAGACCTCACTTGATTCAGCCTTGGCATCTCACCAGAGCATTTACTCTTTGTTGCAGAGGATGATCGAGATGCTTGGACGCTTCAGTTCGAGCAGCTGCCCCAGTGACCCCTTAAGGATAAATGAGTCTAGAAGAGTTAGTTTGTTAATTTGACTCGAATTTGTGCCAAGGACAAAATTCACGAGATGTTTAGGTCGCAATATTTGCCTAAGACTTTTCAATATTTTGGAGGGCGTCATGTTAAAACTGTTTGCCGATCTTGAAGATTAGCTGCTGCGTGAAGAAGATTGTTTAGTTGTAGTTCAACACTTGCTCGTAGCAGTAGTTTCACGGAACTATCTACATATTGCTAAAGAAAGCCACGAGTTTTTCTGGAATGAAGAGGAAAGTCTCTTTCTTACACCAAATTGTTAAGATTGGTGAAAAACAGAATCAGTCTGCCACTTATAAAAATCTATTTAAGGAGATATATTTCGCTATAACAGCATCATCAGTCCTTATTCAAATAGAATCACCAAATTGTTGAAACTTAATGGCAGCAGGTTGTGATCGCTAGGAAACTGATGGAGTTTGCATTTTTTTAGTTGCATATTCATCTTCCGATCATGAGAAAGCAATCAATGCGCTATAACGAGCTCGCTTAGGAGTTGCCGGTCATCTCTCTACCACTCTAAGATGGAGGAATCCCGCTCAGTAGACAAAACCCGAAACGAGCAACAATGCGACGAGAAAGGATTTCGTTTCTAATCCTTTGGCGAAGTGAAAATGAAGTGATTTATCCACGCGACGAGTAAGGCCAAGACTCAAGACTAATTTCGGGGGCCAGTAAAATAGTGCCGTATGTAAAATAGTGCAGATCGTAAAATCTATTCGAAAGTGATCGGAAAACTTACGTCATTCAGTAGCCGCCAATAACGTTCGCGAATAACGCTCGCACCTCTGAATGACAGTTTTCCGAACGTTTCCGAATGGATTTTACGATCTGCACTATTTTACATACGGCACTATTTTACTGGCCGCCGAAACTGGTCTTGGGTCTAGGCCTTACTCGTCGCGTAGTCAAATCACTTCATTTTCACTTCGCCAAAGGATTAGAAACGAAATCCTTTCTCGTCGCATTGTTACTCGTTTCGGGTTTTGTTTTAGACTGGATGAAAGCGTATTTAGTTTACAGTCCGCAAAATGTGCGACTTTTTACGTTGCCATTTTGCCTTGAAACAGAAAAAAGTGTTGATTCGTCTTTAGTTTATATGTAATGTTAATTTTACGAATGGCACTGCATTAAAAAGCGTTTAAGTAAATCCTTTCTTGTTGCAATGTTTCTTTACAGTCCGCAGAATGCAGTCCAACTTTTTTCGTTACCATTTTGGCTTAGAATGGGAAAAGCGTAAAATTGTCCGTAAAGTGCATGCAAAACGTATTTTACGAACGGCACCTCATAGGTTTGATCCGAAAAGATTCATCTTTACACATTCGATTATGGAAGCATTGTGAAACTAGAGCTAATTGATTCATTAATTTTCTGGGTTGGGTTGAAAAGTTTCTACAATCCAGAAAATTCTTACTTAAAGTTTTGTGGATTGCTGTCGATGCATCGCAGATCATTGAAAGCAGATGCTTGAGACAAAAGACATTAGCCGATGGTGAAAGAAATTAATTGAATGAAGACATCAGTAAAATCAATTTTAATTTTCTAGTTAACTGCAGCTGATTGACTTTTTCCAAGTTTTTCTACCGCATGATAATGTGAAAATGACACGACAAGTTTCGATTAACCGAAGAGTTCAATCGAGCAACCGTATAGCGAAAAGTCGATATAATAGAAACCGAAAAACTGCACGCTCGGTAGCAATTTAAGTAGGTTAGTTATAAAATTAGTGCTTTGGAAATCACGGTGTGATGATTAATTTCATCGAAAGCTCTACTTTTGATGTCATTAATCTCTCCACTTTCGTTCCGTGCTCAAATTCATCGCTCTCTTGGAACCACAGCGACTTCTTTGTGCAATGGAAGGAGTGCAACACTACTTCATTGTCACTACATAGTAATAACACGTAAATAGCGCAACTACTCACGCTATTTTGGACGATGCATCGGTTAAAACCGCACTGGTCTAGTAACTGATTGATGAGGTCGGGATTATAATTCATTCATTTTTCAACTAGAGCCAACTTTTTTGATTGTTTAAAAATGTTCGAATTTGAGACAATCCGCTGATACAGAGAGGTTTCTGCCAATATGACATGATACCGAGAAGTTATCCAAGCAATTCATCGAAAATTCTGTAAAAAACGACAATATCAGTAATTGAAGTTTTTCACTTGTGTATTAATTGTAGGCATCAATTCAGTTCAGCGAGCTAAAGACTTGGCTGCTGTTGACATCAAACTTGTTCATTTGAACCAGCAGACACATTTCTTCTGCTTCTGCATCTTCCAGAAAATCATAAAATGGGAATTGTTAGAAATCGAACTTAATAAGCTGTGCCAGCAATGATAGTAACACATTTGTATAGCGCTCTTACCTGACGGAAATTCAGATCAAAAGCGCTTAAGAAAACAACAAAAAACCGCAACAGTAGAACACCAAAGACAAAATGCAACTAATGTCATTCTGAAGATAGTGTTTCTTGCTCAAACGTGTGGGTGAAAGTTGTCTTAAAGTTTCTATGATGACACATAAAAGTACAGTGGATGAAATGAACAGAAGTTTATCCCAGTAAAAAAATCATCTGTTGTGCTCATGACATGAAAACATTTTTAGATTTTCACTGCACATAATTTCAAATTTTCGACCGTAATCGCATGTTCCAATGAGACATTGATGATGTAAGAGTAAGCAGTCTAGTAGTTTGACGTAACGATATTTTGTGTAAATGAAACAAGTTTCGAAGAAAGTACTTGAAATTTCGAACCATCTCCCGTCATGAGCCGATTTCAATCTCGTTTTTAAACCAACAACTGTCACGTTCTCATCATCCCAACTTATTAATGGCCAGCTTGAAGAATTCGCAGCCAAATGCATGCAAGAAATAACTTGTAGTTAAATTACACCAAGCTTTTTTTGACATTATTACCTTCACGTTTTTAATTGTTTTTTTATTTGTTTTTTCCTTAATTGATGTCTTTTTCTTATTGTGCTTTTTTAAAGCGTCGTTTCACTTCATGTTATGCAAATTTTTAGCACATTAATGTTGGAGAAATCCTTCATTAAATAGCAACAGCCAGAAAAAATGCTTAAACAAATCTTCGATTTATTATTCTCAGTTTGATTCAAATAAATCTTGTTATTGATGACTGAAAAGAAAAATCGATAAGTCTCAGTAATTTAAGTGATGTGCAATCGTGTATGCATGTTTTTCTTGATGATAATTTTTTCAGACGATGAGTGTTTTGAACGCATGGTGCATTGGTGCAATCATTGCGGTATACACTGAAGCTATGGCGTGTTCGAATGCGAGTTTTCACTCGAATATTTTCTGTACAGCCAAAGCTCGTGTAATACAATCAAGTAACATACAAACAGGTGTAAATTTAACTGTTTTTTGTTTTAAGTGTGTCTTGCCAAATCTGCGTTTGAATACTTGTGTAGTCGTATTGCAAGGAATCAAACCCGGGTGACGAGTTGTTCCAGTTTACTTTGCTGTTGTTTTTCTTCGACTAGTTAAATGTGTTGTTGTGCACGTTTCATCTCATGTATGGCTTGTTGCGGTAATGCTTGATCATGTCTGGAAAGCTTCGATTTCGACGAAGAATTGCGCTTCAGATGAAGTGCTTTGTCTAGAAAGCAGACTTGAAAATAAAACTAATTGTCATCATTTGCTTACTATGTGCTCGGAAAATCGCCAGCTATGAAGTAACTGGCTCCTGATCACAGATACTCATCAGTATTTGACGGTGATGTTTGCGAAAATGTGAAACCCATACATTTTAGTGAGTAACTTAGCATTGCGCGTTCGAAACTCCACCATGGGTGATTAATCGGTCCCATACGCTTTTCAATTGTTTGGAGTGACAGCACATTGTTTATGTTTTCGAGATGTCGTTGCTGCTTTGATACGTTTTACTAAGTAAAAAATATTAAATCTTCATCATTCAATACTTGTAGTATTACGTTGAAGCGTGGCGGGGTATATCTCAGCGCTTAGCGCCTGGGCAACACAGCTCCAAAGAAACAACACAGCGGTGGCAAATTGTTGGCGCCACTGAGGCAGATTTGACCGGCCCGGGAATAGAACCCCAGACCTCCCGCCTCGTTAGCGATGTCTTTAACACGTTGGCTGCCAGCCTTGATTTACGACATGAAAAATTCCTTTCTTCTAGCGCCAAGTTAGTTTTCACCACAAAAGTTCGGCGAAAAGCTATTAAATTTTATAGTGCTTAGTTGGTATTTCGACTGAACGTTTATATTTTTGTTTGTGTCGTGATCACCGGTGATACATTGGCTTATACATAATACGTTATTAAGAAGCCAATGCATCACCGGTGATCACAAAGTCTAACAAAGTTATTTAAACTTCTACTGTTTACAGGTCTTACCTAATTGTTTTTAACCGGATTTTATGATTTATTATTCAAACATCATACCAAGCACGTCGTCTTACAATCTCAAAAACCCTGATGAAGATTCCGACTCATAGAGTTCAGATTCTGAGTTTGATGAGTGTGGCTATGATAGTTTGGAAGATGAGAGTTACTGTCCATCCGATGAAGAAAGCACTTCCGATTTGAGCACAGGATCAGATGAAACTGAAAACGAATCGGAATCCGATAGTATTCCTCAAGGTTCTGCATCGACCTAGATATTTCCAGCAAATGGTACTTCTCTACAGACTTTTACGCTACCTCCCGACGAACAACTTCTTATACAGCCAAATGGTATAACCCCATTTTCCTGGCCCAAATTGTTTCTAACTGACGATATTCTGGAACTCATTGCCACCGAAACTAACCGTAATGCAGAACAAACAATTGCTTCTCTTCTGTTGAGGAGAAGCTCCAGACTAAAGTCTTGGAAGCCAACCAATGCAGAGGAAATAAAAAAGTTTCTGGGACTCGTATTGTTCATGGGACTTGCTAAGTTTCCAAAAATTGACAATTACTGGAGCAAAGAGTGTTAGCACTTCCAAAAAATCGGATTTTAAATCCTTTTTGACGAACTCAGTATCTCACACCATAGCACTTGACCCTTCGCAACCCCTCGAAGTTTTTAATGCCATAAATTCTCTCGACATTCACAAAGCCTCTGGATGCGAAATATTTCTTCTTTTTTTCTTCGTGTGGGACTCAAAATTCTTGCTCCTGTATTGTCCTTCTATTTTATCTTCAAAACTGCCAAAGTCGTAACCATTTCTAAATCCGGTGACGAACAACTAATGCATAATTATAGCCCCATTTCCCTTCTACCATGCTTGTCAAAAGTGTTGAAAAATTCATCAAAAATCGATTTGTATTTTTTTTTGAAAAGCATAAAACTTAGTATGATTTTCAGTACGGTTTTAGAGAAAAGCGTGGCGTGATACATGCTCCACTGGATGTTATCACACCAGCATATGATGCAATTGAACACAATGAATTTACAGCATTTCTTCTAATGGATCTCCGTAAAGCTTTTAACACCGTATCCCGCCAAATTTTACAACAAAAACTTCTCCATCATGGAATTATAGGTCCGGCTTACAGTATTATAGAAAGTTATCTTTCCAATCGTCAACAATTCGTTTCCGTAAATAACAGTCCATCTTCCCCCAAATCCATTAATATTGGCGTTCCGCAAGGATCCATTTTGGGCCCACTTCTTTTCCTCATTTACGTAAATGATCTAACAAATGCTACCTCTTCCCCACCCCGTCTTTTGGCTGAAGATACATGCTTTATTTTAAATAATTCTACACTAAATGATCTTGAAAATTATTGTAACTCTGAACTTTGCAGATTGCGCAAATGGTGCAATGCAAATGAATTACACATTAATCCAGAAAAATCCACAGTAATAGTTTTTCCTCCCAAACTAAATTGTTCTGTACCAGAATTAAACTTAATTTATTATACAGTACCTCGAACATCTCAGTATGTGATTCTCCTAAATATCTCGGTGTTACCATAGACTGTACGTTAACCTTCAAACCACATATATTCTCCTTTGAAACACGTGTATGTAGGTCTGTTGGTATTCTCATTAAACTACGTTTCATGTTTCTTCCTTCCACCCTTCTTCTCTTCTATTATGCACCTGTTCACCCCCATTTCATTTACGGGCTTCCGATGTGGGGTAGCACATTTGAAATATATCTTTCCAAATTGCAAATTCTCCAAAACAAAGCCATCCGAATAATCATTAACTCTGATTGGCGTGCTCCAATGACATCAAAATTTCTAATTTTAAAGATTCTTAAAATTGCTGACCTGTATACATTTGAAATTGCCAAATTATTGCACCAACACTCCAAGAACTCTCTTGCCCTTGTTTTTTCATTTTTTTCAACCCATTCTCGGATATTCATAATCAAAAAGTTCATAATTCTCGGATATTCATAATCAACCAGATCAAAATCAAAAAGTAACCTCTACCTTCCCAAATTTTCCACATGTCGCTGTCAAAGGTCAATAAAATATCAAGGAGTTAAAATTTGGAATTCCTTATCCCCCAAATTAAGAAAACAACCCTTCAAAAAATTTAAAGTGAACTTCAAAAACCACCTTCTTGAAAGCTGCCAGTAATTCTGCAACATAACTCTCTCCTGCAACGTAAAAACCTACTCAAAACATAATCACTGGCATGGTATATCTGTCGCTCAAGCGGCCTGTATAATCTCTGGGTGGCTGCTTGACTCGAAGACTTAGAACGGTCACTTCGCAGTCTCCCTTGAGATCTCAGTAGCATATTGTGTTTTTTGGTTGTAGTACTACCACTGCATTTTTGTTTTCTTTTGTTTTGCTTTTTGATTTCATGCATCTGTAATCTCGCAAATAAATCAATTAATTCAATCCTTGCTTTATAATGGACAGGTTGGAAACAAAAGACTTCAGATTTCAGATTTTCGAAAATGTTTGATCATGGATTTAACCTCCATACATTAGGCTTCTGGCACTCTTGATGACCGCTCAAGTGAAGGGCAACATATACTTGTTGAAACTGATGAAAAAACCTCCGATAATCGAAAAAAAGATCTCGTTGCACTATATGTTAAGATTATATGTTAAGAGCTTATTTCTCAAACGGAAGGACCCACCATTGCCCGAAAAAAGGCTGAATTGTTGGCATTAAATGCTCTCGCTGCCCAAACAAGCATTTTTGTTGCATCATCAGAGCATGTAACAAACTTTTTCATTTCTTGTGTAAAATCCTTCAAGTGCTTAGGGTAGGACTGTTTTGCTTGTTAAACTGCTAATCATACTACTCGCATACGAAAGGTCATTTGCTATAAGCGCTTTTAGTGCTAAAATTGCTTAAAGCGGCAAAATAACACATTACAAGTGTGTAGATTTGAACGACATGTGCTACTCATAAAAAAAATAAAATTCTGCTAATTCTTTCTTAGTTCGTTTTGTTATCAATAAAAAATGAAGTTAAAGCAAAGAGCAAAAACTTGAAAAAGAAAGATGAAGTTGCCAGAGGTCGTTCATTCTTTACTGTAGCGCCACCCACGTAGCAAAGGCAGATAATTGCTACGCCGCGATTGCAGATATCTTAAAAAAAACAAGACCTAAATGTATCACCGGTGATACACTGGCACAGCAGTGATCAGGAGCCAATATCACCGGTGATACAGTGGCAGCCAACGTGCTAATCACTTCGCCAATCGTCAGGTTAAACAATATGACAGAAAGATGGCATGTTCAGCAACTTGTCCAAATATGATCATCTCACTTTGACTTCAAAACAACGGCTTCCTGCTCTTTACTTCATTATTTTTGGGGGTTTTGTCCAGGAATTTTATGTATTTTTCCGCATTAATTACGTCATGGATGTGATTTTGATTGGCAATTATTTTGCATGTCATGGTATGTAGCCGGTGGGAAGAAGAAAGTAGTACCTTGTTAAAATGGAATTTTTATCACGATGTTTTGTTGAGTCAAAATTCCTGGCCATCAACCATTAATTGAATGCGTCATGATTTCCGGTGTTGGAGAGTTTTTTATTTTCAAGAGCATTAGGGACATGTTATATTCAAAACACGTTTTCTATTCAAAAATACCTTCTGCCAACCACGCGCTCATCAGCTATTGTGACGTCACTGACAGTTGGCACTATCACACTTCCGTTGTAAGTTTTTTCAAATAAAAATTTTTAAGCACTTCTTGTAAAACAAAAGTTATGTTATCTTGACACAATCGAAACTGACATTTCGACCGTCCTCTTCGCGAGTTTAAGTTACTTTTTAACCTTTCCAGTCATTAAATGCTAAGCACTTCGATATCTTGCATTGTATTTTCATACATTAGCAGTTTTATTTTTATTATTATATTTATTTATGGGATATAGTATGTTGAACAAATAAATCGCAGCTTATATGGAATCTGTGTATCCAACTGCACGAGGTACACAGAATAAAATTTTGCGTCTCTTGCATTTCCTTTTTTAAGTTTTTGATTTTGGGATTTTTTCGATTTTACTCCGAAATATTGTTATATTTAGTATTTAAATTGACATCTTTATTTCTGTTTAGTTATGATTATTTTTTTATCCCTGCAAACCTTTAAATTTTTGTAAGCATTGTCTATATCGGAAAATTTTTCAAGCGTCTTCACGTTTTGAAGTGAACCGCAAAAAGGAGTGCGAAGACATGAAAATAATTGATTTATTAAAAGGGTCATAATTTGGGAAGTTTGGAAAGCACTGATTAAAGGTGTAACAAAGAAACTTTCAGACGAGTTACCCATCCACTGCATTACTGCGACATACTGTTCGTTGTAGGCCTATTTGTTCAACCAATTTTCCATTTGATCTTCATTTAACTCATGATGAACGTGCCATCGGGGTCAGGGCAGATCTATGCTGCAGACGGTTTTAAATGCAATTATAATGCAAACAAAATTTCCTGGCATTTTGATCGCGCAGATACAACCCCAAGGTACTGACAATATGTTAATTGTCTCCGGAACAATTTATTCGTTATGACCTAACCATGCAATAAATTAATAAGGCGAGAATTAGGTCAAACGGAAATGTTGTGATCGATGTTTCGTCTTATGTTCGCTGAAACAACAAACGGCAGACTCAACAAACTTCAAACTGAAATGCCAGCATGATTTTGATGTGCAGGAGGTGGCATCGCTCGATCGAACAAAGGGCGTTGTGTGCAGAAGGTAGAAGTTCGATTTTAGCGTCAGTGTTGCTTTCTGCTTTGTTAATAAGATACTGCACAGCTGCTGTAAGCTTTTACAGGACAGTAACAACTCAACAACAAAATGAACAACTCAACTAGAACTTGAAGAGTTACAACTTTAAAAAAAAAAAGTTTAAAAAAAGGGGGGTATTTCCTTTTTGAGACTAAAAAAGCTCAAACAAGCGATCCTAAATTTGTTACATGTTTAAAGAACTCAAGCGTTAATCCTTTACGAGAAATAGCTTAATCTTTAAATTTTCTTCTGCGCGCGTATTTGCAGTTATTAGATCAGAAATTCACGATCTCGAGTTTAATTCCAGCCTTTTCTTGCGGGCTTGATCTTATAACCCAGATGTCACGATGCAGTAAATAACAAAGCTAAGCGAATAGCTTCCAAATTTCAAACATAACTTGTCCTAAAAAATAAGCTTTTCTCATCGTCTTCAAACAAATACTCGGCGGAGTTTTCCAAATTTACAAGAATTCCCCATATTTCCGATATTAAAATTGAAATTTTGCTTTCATTTGTGTGGCGTGAACAAAAGAGACCGAGAAAAATTCAAAAGTTTTTATTTCCGGCTGGCAGCATAACACGGAAAAACTATTTCGAACTTCCTTTTCCGCTAACTTCTGAATTATTTTCATCGTGCATGGGTATGATCCAATCGCTGCGGATATTGGTACTTTTCGCAGCAAAACTATTGGTGCGAGGTCGTATAAGAATTAGTTGGTGAATGTTGATTTCATCTGCTCATTTGTCAATTAATGAAAGCCTGTTGTGCAAGTTTGAAAGCTCAACTACTAAATAAATCAGTACTGAAATACTTAAGAACTGTGTTGTCCAGGCGCTAAGCCGCGGAGATGGCTTACACCTTCGGCGTAATACCGTGAGTATATAATGAAGATTTGATTTAATAAAGCCTGATGTACGTGTTTAGGCCCAACTACTTACTAAATTAGTAATGAAATACTTGCGTAAATGCTTTGAAAATAAGTATTTAGAGTTTTAAGTAAACAAGTTTTTGTTTCTATTGTTTACGTAAGCTCGTGTTTTGACTTGCTCCATTACCCTCCATTTTGGGGTTTCCGTTTTTGTGATATTAGTAAATAAAAGAGAACACGATTCTACTTGCCCAGCATCGGAAGACGTAATTTGTGACGTCACAAACGTGCTTCCGGTCAGCATCGTGATATTACTGAAGAAGCGCGCAAAAATATAGAACGCTAGTTTCACCTTCTGACGTAGAAAGCTTCGAATGGTTCTAGACATCGTGACTACACGGTACAGTTTGTCTGATCAGCTGCTTGATTTTAAAATAACTTTTATTACTTTTCTTTCCGATTTGGGCGTGGGGGTTATTCGTACCGGAAATCATGCGCTTTCCTTTTTAAATCTCTATTAATAATTCCGGAAATGTTTTTTTAAGCAAACGTTTAGATCTATTTAAGATTTTTGAGAAGTCACAAACATAACTTTCTTAACTAAAAATAATCAATTAATTAAATTGTTATTGTTTCTTAAAGTAATTTTTAAGTTTATTCATCTTAGACGAAAGTGCGATATATTAATTTTGCAATTCTTGATCTCATAGAATCTTGAAATAACCGGTAGGCATTATCAGTCTTACCATTAAACTTCGTCAAAAAAACTGGGCGAAACAAAGAAAACTGTAAGATCGTGCAGATCCGCACTGTACATCTGAGTATCTCAGTCATAGTTAATCGACCAGTTTCATCTTAATTTGTGCACGTATTAGGTCACATCTTCATTTGTATGCAACAATTTTGGTCGATAGATAGAATCTCAATAAAAAAAAACAAGATTATTAAACTTTATAAATATAAAATCACCCGTGAAGCAAGCGATATCAAAGTCAAAACAAAAGGTAAAAGAAAATATAGTGCGCAGAGACGGATCCAGAAGGGGGATGTGGGGGATCCATCCTCCCCCACCAGCCAACTTCAACAATGTCTTTTATGAATAAAATTTTTCCATTATTTCGAACCTCTTCGATTCAACAATAATTCTTACGCCTTAAGGAGAGGTTCGTTACCGGGGTTAAAATTTATCCCCCTGGGGATAAATTTTACCTACCGAGGAGGTAAATTTTATGAATTAAAGACAAAGAAAACTTTAATTTTCAGTATTGAAAATGCACTAGTGGTGCATTGGGGGTAAATTAGGCTATACTTTTTTCTTTCGGCAAGGGATAGACGAGACAAATGCGATGCGACTTTTTGTAGGCTACGTAAGATGACGTAGGCCACAAAACAGTTAGAAGTTATGTTAGACGACATTTTAGAAAACAATCGTAAGGTGCTTTATAAAATAACTTGTGTGAAAGATATTTCCACCAACTTTTTACGTCAAAAAATGGATAAAATTTCGTGCGACAACAAATTTTAGTGCAAACACATCTTTAACCACGCATAAATCGAAAATGTGCGAACAAAATGTAATATATTTGGTGAAGAACTAATTAGGGGCAAAAGAACAAAATTTGCGTTACGAATCGTTTGAAAAGCGCTGAAATACCCATTGCAGTACGCAATTTTCAAAATTTTTCCGGGGGAGCATGCCTCCGGAAACCCTAAAACCATTTTTGTTTTCCTATTTGCGTCAAATTCAACTTTGCCAGAAAAAATACGCTCAAAAAAATGGCAAAATTGGGTGCTAAAAAGTTCTGAGTATACTCCCCTTGCATGAATACATTTTCTGAAAAGGGCTTCTTTACGCTCTTTTTCGGGTTTAACATGTTTGCATTCAGTTAACATTCAATCTAATTCAAAACTGCATCCCCCCACTAAAATTTTTTAGATCCGCCCCTGATACCGCGATGTTTTTTTTTTTTTGCCATCAAAGCATTTTTAATATCCAAATGGTAGCATCAGCTAATAATCGCAGAACATTTAACATTAATTTTACATTACTTACAAAATAACCTGCGAAAAATAAAATAGTCTAAAGTTAAAGCATTTTTATATCTCTAAGCAGGAATCAACCCATAACCGAGGAACAATGCAATACGTAGTGCTATACGCGGCGGTGCAGTCACCGATTATGGTCTTTCACCACTACCTACCTGCTTAAATGTCCTGCGTTATGGTGACATAACAATTGGCTAGAATGCAAGAATGGAGTCACGTGTGTGGTCTTGATCTTATACCGCATGTGCCTTGCAAGAAATGCTGTTCAGCAAAATTGAAAAGATACTTGAATGTTTGCAGGATTGGGAATCGATACCCGAAAAAGTAAAGAAATAATGGATATTCGATAGTTGACCAAAAAGTAAAGAAATAATCGATTTCGATGGTAGTTTAAAAAAGTAAAGAATAAAGAATATGGTAATCGATATTCGATATTACTCTGAGCATTTAGCGGTGTACGCCAAGCATTTTTTGTGATGTCCTCTCATTCATGCACCAACTTACACACAAACGACGGACATAATATATGACATTATTGATGCGAAGCAACTTTGCTATTAAAAATCTATTTTTGAGTGTTTTTTTTTTTTTTTTTGGCACAAAATAGAATTATCAGCAAAAACAAGGAAATGACATACCGACGATTATTTTAAATTTACTAAAGTGAGATAAAGTAACCTGAAAAGAATCGAATATGGAATATCGAATTGCGCCGAGAAAAAAGTAAAGACAAGGCCATATTCGACATTCATTCAAAAAGTGAAGGCTCCAGTGCATTCGATGAACAAAAAGTAAAGAATATCGCAATCGAATATCGATTACAATCGATTTTTCCCAACCCTGAATGTTTGTGCTGGGATAATACACATTTGAGATCCATGTTTTAAGCATTCAAAATCGCTTTGTATCGGTTTTGGTGTTTTCTGTATTTTTTAGAAGTTACATGACGTATTAATCGCAAGGAAAATGTGGAAGTGTGCAGCTGTCATCTACACAAGGAATTCACTTCATGAGGTTTTTCAAACTAACGCCCCCACATCAATAACGATGCCTCAAGGTTAAGTGGACGTACTGCGCTCACGCAATCGCATTCTTTGAAAAATAATTCTTAAATCGCGAAGAAGTGTGCAATAAAACGCGTGGTAAGTAGCTAGCAACACCTTAGCAGTGTTAGAATACTGGTTACTGCCTCAACGTTTGTTATGCTTACTTCAAGCTGATTATGCAAATGCGGTAGTTTTATGCTACGTCTGTGCGTAGACGCTGTGTATTTTCGTCCGTGAGACTCAGAACTGCTTGAGCAGACTACACGCGTAGTTGCTATTCTTGTGCGTCTAATTTTATCCACGCATCATATAAGCACCACGCACTCGGCGTACAGTGACAGTTCAAACATTAACGAGTAGAGAAAGGTTGAAAAAATATGAAAACCTCGAGATGATATCAAAACAATAAATATAGAAGAGAGTATCAATAAATAGTCCATAAGCAGAAGTATACAAATGCACGAAGTTGCCATCAAATAATTCAGCAGTTTTGATATTGAACTCTGCTAATTAACCAGAAAGAATTAGAAATTTATGAACCTGAAGATGTAGTAGTATTCGCCACCAAAAACAGCTTAGCATAGACAAAACATGTGACAAAACACAAAGGACAGTGGTAAATAAACTGAAAAGTGAATCACAATTGAAATATTGTAGAGTTTTGCTATTGCAGGAATGAAAAAGAGTTTTAAGAAATTCACATTTTTTGCTACCACAGTGTATGATCACTGGTGTGCAGTGAAGAGCAAATCTTGCGTAGTAAACAATGATAAAGAGTTGTACCAGTTGGTTAAAAGTGAGCTTAAACTACTTTGGTGGAGCAACTAAAAAAAAAATAGTGTGAAGCTCAGAAATAAGAGATCAGCAGTCAACTGATTTGAATTTGTGCCTTTCTGTAAATGAAAAAGTAGCCAGATTGATGACAGGGAAACTGTCAACCGTTGTGTTCGTTTCAGTCCTTCGAATATTGAATAACAATCAATAATATATTACACAGACTTAATGAGTAAAACGTGTAAATTGTACTTGAATGTGTGTTCCAATCATGGATACAAAACTCGACGTAGATACACAACACAGCAGCGAACAAGAACACTTCGCCCCGGAGTACAGAGATAGATTGAGGACATGGCTTGTAAAAATGATTGACAGGTAAGTTGAGTTTTACAGCTTTGATCGCTGGTGATCCGTGGAATACAAGTTTAATGGTTTTTTTCTTTTCTTTTTAGTGCCACTATTCCTGGATTATGTTGGGAAAATGATGAGAAAACGATCTTCCGCATGCCTTGGAAACATGCTGGACGGCAGGATTATAACTTGGAAGAAGATTCCAAAATATTCATGGTAAGTTGTTGGAGTTAAAAGATTGTTTTGTGTTTAGCGTAGACAATAATCATAATTTTTTTTCTCTTCACAGGCCTGGGCCAAACACAGTGGTCGGTACCGAGAGGGCATCGACAAGCCGGAACCAATCGTGTGGAAAACTCGTTTGAGGTGTGCTTTGAACAAAATGCCTGACATTAAAGAACTTCCAAGCCGCAGCAGACTCGATATTAGCGAACCTTACCGAGTTTACCAACTCCTGCCGCCAATTCACAAAGGTAAGTTTGCATTGATCTGCGGCAAGTAATGAATTTTATGAGCACGAATAAAAACAAACATTTTTTCAGCTTCCCAAATACGAAGACGTTTTTACAACCGAAGTCAAAGCCAAGATTTAAATCAGTTGAAGACCTACGAAGCGCTTCAACACTCGAAGCTTGATTCGTCTTCACAAAATGGCAACACCAGGAGCAAAAACCTTGCTGATTCAAGCATCGCCAACGAGGTAGGCTAAATCATTACTTAATTTTTTTTCAGTACTATTTCAAACTGGTTGCTGTTTATTGCTATGGATAAAAAATTACATGTTCTTTTTTTCAGATGTCACATGTAACAAGAACGTCACCGCTTTCGGGAGTATCATCTGTTACTTCACCGGCATTTTGGCTTTCCCCTTCGGTCAACATGTCTTTGAAAGCACCGATGTCTACAGACATGCTACATGCTTCTGGTTCGCCTTCTGTTGACGCACTCAATCAATTACAAAACTTCGCTCAAGGGAGATACCCATTGATGACATCATTGCACCATCCTTTTGTATCTTTCCCTTCCACGACTATCCCCTCTTATTTTCCAAACACCTCGCCAAGTTTTGAAGCATTGAAGCAGCTTGCATTAACAAATCAATCTTCAGTTAATGGATTGGTGGGGAAAATATCAGCGAGGGCCAGGGAAGCCGAAAAATACAAACATCAAGTCAAGGTGAGAATTTGTTTTGAAATACTCTTTTCGTGTAATCAGCTTTGATCCAAGTTAAACTGTAACTTCTAACTTTTACGGTTATGTTTAGCTGGCTGAATGGGTAATTGAGTACATAACTAGTTGTTTTAACATTTTTAATTAAAGATCAATAACGTTGTTACTGGTTTACTCTTTTTGGGGTTTTATGATCCCGTGATTATTGAAAGATTGCGAAGTTTTCTTGTTAATTCTTGATGATGTAAGAGTTGCGTGCCAACGGCAAGTCATAGCCATTTATAAGTTGCCAAGAAAGTTTAGAAACTTAGTAACGGTCATCGGTTAGTATGTCGTGTTGCTGCTAACATCTACAACATAAAAGATCATGGAAAAATGATGTAAATACTGCACATATGGCATTTGTACGAGTTAAAGTTCAACTGGGAATTAGCTTGAACGACGTGGCGCAGGTAAAGGTCCTCTAGTCGTGCAGAGCTATGATCGTGCTAATATTTCCGAGGCGTTATATGTGATTGTATTTCCTATAGGTTTCAAGTCATTCTGGAAATGGCGAATTGGATGATTTGTACTCGGATGCAACCAACAGGTCAGACCATCACGAAACGAACTTGCGCAAAAGCCCAATCGAAATAGAATCGGTAAGTTGTATGCAAACTTTCACCTTTGTTTGGAAGGTGATCAAAATTAAAACCTTTTATTCTTTATATTTACTAATAAGTGTCATGAGTTTGCGACAAGATGCTTAGAGACAACAGAATAACAAGCATAAGACATTATCCAACTCTTGTTATATGTAACCGGGAATCGAACCCAGTACACTTACCTCACAGTATTGCTATGTTTTAAAGTAGATAATTAGTTTCAGTGTAGTCATGATTGGAGATTTTAATTTGTGATTTTTTGCAGAGTGATGCTGATTCAACTCGACATTCTGAATCGAGTTCCGGATCCCTTACCTTCACTGACAAGTCGCGCCTTTATGCTCCAGAGGTAGGTTTCAAAAATACCTTATAATATTTGTGCTTTAGTCATTGCGAACTTGCTCATGTAGGGTACTTTACACACTAAAAAGGTTTCTTGATTCGTGCAAATTGTGCGTTACACAATGAAACCGTAAAAGTCAATTAAACTTGACAAATAATGATTGATTGTCAAACTGTATCTTGACGTCAATCTTTTCTATAGCTTCATCCTTTGTACGTGCGACTGGAAGAATCTCAAAAGAGGATCGAAGCTTTGGAACAAGACTTGAAAAAATCTCGCACTGCGCATGCGCGAGAACGGGAAGCGCGCGAACAACTCGAAGATGAAAAAGAGAAAATGAAATCGAGATTGGAGCGAATGAGCGACGGTCTTCGCATTCTCGCCACTCATATGCAGCAACCACATGACGAATACTTTGCTCTCAACAAAAACGGAAAGGTAGGTTGTCATGGTACTAAACTTGGTTGATGATATTTAGACGGTTACTGCCTTCGTGAACTGTAAGCCCGAGACGCTGATTTTCGACTTGTATGTACTGTGTGGTCGTGTAATTCGACCACACCTTTCAGTTTTTTCCATTCTAACCTTTGACTTTTCTTTCAGGTTCCCCATTTTCGAAACGGAAAGCAAGTCACCCTTCCTTACTCCAACATTAGATCCAGTAGCGAATCTCCAGTCAAGCGAGAAGTTCTTGCTGACTCCCAGCTATCCGCCAAAATTAATCGCGCCTACAATTCTTTGGAGTCCATTCCTAAGTCAGCAGTTAAAGTACCAAGCAAATCAGATATCTCGTACATGAAGAATCAGAACGGCAAACGATGCGCCTCGCCTCTCGATCTATCAGGTAAATAGTGGAATTGATTTTGCAAAATTTGCATTATTTTTGAACTAAGTAGGATTATGATAGGCCTATGATTTTTGCGGTAGAAGTTATATACAAGTTTGATGATGAATAATTGCGTTAAGAAAAAAAAAACGTAGACCTGTCAATGTCAATTTCAGCATTGTAACATTGCGTTTTATATGTAGTGCCGTCCCCTAAAAAAGCAACTGATGAAAATCGAAATCCGTGTGAAGTAAAATCCGCCTCAATCCTCAGCAACTCCTCATCTCCACTCCGTTCACTTTCAAGTGATGATAAACGGATATGTTCTCCTTATTCATCATCCAGCGGATCACCGGATAGTATCGGGAGAAGTCGTTCTCTGTCTCCTCTCTCTGGACACATCTTGCGACAGCATCATCAGAGGCCTGTACAAGTGTTATAATCTTCTTGTGTCTTCTACTGTAAATCAGAAATTCCTCAGATGTTCCGAAGTGAAATGTCCCTTCAAGTATTAATTTATGTTGCAACCAATTATCGTCAGTTGTTTTTAATGTCATATCGTTTTGCAATTTGAGATTTATGTTGCGCTTGATGCGTTTTATGGTTCTTTATATATTTTAGTGGAAAAGTTGTGCGTTTCTTAGGGTTTTGTGCGTATGTTTTTAGCGTTTTGATCGATTTTTTTAACATTAATACTACAATAATGAAATACTCGAATACTTGCCGAGTGATTTGCTGAATAGAAAAGAGATGAACTATGGATGCTTTTAAGATATTCAACACCCTAATCAACTGCATAGCCCACTCAACATTTACACAACAAGCGCTGTTTGTCACATTCTGTTACCCGGTACTGCAAATTCAAGGCAGTTTGCTGCAGCTATTGCTTTAGTAGTTACTCTGCTGAGCGAGTTGCAATGCTTGCTTTTATCGGTGAAAAGGAGGATTCAGTCTCGGTAGGAAGTTTTAACATTAAACCTACAACTTAAGGGTTTACGGCTTCGCGCATCAAGCTGCCGAAAGATTGAATGTTAAATGGTAGAATTAGAAATCAGTAAACGCTTTGCCACTCGGTAGGGATCGACCGGGAATGCCACTTTTTGTCCCGGTCCGGCCCCGGCCGGGTGATCATAAAAATTGGCCGAGGCCCGAAGTTTGCATTTCAAATTTATTTACGTATATTCCGGCATATAAAACGAGCAAAAACCCACCCTTAAAAATTGAAGAGGTCTCATACAACGAATATAAAAGTCATCTTATTTTTGCATCAAGATTTTATTTTACATGAAAAATGCGTTGGTGCGTAAAAATAAAAAACGTGCATGCTTAAAGCGTTTTTGAGGTTTTTCATGCACTAATGAAAAACTTAATGAAAAGCGTGTACAATTACGAAAGCATTGCGAAAACAATTGCGAAAGCATTACGTGCTGCAAGCATTACGTAACACCATTGACGGCATTTACATGAGGAGTGAGGACGCAAGTACCCTACTATGTATTCTAGACACATTCTAGACCATGTATTTTTGGCTATGTATTCTAGACACAATATACAGCATTGTATAATCCCCAGCCCGGGCCCCGGCCGGGGCAGGCGCAATTACCCGGCCCCGGCCAAAATTGTTGCCCCGGTCGCTCCCTACCACTCGGTCTCGCCGCCATTAGTTTTGGTAACAAAACAATTTAAATATCAGGTTTTGATCCAAAGCAACTCGTGACGTAGCCCAGGGGTCGGCAACCCCCGGCACGCGTGCCAATCATGGCACGCGACGTGGTTTTCTACGGCACGCGGAGTCGTGAAAATGTTCCAAAAACTTTTTTAAATGATTTAATAATAAAAAAGATTTCATTCCGGGCGAAACAAGACAAGTGGTTAATTTGCTGTGTTTTGTTTTATTGTTTGGTCATCAGTATTTTTGCATTTCTACTATTACGTCACTATTGCATATATTTGCGTTTTGTTCAGTTAGTAACCCAGAAGTTAACCGCGATGTCTGCGGCCAAGAGGTCAAAATCAGATGCGAGACGATTTCAAGAGTCGTGGACTGTAGATGTTTTTTGGTTTGTCTGTCGTAATGACAGAGTCGTATGTACACTCTGTGGGGAAAATGTCGCTTGCCGTACCTCAAGTATTACGTCATTTCGAAACCAATCACGAAAAATTGTTTAGAGATGATTCGAAGAATGAGGCTCTTAAAAAGGCAGTTTCTCGTTACGAAAAACAAAGTATCAATCAATCAATCAATTTTCTGGACCCGCTTATCCTTGGAGGGTCGCGGGGGCAGCAGCTCAAGTTGGAGCCTCCAAGCATCTCGATCCTCTGCAACAAAGGATAGATGCTCTGCTGGGATGCCAAGGCGAGACCAACTAAGATCTTCTACGTCATCTCGCCATCGAGTTCTGGGACGGCCTCTAGGCCTTCGACCAATTGGTGTTGAACAGAGCTGCTGTTTGGCTGTTCTTTCCTGGGACATTCGTGTCACATGTCCATACCAACGCAGTTGCGATCTTTCTAGTCGGAGAAGCAGCGCTTCGTTGTTTAGAGATTCACAAATATCTGCACTTTTAACCTTGTCCAACAAGGTCAAACCGCCAATTCTTCGCAAGAATCCATTTCGGCTGCTTGAACTTGAGACCTCACTTTCTCATTCATGATCCAACACTCATGGCCATAAGTCAGAATAGGAACATAGACCGATCTGAAAATGGATAGCTTTGCCTTGGTGCAAAGCTCCCGTTTCAGTACCACAGATCGGTGAAGCTGGCGCATTACTGCACTTGCTTTTCCGATGCGGATATCCAATTCGCTATTTTGTCTGCCGTCACTTGTGAATGAGACGCCGAGGTACTTGAATTTCTCTGACTGTTTTAGTGGTACTCCATCAATTTGGAGAGAGCACTGCTTTGGTTGTCTGGACAGGCACATGGTTTCTGTTTTTGTTGAACTGATTTTCATTCCGGCAACAGAGCATGCATCCGAAAACTTGTCAAGAGCTTGCTGGAGACCATTTTGGGTAGAGTCGAGTAGCACAAGATCATCTGCAAATAACAGACGTTGTACAGTGCATTCACCGATCTTTACTACGCCGCAAGACTCACTTTTCTTAACTATTCTATCCATATAAATAAGGAACAGAATAGGTGAAAGAGAGCAGCCTTGCCGTAGTCCCACACTTACTCTGAAAGGTTTCGTCGTTGCACTGTTAACACGAACACAGACCTCGGAATGCGCGTACAGCGACTTAATGGCAGTTAGTAACTGGCCATCAATGTCATACTGCAACAGCACCGCCCAAAGCTTATCTCTAGGAATGCGATCATATGCTTTTTCAAGATCAACAAAACATGCATTGACCTCTTTTGCATATTCCCACGACTTCTCAAAGAGTTGCTGCAAGGCAAAAATCTGATCCATTGTGCTTCGGTCAGGACGAAAGCCACACTGAGCATCCGTTAGTAAAGACTCGACTATTTCACGGCATTTCTTTTCAAGGCATTTGGCATAGACCTTACCCGGGACACTGATGAGAGATATGTCCCTATAATTGGTGCGTTTTCTCTTGTCTCCTTTCTTGTGGATAGGTATTATCACACTAGTTTGCCATTGCTTTGGTGCTTGCCCAGTACTACACGCCACCTTACAAACACGAGTCAGCCAACGAACACCATATATGTTCATTGCCTTTAACATTTCAGGTCTGATGTCATCCTCACCAGGTGCTTTTCCACTTTTCAATGATTTGATTACTGCATTCACATCTGCTTCGGTTAACTGAATATCTTCCCCAACCTGTTCCTCGTGAATTTGTATCGGTCTAGCATCAACTGGGTTTAAAAGATCACTAAAGTAGTCTCTCCACCGATTCAAAATAGCATCTTGATCTTTCATAGTCACACCATTTGAATCTTCGATAAAGAGAGCGGCTCGAGATCTTTTTCCACGCAAACGGCGAATGGTCTGCCAGAACACTTCGTTTGCCGTTTTGAAATCATTGTCTAACCTTTCTCCAAATTCCTTCCAGGCCTTTTCCTTAGACAGTTTAACTTTTGTGGCTGTCGCCTTACGTGCTTCAGAGTACTGCGAACGAAGTTCAAGTGATGACTTACTTGCAAGCCAGGCCTTATAGGCCACTTTTTTCCCACGAATAGCTTCTTTAACTTCTTGGTTCCACCAAGGAGTTTTTTTCTCGCTACTCTTCGTCCCTCCAACACGCTTACGTCCACAACAGTTAGTAGCGGACGTAATGACGGCTGTTCGAAACAAACACCACTCAGTTTCAATGTCTTCAGTAGGGGTCGGAAGTTCTTTGAACTTAGATGCAATGTTGTCCGCAAATGCAGTTCGTACCTCTTTGTCAGCCAATGATTCCCATTTGATTCGATAAGTTTCTCGTGGTCAAAAAGTTTTTCGTTTTTTCAAGGGTTTCAAAGCTTTCAAAGTGCAGACAACTAGGTGGTGATCAGTTGACAACTCAGCCCCTCTTTTAACACGAACATCAGACACGGTAGAAAACAAGTCCGCCGAAACGATATAAAAATCAATCAGGGAGCGTTGTCCCAAAGAGTCTCTGTACCAGGTGTACTTATGAGTTCTTTTGTGCTGAAAAAATGTGTTCATTATGCACAGCCCATTGGTGGCACAGAAGTGCAATAAACACCTTCCGTTCTTGTTAATGTCAGGGTCACCATGTTGCCCAATAACACCTTTCCAGGTTGCATTGTCGATGCCCACATGTGCATTGAAATCGCCCAAAAGGACAAGGGATTCTGATGAAGTTGCTTTTCCCAATGCAACCTCAACTTCCTCCAAAAAGGCTTCGTATTGTGATTCTATGTTAGGTGCGTACACCTGCAAGATACACAGAGATCGCTCCTGCAGCCTTAGCTTTAGAAGAGAAACCCTTCCTCCCAGTGGTACCCAGTCAACGACACATTCAGCTATGTTGGGGCTCACAAGTAAGCCAACACCAGCTTGAGCAGATATTGCTGCATCAACACCTGAGTAGAAAACTTTCCACCCACCGTTCAACTCGACAGTTCCAGAACCCCGGCGCTTTGTTGATGAAATTTCCACAACATCAAGGCGATACTGTTGGGCTTCGGAAACAAGCTCCTGCTCTTTTCCTGTCAGTGACGAAACGTTCCAGTTCCCGATAGCTAGATCCCGGCAGTTTGGTCCAACTCGAGTACGTTTTCTGTGCGCTGCCCCCATTTGCCTCCCCAAACGCTTAGCGACTGCGTTGGTGGGTTTCCGGTGGTGGTCAGCTTGTGGGGGAGACTGTAGCTTATTTTTCGAATGAGTCCCTCTGCCTAAAACTCGAACGCGGACCTTTTTATCCTGCGCGCCGTCCGATGCAGCATGAATATTGTTATTACAACTTTCCACATAGCTACAGCATTGGATTGCTACTTAGTCTGTTTCTCTCCTTCGACCTTACCGCCATGGGTGACCCTGATGGAAGTGATTAAACACTACCGACGGCGTTGCTCTAAGGATCATTGAAAACTCAAACCTCCCCACCACGTTAAGGTGGCAATCCATAGGAGAGGAAAAAAAACAAAGTAGTATTTTAAAAAAAGTCGTTCGCACTACAAATCAAAGTACGGAAAGTAGCCACAAAGTTGCAGAATGTATCGCCGAGTGCGGGAAGTCTTTTACGCTGTTATATAGGCTAACGCAATTTTTTATCGGCACGCAAGCATATATTTAGAAATTAAATTTTACAAATTGGCACACTGTATACAAAATGTTGCCGACCCCTGACGTAGCATATACATATTTGAGTTGGTAAATAGCTAAGCATCCGCATTCGGTGAACTCTGGACTTGCAAAAAGTTTCTTAGCGTAAAATGCTGATGAAGCTCCTTATTTAGTGCATACGATGAGTTAAGAAGCTATACTACAACTAAGGCGCGGTGACTTTGTGATTCTGGGCCACTGTCATTGTCCCCCAGCCAATACCTTTAAAAATAGTGCTCTCTGGGGTTGAAAAGGCCTGGTCACGAGTAAGAACCACTGATAGTTTTAACTGATAGCTCAGGCTCTACAGCTACCTACTGTACATACCGGTACTTGCAATTTGCTAAGCATGGCCATAGCTCGCTTAAACGTCTTCGAATGCAGAAACAACCAACTGAAGTCTATCGCAAACGACCTCAGTGCAATGACAGGAAGGCTAGCCAACCAAAGCTACGCACTAATTACCGGCATCTTTTTACTTTCAAATTATTCTGACTTGGTGCTAGGAGTATCAGCCTTCGCATTGAATTATCTTCCTGCAGACTTCAAAGCAATTGCGCTTCAAAAAATCTAAGTTACTTGTAACAACTTGCGCTGTATGAGCTTGGAACTAAAACCTCACTATTGTACCGTACAACTAATTGCACTCAGGGGAGTATCCAGGGGGCGATGGGGCCGCCCCCTCCTCCTTTGCAGAAAAATGCATAAAACTTTCGGGGTGTAAAGGTGATATACGTGTAAAGGACAATCTGGGGGCGTGATGACCTTTTTTTTGTCCTTCACTTAACTTTGGGCCGGAAAATTAGACATCTGCGGACTTGTTGACCTTTCTTTTTTGCTCTTCACTTGACTTTGAGCGGAAAACGGACGGATTCAAATTGCGGCCCCTCCCTCTTTCAAATTCCTGGGCACGCCCCTGAGCATTTGATGCTGGTTTGATCAGGCTCTCGCTTTGCCTCGTACACATGTGATTGTACTCGTTTTGATTTTAAATTTTTTTTTCGTAACTGATGCAATTTGATTGTATTGTAATTATCACAAAGAAAAGCACATTGTGATGTCATAGAGCCGAAGTTTCGAGTATTTTTCTATTTATATTTGTATCGAAAGTGATTCCAGTTTTCACTCACCTTTAATATGTTTAACGTAAAACTTTTCCTGACAATAGGTAAAAAACGGTCTATATTTGAAGCTGTGATTTTGAAAAAACGTGAATCAGCAAATTTATGTGAGTGCATAGTCGAAGGATAATTTCCAGGTAATTTCTGACAAAGCGACATGGCGCCGCTGCATGCTTTTTGCGTCAAGCGCTTTTATTTTGACGTAGTATTCAATTGTTTCATCATAAGCTGCAAGTCATCAATCACTATACAATTGATTGATAGACCCAGCGTTTATTTTTAACTTCACGGAAACTTTTCTTCTTTTATCTACGTCATATTATTTGGTTATGTTTAAACTAAAGCAATAAATCTATCACATGCTCTCCATCTCATATGACCCAAAAAAAATTTTTGGAGGGGGGCTGACGGTTTGGGAGAGATTAGTGGTGCGAAGAGGAGAAAAAAGTTTTGCAAAGTCTTACCAATATAAGAAGATATGCAATTCAGCTCAGATGGCCGAGTGGAAAGAGCGTCCGCTTCGAGAGCTGTAGACTTGGGTTTGATTCCGAGTCGAGTCAAACCAATGACTTTAAAATTAGTATTCACAGCTTCCCTGCTTGACGCTCAGCATTAAAAGGATAGTGTGGAGAACAAACCGACAAGTGTACTTGTTGCGTCTTTGGGAGGCACTTAGCGGGATTCCCCCATCTTGGTATGGTAGACAGATGGTTGGCAACTCCTAAGCGAGCTCGTATAGCGCGTTGGTAGCTTTCTCGTGATAGAAAGATAAATATGCAACAAAATACCAAAAAAATACAATCTAACTCTTGTGTTTTGCGATAAGCGGCAACGCGACGCGCGTTACGCGACAGTTTCTATCGCATCTTGTTAGTTATATTTGACTGTTTACTCACCTCGCAAAACCTGCTATACATTTACTATAACCTCACGTAATAATTGTTGCCGCGTACAGCGTAATCGATAAACGCGCTAGGCTACACGATCTAATAAGCTTTTGCTAATTTATTTTGAGATGTTACCTTGTTAAGCCAAAGAATCAAACCCAGGTATTGGAGCATGACAATAAACTGTCAAAACTGGTGATCATGAACAGCTCAGATGGCCGAGTGGTAAGAGCGTCTGCATCTGGAGTTGTATAGACTAAGGATTTTGATTGCGAGTTGGGTCAAAGAACTACCTTAAAATATTGCTATCTACGGCTTCCTTGCTTGACGCTCTTTAGCATTAAAGGAACAGTGCGGAGAACAAACCGGCAAGTTTATTTGTTGCGCCATTGGGAAAGGCGCCTAGCGGGATTCCCCCATCTTAGAGTGGTAGATAAGTGGGTTGCAACTCCTAAGCGAGCTCGTTTTAGCGCTTTAATCGCTTTCTCTTGGTAGGAGGATAAATACTCAATTAAATAAGATATAGCCTAAATAAATCGCAAAACCTGCTGTGTCAGATAGGCTTGCCTTTGATGTACCTCAAGCGCCATCTAGCCCGTGTTGCTCATTACAAAAACAGCGTTGAATATTTTTTGATTGGGATAAAACTTTGAAATATTAGAGAAACAAGATTTTCGTGTTTATGTCATTAAATAGTTATTTGCTCCATGATACAATTTTTATCCTTGTTTTTATTGTCAATAAATATTAAATAGTAAACTACAATTGCTTCAAAAGTTTGCGAATCAAAAGTGAAATCTTTATTATACTCGCGGGCAGTGGCGTACGCACGGGGAAGGGGGGGGGGTTTCGGGGTCAACCCCCCCCCCCCCCATTGACGATTGGAAAAAATTAAAAACCGCTCTTTTTGGACCGATTAGCCTTTTTTCATACAGAGATTGTGTTTTTCTGTGCTGTATCAAATTGCCTATATAATCTCAAGGAACTTTCATTGTGATGCAATAACACCGGTAGTCAAACTTTTTTGGTGTTTAGCGCTTGAAGCAATGGCTGGCTCAAAATGCAAGCCTGGACAAGGTCAATGGGCACTAAAGCTGGAGTCGTGTTGTGATGTCATAAGGACATTGTTCTCAACGGCCATGGCTGGAAAAGACAACGTTTCAGCGCTGAAGGCATTCTTGGAAGAGAACGGTTGCAATGCAGACAGATAATCCGCTTGCGATGTCATAATTTTGAGCCAAACCGACTAGTTGAGGTAGTAGTTAAACACATCGACGCGGGAGGTTTTGGGTTCGATTTTTGGGCCCGTACCGGCCGTTAGCTCAGTTGTTAAGCACACAGGTTATCGGTGCGGAAGGTCTGGGGTTCGATTCCCGGGATAGTCAAATCGGCACAGTGTCGTCAACGGCTCGCCACCGCTGCGACGTTTCTGTGTTACCCAAGCGCTATGAGATGGGCCCCAGTGACGTTCGAAGGGGTCGGGAGTCAGCACTCCCCTTCCCCCTTGACAATTGCAGAAAAAATGAAACCTTTCTTTTTTAAAACGAACCGACTTTTCTTTATGCGGAGCTTGCCGAAACTGCTATCATGTTTTTATCCCAAACCACATCATCCCCCCACAAAACATTTTAGCGCAAACCATTCCCTTACAAGTACAATGATCATCCCTCCTTACGTCTGGGTAAAAATTTGTACCATCCCCCCATAAGTGTTTTTACAACTCGAGCACTGATTACGATGCAATGCTACAATATCGGTACCCGGTAGTCCAACTTTTCTGTTGTGTTTTGCTTGAAGTGCATTTTTGTCGTTGATGTTGCTGTGAAACAATTAAGAAGTAGGAGTTTCCATAAATGCGGCGTATCTGCAGTAACTATGGCTGCACACAAATTTCTTTTTTTTTAAATCAAATCAAATCTTGATTATACTCGTTTCATTAAATTTGTTGTTGTATCGAAACGTGGTAGCGAGTGGCAGGGCCCGACCCCGCGGCTTAGCGCCTGGGCAACGCAGCTCCAAAGAAACGTCGCAGCGGTTGCGAGCCGTTGGCTACATTGTGTCCGATTTGACCGGCTTGGGAATTGAGTCCCAAACCTTCCGCATCGATAGCGAAATCTTTTAACACTACGCTATAATCGCCCGATTTTTTGAGAAATTTTATTAAAATATAAAAAACTAAATTGACACTGCTCTGAGTGTCAAAAGTAAGATAAAAATACTGCCAAAGACGACCATAGACCAACGAAAGATTTGAAGAGACCTAGGGGCGGAACGAGGGTAGAGACAACATTATTTTTTCGTACCGTAGGCTGACTACCTCAGGTGCTACAGTTCTTCGTTTCCGACAGACACCCCGACTATGTGTTTGAAAGCATCGGATATCGACGCTGTGATTTGGCAGAAAAATGCTTAGATAATATCGACGCTATTTTTGACTTTAATCGGATGATTAGGGAATCCTCTCGCGCATAATTTATTTTAGTTTAAAAACGTTTTGGTAGGGAGGGCAGTTTTTTCTTATGCTCCAATATCTTCACTTTTCAAATTTCATGCGAGAAACTACCCCCTTCATAATGAGTGTACCGTATACTGACTGTTTATAACAAGGTTTAGCCTATATGCGTTGTTTATATTAATGTTGGTTCTTGAAAAAAGTTTTTTGGAGAGAAGGAATTGCTTGTTTTACCCCCTGGGTGCACCCTGTTTGTGACGTTGCGACAGCTGGCCAGCCTACTTTAGTCAATTAACCTTCCTATGGCCCAAAAATGATTTCAACTAAAATTTTTTCAGAAAAGTTTTAACCGCAGCCTGATAGCTTGAGTTTCTTTGAAACCTTTTCTCTCCTTAAATGAAACGCAAAGCATTAGGCAAAAGTGTGAATGAAAAATCTTTGGTGTTTTCTTAGCTATGACATTATATAGCTTAATCATAGTTAACTGCAATTTAGGCTGGAAACACTACAATACGATGTACTTTAATACCTCTAAACTACTGTAATTGTAATGTAGTATCTTTACGTCATCACGATGTGACGTCACTGAAACCCCCCCATTGAAAAATCCTGCGTACGCCACTGCTCGCGGGGGTCCTACTAAACACCGTAAAGGACTGAACACTGCAAAGAAGCGAAAAAGGACTAACTAAACACCGCTAAGTACGACGAAGAACCTGATTACCCCAAGCCTCACCCTAATTTAACCTTAATCCTAAGCCTAACCTAACCTAAGCTACCCTAACCTACTGTAACCCTTACCTAACCTAACCCTAAACTAACCTAACCTAACCCTAACCTAACCTAACCTAACCTAACCCTAACCTAACCCTAACCTTAATTTAAGTCCTTTGTCGTTTTTTGTTATGGTAGATTCCAAGTTCTTTGTCGTTCTTTGCGGTGTTTAGTAGATCAGTTTGAAGTCGTTTGTCGTACTTCGCGGTGTTTAGTAAGTCCTTTGTCGCTCCTTTGCGGTGTTTCAATGTTTTGTGGTGTTTAGTAGAACTGTACTCGCGGTATTACACTGAAGCGCATGACGAGTGGTGGGATCCATCTCCACGGCTTAGAGCCTGGACAATACAGCTTCGAAAAAGATGTCACAGCGGTGGCGAGGCGTTGGCGACACTGTGTAATTCGGCCCGCCTAGGAATTGAAACCTAGACCAGGGGTCGGCAACATTTTATATACAGTGTGCCAATTTGTAAAATTGATTTTCTAAATATATGCTTGCGTGCCGATAAAAAATTGCGTTAGCCTATATAACAGCGTAAAAGACTTCCCGCACTCGGCGATACATTCTGCAACTTTGTGGCTACTTTCCGTACTTTGATTTGTAGTGCGAACGACATTTTTAAAATACTACTTTCTTTTTTCGTAACGAGAAACTGCCTTTTTAAGAGCCTCATTCTTCGAATCATCTCTAAATAATTTTTCGTGATTAGTTTCGAAATGACGTAATACTTGAGGTACGGCAAGCGACATTTTCACTACAGAGTGTACATACGACTCTGTCATTACGACAGACAAACCAAAAAACATCTACAGTCCACGACTCTTGAAATCGTCTCGCATCTGATGTTGACCTCTTGGCCGCAGACATCGCGGTTAACTTCTGGGTTACTAACTGAACAAAACGCAAATATATGCAATAATGACGTAACAGTAGAAATGAAAAAATACTGATGACCAAACAATAAAACAAAACACAGCAAATTAACCACTTGTCTTGTTTCGCCCGGAATGAAATCTTTTTTATTATTAAATCATTTAAAAAAGTTTTTGGAACATTTTCACGACTCCGCGTGCCGTAAAAAACCACGTCGCGTGCCATGATTGGCACGCGTGCCGGGGGTTGCCGACCCCTGTCCTAGACTCAGGGCTGGTGAGAGGGGGCAGGGGGTACAAAGTACCGGGGCCCGTCATGTTTTGAGGGGCTCGTCACAGGTTTTGAAGGGCACCTCTCAGTGGCGTCGTGCCATTGGGGCCCGGGGAGGCCGGCCCCCCCCAAATTTTCTGAGATGTGTTGCTTTTTATAATTTGAAAAATTGAAAATTAAAAAAATATAAATTTAGCCAGCGCCATTTCGCTTTCGTCTTTCAAACTAACCCCATACCCTCCTTTCTTATACGATAAATTCCATTGTTTTGTTTATTATTTTTTGCCTTAATCAATCGCTTCGACTCAGAAGTTAAGCCAGTTTCTTGATCGGTAAGCTAGTTACTATTTAGAAAACATTTCGCATGCGTTGTTATAGATCATAACCTAGAACACACCTATAGGCTACACGTCATCCCATCATATGCGTCAAAACTTAAAATGATTGCAGCCTCCTTTCATTTATTTTAGCCCAGCTTCTGCTAGTAGACATGAACTACTAAAATATTTTTGTATTGTCTGACACTAGTGACTGCACTCACTGCAGGTATCGGTATGTCTTTTTCGATAAGAAAGTGTGATGAAACGAGTTTTTTACGTGAAAACCGTAAAAATCCTGTGGCGGCTGGGGGCTGCGCCCTCAGCAATGTCCTCCTCGTTTGTTAAATCGTGGGGCCACACTGATTGCGCATAATGTCCATAATTAAGGAGCGGTTTGAGGCAGGGGCGTTGCCAGGGGAGGCAAAGGGGGCAATTGCGCACCCCGAAATATTTTCAGTTACCACTAGCCTACAAACAAAGATACTAATGCTATAACCTAAATCTATTCACAACGCAAGCAGGGGCGGATTAAGACCACTCGGGGGTACCCGCGTGTCCTTTTTCGACAAAAAAACTACGCTAAAATGAGTGTTTTTTTAGTAAAAATCCGTGGCGGCTGGGGGCTCTGCCCCAAGACCCCCTTAGCCCCCGGAGGCTGAGGGCTGCGCTTCTACACCCCCGGTTGTGCCCCCTCCTTTTGTCGAATCTTAGGTGCGTCACTGGACAAGCCATGAAGTTTTGCACCCCCTCGAAATTTTGGGCTGGCTACGTCACTGCTTTGAGGTACCGGGGGTATCAAAATAAGTTTCGATTTATTATTCAAAGTTTGGGGTATCACGACATATTTTGGTATCTTTTCCTAACTTCCTTCTTTCGTAATGTTACTCAATGTTAAATACGGCTTTTACAAAGGTTATGTCAGTATCTGTTTAAGTTGTTACTCGGGCCTCTCCAAATTTTTTGGCTGAACAACGCCTCTGGCCCCGTTCTTGTTAAAACTTTTTTCTTTAGAGACGCACGCGAAGAAATGTTAGATGAATTACGTCTACGCTATGTTAGTATTATTATTATTTTTGTTTAGAGAGACACGAAAAAAATTTGGATCAAGACCTTTCATTTTTTTTTAGAGAATCAAATTTTGGTATCGGGGGGTGACCCGAATTATATCTCTGCCCCGGGGCCCGGATTTTCTCTCAACGGCCCTGCCTAGACCTTTTGCGCCAATGGCGATATGCAAGCGGTCCTGTGTGCTTATAACATTGTATAAATGAATTTTGATGTCATTATGGGTTTATGACGTCACAACAAGTAATGAAATCAATCTGATCACGAAGCAATGCAGCAGCAAAATATTTAAAGAAATGTGAATAAGCCTACAACTTTTTTGTATGTTAGGGTGACAATCTTAGGCGAATAATGATTCTGTTTTTATGCCTATGGCAGCTTAATATTATGCAATCTGTCATTGCATTCTTGTCGTGGACAATACTGCATGTGTTTTTTACAATCAGCCTTACTCACTTGACTCTTAATGGACATCAAGGGCCCTGCTGTAATACTCGAAATAAAAATGGGACACTTGTTCCAAGTCCGTGCAAGCAAAGGTTAGTACAGTCTGTGCGGTCATTGCTGGAGTTAACTTACGCTGTCATTATTCCTGTTTGGTCACTTTATTTATTGCTTACTGGTCGCAATGATATTGAATCCCATGCATTCTTGTACATAACAGCTCTGGGCTATAATGTCTACTCAATATTTTGGGCGATGAAAGATTTTGGACTTTTGCAAAGTAAAAAGTTTCCATTTTTCACCAAACAACCAGTTTCCAGTTTCATGGGAAAAAACAAGCTTCTCCACTTGGTGCAATGCATCTTGGCAACTTGCATTACAGGAGCAAGTGTTTCAGTGCTTTCCAACGAAATGGCAAATTGGAGAAATTCAGCTGTTCCGTTGATGATGGATGTCCGCTCCGTTCCTTCCGGATTAAATCATCCAACCAATGTTCAAAAGAAAGCTCTCTCGCACCACCTTCTGGCCAAGCCATCTGAAGTAGCGTGGTTGCTAACCCTCAATCTTCTAGTACACGAAACTCCCAATATATTTTTCAACACGATCAAACTTTTGCGAATAACTAGTTACAAAGCAAGTCAAATCAAGTCTAGAGACTTTCATCATCCGAATGCTGAGACAGCTGTTGCTGCAGGGGTCGCAGCTTGGAGAAGAGAGAGAGGGATGATTAAACCCCCATACATGCAACATTATATCCTTGAGGACGTACTGTCAAAACTTCATCGTCTAGTGTTCCTCTGTTTTCGCGTTTTAGGGGGTTTTATGACGTTGAATCAGATTCTTAAGTCGGAAATGTTGGTTCGCGACACTTTGTACGTCGCGTCAGCGCTTCTTTATCACGGAATCGCGATTTATTTGTTCGGAGGAATTGTGGCGTACACTGCGAAACGAAATAAAAATCGTAAACTTAACTTGAGGAAAAGCATCTCCTGGCAGCTTGCCACAGCAGTTAGTGATGATTGGCTGAATTATAACTGAATGTTTTGTTTTCTGTTTTGTATTAACGTAAACAAGATATGATTTGCACTAATAAAACTAAATTATCACGAATAACTTGTTCACGCCTAGTCAATTGTTCATGGTACTGTGATATTGCCTACAAAATTGCAATGTTAGATAGGACCTTTCTAGCTGTAAGTCTCCGCCAAAGTTTAGTTTGACGAGAAAAAATCGAATTCACATCTTCAATTCATTATACTCGCGGTATTGCGCCGAAACGTGTAACGAGTGGCGGAACCCATCTCCACGGCTTAGCGCCTGGACTACTCTGCTCCGAAAAAACATCACAGAGGTGGCGAGCAGCAGTTGGCGACAATGTAGTTTCTCAACAATTCTTAAAAATAACTCAACCTAAACTTATTTTGCACATTCAAATTACAAATATTCACACTGCTGAGAAATATTAGTGGCATGGCTTACCCCTAATGCAAAGGTTGCAGCTTATATTAGCGACATGGCCTACTGGTACCGCGCGCAAGTTACAGATCGTTTGTGACGGGTTCGATTCATGGCTGAAACTGATTGCATTTGACATACATACCGAATGGCTGCTTGCTCGAAGAGCGCAAGCTCACTTCGCATTCTCCCTTAATTTGTTGAAATTTTTCAGTTATTATAATTTGAAGAAAACTTAAGTTATTTATAGGCGCAGATTCAGAGGGGGATCAGAGAGAGAGAGAGAGAGAGAGAGAGAGATTTATTTCGCCATTCATTCACTACACAGTATAACAAAATATAAAAAAAAGGAAAAAATTCTAGTAAACAAATGGCCAGGAAGCATCGACTAACCGCAAGGTTTTCGAATCAAGATGCTCCCTGACAGTCGCAGAAAGTACATCACACACAGAAAAAGAAAATCACAGAGTAAAAAAACGATTACCAATATTTTTAGGTGCCAATAATCAAATTTTCAGTGAGTAATCAATTAACTAAATTCAAAACATTTAAAGAAGATTATACAAAGAAAAGCATATTCAATAAACATCAATACGATTGCAATAAAAAATGTTTGTAAGCCTTTTTAAAGGAAACCCAGTGTGTGCTTTTTATATCATTGTCAATCTCTTTCCAGAGTTTGGTTCCTCTGAACGAAAGAGTTTTTTGAGAAAAACTTTTGTTCATACGAGGCAAAAAGTAAATTGCTTTTTCAGTGGATCTTGTATTGTGATGATGAATTTGATTAATCTTCGTGAATGAATCATGAAATATTTTCGGCACATTTCCTTTACACAATTGAAACATGAATTTGCCAAGTTCAAAATTGTATACGTCATGAAGTTTTAAAAATTTAAGTTTTTTATGCAGCGAAGTCATTGACGTATAACGGTTGCTACGGGTAATAGTCCGAATTATATAATTCAATCTGACACTGATTTCACTTAGATAATTTTTGGTAGCCGTGCCCCATACAATTATGCCATATTGTAATCTGCTGTAGATAAAGCTGTAGTATAGCATGCACAGAGTTTCCACGTTAACAAAATCACGAAGTCTGTAAAAAATTCCGGAGTATCTTGCCAATTGATTTGAGAGATGTTTCAAATGAACAGACCAGTTTAAATGTTCATCAATGTGTAAGCCGAGGTACTTAACCGACGAAGCTCTGATCAGCGCAGAATTATTTATGATCAGCTTAAAGTTATCATCAATAGTTTTCTTTGGATTGCCATTGACTATCATGTAGTTTGATTTAGAGTAATTCAAAGACAGTTTGTTTTTCCGTAGCCATAGATCAATTTTTGAAATTTCTTTATTGGCGCGAATTTCTGAAGAATCTAAATCTTTGTCAGACATAGCTAGATATGTGTCGTCAGCATATAAGGTCGTTTCAAATTTTGTAGCTAAAGGTAGGTCGTTAATATACATCAGAAATAAGAGTGGGCCTAAGCAAGAACCTTGGGGGACACCGCAAGAAACAGACATTAGCTCAGACTGGGTGTGTAGAATTTTAGTATATTGATATCGGTTACTTAAGTAGCTTTTGAATAGATCAAGTGGCTTACCACGAATCCCGAAGTATTTTTGCAATTTAGCTAGCAAGATTTGGTGATTAACAGTATCGAACGCTTTTGAAAAATCTAAGGATCAATGGGGGTCTGTTTCCAAGATAAGTTAAACAAATGAAGCGGAAAGCATAACGGGCTTGCCAAAAGCTATTCAATTCTACAAAAGTCTTGATACAGTATTGGCAATCTGGCATCCCAAACTTCTATATTTTTCAACCCCTTCTCCAATCCTTAACAAGACGCACTTACAAGGAGCTGTTTGTTGCACCTACCATGCGTTATAACGGTGAAAAGTTGTGAGGTAAAAAGATCGTTTTCTGCTGTGCAGAGACATAAGACAGCCCTGAGGACGACCATGAGGGGTCATACACTGACCTCTTTTGTGCTTTAAAATATGGACCAATCTATCAGACTGTGCCAGAGATGTTGTGGCTGCTTTTATTCAAAAGTGTCCGCGAGGTTTATTTCTTCCATTATAAGAAAAATAATAAACTGTTTAGCGGTTTATGAGACAGGATGAGGTAAACATTGACAGGAGCGTTATATACGCCTACGCGACGAAATGATGAAGGGATGTATATATGTTTCCAATCCAAAACCTCTTCCACTATTACTCGAAGAAACAGCCGCTTAATTCCTTCCTTCTGCCGTAATACTGTCAGTCAACAATCAATCTGGCACATTGGACCAAAAATATGGAATTCTATTCCCCTTCCCATTAGAAAATCCTGGTCTCTTGGCGCCTTCACACGAAAATTGAAGCAACACCTCTCGAGTGCGTATTAACTTGCGACCTGGCCATTGCTGCGCCTCTGACTGTAACCGCTTCATCCCAATTGTCAAAATGCCCATTTCCTTTCTAGTTATTAAAACACCTCCCCACCTTTCTTCGTCGCATGCCTCGAACAGTTAACTGCTCTCTTTTTGCTTTCAGGTTTTACCTCTGTACAGTGCTTCAGCGCTCCTCAACAGCAAGCGTGCAATCCTGAATTGGTCTATCCTCTCCCACAGTTTTACCTTAGATCGTCTCAGCGCTCCTCAGCAGCAAACGTGCAAATCTGAATTGGTCTTCTGTCCCTTTTTATCGTCTTTGCACTTGGTCTTTGGAATTGATTTATAGGCTTATTTTCTGTATTTTTTTTAAGCTTACGTTGATTGAGATGGCAGTAGCTCTCCGTGTCTAAATTCTCCAGGAGATATTATTTCGTAATTATTGTTATTATTATCTATATCTATATATAAACGTGGTTTGACCGTTGCACCAAACAGAGAGCTCAATGGCACACGCCAGAGCATAAACTGTTGTTTTTTCTGCCGCTCACCATCGCTGCTTTGTATTTTACAGCCCTGCAAAGTTTGATGCACTCAGTTGCAGTGTTCTTATACGCTATCGCGTAAATCAACCTTGGGTTTCGCCCTGAAAGTCTACATTGTTTTATCATTTTGTCGTTTCAATCTTTGATGTTTTATCGTTTTAGATTTTACCATTTATAGTTTTTAGCGTCCCCCCTGAAAAGCTTCACGGCGAAACAGCCTGTTGGGGGTTTTTAATTTTCAATTTTATTTGGTGACCGATTTTCTATATTTATATATATATATTTTTTTTGTTTCTTATATTAACTTAAGTTCCCTTCCTTTAGCTCTTGCCACCTTGGAGATCACATGATACCCGAAACGGTTTAGCTCACAGGTTCTCTAATGATTGGACTCTTTATTGTACTGATTACTTTTAAGCCTGTGGTCTGAGTGAGCAGGATTTTTTTGGTAGGTTTTTTGCCTGTCAGGTCTTCTGTGGTCGTCTTTGTCGAAGCAGTTCTAATAGTCCTCTGTGTAACTCCATTTCTTTTTTTTTTTTTTTTTGTCGAGCTGCTTGGAGGCGGAATAACCATAGTAGACCACTCACTGTTATGCTTCTTACCCTTGACCTATGACATAGCGGTGTTGGTAGCTGCGATGCTTCTGTTGTCTTTTTTGTTTGAACGTCGTTTTTTATCGCCTTTATTTTATTTATTTTTTTTTTTATTGAAATTTCTGCTCCCGACCTGGGTATTACAACCACGCCCATTCTGTAATCTGTTAACTCTTCTTCTCCTACCTGCATGCCATAACGTTAATCGTTTTGTTGCCTCTTCCCTTTTCTGGCACCGCGTTATATTTCCTTACTCTTATCGTATTCGTTTATTGTGTTGACGGAGCGGAAATAAAAGACACTAAAAAAATATCCACCTGCATTGTGAAAAGTTGTTTGTAAGGTATCTCGTTACTGTGTTGAGATTGGCGATGCAGTATTCTGTTTTGGAATTTTAATCTCTTCATCTTGCTCTATTGAATGTTTCTATTTTTTCATGGTGTTGATTGGTTGGATTTTATGAACATCTGAGGATAATTTGATTCATTTTCAGCAAACAGCATACTAATTTTGGAAAAGATTTGTTTTATCTTATTCAATTCATTTGGACGTCGATTTGATTACATCTAAACAGGCCATCAGTTGTTATCGTTATCATCCGATATTTTTCTGTCTAGTACTGTACTATTCATCCATATCTTTGTCTGTTTTCGCTATGTTTCTGTATCTTTTGCTCAGCTTTCTATTAGCTATATTCACCTGACGAGCTCATAATGAGAGCTAAACCGGTCGTGGGGATTGCTATTTCTATCCGCAGCAATGTTATTTTATAATGTTTTATTTGTTTTTCTTGAAATTAATCTAGCTAACTCCATTTGTCTGTCCTTTTTCTCTTTTGCAACTGCTATTCTTCTTTTCACTGTATTGAATGCCCAAACGCCAGATTGAGTAATTTTGTTGTGTGGTTTTCGATATGGTCCTCCCTGATTGTTATCACTGATGAGGGACGTAATCCCGAAACAGGATGGCTCAGGTCTTATCTTGTATATAAGCTATGCCTATATGTTAAACAAACATGACCCGTTTAGAACAGATCAAAAATTTAACAACGCTCTTTTTTTGCACCATGGCTTGAGACCCAGCATAACGTGAGCTTTTAGCGTTGACAATGGCACCAGATGCGAGCTGAAACGTACGCCCAAGTATTTTAGCTGTATCTTGGCTGTATTGTTCGTAATAAAAATCAAATCATTCTTCCAACACTCACGATATTACGCCGAAGCGTGTAACAAGCGACGGACCCTTCTCCGCGGCTTAGCTCCTGGCAACTCAGCTTTGACTTTTTGAGCCGATAACGAAGTCCTTATCATTACGCCAGCTGGTAGATTTACAGGTTAAAATTTCGGTGAAATTAATATCTGTCATCCTTCTTCAAATGGAAGCATGTTACCCATCGTCAGTGTGAGATATTGTCATACAATTTATCCTTGAGCGCACCAATCGAAAGCATTGCTTACAACGAATCTTGACAATGGGTTGATCAAACCGTCTCCTCAACGGCTCAACCCACAACGCAACGCCTAACACTGCTTACGGATTACCGCAAAACTTACTCAAAATCTCAACTCCCCCATCATGAAAAAATTTCTAGATCTGCGACTGACTTATTAGTAGTACCTTCGCACGTGCGGTTATAGATTGTTTGTGACGGGTTCAATTCTCGGCTTGGGATTGATCGCAATCAACAATATCCCCGAGTAATTAGTAAATCAAAGAGTCCTGGTACCATTTCCAGTTTTGTTCTGTCACTGCCCTGGTAAAATTAGTGGTTAGTGTTTCAGCAAAGAAAAATTTTGACGCAACATCATTGTCCAATATGGGAAATATCCAAAATTTTAATTGTGGAAATGATATAGCGCAGTGGTTCTCAAACTTTTTTAATATTTCGACTTTACGGTCCCCAAAGATTTTTTTTTTCACTCACGGTCCTTTGTTTTTAAGTATAAATTTTGGTTCAGCAGCAAAAAGAAGTAGTAGTGCGGCTTAGGGTTCCCATATTTTCACTACGCAAAAGGAGAACAGGTTCTTTAAGGTCATTACGTCCGCAGATGTCCAATTTTTCACCTAAATCCAGTGAAGAGCAAAAAAAGTCATGACGTCCTCAAATGTCCAATTTTCCACGCTAAATCAAGTGAGGAGCACAGGCCGTAGTTTGAGCTAAAACTTCTCAAAATTTGTATTTCGAGCGAGAAAATGAAGCAAGTAACATTCACTAAATTTACAATCACAATTCAATAGAAGGATTCATCAAAAACCCGCAACCTCTTTGCGGTCCCCCTGAAACTGCCTCGCGGACCCCAAGGGGACCGCGGTCCCCAGTTTGAGAACCACAGCTCTAGCGAAACATAGCCTCAGCCAGTATGTTAGCCTAATTCGCTTCTGTCACCTCCGGCATGTGCAGTGTGGAATAATTTGCCCACTTGACAATGGATGTGCAACAGAGTCAGACTTTTGGAACAGAAATTTTGCAATAAATCGACAATACGCTATATTTTCACAGTATTTTACTACTTGCGTTTTGTATTTAGTTCTTATATTTATCCTCCTATCACGAGAAGACAATCAAAGCGCGATAACGAGCTCGCTTAGGAGTTGCCGCCTACCTGTCCACCACACCAAGATGGGAGAATACCGCTGAGTTCCTTTTCCAACGGCACAACAACTTAACAAGTAAACTTGCCGGCTTACTCTCCAATCTCCCTACTGTCCAAGGGTGGAAACCTGGCTACTTGGCGTTAGGGTGTCAGTTGCAGTTTCGGTGTGTTAAAACCCAGATGTCAGGTTTCAGTTTTGGTTTGGTTTCACAGCTGTTGAAAAATCGGTTCCAGTTTTGATTTCAGTTTTGTTTACGCGCAGCTTCGGTTTTTGGGTTTCAGTTTCGATTTAAGTTTCACCCAAGAAAGCTATTTCACTGTGAATACGAATTATTTTTATTATTTTTTTTTATTATTGTTGGCATTTTATCCTCCTATCACAAGAAAGCGACGAAGCTCTGTGCGAGCTCGCTTAGGAGTTGCCGGCCATCTGTCTACCACACTAAGATGGGGGAATTCCGTTAAGTGCCTTTCCCACGGCACAACAAGAAAACTTGCCGGCTTGTTCTCCACACTGACCCTTAAATACTGAACGTCAAGCTGGGAAGCCGTGAATACCAAATTTAAAGTCATTGGTTTGATCTGACTCGGAATCGAACCCCAAGTCTACCGATCCAGAAGCAGACGCTCTGTACCACTCGGCCATCTGATCGGTTAAATTATTTAAATCCTCTACTTCTTAGCGTTTTTGTTTTATTACGATGATAAGTAGCAGCTCAGATGGCCAAGTGAGGAGAGCAATTGCTTCAGAAGTTGTCGACTTGGGTATGATTCTGAGTCGGGTGAAACCAAAGACTCAAAAATTAGTATTCACAGCTTCTCTATTCGACGCTCAGCGTTAAAGGAACTGTGCTGGTAAAGATGGTGATGACAATTTTTAAGACCTAAAACCTCAGAAATTTTTGAACAGGTTTTAGTTTCAGTTTCGGTTTTGACGTTTCAAGAAAAAACGGTTTTGGTTCAAGTTTAAGTTTTCAAAATTTTGGCCAAGTAGGTGTCAGTTTCAGTTTGGGTTTCCAAAATTTCCTTTAAAACCGGGTTGTCAGGTTTCGGTTTAGGTTTGAGTTTCCACCCTTGCTGCTGTTCCTTTAATGCTGAGCGTCAAGCAGGAAGCTGCGAATACCAATAATTTAAGAGTCATTGGTTTGACTCGATTCAGAATCAAACCCGAGTCTACAGCCTCAGAGACGTACGCTGTCACCACTCGGCAATCGCAGCTGTTTAAGTAAATGCCGAGGCACATTTCAAAATTTGACGCTACTCTGTATCACTTCGAATTTCAAAATTTAGCTTTCATGTGTGCCGTGTTTATTGAAAATAAGGAACTTGGATCAAGACCAACGTTATTCGATGGAAAATTTCCAATTTTTTTGTCACGTGCTGTTAGTGGATAGATGGCACGTAACAAGCATTGCTTTCACAATATGAAACTTCAATACAAGTATGACGTAACGGATACGGAACAATGCATAAGTTTGTTTGCTGTATTAAAATGAAGTTGAATACAATGTTTACTCACCTCTGTTTGTATTTACTTCGTCATGTGCTTGATTAGTTGCGATATTGTGAGGTGAAAGTCAACAGCAATTCTGCTTTTAAAGTAAGAAAATGCAATGTAGTTAAGGCAATGCGATTTATTGTCAGGCGCATAGACGTCGGCGGGGCTGGGTAAAAAAAACAGGACTACTTTAGCATTTTTAACATGAGTAACTTTTAGACTTTTACTTGTTATGTCAAAAGCATGACTGGCTCCCTACAAGCGGAACTCAGGTCCTGCTTGTTGCTGTTGTCTAAAAGCATCTTTTGTGCATTTTAAGAAATTGTGTTCAGTATCACCCAGGTTCATAGGCATTATGTAAAAACACTGATTAAAAATGAGTGAGAAGCGAGAATATTTGTTCAAAGTAAGTAGAGATGTGCTGCATGATACTACTTTAACATTAAGAAAACAAACAAATCAAATCAAATTTTCATTATACTCGCCGTATTACGCCGAAGCGTGTGCGAGTTGCGGGGTCCATCTCCGCGGCTTAGCGCCTGGGCTACACAGCTTCGAAGAAAGGTCGCAACGGTGGCGAGTCGTTGATTTGAGCGGCCCGGGAATCGAACCCAAGACCTCCCGCACCGATAGCGTGAAAACAAACAAATCGTCATCGTACCCTCGGAGTTACGTATAACGAGTGGCGGAAATTATCTCCGCGGCTCTGCGTCTGGGCAACATAAAAATGTCGCAGCCTTGGCGTGACGTCAGCGACACTGTGTCCGATTTAACCTGCCCGGGAATCAAACCCAAGGCCTTTTAAGGCTTAAACGCACCATCTTCAACCCGTGGACCATACAAAATCAAAATGTCTCCACCCAAAAATATTTTGTGAGAGCAAGTCTGACTGTCTGAGGTAGTCAAGTCAATCGACGCAGCTTGCATCAATATCAAATCTTCATTGCACTCGCGATATTACGCCGAGGCGTGTGACTAGTGGCGGGGTCGTCTACGGGGCTTAGCGCCTGGCAACACAACTTCGAAAAAAATTCAACCCGTAGGCGAAACTGTGTCCGATTTGACCTGCCTGGGGATGAAATCCAAAGCCTTCCCCGCTAATAGCAATATCTTCAACCATTACGTCTGCCGGCCGGTTCAGCAGATTGCGCCTCATCAGTGAACTTGTGTTTTAGGTTCTGGTAGTGGGAAACAGCGGCGTCGGCAAGACAAGCCTGGTGAAGCGATATGTCAATAACACGTTTCAGCAGAAATACAAGACAACAATCGGAGTCGATTTTGCGTTGAAAGTTCTCAAATACGATCAGAACACAATCGTCAGAATGCAACTTTGGGATATTGCAGGTTGGCGTATGATAGGCTGACAGATTGCAGTTCTATCTGACATTGCCCGGTCGGCGTAGTGGCTCAAGACATCGCTATCGTTGTAGAAGGTCTGATGTTCGATTCTAGGACCTGCTAAATAGAACACAGTGTCGCCAACGGCTCGCGACCAATGCGACGTTTTTTCGTAGCTGTGTTGCCCAGGTGCTAAGACGCAAAAATGGACCATCGCAAAAAAAATTATCGCCCTCTCCGGGAATTCCAAAGACTTAGTACGGTCATCTGAGCAGTAGGTTAGTTTAACTATGACTGGCTGGCAATCTCTGCAGATTAGGCCCGCGGCCATATTTTCTCGTGGAACAATCTTTAGTCTGCGTGCCAAGCTTTTCTGCTGTCCAGTTAACACGTGTTAAAGAGCGCGAAGCCCCAAGGCGTCTTCAAAAAATTGTCCAATCTTATCTGCTACCCCTTACGGCCTTCCTCTGTGCCCTTCTTCCCTGGGCACGCGACTGCCCCTTTTGCCCTGGGCACGCGCCCCTGGTTTAAACCCATGATTTTAGCAGGTCAAGAAAAATACGGCAACATGACCAAGGTTTACTACCGTGATGCAGTGGGAGCCGTGGTGGTCTTTGATATCACCAGCGCCTCCACTTTCGAAGCAGTGCCAAGGTGGAAAACTGACCTGGACAGCAAGGTGAGGTCAGATCAAACATGTTTTTGTTTACACTAAATTCCTATCTAATTAATCAGCCGAGTGATATTGGTAAAGAACGTCCTCCTCTTCACCTGTAGATTCGGGTTTGATTACGAGTCGGTTCAAACCAATGACTATAGTATTGGTATTTGCAATTTACTTGCTTGACTCTCAGCATTAAAGGGACAATTTGGAGAAGAAGCCGGCAAGCCTACTTGTTGCGCTGTTGAGAAAGACACTTATCGAAATTCCTTCGTTATGGAGTGACGTACAGATGGCCGGCAACTCGCTTTGATCGTTTTCTCGTAAGAGGAGCATGAATATCAACCGAATACAAAAATTCTTTAGGCTTCTCTGCCAAATGGTTCGTCGATTCCTGTTATTTTATTGGGCAACAAGTGTGACGAGTTACGAGATGGCTTGAGGAAAAACCAGTCGCAGATGGACAAGTTCTGCGTAGAAGGAGGTTTCGCGTCTTGGTTTCAAACCTCGGCCAAGGTTGGTCTCAATTGCGTACCACTTTCTGACTGTATTAAACGGAGAATAAAATAATTACGAAACGTCATTATGAGGTCGTGAGTTCAATTTCCGGGCCGGTTAAATCGTCTGCAGTGTCGTTAACAGCTCACCACCGCTGCAATGTTTCTTCGAAGCTGTGTTACCCAGGCGCTACGCCGCTGAGATGGTCCCCGCTACTCGTTACACGTTTCGGCGTAATACCGCGAATATAATGAGGATACTATTTTTTGATTTGATGAGTGTTCATGATGTTTATGATGCAGGAAAACACCAACATTGACTATGCAATGAGATATTTGGTGGACAAGATGCTGGGCAACGACCCCAGACATCCTGCTGACGAACTAAGTGAATCTTTCAGGCTGGAAAACCAAAGTGATGACAAAAACCCAGACAAAAGTTTTAGGCAAAAACTTTGCTGTTTTTGAATAATAATCTGTCACTTTTTAAAAGTTAACAAGGAACTGTGTAGGCTACCAGCCGAAGCTCAGCAAAACAAAGCATTTTAAAGGACATCAGTAAGCATCCTTTCAGTTTTGTACACTGCTGATGATGATAGCTGAATCTATGATGTCAAAACGTCCTGTTTTAAGAATAACTGCGGTTTTATTTTCCCTTAAGTTATTATCGTCCCATATTTATTGGACTTCAAAGAACATCAATTTGCCATTTTCTTTCCGAGGCAGAAGCGCTGCTGTGAAATATGATCTTTTACAACATTGTTAAATTTATTTCAACATACCACGTCAAGAAATTTAAAAAGCACCAAGCATTATTTGGTTGATAGATTTAATGACAAAGTTCGACCAGCAGTGAAAGAGGATCGGTTACGTTTCTGTAAATGAAAAATTCATCTTCATAAATTCTGGCAGGAAAAGCAAGCGACGCATTAAGAACTACTAATCGAAAACCCGGCATTAGTTGTATTCAATTAAGCAGATTATGCAATAACCGCTATGCGATTAACCAAATTGTTTTCTTAGCAAATAATTAATTGACTGTGGTTTGGGATTTATGATTTTTATGAGATAAAGCGGGTTTTGCAATTATCCGATTTGCAATTAACCGGATTCGACTTTTCTAAAACATGAATCCACAAGTTTCAATGAGAGCATGTGTAATTGTGTAGTCAAAAGTGAAACACTGAGAATATGTATCATAAATGCAATGAAATGCCATCACAGGTTAAGAGGATGTGAAAAAAGTGTGAACGACTCATTCAGCGGGCTTGTCTAATTTTGAGAATCAGACAAATACAGAGATACAACTGTTTACAATAACGATTTTTTAGGAAATTTTTTAACTTCTATATCTGACGAGCTCGGTTGTATTTTTGCTTAAAAAATTTAGGAGATTCTGCCTTCGCTGCGTTATGTGCCGTTTTTGACAAAGCTACGCATAAATATATCATCATCTTGCCGTGAATTGCAGGAAATATTTTATATCTGGTGTATAAATCTTATTTTTTGTGCGGATTTCGATGTTTTGCACTGCCGCGTTATTGAAAACTGACGAAAATGAGTTTTTTTCCGGTTATGAGCAGAATATCACGGCTGCACGTGAAGAAACGCTGCTATAAGAAAATGTGTGATTTGCCCTAGGTTCTAAATTTTAATCAGTTTGCGTAGACCAGGTATTATCATCACTTTCAAATGTATTGTTTGTTTGTTGGCACTTTTATCCTCCTGAACGAGGAAGTGACGAAGACGTAACGTACTCCTAAATGAGCTGCCTGGCCACCTGTCTACCACTCTCAGATGGTGTAAACTTGTCATGTGCCTCTACTTAGCACAAAACAAGTAACCTTGCCGCCTTGTTCTCTACACAGTCGCTTTAGGTCTATTACGAAATTTTCCAGCTCAACACAGTCGCCTTAGTTACAGTAGGTCTATTACGAAATTTTCCAACACGAAAAAAGACCATCATTTAAGTCTTTGGCTTAACCTGTCTCGGGACTTGAATCCCGCTTCAACCGTTCTAGGATCCGTTCATCCAAGCTATTTTCCTCGATGAATGTCGTGCAAGGTCGCTAATTATAAAACTTCGCAAAAAAGACGTGTGAACAGGAACTGCGCGACTTTTGGAGTGTTTTTCACGGAGTCGAACCGTTTAAAATATCGCTCCGGTTCAGGTTCAAGAAATCTAATTTTAGACGGTTCAGGTTCAAGACTTTTCAAAAATTGGGGTTCAGGTTCGGTTCGGGTTCAGTTGCACCAAAATATAAAGGCTCGGTTCAGGTTCAATGATCTCAAATTTAAACGATTCGGGTTCACCGAAAAAAAGTTTTTTTTTCGGGATCGGTTCGACTCCCTGCTTGTTTCAGACTCATTAAATTTTGAAAAACACAAAGAATGTGACGCATCGCAGTACATGTCTAGAGATTTTTATTAATATTTTTTAAGAATCCGCTCAAGCTCAAACATTGGTACTAAACGATTTCTGTTCAGGTGTATGTACGCAAAATATTATAGGATTGGGTTCGGGTTCACTTGCATAAAATTTTAAAGGTTTGGGTTCAGTTCAGGTTCAATGATCTCAAATTTAAACGGTTCGGGTTCACCGAAAAAAGCGGTTTTCACCGGCTCGCGGTTCAGGTTCGGGTTCGGTTCGACTCCCTGGTGTTTTCATCAGCAAGAAGGCCGCATTTAGGCTGTGCTATTGCGTCCAGTGGGGTAGCAAGAAACTTTAAAGGGTGGTAGGCTTAATAAAGTCTAAAAGCCGTCAAAAAGCTGTAATTTCAGTCGCTTTGCAACATTTGCTCTTTTTTTACTATAAGGCAAAGTCAAAAGCGGGCGTGTGGCTTGGCATCACCTCTAAATAACCTACTAATAGCGTCTTATAAAAACAGTAGGCCTGTTGGTTCCGCGTAAGTTTTGTTTTTATGTTGGATAAAAAGCTGTATACAAACACTTTGTTATTGTTATTATTTTTATATTGTTCTTTTGTTGACTTTCTGTAGTTTTATGTGACATTGCAATATTTGGTTTTTACATGCTAAAACATTCCGGGGTTTTCATGGAATGAGAAACAGCGCCGAGGCCAGGAGGGAGAACACCGAGGCACCTCTTTTTTGATGCATAATGAGTTTTTTAGATAGGGATCAAATGAAAATGAGGCCTCTCATCGTTTAAATCGGGCCTTGCCCAAAATAAAATTTTTCTCTAGCTACGCACAGCAGTTTGGTGAGTTTCAAGATAGATTTTATTGTTGCAGTGATACCTTAAACAGGATCAGAATTAGAACTTTGCTTTTTGTCGTAGCCTACGTTATAGCTTCCGATAATTTTTGCGAGCTTGCAAAATTTAAAATAAAAAACCTGCTGTTGCGATAGGCCTATCACCTTGATTCCTACATAGGCCTACCTCAAAAGGTAAAGCTACGGGACAGCGGTTGCTAAACAGTTGGAGACGACTCGCGGTTACGTCCAAGATAAACAACACACATAGACCTACTTGTGATGAACGCTAGGCGGGGAAGCTGCGAATACGATTTTTAAAGTTTTTAAAAATTTTACCCAACCGGGAACAATGGCCTACCTAGTCTGTGCTATGCGATCAAAATTTGATCGCATTTTATGTCTACTATGACTTTTAAATCCCAGTAATTGCAGTCAATAGCAGACAAGCTAAATTCAATTCATTTATTTGTCTGCTCAAAGCACGCTTATAACACGAGACAGTCCAAGAATAAACAGATTACACAATATAGTATCGTGCAGCAATCAGTACCTTTAAAATGAATTACAGTAGGCCTACAATTGATAAGTTACAAATTATTTCCAATTAGTTCAAGGACTTGCAAATCAGCGCTTACAAAGTTAGTAGTTCAAACCAGAGTTGTCCCTGGACCAAAATAGGAATTTGTTCCGGCAGGAATATATAGATTTTTTAGGAACAGAAGCCGGAATGGAACTTTTTTGTGGCTTACAGGAACAGGAATTCCGGTTGACTGTTATGTTACAGAACTCTTGCTTCGATTGTTTGTTTCCATTTTCATGTTTTTGCTGAAAAAGTTGGTTAACTAGGTATAGATTCTTCATTGACTTTTGAGCACAGTCAGGGGCGTAGCCAGGCGGGGGGCAAAAGTGGCAATTACCCCCCCCCCCCAGAAATATTTTTTGTTATCCTAAACCTACAAACAAATACTAATGCTATATAACGTAAGTCTACTAACAACGCAAGCAGGGGCGGATTAAGACCACTCGGGGGTACACGTGTCCTTTTTCGACAAAAAAAAAACTACGCTGAAATAAGTGTTTTTCTTATAAAAACTTTAAAAATCCGTGACGGCTGGGGGCAGAACCCCCAAACCCCCGGTTGTCCCCCTCCCCCTTTTCCGAATTGTAGGTGCGCCACTGGACAAGCCTATGAAGTTTTGCCCCCCCCCGAAATTTTGAGATGGTAACGCCACCAATCACAGTTAGGGATAGTGACCCGCAGTGTTTCTGCAGAAATCATGATTCCTGATAAAGATCGTTTCACCTTTTGCTATTGTTACAGATAAGAAACATTTAGGAATTAGGAATTGCTTTTTTCTAAAATTTAGGAACGGATCGGAAAAGGAACAAAGGCTTTAGGTTTATAATGGAATTAGGAACAAAATTCTTCGTTCCGGACAACTCTGGTTCAAACAGTCAGGACAGCGAAAGACCAAAAATCATCATATCAAAGCTGTCCTAGTTTTGATTATCAGTAATTCTAAAATAAACGAAAAACACAAATGCGTAGATGTAGAGACAAAACGCTGAGAAAATAAATCTATCAAAAATACTCGTAAACTTTTGAATATTAAAGCGGCGGAAAATTTTCAGCTAAAAGCGGATCTATTTCCAAGGGCTGGAGTGTTTACCGCAAGTTCCTTTCAGTTGGTCCAGGTAGGTCAGCGTAAAACGTTAGTGTAGACTAGTCTAGTCTCGTCAACTTGCTAATTTATAAAGCTGCATGGCTTCTACCATGTCCACAATCATGTCCAGTTTACGTGGCTCCGAGCTCTCTGCATCACAATTGAAATTTTTGATGCCACAATCACCTACCGGTATTTTAGTTGTGACATCAAAAATGTAATAGTGATGCAAAAAAAGCACTCAGGGGTTAGGGACCACGCAAACTGGACATGTGGAGTGGGTGAATATCGTAAACATATGCCCGTACAATAAACAATATGCATTCTAAAAGAAAGAAAAATACAGAGCTTACCGTAAGTTACCTACAGTTAGTACGGGTAGGCTTAAGACTAGTTGCAAATGTAACCTGGTAACTGTCTGAAATAGCTTGGGCTGCTTAGCAGTATCACCCTTGGCAAACTGGTATGATGCCAGTAATTTTAGTCCAGTAGGCTAGGCTGTCTACTTCTATGTCGCTTAAAGCACAGTGTCTGTTTAGTGCCATACTGTAAGTCTGCTTGTCAGCAAATTGTTTAGTCACATGCATTCAGTCCTGTACAGTTATGATAGTCTAGAGCTACACTAGACTAGTTATGTGGTACCGTTTTGCTAACACCTGCAGGAGCACAAGGACTGCTTGGGGCACTAGTGAGTTACTACCGTACTAAGGATTACTGGTAGGGTTCGTTAGGGTTAGGGCCCTTAGTAATAACTCCCTAGCGTTCCTTGCGCTCCTAACTCACTTGCAAAGGCGGTCCTTGTGCTCCTGCAGGTTTTAGAGTAGCAGGACCTGTTACTGGTACCGACATGTATCAAATGTATGGTCAGAGATGGGCATTTACTGAGATAATTCATCAGCGATAGTTATCGGTGATAATTTATAGGAAGCATCTATTTCACCGGAAATTCCAGTTGCCGAAGTTCGAAAATCATGGTTTGCGGAACCGGAAACATCCCCTAACGGTTTCCCTACTGTGAGAGTTGCACTGCAAGAACCAAAAACGGTTCCGCAACTACAATTTTTCAAACTTCGGTAACCGGAATTTTCGATGAAATAGACACTTTGTAATTTATAATCGATTATTGTTACCGGGTGTCACTCAAAATAATTTGGATTTATCAAGTATAACTGATATTACAAAATTGATATCGATAATTATCGATATTGCTTTTGTAATATATTTTGTCATCGCCAATAAATTACCGGTATCGTGATAAACGATTCTTTATCAGTTAATGCACACAGAGTTCAAAGTGGGTGAGTTGGCACTAGGCTATAAAAAAAAGACATGGCATCCTGAAAGTCTTATTGCAATTTTAAAACATATCTTTGTTGTATTTAATGCCATGGCAGAGTTATTGAACTGTTCTCTTTTCTTGAAAAATCTCGAACAACACCGATATTTTTGCAATTTGAATTGCAAAAATACTTTGTCAAACACATTGAAAATTTATTGCAACATTATTGGAAAAACTTATGGGCAATAATTCATCAATCACTGATATCGCTTTAAGAAATTGAGATTCATCGATTATCAGTACTGCCCAGGGCTTTTTTGAAATTATCGTTATTGCTGTAGCACAGCAAGGTTTATTGTGCCCATCACTGTATACGGTACGGTACAGAATTATGTGCATGGCAGAATGGTTCAATATCATTAAATAGTTACAGCATTAGACCAGTAAGCTCAAACACTAGACCAGTTTTTCGATTGCACATTGGTATGCAATTCTGACCATTATGCATATGTAATTCTAGTAGACTACATTACGGTAGTACAAGATGGATTGTGAATATTGTTAACTGCTGACGGAATAAGTCTGTAGCATTGTTCCCTGTGAGGTGCAAAATTTAAGAAAAATGAGAAATTTATGCAAATTTTTCTTTAAGCTTGTCGACTAGATTGCTGATTTTTGGCTGAATATGAATCAAAACTGAAAGTGTTCAATATTTTGGTGTAAAACAAAAGTTGTATAATTGAGATATTCCTATTTGAGGCAAAAACTGGATCAAATTTTCCGTAAACCCCCTACACCTATGGAAAAATTATTCATTAGATGTTACATTGGGGCAAATTCGTACTTGCCAAAAACTTGAAGGGAACAATCAAACAGTGGTCTGGAGCTCTTCATTTTCAAGCTGCTTCATATTACTGTAGTCTAGGGTCTACTTACATAAACAGTAAAATACAATGTCACATGCTAGTTGAACTGTTGAATGCATTGCCCAAAATTTTATTGGAAACAAACGCAATATCTTTATTTATTTATATTTTTTTTTGATCTTCAGGTGTGTGAAAGATATTCTGGTTGAAGATATTCAATGGTCTGCTGAAGCTTGAATGAGTTGTTATCAAAAGTTAAAATGAGATAATAGAATTTTTATTTGCTGAAGTTTTTGTTTTGTATGGTAGGCCTACTTGTATGATTCTTTGCTTGATGTTATGTTGGAGAGATTGTATCAGTATCTAGGGTTATGTAAACTGTAAATCAGAAACTGTGGTAACTTGTCCCTTAAGAGTGGAAAACTTTTAATCTGTTTTTGTAATTTTTCTTGGAAGCTTCTATTTCACCGCAAAACAGTTACGCAACTACAATTTGCAAACTACGGTAACAGGAAATTTTGCCATATTCGGGCATAACTTTTGATAACCAACCCCAACTCCTACCCCCCCATCCCCTCCGACCCCAACCTTTCAACCTTAATTCCTCAGACAATCCTAACTCTGAACTACTGGCTACTCAATGATTCCCCTACTTCAATTTTCAAACTACCATTCCCTTGCTTTTGGTTCTCCTACTTCCATTATCAAACTACCATAGCCAAACCGTGCTTTTGGTTCCCCTACTGTGAGAATGGCTTTACGGAAATCGTCTCCGGCTCCCCTACTTTGATTTTCAAACTTTGGTATGCTAACTGTTTTTCGGTTCCTCCAGTGCGAAAAGCATAGTTCGATCGCCGGAAACAATTCCCGAAGTTTGAAAATCAAAGTAGGGTAGTCGATTTTCGGTGAAATAAACACTTCCTTATTTTTGCGAGGGTATAAAATCAAAAAATTTAGAGTAGTGTTTGTGTCTTAAGTTAGCAGTAGCAAGTTTTGTGACTTTTTGAATATCTAGCAAAAATCTGATTTATATACTTGTCTGAGTGGTAGTTTGTGTGAATAAAAGTATTATTATGAGCATTAAATTAACAAGCTGAAGTGTGAACATTACAAACAGACATGGACAGTGAGAGAAACTACACCACATGCTTGTGTTGTCAAGTCTACAAACAGTACCGGTAGCCCCTCAAATATCCAGTAGCAAATGTGGTTTTGCTCCAGAAATGCGTCAATAGTCATGCACAATCTGCAATTTTGTGCAGTGCATCTAAACTGTGCTGTGCACTTCAAGTATGTCACAAAATGTCCAAGTCATTGACTTTGCTTTTATCTAGATGTGCTTAACTTTTGACTTAGTAACAACTAATTACTCATTCAAAATCTCAAGTATTTACATTTCCCTCAGGTGTTTCACTGCGTATGGCAAGAAATATTCTGTCACTCAATCATAATTTTCACCAAAAACCTAATAAAATGAAAGTCAGTAGACAGCTTAGATATTTAAGTGGAGTATGTGCTTGGATGGTTGAGTGGTAAGAGCGCCTGCCTCTAGAGCTAGGGATGTGCCTTGAGGAAAATTACTCGGACTCGCCAAGTAACGAGTATTCACGACATTACTCGGCCGAGTCAGAGTATCTACAACGTCAAAATATGAACTCAAAATTGGGTGAAGAGCAAAAAAAAGGTCGTCACGTCCGTAGAAGTCCTAATTTCGACCAAAATTCGGATAAAAAGCAAAAAAAGGTCAAAATTATAATGGTTTAATACTCGGACTCAGCCAAGTCCGAGTAATGCCTTATTACTCAGACGAGTACTCAGACTCGACTCGGCACATCCCTATCTAGAGCTGTAGACTCTGGTGTGATTCCAAGTAAGGTCAAACCAATGACTTTAAAATTGGTATTCACAGCTTCCCGCAAGTTTGATTGTTGTGCCATTGGGAAAGCACTTGGCGGGATTCCCCCTTCTTGGAGTGGTAGAAAGATGGCTGGCAACTCCAAAGTGATCTCAGTATAGCGCTTTGTTTGCTTTCTCGTGGTTAGAGAATAACTGTGCAACTAAATAATAAAAAATGCAATGAAGTGAATTAGAAAGTGAAGAAGACTTTACTGAAATATGTAATGCTTTAATTACATGTTGTCGTAGCTACATCATCAATGATTTTAGAACAGAATTTCAGGCATAACCCTAACATTTTGTTGTATTGTAATCTTGCTTGATGGAGTCATTATATGTTTCCCTTTGTTATATTGGTTGTTGTATTTCAACAAATCTCTTAAAAAATTAAGTAAAGTTTATGCATATATCAATCTTGATCATAATAAATATGCAATATGCAAGCCTAGTCTTTAATACAAATGACCTATCTTGTGTTTAAAAACAATGTGGACAAGATTGAGTTTCTTCAAATTAAGATGTACATACACTTAGAGGCTCTAGCTAAAAAAATCATATCTTCATTATACTTGAAGTATTATTTCTAAGCGTGTAATGAGTGGCAGGATCATCTATGCAGCTTAGTGTTTGGCAACACAGCTCCAGAGAAACTCACAGCGATGGTGAGCCATTGGCGACAAACTGTCCGATTTGACCACGCCAAAACCAAACTCAAGATTTCCTGTGCCAGTAGCAATATTCTGAAACAAATTCTTATTTTTGTTACTCCAGATGACAAATATTGTTGAATGAAAAAAAGGTTAATTACTGCATTTTGATTATTCGAAGTAAAGCAATGCATGTAGCTCTTCTACAAAGCTGACAAGCAAATCTGAAACTGTTGGTAAAAAAACCAAACATCAGAAATTTATGGTACCAGTAATAGTATCTTGTGTGCCAACCAGTTTGCCCAGTTGTTATAGACGTCACTATTGGTGAGGTGGGTCTGGGGTTCAATCCTCAGGTCGGTCAAATCAGACACAGTGTCCAACGGCTTGCCTATGCTGCAATGTTTCTTTGGAGCTGTGTTGTCCAAGCGCTGGACCCCACCACTCTTTACATGCTTTGGCGTACTACTACAAGTATAATGAAGATTTGATTAGATTTTTGGATGAATACTGTCAGTTGTATCATATTCTTTTGTAAATTTAATTTCAAATTGGAGCCTTCATTCATTTAAAATTAAATTTGCAAAATATTAGTATTCAACAAAGATTGTTTGTTTTTCACAAAAAGTTCATGCGCATTGAGAAGATTCAGCAAATAGAGATGAAAATATATATGGGCTAAATGTTTAGCAAACTAGAACAAGGCCAACAGAATTGGAAATGATTTCAAAGAAAAAATCAAATCTTTATTATGCCTGCAATATTACACCAAGCATTTAACAAAGGGCGGGGTCCATCTCCACGGTTAAGTGCTTGAACAACGCAGCGCTGAAGAAACATCGCATCAGTGTTGAGCCATTGGCAACATGGTTTCCCTTTTGACTGACCTGGGGATCAAACCAATGACCTCCTGCGTTAATAGTGGTGTTTTTAATCACTGACCACTTTGAAATGGTTCCTTCAACTCAAACAATATTTTTTGATAATTTATGTGAAGACAAAACTTAGTGATGTAATGATTGAAATTCCCTGAGTAAGTAGGTGATTATTTCATGCAATAAGATTTTGGAAGTTCACTTTGCAAAAACAAGAGCATTTAGATGCAAATTATCAATTTTTGATTGAAAATTATTATTATATTATCAAATAAAAATTATCACTAAAAAAATCTAAAGCAAAATCATGAAAAGCATCAAATCCAACTTGAATTGCATGATTTAGGTTACAAAACCTTATTTTGTATTTATTATGTTACATTCAAGTTCTACATTTAATGGAAAACATCTTTCCACAATTGCCATGATCACAAAATCATTAGTTTAACTTGAACATAATCTGTTTTGAAGATCGTAATTAGCAAAAGGTAAAAAATGAAGAATAATGTGAAAAACTTGAAACCATTGCACAAATTCTGAATCATTGCCTGGCCCTTGTGTTACTTTCCTTATATTAATCAATTTGGAATGAAGCAAGAAAACTTCGTAAAATGTATTTTTATGCCTTCAATAATTTTTTTCTCTAAGGTTGGTGAAATTACAGATACTTCATTGTAATTTAATATGAAATATCTGTTGGTTTGGCTTTCACTTTTTCAATGTATTTACAGCTGTTTTGTGAAATTGTGTTGTTAATTTTTTTGGAAACAATGGGAGCATTTTTAGATAAACCAAAAGTAGAGAAACAAAACGAAAAAGGTAAAAACAATGGGATCGAATATGCGTCAAGTAGCATGCAGGGTTGGCGTGTGGACATGGAAGACAGTCACAGTGCCATTCTTGACATTCCTGATCTGCCAAAATGGTCATTTTTCGCGGTTTTTGATGGCCATGCTGGCTTCAAAGTGGCAGAGTATTCATCTCAGCATCTCCTCGAGATTATACTGAAGCAAGAAGTTTTTAAGAAACTTATAAGTGGTTCAGGTGATCAAAGTAACGAAGCGATTGCGTCAGCAATTAAAGCTGCGTTTTTTGAATTGGATCAGATCATGCGGCAGACTGCGGACGCTGACAATGGATTAGATCGAAGCGGTTCCACCTCTGTCTGCGTCTTAATTTCACCTACAAATTTTTATTTCATCAACTGCGGTGACTCGAGAGCATTGCTTTGTAAAAATGGCGAAGTAGCATTTGCCACGGCTGATCACAAACCATGCAACCCCCTTGAAAGAGAACGAATTCAGAAAGCTGGTGGAAGCGTGATGCTACAGAGAGTAAATGGATCTCTGGCTGTGTCCCGAGCACTCGGGGATTACGAATACAAAGGAATAGAAGATCGTTCTGCGTCAGAGCAGTTGGTGTCCCCCGAACCAGATGTAACCACGATACCCCGAAGTTCCAGCGATGAGTTCCTCATTCTTGCTTGCGATGGAATTTTCGACGTTTCCACTGATGAAGAGTTGCGCAGTTTTGTTTCTTACAGATTAGCTTTGTCTGACGACCTTGTGTCAGTTTGCAATGACGTTGTCGATCTTAGTCTTCACAAAGTAAGTTGAATTTTTGCTTTGTGAAAGGAATCGAAAGTTGCTGGTTTGATCATTCGGCGTCCGCCTCGGGACTATGGTTTGATTCCGAATCGGGTCAAACCAATGTCTTTATGCTTGGTATTCACAGCTTTCCTGCTTAACGCTCAGCATTAAAAAGGGACAGTCTGGAGAACAAGCCGGCTAGTTCGCTTGTACCGTTGGGAAAAGCACTTCGCGGGATTTCCCCATCGTAGATTGGTGGACAGTTGGCCGGCAACTCCTTAGCGAGCTCGTTATAGTGCTTTGATCGCTTTATCGTGATAGGAGAATTGTTATGCGAAAAAAATTTCTTGTGCAACCGACAATTAGTTTGAATTATGACAATCACTCGTCCTGTAAACATTACGTGCTTGTGATAGTAAAATGGTAAGTTGTTGATGGTTTAACTTCTTTTGATGCAGGGCAGTCGAGATAACATGACTTTTGTTCTTCTCGGTCTTCCTTCCATACCGAAACCAACAGAAGAAGCAAAAACTCGGGAAGCAAAATTAGAAGAGCAACTTCGAACACTAGTTACCGGTTTGTCTTACGTAATGCCAGTGGCTGTTCTGTTAATTATTGACTTTTTTACTCGTGAGAATGAAACTGAATGTTTGAAGACTACTAGTTCCGCGCTAGAAGCTTATTTTCTATTATTAATGGCAAGAAACTGAGACAAATGCATTGAATATCCAATTTGCATATCATGTATATCATCTACCAACCGGTTAGGGTAATGGATAAGGGCTCGGGAAATCTTGAGTTCGATTGCCGGGCCAGTAAAATCGAGCACATTGTCGCCATCTACTCGTTGCACGATTTGGCGTAGTGATAAAAATTTGATTTTTCTTGCATCACCTAATTGCTTCATTTTTGACGCGCTAATGCGAGTTTTAACCTTGGAAGACATTGATTTAGTTTGTCGATTGGAAAAGTTGACCTTTTTTGACTTCAGCCTTGAGGATTTTACTAATTTGATGTATCGTTGAACCTTGAGACCTTACACATGGGGTGATGTTTACTCACTGTATTTACCTTGTCCACATGTCCAGTTTAAGTGCTTCTGCGCCACAGTCAAATTTTCAATGTCGAAATCACTTGTTTTGATCATGTCATCAAAAAATTGATTGTGATGCAGAAAGCTCGTGAGCTTCCACAAGCACACTGGACATGTGGAGAATGGAACTATTCCCCTGCCCACATGTCCACCGTGGGCTTCCACAAGCACACTGGACATGTGGAGAATGGAACTATTCCCCTGCCCACATGTCCACCGTGGGCTTCCACAAGCACACTGGACATGTGGAGAATGGAACTATTCCCCTGCCCACATGTCCACCGTGGGCTTCCACAAGCACACTGGACATGTGGAGAATGGAACTATTCCCCTGCCCACATGTCCACCGTGGGCTTCCACAAGCACACTGGACATGTGGAGAATGGAACTATTCCCCTGCCCACATGTCCACCGTGGGCTTCCACAAGCACACTGGACATGTGGAGAATGGAACTGTTCCCCTGCCCACATGTCCACCGTGGGCTTCCACAAGGACACTGGACATGTGGAAAATGGAACTATTCCCCTGCCCACATGTTCACTTTTTATGGGCTTTTGGCACGGTTCATGTTTCTAGTTTCTGCATCATAATAAATTTTTTGACGTCATAATCACTTTTATGATGCAGAATCTAGAAGCAAAAACCGCTGGTCTAAAGCCCCCAGGAATTGGACATTAGACCTGTTTCAAATTTCAAAAATTTTGATTTTTCGGCGGCTTCGCAGCGTTTCTGACGCAGTTTTCTTCGCTGATTTGAGAAATGTAAAAAACTTTGTTTGGTTGAGCGACCATCGTGTTACGCGATGATTTGCGGACCCCATTTTTAAAATTTTTGACATTTTTTGCGACTGGAGGGCACTTCTTGCCATTTGCCTCTCCAAGTCCAGACATAAAAGGGTGTCCCTTGACAAACCATGACTTAAAAAAAAATTCAAGATTATGACATCACTGTAACTAAAGATATAGGCATTTTTGTGGCTGTATCATGCTATACTGCCTCTAGTGGCCAATATGCAAACGTGGTTATATCATGTATTTCTTATTCAATTTCAATAAAATTTATGTCCATACCACCATTTTCGGTGGTGGAGATTTCATTTTCACCATCAGATTGTAGCTTAATACTCCCTCTAGTGGTCAATATTAAAATTGGCTCATTTACAAGTTTATCTTGTAGGCCAAAGCGTGTTTTATGACTTTGACATCAATTGGAAAGATTATGATTTTGTTTCTGGTAGTAGATGTATTGAAAGTAGTTTTCTTCTTATTTTACACAAAGTATCGAACTCAGACGTCTATAAAAGCAGTTTTTTACTTATAATGTACATGTTTAGGTTATTGTTTTAGCTGTGGTATCTTGAAATTGATAATACATATAGAGCAATTTTGGTAATGGGGAAAAGAAAGGGCTTGAGACAAAATGATAATATTTCGATACTTGGTTGTAAGCTTACGCCGCTACATGAATTCAAAACAGGCCAATTCGGACCTAGCACAAAAGATGTGCGAAAATTTAAATTTCATAAGGATCCTAACAAGAAGGAAAAATTGGCCCTAAATGAAACTGCAAATACCCTCATTAAAGTTTGGAAACCAGCTCGCATTCCATTAATGACTAAAGTCAATGTCGTTAGAAAAATTAGGTCCTTGGTTAAATGCCATGGAAAGTTGAAATACTAGAAGAAAGTAACGAGCTCATTGGTAACTTTTCGCGAATCGTTAAAGCTAAGATATATGATAGCTGCTAAATCGCATTATGAAAGACACAGATTTGCTACCAAAAGATAACGAGGAAGATTTGAATTTTTTGGTTATGCTTAAAGATAACAAAACTGTATCACCGGGAAAAATTGACTGTGTCACCGAGAAAAACGTATAATAAAAAGGCCAGAAAACGTGTTCCAGAAACTTCAAGAAATATGGAAAATTTGAACATCTTGATTTCAAGTTCAATCACTCAGACTGACAGTGCAGCTGAAGAATATGAACCTTTTCAACGGGTTTTAAAACAAAACAACACCAACTTTTCTCTCACTATACGAGGGGTAATTGATAAGTTCGCAGCCTACACCAGAAAGAATCATTGCAAACACAAGTGAAATCATATATTTTTCAACATATATTCCAAGAGCAAGTAGCACCATTGCTGCTTTCCAGTGGAATATCTCCTAACCTGTCCGTGTTATACAAACTGCTAGAAAATTGTTCCATTCTTCACTCTGCTTTTGTCTATTTCCATCAAAATGCACTACTATGTGTGGAGGAAAATCAAAGTTCCTTTTGATGGCATCAGCAGTTTTAGCTTCGGCTTTCAGTTTTAACTGTCGAATGGTAGATAACGATAATGATGTATCCTCCAAGTTTCCTCCGCCTGCTGTAACTGTTGCTGTACAAAAAGCAAAAGTACTAGCTGGTGTTAATTTATACCTGTCAGCATGTGGAATCAATGCTTCAACTCAATCATCTCTATTTATATTGAGAGAAAAGTTGGTGTTGTTTTGTTTTAAAACCCGTTGAAAAGGTTCATATTCTTCAGCTGCACTGTCAGTCTGAGTGATTGAACTTGAAATCAAGATGTTCAAATTTTCCATATTTCTTGAAGTTTCTGGAACACGTTTTCTGGCTTTTTTATGATACGTTTTTCTCGGTGACACAGTCAATTTTTCCCGGTGATACAGTTTTGTTATCTTTAAGCATAACCAAAAAATTCAAATCTTCCTCGTTATCTTTTGGTAGCAAATCTGTGTCTTTCATAATGCGATTTAGCAGCTATCATATATCTTAGCTTTAACGATTCGCGAAAAGTTACCAATGAGCTCGTTACTTTCTTCTAGTATTTCAACTTTCTATGGCATTTAACCAAGGACCTAATTTTTCTAACGACATTGACTTTAGTCATTAATGGAATGCGAGCTGGTTTCCAAACTTTAATGAGGGTATTTGCAGTTTCATTTAGGGCCAATTTTTCCTTCTTGTTAGGATCCTTATGAAATTTAAATTTTCGCACATCTTTTGTGCTAGGTCCGAATTGGCCTGTTTTGAATTCATGTAGCGGCGTAAGCTTACAACCAAGTATCGAAATATTATCATTTTGTCTCAAGCCCTTTCTTTTCCCCATTACCAAAATTGCTCTATATGCATTATCAATTTCAAGATACCACAGCTAAAACAATAACCTAAACATGTACATTATAAGTAAAAAACTGCTTTTATAGACGTCTGAGTTCGATACTTTGTGTAAAATAAGAAGAAAACTACTTTCAATACATCTACTACCAGAAACAAAATCATAATCTTTCCAATTGATGTCAAAGTCATAAAACACGCTTTGGCCTACAAGATAAACTTGTAAATGAGCCAATTTTAATATTGACCACTAGAGGGAGTATTAAGCTACAATCTGATAGTGAAAATGAAATCTCCACCACCGAAAATGGTGGTATGGACATAAATTTTATTGAAATTGAATGATAAGAAATACATGATATAACCACGTTTGCATATTGGCCACTAGAGGCAGTATAGCATGATACAGCCACAAAAATGCCTATATCTTTAGTTACAGTGATGTCATAATCTTGAATTTTTTTTTAAGTCATGGTTTGTCAAGGGACACCCTTTTATGTCTGGACTTGGAGAGGCAAATGGCAAGAAGTGCCCTCCAGTCGCAAAAAATGTCAAAAATTTTAAAAATGGGGTCCGCAAATCATCGCGTAACACGATGGTCGCTCAACCAAACAAAGTTTTTTACATTTCTCAAATCAGCGAAGAAAACTGCGTCAGAAACGCTGCGAAGCCGCCGAAAAATCAAAATTTTTGAAATTTGGAACAGGTCTATTGGACATGTAGTAGGGCAACTATGTTGCTGACAAGTTGTTCTTTTTGTGCAGAGATTGTGGCAGAGGAAAAAGTTCAGAAACGTAGTGACATCGATTTCTCTTATATCTTCGAATGTTTGCTGAATCGCTGCGACAAAATCGAAGGAATTCCCCCTGGTGGTGGAGTATATGCCAAGTACGAGCTTATGTAACCAAACTAGGCGGATAGTCAAGTGATAATCAGGGCTGCTGTGAGGGTTTTTGACCCCGGAGTAAACAGCAAATAATGGAAATAACTTATGATTAAAAAATCCTCAAAAAAGAAGTCATTGAAGGGCTCCCTCGCCCCAGGACTCAAGTGGTCCCTGGAGTTTTGTACCGGTTTACTATCCCCATTCAGCGGTACAGGTGACGATTTTTGTGTTGTTAGGTGCGCAAAAATCAATTTCATGCTCGAATAAATTTGTACCTTTTGCAGTTTATTGTTCTTAGTAAGATTGAGTGTTTTTTCAGTTGTATTTGCGAAGGCTTTTAGTGTGCGTACAGACTTACCTTTTTTAAATTAGTCTTAAATTTTTAAGACTAATTTAAATAAGTTTTTTAAGACCTTCTGCTAGCATATGAACTGAGACCTTCTGCTAGCATATGATCATAATATAGCGTGTACGTTACAGTGCGATATTTATTATCCTTGATCTCATTTTGATTTAGACGCTCTTTCGTCGAACAAGTTTTTAATGAGCTTTGCCCCGAAGGTAGTTCCTCCACTCTCTCCTCCTCATCTGGCCCTGAACTAAAGGGCAGGGGCACCATGGACGTAGACGAGGTGAGTTGTGATTTTCATGACCTCTATTTTGTGTTAAAGACACCGCTAACGGTAAGAGAGATATGAGGTTCGAGTCCCGGACCGGTCGAATCGGACGCAATGTCGTCAACGGCCCGCCAACGCTGCAATGTTTTTTCGAAGCTGTGTTGTGCAAACGCCAAGTCGCTGCGATGAATCCCGCCACTCGTTACACACTTCGGCGGAATATCGCGAGTATGAAAAGAATTCTCTACCTTTAAAACAAGTCTTCATTTGTTTAAATGTAGCGTTTGATAGAGGAGTTAGAGTGGTTAATTGTGACGTAGGATCTGTAATCTGTGTGTGGTATCGCTAAACCATGTCGCTGATGGGTGACCAACTCCGCAAGATTTTGTCTGCTTCATTGAACTCCATTTTATTTTAGTCGCAATCGGGTTAGTTCCTTGATGTTCATCTGTGACGTCGCAAGCATGCGTGCGCATCATGACGATGCCCGATCCCGATATCGTTGGACTACGCGAGTGCATCGAGACGATATAAAGGATTAAATCTTGTATTTTCATGTTTCCCCATTTCGCCCTGATGGTCACATGTTGCGGCGCCTTTTTTTCTTTTTCGCGATCACTAACCTAACGTTTTTGTGATTTTTTTTCTTTGTTCACTGATTTTTGTGTATCTTCGCGCAGCAGTAATTTGCGCGATGATTTTTATTCGTGCAGCCGTGGTTTGTCGCAGCGTTCTTGAACGTGTATTGATGTTTTTATCAGAATAAACGGTGAAGTATTTTAGTGCCGCATAGATCAATAACTGGACCCTTGTGCTGGAAATTCGAGTTGGACTGGACAAGTCAAATGATGACTATTTAACCTCCTTTGAGTATTGGTGGTTCTGTAAATCAGCGTTGAAATCGACCGACGGGTCAGCCCAGTTGTTAAAGATCTCGCTATCGGTGCGGTTAGTCCAGTGCTCGATTACGGGGCCGGTCAAATCGGACACAATGCGGCCACCGCTGTGATGTTTCTTCGAAGCTGTATTGTCCAGGCGGTAATTCGCTGAGATGGATCCCGCCATTCGTTACATGCTTTGGCGTAATACCGCGAGTATAAAGAAGATGACTTTTTTTGACGAATATCTTTTTAAGGTTTTTTTGCGCCGACTGTTTGGCTGATACCTTTGATGTGTGGTGTCTGGTTTTCAACACTACTCAGCACCCCTTGGAAGTTGAAAATTTAGTAAGGTGCAATTGAGCGGGACTGCTCAATTCTTTCTAAGAGGTCGTTCTACTTTGGAAGTTGCCTTGATGAACGTTTCTCCACGAATCCTGTGCCGGCCTTTAAACATCACTCACTAGCGCTTCCGTTGTTGATTGGCCGCCGTATCGTCCAATCAGAATCGTACGTTTTTTTCTCTTCGATGCATTGTCGCGGTATAAACGTTCTCAGCTTTGTTCTCTTCATTCTGATGTTTCCCTATGTGGAATATGAAACTTCTCTCAATGGCTACCCTCAGAATTTACATACCTACGAAAATTTATCCTTTTTGGTATGTAGGTAGCTACGCCCCAGTCTAGTCAAATCCTCGTGGCCAAGATTTTGACAAGACGCCATTTTTTACCATCTTTTGCAAGCTTAGGTTTAAAAAAGTTTGGTGGGTGGTTGTAATGACCAGTCAAGATTTTGGCGAGCCATAAGTGACATTTTTACGAAGGAATTTTGTGTCGGCTTGACTTTGACCTTCGCAGCTCACTTTTTAAAGGACCGCGGCTTAACGGGGTTCCAAGGTTGTAATCCCCCCCTTCCTCCTTCAATCCTGCCCTGCCCTTGACACCAGGTTGCTGATCGTTTTATCAGTTATCACAAGCATAATTTCTTGACGCAAAAAATCACAACGCAAAATATAAAAAATCAAATAAAAAACTCGTCTTCTTAAGATTTTGCTTCTTTAATGTGTTTCTTCAACATTTTGCGATAAAAATCAAACCTAAAAATAGAAAAAGTTAGCGAGGCCTGCGTTACGGAAGAATTCAGACGATGTGTCTTATTTTCGGAATGAATTTCTAGTTAAAACATGTTTCCAGTACAAAACATTAGAAATTTTATTTAACACAACGTGTTTTTCTGACAGGCATTTTGTAAACTCGAAAACTCGGCACTGAAAGTTACCCTGATATCTTGATTTTTATATCCTCCTGTCACGGCAAAGCGATGGAGGCGCTGCATACATAGGACGAATCCAGATTCGCTCAGGAGTTGTTTCTGTTTCCGAGTTTTCCGTTTGAGTTTTGCTTCAAACTTCTTTTGTTTGCTGCTTGTTAGATTCCACCAAGCCGAGATAGTTATCGTAAGGCATCTCATTCAAGGATGCAACAACGAGGCTTGGGTGGGAGTTGAACCTTCAACTTTACGGTAACAGCCGTCGTAAAAATGAAGTTCTGAACTACCACGCCACGCTGCTCTCTTTACCAAACCCTTAAACACAAGCCAAACCTCGAAAATGGCCGCGTGACCCCATCCGCCTCGCGCCATAATATCTAATTTTTTATGCAGCATTTCCAACCTTTTCTTTAGTTTCTTTACTTCTTGTTCTTCTTCTTCGTGAAACTTTTTGAGAAACATTTGTAAAATGCTTGGGTCCATTTTAATGTATTGAGCAACCTAAAACGACACAATGCGCACTGCGGTGAAAATCAGAAAAGATATTGGCGTAGTGGTTAGAGATAATGATACTGGTGCGGTAGGTTATGGTGTTCAATTACCGGACCGGTCAAAGGTGGACACAGTGTAGCCACCGCTGAGAGATTCCCTCGGAGCTGTGTTGTCCAACCGCAAAGCCGCAGAGATGGATCCTGCCACTCGTTATACGCTTCGGCGTAATACCGCGAGTATAATGAACATTTAGTTTATTTTTGATAAAAACCTTTTATGGTTATTCTACGTCCACTGATTGACTGATATCGTTGGCGTGTGATCTTGCGCCTAGTGACGTAGACAGAGGGGAGCATCGGGTCCCTCCCCTCTTTTTTGACGAAATTTGACATAAAGTACGACATTCTTATAACATAGCGCAATATTTGTAACTGTTACAGCAAGCATATTATTATTCTGCGATCGCTTGAATGGCGTGCGTTGTAGAGAATCGAGCCGCCCTGCGTCGTTCGTCATGCCAAAGCTTACTACAGCGATAAGGTGGCTTCAATGCTCGTAAACGATCAGCGGTTTAATCCTCGAGTTCTTTTTGTTGTGTTGCCACGAAATTTGTAAAATTTAATCACAGTTTCCGATCACGTGATATAAGGATTGCGAAATTAAGCAAAATTGTTTGGAAGAATTCTATGGTTTAAAATGAGTATCAAATTATCGTTTGAAGGATTCACAGCGTTTTATTTTCAAGCTTTAATTTTGAAATTGCGAGCAATCCTCAGTTAGTTTTTTAAGTTCAAATCTGTTCAACGAATGTTTATCAAGAATCAAGTTGAATCGTTTTTAATGAGCATAATACTGAAGACTTTCAATTTCCGAGTGGTGTACTGTATGACAAGATTTCAAGGTGCCAGAAATAGGAGTCGTATAGAGTCGAATAACTAAAAGAACTTAAAAGTCCTGTCCGCGAAGCCCAGGGCATTGACTAGCCGAGAAAATTACTTCCAAAATCTAAATTCGAATTCATAACAGTAATCATTGATCTATTTATTCTAATCGCCTTCCCTAAATGTCCCGCTGGCTACGTCCCTGCCTTCGCAAACTGAATTCCGTCACAAATAACATCACGCTTAGCGCAATCACGTATGACACAGTAATGACATCATCAGAGTCAAACCTATAATTTCCAAACCGTTTCTGCTTAAACTTTTTGAATTTCAAAGGAAGTGATAGAGACCAACTGCAATAACTGTAGCCAATGATTGCCCAAATGCCCAAACTCCTCTAATAAAAACACTTGAATATTATTGCACTTTATCACTAGATTACACGTGTCCAACTAACATTCGCAGCGATAAATACACATCTGAAAGAAGATGGCATTGAGAATTGAACACACAACGCTCAGTTTCGTGAACCAAATTGCTGAACATTTTTTTTAAACCACAAAATCGCAGTTCAGGTTTTCATATGAGTAACGAACATGCATGATGGAAGATGGCGTAGTTGAGCATCGAACCCGCAAAAGTAGATCCGGAGCCCAATGCGCCAACACGCAACACTGACCTCTGGTGATATTTCTTGGTGCATTTTCTTCTCCATCAAATAAATTTTGCCCAGTTTTTCATTTGGACCAATCAGAACACGACTCAACAGTGGACATTCGTCATGTGGCAGTTCTCTGCGCTCTGATTGATCAAAATATTAAAACAAGCTTAATCAAAATTTACAAACAAATATTTAACTAAGAGAAGGGAGTGACGTAATTCTTGCAAGATCAAAGGTTACGGCTCACTGTTGACACGTCACTGTAAATAACGCATCATACTTGGAACATAAAATGCTAGATATAAGGGTTTATCATTACGTTTGTCACGCTGCAGTTAGTGTTACTGCAAGCATTCTAACCATGAAAATGATTTAAATGAATACAGGCAATCAGTTTTACTTTAAACCTGTCATAACATTATACTGTAATTGGTGTACCACTGCCAGAGGTGGGCACAGCGCCGCTGTTTTTGCAGCAGCGGAAGCGCCGCTGTTTCTTTCTGTCAACAGCGAAAAGCGACAGCGCCGCTTTTTTTAAGGTGAAGTAGCGACCAGTGCAGCAGCGCTTCTGTGAAGATAATTGACTTACCGCTGCCGCTGCTGCAAAAAACTTTTTGATTTTGAAGACTGTGTGTTATGCAGCAATCTAACAATAAAATCGCAACTTAAATCTAGAGTCGCTCTGCTTGAAATTAATGCCATGAAACAAATAAACGAAAACGTAAAGCGAAGTGATAGCGTGAGATCGCAAGCGATGTTCCATTAATTCATTAACACCATTTTCATCGTTCTCATCGCAAGACACTAATTCTGATTGACAGTTGCTGCTTCACAAACGCAGCTGCATCTCGCCATCAGTAATCCAACGTTTTAGTAGCCCCCGCTGGTTTGACTTCTCACTTCTTTGATTTGAGTATCTTGGATTGTTTAACCTCATTAACACTAGGAGTCTTAGGACCCGTTCACGAAGAAAAAGCGAAAATATTGTCTGTTGGATGAAACAATTAATGTGAAAAAAATCAATAATCAGTGTTTGCGGTGGTAAGACTAAAAATGATATGCAAAAATACGAAAATTAATGTTTAGCTCGAGATATTTGAACAAATTCAGTACTAGTAAAATAGTTATTGAAAAATGGTTGTTTATTTTATGCCAAAAATGGTAAAGACAGTATGGCATAACAAACAGTAGGCCTAGTAAAGATCAGTGTGATAAATAATAATTATTATTTAAACTGACTTATAACAAATCAGCGGCGTAGCCAGATGAAAATTTCAAGGAGGCCGAATTGATTTTACTTGGTGCACTTACTACTTATTCCCGATCAAGTTTTTTAAAGTATCCAATGATAGTCATTTTGATTTGGGTGAAAGTATTCTCATCACTTTTTATGATGCGAGAATTTGCCTTGAGCTTAATTTACTTGGGCTTATTAAGTAATCAGACCGAAAGAAATAGCATAAAAAAGTTGATTTTTTTCTCTTGCCCCATGTTCCCTTCAGCTACGTCTCTGATCAGATTCCTGTAAACATGCATTTTTTATCCCCAGTATTTGTTTCTCATGAAAATATCTTTGACTGAAATTGACTCTTTCTTTCTCCTACCCCCTTCCCCGGCTACGTCCCTGATCAGATTCCCGTGAATATACGTTTTTTATCACCAGTAATTGTTTTTTATGAAAATATCATTGACTGAGATAGAGGAAATTCACTTGTGTGTCATTGTTAATCGTGACTTCTTTTTTTACGAAATCTTTCGCAGTTTCATAATTTTAAAGCAGCGGCTGCGAATAACGGCAGCGCCCGCTGTTTTCGCATGCAGTAGCGGCAGCGGAAGCGCCGCTACTGCATAGTCACCAGTTTTCCGGAGAACGTTTGCTCAAAACTGCATGATATTTCCATCCACGAATTACTACCGCACATTGGCGCTACTGAGCTACGCACCTTCTGTTTCTTTAATGATATAGAAAGAGAAATCGTCGGGTGGATTTTCAACTCGAAATTTATTCAGAAGTTTTACCATTACGTCATGAGCGTTGTTGGTGCTTGAGATTCGGACTTTGGTGGATGATCCGTATGCGGGAGTAAATACGGATGTCTGGAGATAAATAGGAAGCGTTATTTTACTCCAAATCCAGTACCGGTACTCAGAACTTTTGGACCATCACTTTTCTCAAAACATGTATTTTTTGTACAGTATTAAAAAAAATCAAATCTTCATTATACTCGCGGTATTACACCGAAGCGTGTAGCGAGAGACGGGGCCCATCTCCACGACTTAGCCCTAGACAGCACAGCCCCGAAGAAACATCACTGCTGTGGAGAGTTGTTGGCTATACCGAGTCCGATTTGACCGAGCCGGAAATTGAATCCGAAACCTTCCGCGTCGATAGTGATGTCTTTAACCGCTACATCAACCGGTCATTCTTGACCGAAATTTTCAGGTCTTAAATCATTATTAAGAGATGGTATCGTATGAAACAAACTCTACCAGATGATTATCGAACCCGTGATGTGCGAACTCGCTAATTCCTTTTTTTTTAAGCCACACACTCGCAGCTAGGAATTTTCTATGAGTGAAACATATGCATCATGGAAGATGACCTAGCTGAGTGTCGAACCCACGAAACCAGTTCCGGAGCCCTACGCATCAACCACTCGGCCAACTCCATGTGCAACTCGCTGGTTACATACGTGATGGTTGTATACATGGCCGTTGATCGACGCTCGGTGGCGAAGATGTCGTCCGCCGCGTTTCCTCATGATGACGCTGTTGGTCCTCATTAAACTGCCGTCGCTGCCTGAAGAATAAACGTTGCGATTACATTATGATGTCACAGTTGCTGGTGACCAACACAGAGGTCTCTCGCGTAGCAAGATAACTGGGAGATGTAATTGTAACCATACCTAACTTACTCCTGTTTTTGTTTTTTTTTTAACTCCTCTTTTCCTACCTTCATGCCATAACGTTAATCGTTTTGTTGCCTCTTGTACCGTTGTTACATTTCCTTCATCTCATCGTGTTCTTTATCGTGTTGACGGTGCGGAAATAAAAAGCACTACTGCTACTGGATTAAGCCAAAGTAATGCAGGGCTGCGAACTCGATCGACTTTTAACCGAGTTCAAGTTCGAGTTCAAGAGACATATGTTCGAATTCTAAGAATTTTATTTTTCTAGTTCAAGTTCGAATTCGGCAAAAATGACCAAGTTCGAGCTCGCAGCCCTGGACTTTGTAGGTAGCAATGGCATGAACAAATAAACGACACGCAGCTTTTCTTTTGGTAAAATCATAACTTCAATTTACACGGATTGTGACTATTTGAACAACAAACTATATTTCGTAGTGATCTTTCATTTCTTTGCAACAATTTTAATATCTTTTCAATGAACTCGAACAGTTTTATGCGAGTTCAAGTTTGAGTTCAGAAAAAATATTTTTTCGAGTTCAAGTTCAAGTTCGGCAAAATGGTCGAGTTCTTGCGAGTTCAAGTTCGAGTTTGCAGCCCTGAAGTAATGGACGTTTCGACAACACAGATTGTCATTATCAGAAGAGTAGGCCAGGCAGTATAAAACTGTAAAACTTCCTTCAGCTTCGAAATATAGTAACTATATGGGACGAAAATAGCTTCAATAAAAAAAATAAACCACAGTATTTCTGAAAAGTGAACGCTTCAGAATTACACTCAGTGGAAGCTGCAAAATGTCGAGTTGTTTAGTGACTTTTCTGAGTGTAGCTCGATTTTAAATCAATAATTGAAGCATTAGCATACGTAACAATCACCATAGATTCCCCAAACCCACTTTTTCTCTCTCCTGGCACCCTTAGTCGGTCGCGGTGCCCCCCTCCTTCTCGCTGCCTTGTTTGGCCCCAAATTGCATTTTCTAAATCGACACTTCCCCCTGTAATGTAAAGGTAGAGGTTACTCTCGTGATAAAGAATTAAAAAACAAAAGATAGAAATAAAACAATCCAATGTAAAAGACGAGTGGTGAGATTTGATGATCAACTTCTTCATTTTTATCATTTTTTCACAAGAAAACAACGGGGGCGCTATAAATAGGACGAATACAGAGTCGTTTAGGTGATGACTTTGTTTCTGAGTTTTCCGGTTGAGTTTTGCTTCTGACTCCTTTAATTTGCTGCTTCTTAGATTCCACCAAGCAAGAATAGTTGTATATATGAATGCTTTCGAATGACTAGACCGAGAATTAAACCAATCTTCAAACTTCAAAAATTAACGCTCAAATCATGTGACCCAGCCACACGTGACTTTAATTCAAATCAAGAACAAAATTTCGACTAACCAAATCCTAAACAAGCTCTCGTAAGTTTGCTGCAGCGAAAACCCTGTAAAAGAACCAAAACTGCGGCTACTATGACACCACAATACTTGATTTCGAACAATCCAGAAACGCAAAATACAACTAACGGCACCACTACAAGAAGCTCCGTTTGGTTGTCAAACTGCGCATCAGAGATAACGTTACCAAACAAACGTATCTTCATGCGTGGCTGACCCTGTATTCTGTCAACCACAAAACTAGCAAGATGCTAATAGTTTTGTTTAATTTTGTCGCGTATTTATCATCCTATTACGAGAAAACGATCAAAGCGCTATAACGAGCTCACTCAGGAGTTGCTGGCCATCTGTCTATCACTCAAAAATGGGGGAATCCCGTTTACAGCCTTTCCCAACGGCACAACAAGTAAACTTGCCGGCTTGTTATCCGCACTGTCCCTTTAATGCTGAGCGTCAAGCAGGTAAGTTGTGAAACCCAACTTCAAAGCCTTTGATTTGACCAACTCGGAATCAAGCAAGACTCTACTGCTTCAAGGGCAGACGCTCTATCCACTCGGCGGTCTGATTAAAAACCACTTCATCTTAAAGCGCTGAATACATAAGAGTATTGTTATAGCAACCATGCAGTATCTTACCTGGAATTTCTAAAGAATTTCTGGAACTGTTGCTGAAAGAAAAACAAAGTTTGTTTAGATCGCATCATAAAAAATCAATCACTACATTAACAAAGTAAAATTCTTTATTTCGTAGGCCTATACTCGCGGTATTACGCCGAAGCGTGTAACGAGTGGTGGGATCCATGTTCGCAACTTAGCGCCTGGGCAACACAGCTTCGAAGAAACGTCGCAGGGGCGGCAAACCGTTTGACCTGCCCGGAAATTGAACTCAAGACCTCCCGCGCCAATGCCGATGTTTTTAACTGCTACGCCCACTGGCCCATTTAAAGTAAACAATTAGGGAAGCTACACATTGAACCTAACTATGCACTTTGCTGGTAAGGTTCGAGCTTGTAAAAGAAGCTTGCCTTTTTGCAGGCTCGAAACCACCTCAAACTTGAAAGGCTACTACAAGCGATCATCTTCGGCCAGGGATCGAACCTATCACGTTAAATTTTTACCCTCGCGCAGCAATGTTGGGTCATACGAAAGTAAAGCATAACAAATTCAAATCTTTGTCATCTTCGTTGTATTACGTCGAAGCGTGCAATGAGCGACGGGGTTTATCTCCGCGGGTTATAGCATAAACACAGCTCCGAAGAAACATCGCCGCGTCGCAAGCCGTTGTCGACTCTCAGTCCGATTTGACCGGCCCAGGAATCCAACCCCAGACCTTCCACACTGATGGCGTTGTCTTTAACCACTACGCCCTCCGGCCGGTAATAAAGAAGCGTGAAAGTAACCAAGCACTTGCACTCAAAATTTATTCATAACAACTTTGGGTACAATCATGGCTTTCGTCAATCATCAACAAGGCTACGAATTTTTTTACCAAGAACCTGCGCCAATGTCTTTTTTACGAGGAAGCAGAAACAGTGGAAAGCCTATAGCTAATGCATGTATCAATGCCACCCAGCAGGAAGCAGTTAGTTTTGTTTCAAGAGTATTTCCGACTTATTAGCTGCTGCTGACAGCTAGCACTCAACGATGAAAATAACTTAGTCTATAAATAGAAATCGATGGTTTTAACATTTCAATTACCTCGTAACAATTAATCACAAGCAAAAATCGTGCCGCATCACATCTTTTAACAAGCGCAAAATCTAAATGTGGTTCTACAGAAGCTTCGCTTTGCGTAAAGCAAAGATTAGGTTTCAAAAAAATCAAATCAAATCTTCATTATACTCGCGGTATTAGGCTACACCGAAACATGTGACGAGTGGCGAGATTCGTCTCCGCGGCTTAGTGCCTGGGCAGCACAGCTCCGAAGAAATATTGCAGAGGTGGCGAGTCGTTGGCGACACTGTGGTAGATTTGGTTGGTCCTGGGATCTAACTCAAGACCTCCCGCACCGTTAGCGACGTCCACAACGCCCGCCTTTAGCTTAGTTTTTAGCCCTGGTTTAACGCAACGCAAGCTTTCGGATGTTGCTTACGCAGGTTTGCTTTGAGAACAGAAACAGAAGATTCGACAGATTAAGGGAGACTACGCACTGAGCTTGCGCTCTTCGAGTTAGCAGTCACCCGGTATATAGGCTATGTCAAATGCGATCGGGTCCAGTCGTGAATCGAACTCGTCTCGTAGGATCTGTCACCTGCGCGCGGTACCGCTAGGCCATGTCGCTGACAAGTCGAAACAAGTCGAAAAAGTCGAATATATATCTAGGGTTTTATCATTTGGCCTACTCTGAAGATTATAAGATGCCTTATCTTCTAATCTAATGACCCCACTCAAAGGGGCGTAGACATCGAAAAATTAGGGGGCAGGGTCGGGTTTAGACAATGAGAGGCCTCATTTTTATTCGCACTTAGTCATCAATCTCCAAACAAATGGACTCTATTCGCAAAAAGACGAGAGTGACCATCGCCCCGGCGCCCGCTCTCTTGGCTATGACTCTTTCTACTCCGAGTCCTAGCTACGAAGAGCCTTAAAATTAGTTCGGGTTCAACATGGTCTTCAACGACGACTAGGGCGTCAAAAGTTTAGCGCACGCGTCTTCCCCCTCCCACACAACTATAATACGCTGAAGACTCACTCTTCCTTATCCAATGTGTGAGGTCGGATTCTTTCCTCTTCATCCGCGACCTTAACAGCAATAAGTTGGAATAAACAATAACAACTTGGAATAAACAACAGTTAGAATAAACAACAACAAGTTACAATGTGCCCACTTCAATTCACTGACGTCACTAGCATTTGTTGCATCAGGAGGGGGAGGTAATGTTATCAATTTGGTCTGTACAGCGCTGTCTCGGGATATTGGTCCTCATCAGCCGGACTAGGGTAAAGATGCATCATCTCTCAGGATGATTGGCCTAAGCAGGACAATTATCCCTCCAGATATGTGTACCCAAGAATGACTTATGAGAAAGTTGATATGACATCACATTCGGTCTGATTCAGGTGAAGCAAAAACAACGTTTTTTAAAGAAAAAAAAAGGGCAAGAAGTAAAGAAACACTAGTGTTTATGCGATTTTTGGGGGACTTTCATAATCAATATTTCATTTCATAATGTTTTTATAATGTTTCATAATGTTCATAACATTTCATAATGTTTCAACTTTTTCCAAGAGAAAGATAATAGCTTATAAATTAACATACACCAGTATATCTTCTCAGCATTTTTCTGTGAAATGAGGCTATTTTTTTCAAGTAGATATCCCCGTCGAGGAAGACCAACAGCCGAGTGGCTGCTTAAATGGCCGAGTGGTAAGAGAGTCTGCCTCTGGAGCAGTAGAGTTGGGTGTGGTTCCAAGTGAGGTCAAATCAATCACTTCAAAATTGGTATTCACAGCTTCTCTACTTGATGCTTAGCATTAAAGGGACAGTGAGGAGAACAAGCATGTAGTTTACTTGATGAGTCGTTGGGAATGGAACTTAGCGGGATTCTTCCATCTTAGAGAAGTAGACAGGTAAACGCAACTTCTAAACGAGCTTGTTGTAGCGCTTTGATCGCTTTCTCGTGATAAGAGAAAATATGTGCAACTAAATACCGACAATAACCTACCTGTAAGCGTATGGCGGTGCGTAATCCCCAATAAACATTTAGTAATCCATCAATGATAAGTTCTCCATTTTTATTTTGTCGTTCTCTTAATTGTTCCGGTTTTCCTCGGTAGTAAGTGTTGTAATCGTTCAACCGTGAAAGAAAATCAGTTCTGTTCAAAAAATAACATGTAAAATTTCTTGATTAGATTCTCTTGTAGCCTAAATTAGTGCTATCAGCATAGGGTTTCCCTCTCATTTTGAAAGTTTTCCCCTCTTTTTATAAAAACACTTTCAATCATAAACTTTTGTGCAGAGGTGGGCATTCCGCAATTTGAAGCGCAAAGCGCTAGTTGCGCAACTTCCGCACGTGCGGAAGTTGCGAAGCGCTTTAACAAATTATTTTTAGCCATTGCGCAAGTTGCGCTGCGCTTCAAGGAAAATAAATCCTTCTTGCGCTTTATTGCGTTGCGAACTGAAAAAATATATAATAGTGTGCGCATTATTGCGCTGCGAACTGAAAAGAATCTGGTTGCTTGCGCTTTGTTGCGTTGCGCACTGTCGGAAGTTGAAATACTGCGTTGCGCTTTGTCGGATTAATTGAAGCGCAATGTGCTGGAGTAAGCAGTTTTTTGTAACTGTTTTTAATAGAATAGCAGTTTGTTTCTTGATGCGTGCAATACGCCTATAGGTCAATTTATTGTAGCAAAAACTTTCAGCTCATCAGAAATGTGGTAGGCCTACACTAAAGTCTTTTGCTTTTTAAAATAATTACAAGTGCTTAAAGAGATCATTGAGTGTTGAATAAATCGTATTTACTTGTTGTTGTGGAGAACTTCGCCGCATATGCAAATTATGATTTACCGCGATGAGGTGCTTTTAACGGCACGCGACAATGCAACGTGGCGCAGTGGTTTGGAGCTCTTTTTTTACGACGACCATGATCGCAAGATTAAAGGTTCAACTCCCAACCTAGTCTCATTGTTGCGTCCTTAGATAAGATGCTTCACGTTGATTATCTCTGCTTGGTAAAATCTGGCAAGCGGCAAATTAAATAAGACAGAAGCAAAATTCAACCGAAAAACTCGGAAACAAAGGCAACTCCTAAGCGAGTCTGGATTCGTCCTAAGCAGCGCCTCCTTCGCTTTCTCGTGATAAGAGGATGAAGATGAAGAAAGCAATCATCAGCAACGCATCTTTTTTCGCTTTTTATTTAATGTTCCTGTTCATTGACCACGCAAAATCCTGTTACAGTCACTTGCATTAAAATCGTTGTCGCGTTGTAGACAACTGCGTGCTGTTAAAAGCACGTATAAAAATAACTCAAGAAAAAATTGCATTGCTTATACATCTACTCGTTGCGCTTTATTAAATTTTTCATTGCGAAAGTTGCGTTGCGCTTTTTCTTTTGTATAAACCTCGTTGCGAAAGTTGCGTTGCGCTTTAATGCAAAAAAATTATTGATTGCGGAAGTTGCGTTGCGCTTTAATGCGAAAAAATAATTGATTGCGAAAGTTGCGTTGCGCTTCAGTCAATTTAAAAATTAGGTTGCGCTAGTTGCGTTGCGTTTCATGACTTAACAGAACTTTTGCGCTTTGTTGCGCTGCGCTTCAACCAATTTTTAAAAAATGCCCACCTCTGCTTTTGTGTTTATTAATCAGCTGACAAGCTTCCCCTGCATTGAGCGCAACACTTGGGTTTCAACCGAAAGCTTCATCATAAAATCACAAAATCTTCATTATACTCGCGGTTTTACACCGAAGAGTGTAACCACTGGCGGAATCTACCTGCGCAAGTCATAGGCGTAGTCAGGATCTTCAACTGGGGGGGAGGAGGGAGTACAGCTAAAAATCTTACCCAACAGAAGGAACGGATCCATAAAATTTTGGTGGGGGATGCAGATTTGAATCACGTTGAGTGTCTACTAGATACAAAGACGTCAGACGCTTAGACCCGGAATAGGGCTTCAATGTTTTATGTCAGAGGCGTATTCAAAGTTTTTTTAGGGAGGGCACCAAACAGTAGCCTAACATCTTTTACAAGCGTATGTTTTTTCAGCAGAGTAAATTTGAAGCAAATTGAGAAAAAAACGACTTTAGGAGGTCCACGGGCATGCTCTTCCGGAAAATTTTGAAATTTTTAATGGTCTAATGGCCTTTTCAGTGCTTCTTGAACAAATTTTGATTAAACATTCTGCCCCTCATTCAAGTCCTTCACCAAATACGATGCATTTTGTTCGCACATTTTCGATTTATGCGTGCTTACTTCAGGCCAGGAGTGGATCCAGAAAATTTTCGTAGGGGGATGCAGTTTTGAATTAGGTTGAATGTTTACTTCTGTAAATACATAAACGGCCGAGGTCTAGACGCGGAAAAGGGCGTAAATAAGCCATTTGAAAATGTTTTATGTCTGAGGCGTAATCAAAAATTTTTTCAACGAAGTGGCACCAAATTTCGACATTTTTTCAAGCGTAGTTTTTTCCGGCAGAATTAATTTGAAGCAAGTTGAGGAACAACAAAAAAAGACTCCAGGGGGTCCGGGGGCATGCTCCTTCGGAAAATTTTTGAAAACTCACGTACTGTAAAGGCCATTTTAGTGCATTTTGAAGAGTTTTCGGGCAAACTTTATTCAAAGTTTTTGCCCCTAATTGTGAGTGCTTCACCGGTATCGACACATGGCGTTCTACAAATCGGGTTTCACATTAGCCGACAAGATAACGTTTTGTTTCTCCTTGACTAGAAACATCTTCTTTGATGCAGGACTTCAACAACGCTGTTTTCTTCGCACCGGTCTTAAACATTTTAACGACTTTTCGTGCGACATTTTCAGCATTTTGTATTGCTGAAACTTTTACAGCTGTAGAAGCGCTCAAATTTAAGCAATGCGTAGCACAGTGAAAATAATATTCCAACGGAGATTCGTTATGAACAATTGCAGTGACGCCTGATCATTCGCTGGCCATTGCCATCATAATTCTGACTTACGCAAAAAGCAAAGTTGTATTGTATTTCTCCTTCGCAAGCTCACTTATTGAAAAGCCAGCAAGAAAACAATCGGGCAATGGTAAGTATTCATCATAATTACCAAGATCCTTGTTTTTGTTCGGGATGGATAGGGGGGGTCATGGCCCCCGTGGCACCTACCCCTGGATACGCCCTTGGCGCGGGTTAGCGCCTGGGCAACACAGCTCCGATAAAATCTCACCGCGGTGGCGAGCCGTTGGCGGCCTGTGTCCGATTTGACCGGTCTGGAAATCAAACCCCATACCTCTAGCATCAATTCGGGTGTTGCGACCATGCATACTAATTCCCTCATCTTCAAGTTTCATTATTGCTAGCATGTTACAACGTCAATCGTTTTGTTGTTTCTTCCCTTTTCTGTATTCTATGCTGTGTTCTATTTATTTTGACGGTGCTGAAATATAAGACACTACTACTACTACGTGGTTACCACTCCATCAACCAGGTGGTCGCAAAACTCGCGTACGTGTGGACGAGTTTTTGGAATGCTGCGAGAAGCAAGTGGACGCAAGAGAGTTAAACAATTTTAGTTTCAAAATCGCGTTTCAAACTTGGTTTTAGTAACTTGTTATCATTTACACGCGGAGTGTCAGTTTCCGCTTTTGTGTGAATCGTTTCACAGGTAGACCGTATCAAACCTTGGGAGGAACCCGGGCCGTATCAAGCCTTGGGAGGAATCCGGGCCGTGTCAAACCTTGGGAGGAACCCGGGCCGTGTCAAGCCTTGGGAGGAACCCGGGCCGTATCAAGCCTTGGGAGGAACCCGGGCCGTGTCAAACCTTGGGAGGAACCCGGGCCGTGTCAAGCCTTGGGAGGAACCCGGGCCGTATCAAGCCTTGGGAGGAATCCGGGCCGTGTCAAACCTTGGGAGGAACCCGGGCCGTGTCAAGCCTTGGGAGGATCCCGGGCCGTGTCAAGCCTTGGGAGGAACCCGGGCCATGTCAAACCTTGAGAAGGACCCGGGCCGTATCAAACCTTGGGAGGAACCCGGGCCATGTCAAACCTTGAGAAGAACCCGGGCCGTATCAAACCTTGGGGGGAACCCGGGTCGTATCAAACCTTGGGAGGAACCCAGACCGTATCAGACCTTGAGGAGGACCCGGGCCGTATTAAACCTTGGGGGGAACACGGGCTGTATCAAGCTTTGGGGGGAACCCGAACCGTATCAAGCCTTGGGGGAACCTGGGCCGTATCAAGCCTTGGGGGAACCTGGGCCGTATCAAGCCTTGGGGGAACCTGGGCCGTATCAAGCCTTGGGGGAACCTGGGCCGTATCAAGCCTTGGGGGAACCTGGGCCGTATCAAGCCTTGGGGGAGCCCGGGGTTAATTTTTCGGGCAGGCCTAATGCTTTTTTGCAGACCTAATTTTGACGTCACCAAAAGACCTTTTTTTTCAGAGGACGCCATTCAACCATCCTTTTTACATGAGCCACGCCTCTGACCGCGGACTCTTTCTCACGGGAGGTCCCGGTATTATAACCCCGCCCCCTACTTAATTTGACTCTGTCGTTTCGAATGAACCCTGAAGGATTTATCACCCGCCGCGAAACTTGCTTGACTAACGTAAGTAGTAGGCAGCGCCTCTGTGGCGATGTATTTAGCGGTATTCTGTTACTTCCTTAAGTTTTGTTACACAACTAATAAACTGCTGATTGTGTTAACACGATCAGCAACCCGACAATGTGTTCGTATGCACTTCGTATGCGGGTAAACAAATGGTGAAAATCCACATAACTATGGGCGGATTCAAAACATTTGATCGAATCAAATAAAAAAATCAAATCGTTACTATACGCGCGGTATTAGGCCGAAGTGTGTAAGTGTAATGACTACCGAGGTCCATCTCCGCAACTTAGCGCCTGGGCAACTCAGCTTCGAAGAAACACCGCAGCGGTGGTGAGTTGTTGGCAAGCATTTGATTGAACACAACTAAACACGTTTCATCTGAACTCGAGCTTATTAAACTTATCGTTTTTAACATTATCTCTACTCTCTCTGCGCTGGGCCAACGCTTCCATATACACGACGAATTAGTCACCTTCCGGTAGTTTTATGCGCGCTGTGGTAGATACACAGAGTGACGGGGCTTACGCAAAAGGTTGCCAGCTCAAAGCCAACTATTGCGATTGTTTACAAAGCAAAACTGAAAGTACTCTTAAGCCATTGGTAATACATTTACAGATTTCCACTATTTAGCGTACACCGCTGATGATGACAGCTGGATCTATGCTGATAAACTAATTACTAGCATGGAATCGAAAGAGTGGTTACAAGTTAAAAACGGAATAAAATAAATATGGGACGAAAGCAGCATAAGGAGCGAAAATAAAGCCGCAATAATCCATAAAATTGGACGTTTCGACAACATAGATTCAGCAGTCATCATCAGCAGGTAAGCAAGAGATACAAAACTGGAAGCCCGTTGAATCTATGTCGTTGAAACGTCCAGTTTTAAGATTTACTGCGGCTGTATTTTTCCTCCTTAAATTAAAAAATTTGGTTCATTCTGCTAAATTTCGTACTTCCAAAAACGAGGACGGCAAAACAATGTTTCTGCTCGTTGTATATAAAACATCTAATTGTGTTTTCCCACCAAATACAAATGAATTCGCAACCTTTGCTGTGTCCCCAGAGACCTTAGCACAGATGAGTTTAATCAAGACTTTTGAGAATAGCAGGAAAAGGTATAGTTACAATAACAAAGCATTTTGTCAAGAATGAGAGTTCGCTGAAGCTACTGTACTTTGCAACATTTAGTTTCCGCCTTGGCTAAAGCGATCACAAACATAGTAACGTTGCTAAATACGGTAACTATGGATTTTACTTCCAAAGAAAATTGGAAGATAATATTACTTTACCCCACGCGCTCCAAATGCTCCTTTTTCAAACTCAAACAAACGAAATTGACCGAGCGACCTCTACACTTACGGTGTTGGCATCAACCAGTCAGCTTTAGCTACCATAATCACTTGCCTTGTAACCACGTGATATCCAACTATACACAGAAAAGTTGCAGTCAAAAAGTTGTCGCAGAGCGTTGATGACTGACTTGTTATCAATTGACCTCTTAATGGACTCTCAGCATTCTTTTGAACGTCTCGAAATTATTACGAACACAAAGTCGCTTTCAGGGCGAAGTCATGCGTAGAGGGACAGGGCCGGATTCACACCATAAGCGGCCCATTTTCTTTCACCCGCACTGCTCGATCTCTATAAAAAAAGCCTTTATACCTGAACAAGGAACCAGGGAGGCAGTACCCCGGTGCCCCCCCCTGGCTACAGCTTCACAAGTAAACAAGCTCGTCAAAGTCCCTAATATCCCATTGACTTGTGAGATCTATTTTGAACTAACGTAGGCGCAAACTTTTACGGAGCCGGCGCAACGGTAGCAGGCACCTTAATCACACAACTGGCATCTGCTTAGCCGAAGGAGATCAACGCAAAATAAAGACTAAATAAAGGCAAAATAAAGACTAAATAAAGGCAAAATAAAGACTAAATAAAGGCAAAATAAAGATATAATGTTAGCCGCTGGTGATATGATAATGTTTGTAGACGATACGAATATATTTTTCACTGGAAGAAACTATGAAACAATATATGATTGTGCAAACAAGCAATTATGTAATATTGATCATTGGCTCATTGCCAACAAGCTGTCACTAAACGTTAAAAAGACGAATCATGTAGTATTTAGAACTCCAAATTCAAAGCCCCCTTCCAATAACCTCACCTTACTTAAAGAAACAAACGCATTAACAGGGTAACCTCAAGCAAGTTTTTAGGTGTAATTCTTCATGAAAATTTAAGTTGGAAACCTCACATGGATACAGTACTAAAAAGGCTTCGCATAAGCTTGGGTGTTGTTCGAAAGATATCATCATACCTTAATCGCAGTGCTCTCACTATGTTGTATCATTCTATGTTTAACTGCCATATTTCCTATTGTATAACGACATGGTGTTTCGGAAATAAAACTATCATACTAAATTTACAACGTTCAGCAAATAAATTTATAAGGCTAATTAATGGATTGAATTTTAGAGATTCAGTCAAACAAGTAATGGTGCAAAGTCACTTATTGTCTGTTGAGCAAACGTTGGAATTTGAGATAGCTTGCTTTATGAAGAGATATAATAACGGCCTTTTGCCACCTTGTTTCGATGATTTTTTTCAAACCAACAGCATAAATAGTTCAGCAGAAAATATCACTAGAAGTACCAGAAGCAGCTCTAATCTCTACCCTAAATTTTGTAGAATAAATGTTACGAAACAATCAATGAAATATAAGGGACCGTTAATCTGGAACAAAATCCCCCTTGATATAAAGCGGCTAAAATCGTATCGAAACTTCCGCAAGCATATTCGTTCGCATATTATCTCCCTCAACCAAAAATAACTCCCACTCCACTCGCTAAGATTTTTCCTTTTTTATCTCTTCTTTTTTTCTTTTTCAGAACCTGAATTCGGTGGAATTAATGTAACAATTGACAAATCATTAGAAGAAAACTGTAGAGAATCACAAGACGAAGCAGCGTTATATTCCGGAATAGCATACTACGAATTGGACATTATATGGACAGAAATTAAATTTTGTATTGCTAAAAGAGAACTCTGTAGACTACCGAACGGAAGGGACAATTAAGGATGATTTATTTTTAATAAGAATTTGCATACTGGTAGTATTATTAATACAGAAGGTTCTTGGTTTAATGGCATGAAAATCTATAGGTTGCACTGCTTGTGTAATGTGTATGTTTTGTTTTTTATTTTCTGTTTTCGTGTTGTTTTTTTAGGTGCAGCGACCGTGCTAATTTTTTTTTTTTAAACGCTTTAGTTCCATGTTTTTATCTTGAGCATGTTCAACGTATAACGTTTTGTCGCTGTTTCCTTATTTTTAACCAAGCTGTTTTTTGTGTTGATGATGGCGTTGTTTTATGGTTAAAAATAAAAAAATCCTACTACTACTACTACTACTACTACATTTTGTAATTTGGAATGAGTAAAAATCACCGAAAAAAACTGTTTCTCGGCCGGTCGGGGTAGGTGTGGGAAACATCGCTATCGACGCGGGAGGTCTAGGGTTTGATTCTCAGGCTGATTGAATCATACACAATCGCCAATGGCTCGTCACCGCTGCGAGGTTTGTTCGGAGCTGTGTAGTCCAGGCACTAAGTCGCGGAGATGGACCCGCAACTCGTTACACGCTTCGGCGTAATATCGCGAGTATAATGAAAATTGGTTTGATAGCCCTAAAAAATTGAAGATATGCGCTTCCGACAGTCACGGACACCACAAGGCTTAGAACAAAATCAAATTGTCCATGCAGCGCTGTTAAGTGGAAGGGGTAAATATATAGTAAGCAAAAATTCTCTAAATCTATAATTTGAGATCTGTTAGTCATACGCCTGATGATGGCGGTATCTTTTGTGCAAATACTAATTCGACAAAAAGCTCTCTTCAAACACTGATAAAGAAGGAAAAATATAATTACAGTAAATCTTAAAACCTTACGTTTCGACGATGTACATTTAGCTGTCATCACCTTCAGTGTAAGCAAGGCAGTACAAAATTGAAAGATGATGACAGCTAAATCTATGTTGTCAAAACGTCCAGTTTTAAGATTTACTGTGTTTTTATTTTTCCTTCTTAACCTGCTTTAGTCCTATGTTGATTTACTTCATTGTATTCCGAAAATACTGACATCTTGACAGCTATGCAGGTACATTATTACTCAAATAGTAAACCCAAGAGAGAAACAGCCGATCCGGGTTCTAACCCTTTCTGCCTCCCCTCTAACACACTGGTTCTTAACGGGGTTCCAAACAAAAAAAGCTGGGTTCCCCAGCTTGATGTTGTTCCTGTACACACTTTCTTCGCAGCTTGCGTATACAAGGGGTTCCCTAGTCAATATCTTTAACAATAAGGGTTCCAATTACTGAAAAGGTTAAGAATCCCTACTCTGATACTTAGGATAATGATTAGTTTTCACGCTATTAGACTACTTTGTGTTTTAGCTTTGCTCTCATTAGAACGCGGTTATGCGCGTATACGCCATTCAATCGCTGCTGTTATTTGCTCACATTTTCTTTTGCCATTATTTTACCTTGAACCAAAGAACGAGAGGACCTTGCTGACCTCAAATAAACCCAAAGATGCCATTTCTAACACCAATTAGCTTTCGAGCAAATCACTGACATTTCTTCATTTGCTAGTTGCTACGTCATAATACAATAAACTTACATAGGTAAAGTTCTTCTTGCGCTTAGTCGAATATCCTTCATATTTTTCAAGTTGTTGGGTTGATCATCCGCCAACATTGTATCACTTTCACTTTAACCAGTTGATGTTCACTTCGTTTTATCAAGCTTTTTCTTTTACTGATTTTTGACGTGACTAGCTATGGTAGGTCTGATACATATGACGTCACGTCACGTGTTTCCTTATAAAAGCAAGACTTCGAATTTCCGTAATAGCGTCTAACTCGATCAACCCATTCCATAACTTCAATACGGTAATATTTTGACCATTAGCACTCTCTAGCGGGCAGTTTAAAACTTTGATCAGCACTGCTGAAAAATACAAGTCAAGACATAAAAGAAAAAAAAACCACAGTAATTCTTTAAACTGGATTTTTCTACAGCAGAGATTCAGCTATCAGTCTATCATCATCAGCAATACAAGCAGGGTCGGATTCAGACAAGGAGAGGTCCTAGGCTACTTTCATTTTTCCAACAGAAATCGGTAAAGACAAAAAAAAAAGGTTTTCACCCCTATTTTTTTGGTCTTAACCGATTTCTGTTGGCCAAAAAAATAGGTCTTCACGTCCGCAGATGTCGTGTTTTCATTGAAAATATCGGTGACGACCAAAAAAAAAGGTCTTCGTTGCTGGTGATGTTAGCCTACAGGGCTATGCGATATTAGCAGCTCAGATGGCCGAGTGGTGAGAGCGCCCGCCTCGGAAGCTGTAGACTTGGGTTTGATTTCGAGTCGGGTCGTCCCTCTCAATATCTGACGAATTTTCAGTTCAATTTGATTTGAGAATAACTTGTTTATGTATTTGAGATTTCGAAATAATCGGGGCCAGAAGCGTATAAAATAGCCAATGCAATTTGTAAATTTTCAAAAATTTTTCGAGATATTATGCCCCCGGACCCCTAGAATCGTTTTGGTTCCTCAATTTGCATCAAATTATCGCTGCCGAAAAGAAATAGGCCTACACTAAAACGTCAAAATTTAATTTTCCCTCCCAGAAAAAATTTCAGAATACATACCTGACCCGAACACATCTTCAAAATGCTTATTTAAGCGCTTTTCCAAGTCTAACGTCTTTGCATTCAGCCAAAAAGAAATTAGCAATTCCTTATTATGCTCGCAGAATTACGCAGAAGCGTGTAAAGAGTGGCGGGGAGCATCTGAGCGGCATGTAGCACCTGCGTCACACAGAAACGTTGCAGTGGTGGCGAGCCGTTTGCGACATTGACGATTTGACCCGTACGGGAATCGAACCCACGACCTACCGCGCCAATAGCGATGCGTTTAACCATTGCGTCAACCGCTCGGTGGGATTCAGGCAACATTCCAAACTGCATCCACCCGTCAAAATTTTCTGCATCGGCTCCTGTCAGTGAAATATCGATCACAATATTCCTTACTTCTACCATCGAAATGTATTATTTCTTTACTTTTTAGAGTATTGATTTGCTACCTCGGCTAAGTCTCCACGTTGCGTACTGATGATCTGACATCGCAATACTGTATACAAAGTTCAAGATTAAAAAACTTGCAAAAACTTTATTGAAACAAAAAAAGAAATCAAGAATCTGTCGATTGCTTTCGTCGCAGTGTGGAGATAAGTCGTTTGATCATCGGTCTTTTCATTTTAACTTCACGAGGATTGAACCAGGATTCCAATGATTGAAAATTCGAAGATGAAAAATGGTGACAAGGAATCTGAAAAATCAAACTTTTATTATACTCGCGGTATCACGCCGAAGCATGCAACGAAAGGGGGGGGTCCATCTCCACGACTTAGCACCTGCGCAGCACAGCTCCGAAGGAACATCGCAGCGGTGGCAAGCCGTAGGCGACACTGTGTCCGATTTGATCAGCTAGAAATTCGAAGCCAACCTCTCCTGCTGATACCGATTTCTTAAACGCTATGCAATCTTGTGCCACCACTACGAATACGAAATCACAATGAAACAACACAAACCAATCGCCATCCGGAAAACTCTGACCTTCATTTGCGTTAGAGATTCGGCGCTTTTTTACCAGAAAGTTCAAATATTTTGTAGGGTAGAGTGGTGTAAGACACCCACGCGGGGTAGTACGCCCATGAGCTGTTTCTAAGCAGCCACGTCATTATTGCTATGAATATACATTGAAAAGGAAAGCCACCCTGTTGCTGAACAATGAACATCTGCAAATTAGCTTGCACGCCGTCGGGTATTTAAGTTTTAGGATTATGAAGTTTAATTTATTTAGGTGATAAAATTATATTTTAAAAGGTTTACGAATGGGTGAGCAAAATAGTTTATTGATTCTAGCAAAAAGAAGTAGTGAGTTGTTTTAAGTATTTCATGTAGTAAGAATTGCATGTAGCTAGAGCAGCTGTCAACGTGAATGGTCTAAGCTGCAAGATGTCAAAAGTAAATTCTAGCTTTTGGGGAAAAACGCATACCTCGTGCCAAGGGCAGAACGCCCACATGTGCGTTCCACCCAGGAAGCGGCGATCGCCCCATTGGTAAAATAAGAAGACACTTCAATTCTTATCGTACGAAATAGCAATTGACAAGACAACGTTACAATTACGTAAAGGTAACGGTATCAAATTATAATGTATCACGTCTATTATCAAGTGAATTTTGCCCATCTTCCTTATAAAGGACGATCTTCTCCAAAGACAAGTAACAGTCAAAAAATAGCAAACGCTTGGCTCTAAAAAAGGCTTAAGGTCCCTTATCTTTCCAGGATGCCAAAATCGGGCACAAAAAAAGTGTCATATTAAGAAAGAGTCTTTGGCTTGTTTATACCAACTGCTAACAGAATAGAACATATTTCGTCGCACAGTAACAAACACGATTCAAGTAGGTACTGTAAATACATTACACAAGTTATTTGCGTAAGCTTGCCACCGGTAAGTTGCGAAAGACCGTGAGGTCATCGAGCCAAGCAACCACCCATGTCGGCATAAAGAATATTGAAATTTGGAATGAAATGTGTCTTATCAAACTATTTAATGACTCATATGAATTTGTGCGATCCAGATTAATCTTAGTTAAACAGCACCGTGGCCTGCTGATTGCAAACCAGTCAGCGCATTTCTCAACGGGCTGCATTTGCCTGGTGGGGTAATCATTTTATTGGTGACCGTATTCAGACAAAACATATTCTTTAAATTTTTTAAATTTTAGAGATTTTATTTCTTTTGGAATTGCATTGCTAATTTGGAATTGCCAATTCGATGTTATTTCTGAAATTTGATAAGTAGAACTATTGAATTGATTTTTTATATTTTTATTGGTTTGAATGTTGTTTGAGGTGCATAATTTATGCCCAATTGCCAATTAGCAAGCCTAAATGTTTTGCGTTTTATTCAGAACTTCTGAGATGTATCCTACTGGATTCAAATTCGTTTTTCTTCTTCGTTCTTTCTTCATTATTCTTTAATACAAATGTAAAAATTGCCAATAAAAATTGCTATCTTTATTATTATCTTCAAATTGGAGAAAAGTAGGTGTTTTTAAGGTGTATAGGTTACACCACACCCTACCGGTGGGCGTTTTGGCATTTTGGGGTGGACGAATGGGCTATTACCCTACCCCATGGGGTAAAACGCCCAATTTATTTTTATTTTATTTTCAAACCTTAATAAATTAGCTAGATCCCAAAAATTTTCGAAAACGAAAGTTAAAATGGATAGCTCTGAACTCTAAGATTAACCAAGACAAAAATTAGTTTAAAAAACCTTGTATTCTGGGAAAGAGAGCAAAAGTCGCTTAAGGTGGGCTCGCTACCCTAACTCTACCCTATAGTCACACGCGCACTAAAAAAAAAACAAATGAACAACTGAGGTTATTTTCAAATCATATTGAACAGAAAATTCAACAGCAATTGAGGCAGAGTACAAAGCGAGCTTGTTCAAGTCAGCTATTAGCCGGTATAATTATTAATGTAAAATGCGATCGGCTCCAGCCGTGAATCGAACTCGTCATGTAACATTTATAACCTGCGCGCAGTATCGCTACGTCATGTAGCTGACAAACCTTCACATCTGCACCACCGCGGGCATACCTCAAATATTTTCTCGACGTAATGCAAGAGAAAAAGTCCGCAGTCATAGTGATTATCTTGTTGTGGAACGCGTGGGCGAATGCACTTCATTGAATTCCGGTTGAAAATCCGGGGACGGATCTGATCCGTCTTCCGACTTTTCCATTCCTCGTTCAAATATCTACGAACAGAAGATACTTCGGAATACAACAAATATGGGACGAAAGAAGCTTAAGGTGGAAAAATCAAGACACAGTAATTTTGAAAAGTTACAGTGTCATACTGCCTAGTTTACACTGCAGAAGATGACAGCAAGGTACTGCCAACTTACTCAACTAAGTCCTTTACGCTTAACTCGAAAAACAAACATCCTTGAGCAAGAAAAAAATTGATTGATGAATTATTCCACTTATTCTAAACTTGACAAAAATTGCTTGAACTTCTCCTTAACCCGATAAAAACACTACTTGAACTTGGCAAAAACTCAGTACAAATAACTAAACTGGAACTGGATTAAAAAAGCGTGCTAGTTTGTAGCACTGATGACAGCTGAAGCTACGTTGTCTAAAAGTCCAGTTCTAAGAACTACCGTGGCTTTATTTTTCCTACTTGGAAGACAATTCTACTCATCAGCACAGCATTGCAGCACATCTTACTGTCGAAAATATTGCGATATATCATCTCTTTCCGTTCGCCACATTGAATCCAGGATCAGAATACAAGCACCGGATTTATTGTTCGATATTTTTGGAGATCGTGAATCTTGAACGCCCGCGCAGTTTTCTTTATCACAAATATTCTGATCTAAAGCTGGAAGATCGAAAAAAACAACGTTATTGATGGAGAAGCCAACACCTCATGGCCAAAATACGAACTAAAAAGATTAAAAGCAAAACACTCAGCTGTTAAACAAGAGAGTCAAAACAATAGGCTGGTCCACTACCGATTAAAGACATCGATATCGGCGCGGGAGGTCTAGGGTTTAATTCCTAGTCCGGCAAAACCGGACAGTGTCGCCGACGGCTCGCCATCGGTGCAATGTTTCTACGGAGTGGTGTTGTCTAGGCGCTACGCCGCGGAGAGGAACTGCGCCACTCGTCGCACGCTTCGGCGTAATTCCATGAGCATAATATAGATTTGATTTCAAAAAATCTAATTGCGATGCATTGTCTTGGAACATTCTCTTGGAGATAGAATTTCACTTTTAGGGATTGAGCAGCTACGACTCACCTTTTCTGACTTTACCAGGAAAACAAATAACAGCGAGATACCAATGCGATGATTCGTTGATTGGAATAAAAATATAATCCTTCGAGAAAATGTCAACAGATCCGCTCCACTTACGCACTCGAGCGTAACGACGTTCCGATGCGCTGTAGCGAAAAAAGGATTGCATTTAACGGATCTGCTTCTCTATGTTACGTGTTCGATCCCAGTCCAGGCCTTATCAAAAATTCTAATCGATAATGCATTGTAAAAACAAGTCTATTGGCAAAATTCAGACAAGAGATAAAGGCAGCAAAACAAATTGAAAATTGACGTATTCAGCTTTAGTCAGACTTTCATTTTTTATTCCAAAACCTTTGATTTCACACTGTTGTATGCGCCCTAGTTTCATCGCATCAATTTCCGTGGGAAAACTTGGTCAAAAATGACATTTTTTCATCAAATATAGAATTGAATATGTTTCAGTCTACACGTGGGAATTAAGGATTTTGCATCAGATTTTTAGATCAAGGTCTTTTCGTCGAGTATTTCCGCATTTCCAACAAAAACGTTAGTTTTTCGTATGAGGTACACGCTCTATTAGCAAGCCTTTTGTTAGAACAGGCCACCACATGGGTAAAGTGCATGTCGCAATAGACAAACATGATTACGTGAGTATTTATTCCAACTACGCAAAGATCTTAAAAACATACGGCCCGTCGGCGTAGTGGGTAAAAACATTGCTATCGAAGCGGGAGGTCTGGGGTTCGATTCCCGAGTCGGTCAAATCGGACAGAGTCGTAAACGAGTGACAAATGTTGCGATGTTTCTTCGGAGATGTGTGGCTAAGGCGCTAAGTCACGGACATGGATCCCGCCACTCGTTACATGCTTCGCCGTAATACCGCGAGTATAATGACAATCTTTTTGACGTCGAGATCTCACCTCAAACTGAATTCTTTGGCGTCGTCACTGAGAGGCTGCGAAAATCGCTGATAGAAGAATGAACTAAACACGTGGCAGCGTTGTCTGTTTGCTTCAGAGAAGATTTCATTGACCACATATCTGTAGTAAGATAACAAAACGGTAAACCGTTTTGTTCCATAGGAGCAGGGCAGTATTACCACTTCGGTGACCCATAGCTAATTTGTCGGAATGCATTCTCGCACACCTGATTTTGACGTCACCAGCACACCCTTTTTCTTTTTTTAAAAGAAGCTATTTAAGCGCGGCAGTTGGGCAGGCTCCTAAGCGGGGAACCTTTTTCAATACGGCCCCGCATAGGAGCAAGTGTAGAAAATTTCGATCGCCAAAAACTTAAAAGCGCAGAGGACCACAAAAAAGAACTATTTCTTACTGAAGATAGAAGTCTATTATGACGTCATTGAGAAACTCTCCACTGTTGAGACATTTCGCATCCTTATTTGTGATTACAATTCCGCCCGGGGAGGGTGGAGGGGGGTAGACAGCAAGACTGAAAAAATAATGTTAAGAATTGCATCCCGAGAATGTGACAAGAACATAATCACCAGTCCACATGTCCAATTTTCGTGGTCTTTTAGACCAGCAGTTTTTGGTTCTAGTTTCTGCATCATAATCAATTTTCTGACGTCATAATCACTTTTTAAATAAGTCATCAAAAATTTTGATTACGATGCAGAAAGTAGAGTTAAGAACCCCGGGTCTAAGGCTCACAAAATTGGACATGTGGGCAGGGTGAATCAAAATTCGAAGGTTTACGAGAACCAGACCAGTACAGTATTACATGCTCACAGCTTGAGACTTCCTGGCACTAAATTTGAATCTCTGTCCAATTCAACGCTCGAATAATGTCAAACATCAAACCTTCGCCATACGGCATTACGCCGAAGCGTGTAACGAGTGGCGGGGTCCATCTACGCGACTTAGCGTCTGGACAACACAGGTCCGAAGAAACATCGCAGCGGTGGCGAGCCGTTGCCGACTTGGCTGAACGTAAATGTGATTATTTCATCGCAACCTTCATGTAAGTGACAACAATGTTTCATCTGACAAAGCACAATTTAACCGATTCTCACACTGTGCGCAGATACTCCGTTTCTTCATTCTTCATCACAAATGGCTGGGACTTTGAATACGTGCTCAATCGCTTCTGTGTAGTTCGTTTGGGAATCTGCAAGTTATAACCTGTATGACACAATAACGTAACAAGAGAGGGGCATGGCTCACTTCCTCCTGACGTTCTCTCGTATGCAGACTTTCTTTAGCGACTGATCACTAAAGGCCAATGAAAATAAGAACTCTTATTGTCCGAATCCAGCCCTGCCCCCCCCCCCCCCAATTTTGGCTGGATCGGCCCCTGATATGACAGAATGATACCACTTCGCAAAAACTCGAAACTCGTTATTTTTCCTGGAATTTAACAAAAATTTAACATTTTTTGTTAATTTAAGCAAATCAAATCTTCATTATATTCGCCGCAGCATGCCAAAGCGTGAAGCGAAGTGGGTTTCATCTGCGCGACTCAGCGCCTTAATTGACAACATAGCTCTGAACAAACATCGTAGTGGTGGCGAGCCCTTGGCGACACTGCGTCCGAACTGACAGGTCCAGGAATCGAGCCCCAGACCTCCCACACTGATAGCGATGTCTTAATTACTACACCACTACGACAATCAGCCGGTCTTTTGTTTAAGCAGACTCCTCTTTATGGTTAATTAACACATGCGCTAAAACAAGCTCATTATCTTACGCTATCAGTGTCTCCAAACATGCTTGCTTCTGCGGCGGAACATTGTCGGCGGTTCGATTCCTTTGCTGATATTTCACGAACTGAAACCTGTTTTAACACAGACAATGTTCATAAATGCAAAGTTTACTACGTCATACGACACGATACTACATACGCAGAACATAAAAAATTCGAACAACGCAGAAAGGTTTAGAGCCGTAAAAAAATCAAATCTTTATCATACTCGCGGTATTACACCGAAACATGTAGCGAGGGGCGAAATCACCGCGGTTTAGCGCCTGGCCAACAGAGCTCCGAAAAACATCGCAAGGGTGGCGATCCGTTGGCGACAATGTGTCGAATTCGACTGTTCCGGAAATCGAGCCTAACCTACGACTTCCCGCGGCAATAACAATGTCTTTTACTGTTACATTAACCGACGGGTATCACCATCCAAACACAACCTATACCTGTGATCGTGAAAACTCCAAAAGTTTTCGTTTCAAACCATTCCAATTCTTTAAATACCAAACTTTATTGACATAAAAAATTATATATTTTTGATCATCTGAAAAATACAAATCTATTAGGCCTATACAAAGAACATAATAAAAAGCGAATGACAGTTTCAGTCTTTTAAAATGAAACCCGGTCACCTTTTGGGTGCGACCAATTGGTGTAGTGGCTCAACACATCGGTATCGATGCGGTAGGTCTTGCGTTCGATTTCTTGGCAGGTCCAATCACACACAGTATCGCCAACGCCTCGCCACCACTGCGATGTTTCTTCGGAGCTGTGTAGCCCAGGCACCAAGCCGCGGAGATGGATCTCGCCGCTCGTCGCACGCTTCGGCGTGATACCACAAGTATGATGAAGTTTTGATTTTGCAGGTCTTAATACATACCACGAATACGTTTTCTTTTGCGATATTCAGAAAAGATAACACCGTATACTGTGCAACAAACTAAATCACATTCACGATGTTCAGCTGTTTTTATTGTTTCAAAATCAACACAGTTTCAAACAGAAAAAAACTTATCAATTTCAACCAATTCACACATAAAATGGGAGTAATTCAATTCAACAACTTACACTTCAAGCAAAAGAGTTTAAAAACTCTCAACAAATTCTGGTTAAACAAAAACATTCAACTTACCAGAACCTGCTGGATTATAGCACGGATATTCTCCTGGGGTTAAACTCAATTGTAAATGAAGTGATCTCAAGTGATGCTTGAGCACAGTGATAAACAAACAAGGTTCGGAAAGATTTTGTGAAATTTCTATCAAAGTTAATTGCACCCATGTAAGTTGAAACAAAGAACTAAAAATTTCCAAGGACAATCCTGAAGAAGATACCTGAAAAAATTATGATTTTCATGTTTTCATTCACAGATTTTCTTTTGCGAGTGTCATAGCAGTGACTTTCATTTTTGCAACGTCAACATGACACAGAATACAATAAGTAAAGAGGCAACAAAACGATTAACGTTATGACATGAAGGTAGGAGGAGAGGAGTTAACCTAAAACGTTATGGCATGAAGTTGTCTTGGGTGCTGACATAAAACGTCATCCGGCGACAGGGATTCGTTCCTTGAGACGTAATGGAGCTATCTCTTAACTGTCGCTGCTCCTGGATCACCCTTGGGCAAGGTGTAGCATCTGTTAGCCTCCCTATCTGGGGTTACAGGTTTGAAGTTGCAAGAAGTTGTAGGCATAAAAAAATTTTTTTGTTGTGTGTGTGTGTATTACATTCGTTGATTTCAAAAAATACGGCACTCGTAAGAAGTTATGCTAAGGTGCAGCGATCATGCATTTCTATTTTATTAAATAATTCTTTATTAACTGAAGCATGTTTCAACGTATATCGTTTTGTCGCTGTTACCTATTTTTCGACCACTGTTTTCGTTTGCTGTTTTTGTTTGTGTTAGCTTAATCGTTAAATGAAATAAACTACTACTACCAATACAAACAAGAGTGGGCATGGTTGCCACACCCAGAACAAAGTTACTAGTTAATTCACTTACCTTTAGTGAACTAGGGGGAGTGGCAGTAAATTGTCCAAACATAAAAGAATTAAGAGGAATACAAAATGGGCGATTGAGGATGGCATTGTGTGAAAGTTTGGATTTTTTGAAAAGACGATTTTCTGGAATGCATCTGCAAATCAAATCAATCAACAAAATCTAGAGGCAAGATGCCACGGTTATATTTGGTTGGTAAAGAAAGTATAATTATCTTTACCTAACAATAATTGTAGCTGTCATCATAGATGAATATCAGCAAACTTATTTCACCTGCATTCGATATACCGGTATAAAAGAAGAATAAACTTAACAAAAAATGAACGCAAGTTCAACAAAGGAAGTTAGAGTTACCTTGGTTTGAAGAAGCTCACTGAAGTGTGATCCGAAACATCTACAAGATAAATGACATAAAATACAATGAGTTAAAAAATCTTCATCATAGTTGTGGCATTACGTCAAAGTATATATGTACCGGTAAGGATTGGTGGGCCACATCTTGCATCACTGCAGCTTAGCGCTTGAACAACAGATATATTGCAAAGGTGATGAGTCATTGATGGCACTGTGTTTGATTTGACCAGGCAAGGGATCAAACCCAAGACTTCTAGCAATGTCTTTAGCTAAAGTATGTCATTGACATTACCGGCATCCCAACCAGCTGGTTATGCAATGAACAAAACACCCAATATTATAAACAAAGCACAAGTGCTACCAAGAAAAATTCAACTTGACATCGACAAAGCAATTTCAAACACAAAAGTTTCAAATTTAACAGATCAATATAGGTCTACGAGCTTGCAAACTTATATTCCTGAAAACATTTTGTGTCAAAACCAATTGGATCAACAACTCAAAACCACTGTAGGTAGAACATCTACCTTTGACGATGCAGATTTGGATTTGATTGCAAATTTGGTCACAACCAGTCAGGAAGATTTGAAAATTGGTTCACCATTACACAGCTTTTTTGCTCGATGCTTAACATAGAAAACAATGTGAATTGACAAGCCAACTAGGTTAACGGTTTTGCTATTCAGAGGGAAATTAGAGGTGATGTTTGGTTGCTTCCAACATAAACCAGTATTGGTGCAATATAGCAGTAGCCCTGCATCTTCAAAATAAGCCTTAAATACTACACACCACACAGATATAGACTAGCCTACAGGCAGACAGGTCTATCGACAGTCCAATCTAGATTATTGTCAGCGACATGGCCTAGCGGTACCGCGCGCAGGTGACAGATCCTATGCGACGGGTTCGACTCGCGGCTGGAGCCGATTGCACTTGACATATATAACGGGTGGCTGCTGACTCGAAGAGCGCAAACTCACTTCGCAGTCTCCCTCAATCAGTGTTAAATTTTCAGTTCAATATAATTTGAAAATAACCTCAGTTGTTTGTTTTTGTTTGTTTGATACATTTTTGTTAAACTTTTTACTCTAGACTACACAGTACACTAAATGCCTAGTTTATGTGGTACTGTATACCAGTACCTGTTTCAGCAGCACAAGTGACCAACACATTTTCTTCCTCTTCCTCACTCGAGTCAATAATGGTGATGGTCTTATCTTGATGAATGGAATGCTTACGCTTTAGCATTAATACTGTAAGTTCAGCCAGTTTACATTCCAGTATTCATAGCTAAAGACTAAAGACGTTTATTCATCAGGAACACAGTAAGACCACATACCGGTAACTTTTCAAACATAATTTTATCAATGGAGAGTCAAAAAAGCAGCAGTAAATTAACCAGTTTATCCTGTAAAAGCAACAAATGCAGACTGCCTCTGTGACTTGCTGAAGTAGTCATGCACGAATTGGCACTGGTGCCACCTCCAAGCTCAAGTGACACCAAGTCAAACTGAAAAGGCGCCACTTCAGAGTTTGTGCATGACCCTGCCTCCTGACTTGAGGCTGACCCTGCCCCTAAACGTGCAACCACACTGACTGACACTTCTCCATTACCTTGTCCACTTGTCCTATTTCAAAGGGTGTCTCAATTTATGGAATAATATGGCATACCGGTAGTACCGGTATGGAATAGTACAGCATAGTAATTGTGCATAGTACTCCAAATGTGCTGAATCCCATGTAGGCCACATGTCCCAGAGCTTCAAACGGCCCTTTTGTCCCAACCATCCTAAGGCCAGTTTGTCCCAGGGACCAAAACATGCTGAGACCCATATCCCCTATTGCCCCGAATGCCCTGAGGTCCATTGGTCCTAGAGCCTCGTTTATGCATAAGATATCATATGCCCAAGTGCCCTAAATTAACATCCTATTCCTAGGGCCCATTTATTGCTTCAACCTTCCTGTCCTGAGGTCCTTTTGTCCTAAATTAGGCCTGAAGCACATTTACCAGTTTACCCTGAGGGCCATTTACCCGAAATATAACTCTTTATATGGGCCCCTTTGCTCTAGTGCCCCAAACGTCCTATGGCCCAGTTCTACCATACTATACCACAGTGCCTTACTTACTATTCCATACCATGCCATACTCCTGATACTATTCCATATTATGCCATACTATTCCATATTATGTCATACTACTCCATACTATGCCATGCTATTCCATACTACGCCATACTATTCCATAATCAGAGTGTTCCCTATTTATGGGACAGTATGGCATACTATTCCATACTATGCCACTCTATTCCATACTATTCCACACCGGTATTGCTAAAACCTTCAGGTGCACAAGGATCACAAGATGCACAAGGACCGAGGAGCTCAAGGATCACATGGAGCACAAGGATCACAAGAAGCACAAGGACCACTAGTGGCGCAATTAGGAACGGCATGGAGCACATTAGTGATAGGTTCGATGAGAGTTAGGTTCAATGGGGATCAGGTTTAGTTGGGGTTAGGTTCGTGTGATATATGGGCCTTGCTGCGATGTAGCTGGCAACCCTGCCAGCTGTGCGTCACAATGGCTGGTGTAGCGACGATATGCTTTCATTCTAGTCTAGACGTGAACGAAGGCGCACGTGTTAACTTGGCTATTAAACACATAAATTCATATCAAACGATTACTGATACTTGGACGGGACAGGTATATTACATGGCGTCGTCGGCAGGATACTGAAGAGTGTTAATAGCCGTTGAAGAATCCCCCTTAGACTAAGCGTAAGAAATCAACAAACAGTATGCCAGCACAGCAGCCAGCAATCAACTGGTCGCTCAAAAAGATTATCGTCCGCGAAGATTTAGACTTGTCGACTCAAGTTGGAGAGGCGTTTCTCACGTGGAAGCGAAAATTTACAAATTTTTTGCGAGAATCTGGAGCTAGCAAGGAGGGATCGAGTGTCTTGGGACGCCAAGTGGGCAGCCCTTGAATCATGTGTAACAGCCACTACATTTAGAAAAGTCGAAGCGTTAAGAATGCAACTACCAGTGGCTGACCGGACAAATATAGATAGCATTTTAACTGCAGTCACGGATGTAGCTGGTGCGACAGAAAATATATGGATTTACAGGCACAAATTCAATGAATGCCAGCAAACTAGTAATCAACCGTTCAAACTATTCTATTCAGATTTGGTCACCCTAGCATCGCTGTGCAAATTTGATGAAGGAATTTGTGACGAGGACAAGCAAAATGTTATCGACTTATTCTTGCTGAATAAAATTGTATTTAGCGTACACGACAGAACTGTGCAGAAGAAGCTGTTCGAAGAGAAGGATCTAACGCTAACAAAAGCGATCAAAATCATAGAGGCGCATGAGGAAATTCAAAAAACTGAGCAGACGTTTGCCTCGCCGTTAGTGCACAGTGTGATGAGTGATGAAACGGTGATCAACCGAGTTGGTGTGCATCGTAGTAGACCAAACTTCGCGCGAAACGAGAAAAGATCAAATTCGCCGCCGCGCGGAAGGAAAAGCGAATCAAAGCCAAAGCCGCTTTGCACCCGTTGCGGATATTTTCATGACTTGCAACGTGTATGCCCTGCGCAAGGAAAGCGCTGTAATTATTGCGGTGCAACAGGGCATTTCGAAAGTCTGTTTTAAGAAAAATCAACCACCAGCGAGATTACCGAACCGTGGAAAGAGCTCAGGCGCCATGATCTCCAGCGTTGGCACGCAAACGCAAAAAGTAAGCGTCGACGTAAAACTAGACTCAAGGTGTGATCGATTAATGCAATTCGTAATCGATACCGGCTCCGACTGGACAGCTATCAGTCCCTACGATCTGAAGAAGCTTGGCTTAAAAGAAGAAGACCTTGATCCTCCTACCGGAAAGATGAAATGCACAACCACGGCTACAGGGGAACAAATGACCCCTCGCGGATACCTCAATGCCCAATTGCGATTTGGCAACAAGCAAATCCCATCAGAGATTGTTGTTTTTGAGGGAATAACAAACCCTCTCCTCAGTATTACCGCGCTGAAAGACTTAGATATTGTGCGAATCAACACAGAAAACCAAACCTTACCGCTTGAGCAAGAAATCGTCGTCCCATTTGATGAAGGAAAAATTTTTCTTTCACCACATCTCAACAACGACTCGACAGAAGAAGACAAGAAGAAGCTACTTATTGACGAATTCAAAGACGTCTTCGCGACCCAACCACCAATGAAAGGTGAAAAATTCAAGATTACCCTGCAGGACAATGCCACTCCATGCTGTTTAACTAAGGCTCGAAAAATTCCGATTGCGTACGAGAAAGCCTTACGAGATGAACTTGATGATTTACTGAAAGAGGGCATTATTTCACCCGTGACACAGCCTACCGAATGGGTGAGCCCTATCGTGGTCGAACCGAAAAAAACTAACGGACAATTTAATGGCAAGGTGCGCCTGTGTGTTGACTTTAGGCACCTAAATAAGTATTGCATGAGAGAACACTACTCATCGCCGAGTGTACTTGAGACTATTCAAAAAATTCAGGCAAATGACGCGCAATACTTCACCACGTTCGATGCCTGGAAGGGCTACCATCAGATCGAGCTCGACGAGGAGAGCAAACTCCTCACTACATTCATAACGCCGTTTGGCCGCTTTTATTATAACAGAGCCCCCTTCGGCATTAACTCAATAAGCGAACACTACAACCGTCGAATGACCGAGGAACTACATGGGCTCGATAATACTAAGAAAATTGTTGACGATGTTTTAATATATTCGAAAAGTTTTGATGAGCATGTGCATTTGGTGACGCAATTTTTAAATCGTTGTCGTATTAGTGGCATCCGCCTTCGACTGGATAAGTTTGTTTTTGCAAAAAATGTTGTAAATTTTGCCGGCGTTACTTTAAGCCACAATGGCTACAAAATGCAAGACAAAATCTTCACTTCGATTCGCGACTTTAAACAGCCCACATGCCTGAAAGATTTACAGTCGTTCCAGGGTATGGCTAACCAATTAGCCCCGTTCAACAAAGATCTAGCTTCAGCCCTTCAACCTTTACGGGAATTGTTAAAAAAGTCGAATGAAGATTTTGCCATGACCGATTTACATGTACAGTCTTTTGAACGAGCGAAACGTATTTTGACAAGTGAAAACGTACTAGCATATTATAGGCATGACGCCCCGATGCAATTGTACACTGATGCAAGTTTAAAAAACGGCCTTGGTTTTGTGTTAATGCAACAACAGCTAGACCTCAGCTGGAGACCAATTCAGCTTGGCTCACGCACACTGCATGATGCAGAAACACGCTATGCCCCCATTGAACTTGAATTGCAAGCGATTGTTTATGCTACCGTAAAGTGTAATATGTTTTTAGCAGGCAATGTTTTTACTATTTTTACTGATCATCGCCCCCTAACGACCATTTGCAACAAGCGTCGACTTGACGAGGTGGCAAACACACGTATTTTACGAAGTCTTGTTAAATTAATGGACTACAATTTCACTGTTGAATATTTACCAGGCTTGCAAAACCAAATTGCAGATACCCTCTCACGCCACCCGATTGATGCCCCTGCCCCGTATGAAGTAGATAACCTGGCCATGCAACAATTTCACATAAACACTGCAAGACTAGTAAACGCCGAAGAAGGAGAATGTTCTTTTCGATTGCAGCGCGTTCAAGAAGCTGCTGCAGAAGACCTTGAGTACCAACTCTTGAAAGCCCAAATTTTACAAGGTTTTCCATCGGACAAACACAAGTTGCCCCAGACCCTATGCGCCTATTGGAACGTCCGAGATGACCTGATCATAAGTGAGGATGGCTTCATCTTAAAAGGAAGCAGATTACTGATACCAAAATCCCTTCGCCCAATGGTACTTAAGGAATTACACGCTGGTCACAGAGGAATCGAGGGATCCAAAGCTCGAGCCAGACTTGTTGTGTACTGGCCCCAGATCGACAACGACGTGGAAAACTCTTGTCGACGCTGCCCAGAATGTGAAAAAGATAGGCCTAGTCATCCCAAACAGCCCCTCAAACACCTCCCTACCCCAAATTACGCTTTCGAATTTATTTCTGCTGACTGGTTTGATTTGCATAGTGATAAATTTCTTGTTATTGTTGACTGGTATTCTGGATATTTTGAAGTTAAAGGGCCCGTGACTAGCCCTGATGCGCACACTGTTATTTGTTATCTGCGTGAATGGTTTGTGAGTAATGCTGTATGTGACTACTTTTGGAGTGATGGTGGGCCCCCCTTTGCATCAGCAGACCTACACGACTTCTTTTTCCGATGGGGTATAAGATGGGCCCCTTCGTCCCCTTGGTTTCCACAAGGAAACTCAATTGCTGAATCTGCCGTAAAATGGGCGAAAAACTTACTTAGAAAATGTTGGAAACGAAAAGGGCAACCCCTCCGCATGAATCAGGAGTGGGTCCAAGGAATCTTGCAGTGGAAGAATACTCCTCATAAATCAACCGGTCTCTCCCCCGCCATCATGCTTTATGGTCACCCTGTGCAGGATGCAATACCCTGTCATAAAAGCGCTCTAACTCGAGATTGGCACGACCAAAAGCTCAAAATTGACCGTGAAGCTGCAACCCGGAAAGAAAAGCTTGAACAATATCATAACCGCTCTGCTCACTCCTTACCTCCGTTAAATGTTGGGGACCCAGTGTGTGTACAGAATGCAGTAACCAAACGATGGGATAGGTATGGCACGATTCTGGAGCGTTATGAGCATGTAAGGCGATACCTCATTAAATTGGAGTCAGGAATGGTTATCCGCCGAAACAGAATTCACTTGCGCAAACGTGTTACTTGTGATTTATCGTCCGGCATTCCTGCTGTTACTGATTTTAACCCCCAGCCCGAGTCTCTTACAGACACGACACAATATATTCCGGTCCGACGCTCAAACAGAGAAAAAAGACCCCCTCGTAGATTTGATGACTACTGTATGTAATGTAAATTGTGGTTGTTCTTATTGTGTTCGTTGTGTTATTTTCTTGCTGTAATAAGGGGATGTGATATATGGGCCTTGCTGCGATGTAGCTGGCAACCCTGCCAGCTGTGCGTCACAATGGCTGGTGTAGCGACGATATGTTTTCCTTCTAGTCTAGACGTGAACGAAGGCGCACGTGTTAACTTGGCTATTAAACACATAAATTCATATCAAACGATTACTGATACTTGGACGGGACAGGTATCACAGTTCGGTTCAGATTAGTTTCCATTAGGGTTTGGTTCAGTTAGGGTTAGGCCGGTGAGGTTTGAGTTTTTTGCGCTTCTTGTGTTCCTGCAGCTTTTAGTAATAGCTCAGTTGCGCCACTAGCGGTCCTTGTGATTCTAGTGGTCCTTGTGCTCCTGCAGCTTTTAGTAATAACTCACTTGCGCCCTTAGCGGTTCTTGTGATCCTGCAGGTTTTAGCAGGACCCTTCCACACTATTCCATAATTAGAGAAACCGCCATTTTAATGCTGAATGGTAGGCCCACGGTTCTTGGTTCTAGTTTCAGCATCATAATCAATATTTTGACAACATAATCACTTTTTTAACTAGATAATGACATCGAAAGATTGCTTATAATGCGGAAACTAGAATCGAGAACCACGGGCTTGAAGCCCGCTAAAATTGGACACGTGGACAGGGTAAATGTCTTTGAGAACTTTTTGGTTCGTTTCGTTCCTGCATCACACATGCTGCGCAATGACGTAACAATTCAAATAAACAAAAATCATCTCCATAACATTGAGATACCTCGGTCAGTGTGGCCAGAGGCGGCAGAACAAAATTTTGCTGGGGGGGGACGGCGCATCAAAAGCGGATCCAGGAATTTTTGAAATATTGTGTTTTTTAGCAGCAGTGAAGTGCGGTAAGAACTCAGCACTTGTGGAAGGATCTGTGAAGATTCTTCCAAGCAAAAAATTGAAAAGCAGAATAAAGTAGGTGCAAAATTTACTGACAATAAAGATACAAAACTAATAAAAAAATGGGAGCTAGATTTTATCAAAAATTTGCATTATGTTCTTAAAACAAAGACTTGGCCAATACAATCCTACAATTGACAAATTTGTCAATCGATCTACAGACGAAACATGTGCTTACAAGGCGAAGCAATAGCCTGCATCCCATTGCTAGCCAGCTCAGCGTGCTAAAATTATCAATCGTTTTAGGGTTATCCTTTTTTAGGATCTTTAGGATTCTTAGGATTTTGCGGACGCAGCCGCAAAATCCTCAGCGTCCTAAAAAAAGACCACCAGTAGGGGTAGTCCTTTTATTACGATCCTGTCAACGGTTTGCTTTTACCAACATTTTTTAGCATTGTCAGCTCCATCATGATGAGTTATAGCCAATAAACACCGGAAATGATCGATTTTTTGACCGCAACCTAACCAAAATCAGTTTTAAATGCGTAAAACGAAGCGCGTCCTAAACAAAGGACTACCAGTAGGGGTAGTTCTATTTTAAGGATCCTGTAAACCAGGACTACTCAACTATAATGAGTATCGGTACAATTAGAAAAGTTCATTATTTGCAAAAGTCCAGAAAAAATGTATAGCTGATTTGACTCCGGCAAAAAAACTGTAAGTTACCAGCCGGTTGCCTGAATGATTAAAAGCATTGCTATCGATGCGGGCATAGTTTCCCTGTCCAAATTGGTAGGCCTGGAAATTGAACTCTAAACCACTCGCGCCGACAGCAATGCCTTTAATCACTCTGGCAAGCGGCTGGTATAGTTACCCTGTCCATAACCGGCTGGTTGGCTCAGTTGTCCAGCGCACGCTATTGGTGCGGGAGATCTGGGGTTCCATTATCCGTGCGGTCAAATCGGACTCAGTGTTGCCAACGGCTCGCCATCGTTGCCACGTTTCTTCGGATCTGAGTTGCCCAGGCAATAAGCCGCGGAGATGGGCCCCGCAACTCGTTACACGCTTCGGCGTAATACGGCGAGTATAATGAAGATTTGATTTGATGCAACAGAAGCTTACGACACACGAATGACATCAAAAGCAATAGCGCGCGTTGCGCGTCATCGAGTGATGATCGAGCAGCGTTATAAACCAACTCCCAGCCTTTAAAAATAATTTTATTATAGATAGCTTAATCAAAGAAACGAGCGAAATAGTGAATCTGTGAAGCATAAACGCAAAAAAAAAACACTAAAACAGAAAAAATGTACACCATTTGTTCTAACTCTAACAAAAAACAAGAGGCAGTATACTTTATACTGCTCAACTTTTGTTGCACATAACGCAACGCGTTAACTGTGTTATCATCTCTATGATACGTAGAACCAGTGGTGAAGAGCAACCAAAATATTAGGGAGGGGAGGGGGGCGAGATGAAACTAGGACTAATTTTATTTACAGCCCTTGCCAGAGCCAAAAATGTTAGGCATATTCCAAAAATTGCAAGCCCATAGCAAGTGCTGCTACGGATATACGGTAGGCCTAAGCCATTTCTGTCCAACCGGGCTGCAAACTCGAGCTTGAACTAGGCGTTTTTTCCCGAACTCGAAATCAGAAATCGAATTGGAACTCGGTCTGAAATAGCACATCCTGGATTTAGCATTCAACTTGGCCTAAACTGTATAAAAGTGGCTTAAAACTCTGTGAAAACTACTTAAATGTATATAGCATGAAATCGGTAACATTTACTGAACTCAGACTTACACTGACAAAAACTGAAAATGACGAAGTTGAACTAAAACTTGTAAAATGTTATTAAACTCCAACTCGATAAAAAATGTCGATAAAAAATGTGTTTGCTCTTTACATTGGTATAATATTCACTTCCGGCAAAGAAATCTAACCCACATTGGTATAAAATTGTCTACTGACAAATAGCCTATATAGGCCTACACGTTACATCAGCAGTGACTAACGCCTTGATGCCTGCTACCAATATAAATCGCGAATATCGCCGATTTTTATAGCTTCGAGCTCCTCGCTTGCCACCAACATTTCCACCAAATCATTTAAACGTGTTTGTCCCATTGTGTTTCTTAAAAAGCTTTTGGCAATTTTAAGAGTCGAAAAAGCTGGCTCACACGACGAAGATGACACAGGTAATGTGAGCAATAATAACACCAACTCAATCATAAACAGCTAGCCAGCTTCAAAACTTCCTCTTCGTTTTATTATATTGGCATATTCAAGAAAATGTCGCAATGTCAGTAATCCCATCCAGTAAACAATTTATAGCGAAGGTACAAGCATAAGCTTTGCATTTGACTTTTATCCGAAATTGTAGGCCCATTAAACCGAATGTGCGACATATTACTCCCTCCCCTGGCGAATGTCAGCGTTTGGTGCGTTTGTAAATGATTTCCGCAGCTTTTCGTATACTGGTCCAACAACAAAAAGCTTATGTGGTAGATGCAGTTGATCGTCACTGGGTAAAGCATTTAGAGGCGAAGCCAAAGCTAGAATATAGGCTGTACACCTGTCCAGACCATCTCTCGGTGGTTCTTCAGCTGAGCTTCATCGAACTCCTATACGGCTCAACGGAGTTGTTTTTAGGGTTCGGTGGAAATTCCTAAAAATTGTAACATTGTAGCGTAGAAAAATTTGTACCACATGAAAGAAACCAAACCTATTATTTTGCCAGCCAACCCACCCAAAAAATACTTCAGTCGATTCCCAACGCAAAATTGGACCGAGACCCGCTTAAATGCTTAATAAAAGACTACCCCTACTGGTGGTCTTTTTTTAGGACGCGTTTCGTTTTACGCATTTAAAACTGATTTTGGTTAGGTTGTGGTTAGAAAATCGATCATTTCCGGTGTTTATTGGCTATAACTCATCATGATGGAGCTGACAATGCTAAAACACGTTGGAAAAAGCAAACCGTTTACAGGATCCTAAAAAAAGGACTACCGCCCTACTGGTGGTCTTTTTTTAGGACGCGTTTCGTTTTACGCATTTAAAACTGATTTTGGTTAGGTTGCGGTTAGAAAATCGATCATTTCCGGTGTTTATTGGCTATAGCTCATCATGATGGAGCTGACAATGCTAAAACACGTGCGAAAAAACTCGTCAGCCTTGCTACGCACAGCCAATCCAGGCTAATTAACTCATTCCAGACTGTAAAGACTCTTTTTGGCATTGCTTTACCTGGACATCTCGACTTCACCTCTTTTCTAGGTTGTGCCCTATTTTGGCAGGTGACTGGCCCCAAACAACGATACCCAATGAAAGAACCCATAAGCACTAACCCACAACTAAGTTACCAGTAGCCTAACTAGCCCACATCACTAGAAGCCCCCATGGCAACCCACCCATTTGCAGCTGCAGACAAATTAATGTTTCGATTATAACCAAAGTCTCGTCAGCCTAGCTACGCACAGCCAATCCAGGCTAAACTCATTCCAGACTGTAAAGACTCTCTTTTGCATTGCTTTAAACCTAGAAAAGAGGTGAAGTCGAGATGTCCAGGTAAAGCAATGCAAAAAAGAGTCTTTACAGTCTGGAATGAGTTTAGCCTGGATTGGCTGTGCGTAGCAAGGCTGACGAGACTTTGGTTATAGTCGAAACATTAATTTGTCGCAAGCAACGTTCGAAAGAGCAAACCATTTACTGGATCCTAAAAAAAGGACTACCCCTACTGGTGGTCTTGTTTTAGGACGCTGAGGATTTTGCGGCTGCGTCCGCAAAATCCTAAGAATCCTAAAGATCCTAAAAATAGGACTACCGATTGTTTTACGCTGCTTTTTATTGAAACAACCTATTGACCACCAAAAGTTTTGACCTTTATCTTCAGGAGCGAATCCAGAAAATTTTGGCGAGGGATGAGGTTTTAAATTAGGTTGAATGTTCACTAAATGCAAAGACGTTAGTACCATTAGACCCGGAAAAGGCATAAATAAGCTCTTTGAAAATGTTTTGTGCAAGTGGCACATTTAGAATTTTTTTCAGGGGGGTGGAATGGGAGCACATTTTGACATTTTTTCCAGCAGAGTTACTTCAAGGCAAATAGAGAAGCAAAAACAGCTCCAAGGGGGTAGAGGGGAATGCTGCAGCGTACATGGTCATTTTAGTGCTTTTTGTACAATTTTCAAGAAAAATTCTGTATAAATTTTTTACTCCTAATTTCGAGCCCTTCACCAAAATGATGCAATAATGCAATTTGGTCACATATTTCGATTTATGCTTGCTATAGGTGTAAGGATTTTTGTTATCGAAGAGGTTCAAAGTTATGGAAAAATTTGTTACGAAACCGTCGTAACATATAATTTTAAAGTTTGGTCTTCGGTAGAAACTAATTCAGTTGTCCGTGTTCGGGTGAGAGAAGTATGGGGAGAAGTAGGGAAAGGTGAGGGGAGTGAGGAGATGTGGGAAGTGTGTTGAGGCCCCATACCCTAACACACTTCCCTACACCTCCCCCACTCACCCCATACCGGTACAATCTCCCACACCCCTCCCCACACATCTTTCCTTACCTCCCTCCACACCCCCCATACCTCTTCCCACACCTCCTCCTACACCCCCAACATACTTCTCACTCACCCTATGCACTCTCCCCACAGTTTCGATCATGTGGCAAAGTTACCATGAGACGATGTTACCTGAATAAATTTAACTAGAAAAGCCCGATAAAATAATTTTTTACGACAGCCGGGAATTTAAAGTCTTATTTCGGTATAGGCAATGTAAATTTTCAATGTGTGAAAGTGTGGCGAAGTTACCATGTGGCGAAGTAACTGGTAACCTTCTACTACAGTATACCGGTGGACTACCCAGTACCACTAACTTTATGGATCATATTCAAGCATACCATGCCTACACTAATCCTTCTCAAAACTTATCTAGGCTGGAACTAACAGTAAAAACCAGAAACCAGTGATGCCAGATTGCTTTCAGCAAGAGATTCCAGATTGGACCTCAAAAAGGTTCTAAATAGTTCCAAATATTAGAATTGTTAATTGCTATTTCGCACGTTCACAGACTTGACGCTACTTCAAGATATCATAGCAGTCTAGCGCTGACAAGTATCAGAGTAACGGGTAGACCTACTGGGTAAGTCTATTTTTAGTAAACTCATTGCCTGGGTGAAGGGCAACTAAACATTCAGCTATGATCTCGGCAACCTGTCGAGTTGGCCTGTTTCAGTAAGTTGACTACCCGGGTATCGCAATACCACCATCACTAGTCACTACAGTTCTGATGTTTAAGTTACCGATATCATAGTCCGTACAGTTCCTTTAAGCCAGGCGTTCCTAACCGAGAGCCTATGGCCCCCTTAGGGGGCCACGGGACGTTTATCCGGGGGCCACAAGTAGACTGAAAGTAGAATACCAGCACTAACCTACCTTGTCTGGCCTATCGGTGGGAACATACAGACAGATAATTTTTTCTGAGCAGGGGGGCCACGGGTGTAGACAGTTTTTAAAAGGGGGGCACAAACAATAAAAGGTTGGGAACCACTGCACTGGCTATTTGACTTATTGTATTATCCGGTGACAAACATCTTGAGCAAAATTATCGCCCCATTTCTCTCTTACCATGCTTATCAAAAGTGCTAGAAAAAGTAATCAAAAATCAATTCATTAACTTTTTTGAAAAGCATGAAATTTTCTATAAATTTCAATACGGGTTTAGAGAAAAGCGTGGCGTCATGCATGCACTACTGGATGTTATCACACCAGCATATGATGCGATACAACACAATCAATTCACAGCACTTCTTTTAATGGATCTACGTAAAGCTTTCGACACCGTATCCCACCGAATACTGTTACAAAAACTTCTTCATTATGGAATCAGAGGACCAGCCTGCAGTCTCATGGAAAGCTATCTTTCCAATCGTCAGCAATTCGTCTTCATTAACCATAGCGCATCTTCTACGAAACCTATTAATATAGGCGTTCCTCAAGAATCCATTTTAGGACCACTTCTCTTCCTCATTTACGTAAATGATCTCAAAAATGCTACCTCTTGTCATCCCCGTCTCTTTGCTGATGATACGTGTCTACTTTTAGACAACCCCTCATTAAAATAACTTGAAAATGATTGCAATTCTGAACTTCGAAAATTACATACCTGGTGCAATGCAAATGAGTTGCAAATTAATCCAGAAAAATTCACAGCTATAGTCTTTCCTACCAAATTGAATTCTCAGGAAACAGGGTTAAACTTAATCGATAACACCTCGAATATCTCAGTATGTGAATCTTCCAAATATCTCGGTGTTACCATAGACCACAGGTTAAACTTCAAACCTCATATACTCTCACTCGAAACACGTGTATCCAGGTCCGTTGGTATTCTGAGCAAGCTACGCTCCACTTTTCCTTCTCCTACCCTCCTCCTCCTTTATCACGCCCTTGTACAAACCCACTTAGCCTACGGACTCCCACTTTGGGGCAGAACATTTAAAACATATCTTTCGAAGTTGCAAATTCTCCAAAACAAGGCATTGCGAATAATCACGAAGTCCGATTGGCGTACTCCAATAACCCCAAAATTCCGAAACTTAAAAATTCTCAAAATTGCGGACTTGTATACATTTGAACTTGCGAAATTGATGCATCAATACTATAATAACTCTCTACCCCCTTGTTTTTCCGATTTTTTAGCCCACTTTCGGCCATCCATGAACGTTCAACCAGGTCAAAAACCAATAATAACCTATACCTTCCCAAATTCTCCACATGTCGCTGTCAACAATCAATAAAATACCAAGGAGTTAAAATTTGAAATTCATTAAACCCAGAATTGAAAAAACAGTCTTTCAAAAATTTTAAAGCAAATTTGAAAAACGATCTTGAAACCTACCAGTAATCCCTTTCACTTTACTAACGTTTCTTTTTTCCTTTAATAGTATACCGTGTAGTAACGATATAGCAGTCGCTCAAGCGGCCGCTGCAATCTGTGGGTGGCTGCTTGACTCGAAGACTTTTAACAGTCACTTCGCAGTCTCCCTTGGGATTACAGTTGCATGTTGTGCTCCTTTTTTACGAACTTTACTGCGTTTGCGTGCATAATATTTGTTTATAAAAAATATACGAATATATTTTTTCTCTCCAGTTGTTTGTTTTTGTTTTGTTTTGTTTCTTCTATTTGATGGTACTGTTCTACTGTAATCTCGCCAAAAATAAATTGATTGATTGATCGATTGTAGTCTCTACCGTATCAAGGATTTCCAAAAATTCGAAACAGTTTCCAAACTAAAAAAAACAACATCGTGAAGATCAGCCCATCGTCTTGCCTGACAAACTTCTATAATTGTGGTTTAGCTTACAAACCAAAATATATAGGCCTATATATATTTTTTTTTTTATTAAACACAGGTTAAGTTTGGAACATCTTTTCCTTTTTGAAGTCGCGCGCCCGTTGCTGGTCAAAATCCCTATTCCCTATGTCGCGGCAGCGCACTTTTCACAGTTTCATCAGAAAAAAGAGAGTGCTCTTTTCTTTCTTTATGAAAAACATTCTATGCTTGAATGACGATTTCTCGACCAAAATAGTTTTAATGAGCCAAAAATGGTTTGCTTTTCCAAAAGTTGGAAGAAGTAGATTTTATCCTGCGCATATCAGAAACTGTAGGTTTTGCATGTGCCTTGTCCAAAATTCTGGAACGTTCCAAAAGCATCATTTTGGTTCTAAATATAGTACGAGGTTCCAAATCAAAAATTTTGCTTCCAAGTGCTTGATTTTGGTTCTAGATCTAGAACAAATAGTTCCAATCTGACAACGCTGCCAGAAACCCTGCTTAACAGATTCGCTTCACATTCACCGTCCAATGTTTTTACGTTGATAACTTCTTACTAAATGCCAATGCCATTCACATACGGTAAATTATTCTAAAATGGGACATCGCGATCATCTTGGACATCTAGGAAATCACAGACATCTTGACCATCGCGGACATTTTGGACATCGCAAACATACCTAGTCTAATCCTTCTCAAATCTTAACTAGGCTAGAACTAACAGTAAAAACCAGAAACCGAGCCTAAGCCCTGCTAAACAAATTATTCCGCTTGCTTTACATTCACCTTCAATGTTCTTAACTTCTTATCAAATGCCAATACCATTCACATAAATTATTCTAATATGGGACATCGCGGACATCGCTGTCATCTTGGACATCGCGATCATCTTGGACATCGCGATCATCTTGGACATCGCGCACATTTTGGACATCGCGGACATTTGGGACATCGCAGATATTTTGGACATCGCACTGATCGCAGACATCGCGGACATTTTAGACATCGCGGACATCTTGAACATCGCGGACAATTTGGACATCGCAGAAATCTTGGACATCGCGGAAATGTACTATTTAGTAACACCCGTGCATATGCACACGAGAACGTCATATGCTCACATTTGCTAGGTGCTAATAACAGCTGTCTTTCTTCCAAATAAGTTTCAAATATGTCCAGAGCATTTTGTAAATCAGATGGATTGGCACTCTTCTATGGATTGCCACCTTAACGTGGTGGGGAGGTTTGAGTTCACTCTCCTATGGATTGCCACCTTAAAGTGGTGGGGAGGTTTGAGTTTTCAATGATCCTTAGAGCAACGCCGTCGGTAGTGATTAATCACTTCCATCAGGGTCACCCATGGCGGTAAGGTCGAAGGAGAGAAACAGACCAAGTAGCAATCCAATGCTGTAGCTAAATGGAAAGTTGTAATAACAATATTCATGCTGCATCGGACGGCGCGCAGGATAAAAAGGTCCGCGTTCGAGTTTTAGGCAGAGGGACTCGTTCGAAAAATAAGCTACAGTCTCCCCCACAAGCTGACCGTCACCGGAAACCCAACAACGCAGTCGCTAAGCGTTTGGGGAGGCAAATGGGGGCAGCGCACAGAAAACGTACTCGAGTTGGACCAAACTGCCGGGATCTAGCTATCGGGAACTGGAACGTTTCGTCACTGACAGGAAAAGAGCAGGAGCTTGTTTGCGAAGCCCAACAGTATCGCCTTGATGTTGTGGGAATTTCATCAACAAAGCGCCGGGGTTCTGGAACTGTCGAGTTGAACGGTGGGTGGAAAATTTTCTACTCAGGTGTTGATGCAGCAATGTCTGCTCAAGCTGGTGTTGGCTTACTTGTGAGCCCCAACATAGCTGAATGTGTCGTTGACTGGGTACCACTGGGAGGAAGGGTTTGTCTTCTAAAGCTAAGGCTGCAGGAGCGATCTCTGTGTATATTGCAGGTGTACGCACCTAACATAGAATCACAGTACTAAGCCTTTCTGGAGGAAGTTGAGGTTGCATTGGGAAAAGCAACTTCATCAGAATCCCTTGTCCTTTTGGGAGATTTCAATGCACATGTGGGCATCGACAATGCAACCTGGAAAGGTGTTATTGGGCAACATGGTGACCCTGACATTAACAAGAACGGAAGGTGTTTATTGCAGTTCTGTGCCATCAATGGGCTGTGCATAATGAACACATTTTTTCAGCACAAAAGAATTCATAAGTACACCTGGTACAGAGACTCTTTGGGACAACGCTCTCTGATTGATTTTTGTATCGTTTCGGCGGACTTGTTTTCTACCGTGTCTGATGTTCGTGTTAAAAGAGGGGCTGAGTTGTCAACTGATCACCACCTAGTTGTCTGCACTTTGAAAGCTTTGAAACCCTTGAAAAAACGAAAGACTTTTCGACCACGAGAAACTTATCGAATCAAATGGGAATCATTGGCTGACAAAGAGGTACGAACTGCATTTGCAGACAACATTGCATCTAAGTTCAAAGAACTTCCGACCCCTACTGAAGACATTGAAACTGAGTGGTGTTTGTTTCGAACAGCAGTCATTACGTCCGCTACTAACTGTTGTGGACGTAAGCGTGTTGGAGGGACGAAGAGTAGCGAGAAAAGAACTCCATGGTGGAACCAAGAAGTTAAAGAAGCTATTCGTGCGAAAAAAGTGGCCTATAAGGCCTGGCTTGCAAATAAGTCATCACTTGAACTTCGTTCGCAGTACTCTGAAGCACGTAAGGCGACAGCCACAAAAGTTAAACTGTCTAAGGAAAGGGCCTGGAAGGAATTTGGAGAAAGGTTAGACGATGATTTCAAAACGGCAAACAAAGTGTTCTGGCAGACCATTCGCCGTTTGCGTGGAAAAAGATATCGAGCCGCTCTCTTTATCGAAGATTCAAATGGCGTGACTCTGAAAGATCAAGATGCTATTTTGAATCGGTGGAGAGACTACTTTAGTGATCTTTTAAACTCAGTTGATGCTACACCGATACAAATTCACGAGGAACAGGTTGGGGAAGATATTCAGATAACCGAAGCAGATGTGAATGCAGTAATCAAATCATTGAAAACTGGAAAAGCACCTGGTGAGGATGATATCAGACCTGAAATATTAAAAGCAATGAACATATATGGTGTTCGTTGGCTGACTCGTGTTTGTAAGGTGGCGTGTAGTACTGGGCAAGCACCAAAGCAATGGCAAACTAGTGTGATAATACCTATCCACAAGAAAGGAGACAAGAGAAAATGCACCAATTATAGGGGCATATCTCTCATCAGTGTCCCGGGTAAGGTCTATGCCAAATGCCTTGAAAAGAAATGCCGTGAAATAGTCGAGCCTAAACTAACGGATGCTCAGTGTGGCTTTCGTCCTGGGCGAAGCACAATGGATCAGATCTTTGCTTTGCAGCAAATCTTTGAGAAGTCGTGGGAATATGCAAAAGAGATCAATGCATGTTTTGTTGATCTTGAAAAAGCGTATGATCGCATTCCTAGAGACAAGCTTTGGGCGGTGCTGTTGCAGTATGGCATTGACGGCCAGTTACTAACTGCCATTAAGTCGCTGTACGTGCATTCCGAGGTCTGTGTTCGTGTTAACAGTGCAACGACGAAACCTTTCAGAATAAGTGTGGGACTACGGCAAGGCTGCTCTCTTTCACCTATTCTGTTCCTTATTTATATGGATAGAATAGTTAAGAACAGTGAGTCTGGTGGCGGAGTAAAGATCGGTGAACGCACTGTACAACGTCTGTTATTTGCAGATGATCTTGTGCTACTCGACTCTACCCAAAATAATCTCCAGCAAGCTCTTGACAGGTTTTCGGATGCATGCTCTGTTGCTGGAATGAAAATCAGTACAACAAAAACAGAAACCATGTGCCTGTCCAGACAACCAAAGCAGTGCTCTCTCCAAATTGATGGAGTACCACTAAAACAGTCAGAGAAATTCAAGTACCTCGGCGTCTCATTCACAAGTGACGGCAGACAAAATAGCGAATTGGATATCCGCATCGGAAAAGCAAGTGCAGTAATGCGCCAGCTCCACCGATCTGTGGTACTGAAACGGGAGCTTTGCACCAAGGCAAAGCTATCCATTTTCAGATCGGTCTATGTTCCTATTCTGACTTACGGCCATGAGTGTTGGATCATGAATGAGAAAGTGAGGTCGCGAGTTCAAGCAGCCGAAATGGGATTCTTGCGAAGAATTAGCGGTTTGACCTTGTTGGACAAGGTTAAAAGTGCAGATATTCGTGAATCTCTAAACATCGAAGCGCTGCTTCTCCGACTAGAAAGATCGCAACTGCATTGGCATGGACATGTGACACGAATGTCCCAGGAAAGAACAGCCAAAAAACTGCTCTGTTCAACACCGATTGGTCGAAGGCCTAGAGGCCGTCCCAGAACTCGATGGCGAGATTACGTAGAAGATCTTAGTTGGTCTCGCCTTGGCATCCCAGCAGAGCACCTATCCTTTGTTGCAAAGGATCGAGATGTTTGGAGGCTCCAACTTTAGGTGCTGCCCCCGCGACCCCCCAAGGATAAGCGGGTCCAGAAAATTGATTGATTGATTGGCACTCTAAATCTTTGCGTCATCAGCATACAAATAAAGGCTTCAGGAAGTGGTGTAAGGAGTAATAGGTTAGAATACATCATCTATATTAATAACAAACACTAGAGGACCTAGGATGCTGCCTTGAGAGCAGTGTTCCCTCTAGGATTTTGACAAGCACGAATTTGCCCAAATATTAACTTCATTGAAATTTTTGCCCTAAGATTTCACTACTTTGAGGACCCCTTTTTACAAATTTTTTGCATTAAATTTGCTTATCCAAGATACAAGCTACCGTCTTGCATTAAAATATTCAAGTTTTTTGTTTAAGTTTTTCAGTTAGGCCTATATTAATTTCTGGTTCAAAATCAGTAAAATTTGCCCAAAAATTTCTTATTTTTCTCAAATTTCTCACTCTGGAGGGAACACTGCTGGAGAGACACCACCTAGCACAGATACCGGTAAGCAATCAGAAAAAGAATCATGATTCATGAATACAAACTTTTTGAGTGCAATCAGCAAAGAGGCGTGAATCCGCTTAAGAATATAATTCTGGATATAATACCATAATAATAATAATAATACAGCCGATCCAGCACAGGGGTGCCACGGAAACAAAGAAAGAAACAGTATGTTGTGATAGCATTAAAGTTACCGTATCATAGAACAAAAAACATCGAAAAGATATCACCATATTACAGCATCCAGTTGGCAGTCGTCCAAAGATGAGGAAAAAAATGAGTGGTCCAAAGGATTTAATAGTATTCCACATGAATCATCAGTTTATCAGATTACATCAGTTTCAAGAGATTATGTAATTTACGTTTAGTAAGTTAGCATTAAGATTAACCATTAAATATGAAAAAGAAACCGAGATGATGTTAGCAACATTATTCAGGTTATGAAGTATATACAGCAACACATAAACACTATTATATCCAAGTAGCGAAACAAGAGAAAAAAAAAAATAGTTGTTAAGCATGCTTATATAATATACTAACTGACATGCAAAAAGTATCCTCCATGTTGCAACTATAGTCAACTATCAGGTATTCAGAAGCTTAATGACAAATTACATAATTACTATAATAAAAGTATGCTGGCAAATTTAAGGTGTTTACAGAGGCTACACCCATCTAACAAAAGGCAGTAAAACAATAAAATGCAATATGTAGCAGACATAGCAATAAAAGGCAGCACATAGCAGTAGCATAGCAATACATATAGTACCGGTATACAGCAATTCCAAGGCAATAAGGAAAACTGTTAACACTACCACAGGGTAGCTCGTTAATTTAAAGAACCTTCCAACTATGAAGACAAATCCAGATTTAAAATAGGCTCAATTTAAACACTCTACTACAATAAAAAGAAATAGAGACAAATGTAGCATAAGAAAAATAAGATAAAATAAAATGAAATACAATAAAAATAAAATAACTCAAACAGTAAAACAAAAGCACGTGAATGTCCGCTTATTTGAGGCTAAAGATGTAGCAATGTAAAAATTACAATCTAAATGCTGCTTCATTGCAGATTGACAGTGTAGCAAAGAATTCAAATTACACACACAGTACTCTGAAAGTTAATTCAAATTACACACACAGTACTCTGAAAGTTTACATGTACATACAGAAAAAAAAAAAAAATTACAGACACAGTCACACCTAAAAATGAGACATATCATTATCACACAAGTAGGTTCGAACTCTTTTTCTAAACGTGTGTAGAGTCGAAGAGTTTACTACTTCCTCTGGAAGGCTGTTCCACAAGCTTATTATTCGATTACCAAAAAAGTGTTTACGACAATCTAGCCTACATTGAAACTTTTCTAATTTGAAACTGTGACCTCTTGTGCACATTGAATTACCGGTATACAATTTAAACATTTTTTTACCAATTGGTGTATCGTTATGTAATAATTTAAACACTTCACACAAGTCCAAAACATTACGTCGAGTTTGAAGTGATTCCAGATTTAGAGCTTTCAAACGCTCATTGTAGCTTTTGGATCTTAAACCTTTGACACATTTGGTCGCTCGATGTTGCACGCGTTCTATTAGATCAATATCCCTTGACAGATATGGGTTCCAAATACACACAGCATATTCTAAAATAGGTCTCACTAATTGCTTGTAGAGTTTCAAAAATATGTTTTTATCACGAGAGACAATATTTCTTTTGAGTACTGCTAGGCACTTTTCAGCTTTTTGTACAATTAGTGATACATGAGAAGTTGATTTGAGGTCTGATCTTATTAAAACGCCGAGGTCCTTCTCAGATTCAGATTGCTTAATTGACTCATTCATCAAGCGGAACTGGAAGTGGTTATTACCATGTCCAAAATGTAGGGAGGTGCATTTAGACAAATTAAAGTTGAGCTGCCAGTCCAAAGACCATTTCATAACTGAATTTAAATCATCCTGCAAAGAGAGTCTCGCACTGGTATCATTCTTGGGGAGAACCTTATAGCATTTAATATCGTCAGCATATTTAAGAACAATGGAGTTTGCAAAACATGAATCCACATCATTTATATAAGCCAGAAACAGAACAGGACCCAAACAACTGCCCTGGGGGACCCCAGATGTCATATCCGTAGGTTTGCTAAGTGATCCATTAACGACGACAATCTCTTTTCTGGAGTTTAAGAATGACCTTATCCACTGTAGTGTATTTCCTTTAATGCCCAAAGCCGAGAGTTTCCTAATTAGCCTTTCATGGGGAACGGAGTTAAAAGCCTTAGAAAAATCTAAATACACAACATCAGCCCAAAGATGATCATCTACTGCCGTTGTTAAATCATCCAGAAAGTGTAGAAGCTGATGAGAGGTGGAGGATGTAGGAGTGAAGCCAAATTGAGATGGATTGATTAGACTTCGCTCAGCCCAGAAATCCCAAATACAATCTCTTATACATGACTCCATCAATTTGCAGCAACATGATGTTAAGCTAATGGGGCGATAATTCTCTGGAAGATTTCGGTTTCCTTTCTTAAAAATTGGAATTACATGGGCCAGTTTCCATGTTGTAGGAATTGCACAGTTATTGAAAAATATTTGGAACATTTTGCACAAAATCGGTATTAAAACCGTTGATCCAGCTTTGAAAACAGAATATGGCAAGCCATCTGGTCCTGGAGAGGAAAAATTGTTGGCTTTTGCAAGATTTTTTGACACAAGCTCTTCTGTAAACGAAATGTTAACTAATTCATCAGATGTTTTTGGTGTGGCAAAAGGGATTGCTTTTAGATTTTCTGTTGTGAAGACCGAAGAGTAAAACGTACTTAAAGTATTTGCACAATCCTCATCATTTTCTGTCATCTCACCTGCAGAATTTTTAATTAAAGGTCCAACTCCCGTCCTTGCTTTATATTTGCTTTTCACGTAATGCCAAAATGGCTTCACATCACTGTTCGCTGCAAGAGAAGTTTCAAAATCTTCGATGGCTTGTCCAACAGCTTTTTTCAATTCTTTAGAAGCATGATTGCGATTCTTTTTTGATTCTGGTGACTTTCTGCTTAAGTACTCTCTTTCCGCATGGTTACGCTTGACCCTCAATTGCCTAACAAGTTTAGTTTCCCAAAGTGCATTCCTTGGAGAGTGATGCATCTTTTTTGGAGCACTCAACAAAACAGCTTCAGTAATAACTTCAGCAAAGTTATTCCATAGATCATCTATCGAGTCAGATTGAAGTATTCTTTCCCATTTGATCTGAAGTAGTAGCTCATTAAAATGATTCCAATCAGCCTTTTTGAAATTTATATCACTCAATGGTAAGTTTGATGTACTGCTACAGTTAGTAGGGGCAATGGTGTTAAAATTTAGATCACATAACACCATCTGGTGGTCAGAAGTCTTCAATGGTTCAAGGATGTGGACATTGGCAACCGTTTCTGGGTGCTGAGAGAAAATCAAATCAAGAATATTTTCCCCGCGAGTGGGTTCCAGAACATGTTGCACCAAACAAAGATCTAGAATTGTATTCATAAAATTGTCACAAGAGGGTGGATGAGCTGAGTTCAGCCAATCAATTTCAGGGTAATTAAAATCACCAACTATCAGTTTAAAAGTTGATTTTCTTCTGGATATGCTATTCAACAGCTTAAACAACATTGCTTCACTTTCTGAGTTATGAGCAGGTGGGCAGTAGATTGCACCAATAATAAGAGATGTGATGTCATTTAGCCAAACTTTACAAAAAACATATTCATTGAGTTCACTGGTTGTTGAGTTTTCCAGGAGGCTGCATTTGTATTGTGAAGAGACATATAGAAGAACACCACCTCCTTTTTTATTCTTTCTGTCTTTTCTAAAACATGCATAGCCACTTAGGTGTAGCTCAGAGTCCAACACCCCAGAATGAGTCCACGATTCTGTTACACCCATGAACGTGGGTTTGTGTTCTTGTATATACAATTGTAGATAATCTAATTTGTTACAAATACTTCTGGCATTTAACAAAAGCATGTCATGTTGGTAACCAGTGGTGCAATTCCAAGCAGGTCGGTTTAATGTGCAGGTATTGTTTGGCTTTGAGCTTGTAAAGGCTGCTGAGCTGGAAAAGGAAGAGCGGACATTGGCAGCTGTGTTGGTGCAACGGGCACTGACTGTGCAGGGTTGTTTGTCCACAAAAAATTTTGTAAATTTGTTATTTGTTGACACATTGCAGAAATTGAGTCCTTAATGGAGACATTTATTGAGTCTATTGATTCTTTTATGCTCAAAATTGTAGGATGGGCTTCCAAGTTGAGCACAGTCCCAGATTGGGAATTGTTATGTCCAATTTTGATACCGATACCAGTATTATCTGGACTTGATAAATTCCATGTCCGACTTGTTGTATCAAAGAAGTGGCGTGGCCTAAATCTCTGCTGTCTACCAGGCTGTTGATCCTGTAAAGCCTCCTTAGTGTCAAAAGTACTTGTTTCATATGTAGGCATTTCAAAAATAGTATTTTTTAGATGCCATCTTTGGCAATTTTTATCAAGACAGCATAAGTCTCTGAAAGAGTGCCTACATATTTGTGGATGAAAAAACTCACAATTCCTTCCCAAATGACAACCATTGCTTCCAAAAGGCCCATAGTTAATAAAGCGCCTGCATACTTTGGGATGAGTAAATTTACAAGTCACCCCCTTATATATCTTGCTGCCACTCATGCCATGGGGGCAATTACCATACTTAAATTTAATGCAAACTGGCACCTGAACTTCCGGTTTCTCACACGGTACTGATAGTTCTACTTTTCTTTCTTCATCTTTTTCACAAATTGAGAATGGGATTGCCTTGGTTGATAAATGAGGAGAGTCACTATCAGTGTCAGAGGGCTTATCTGGAGTAACATCATTTTTTTCAAGCTTGTTTGCATCATTCATGTCTAGTTCAAGTTTGTCTTCAAATTTTTGAAGGGTACAGCAGGGGCATGTAAATTTAATGTCTTTTATAGAAGACTTTCACAGATTCTGAAGTCCAGCACAGGTTATGTGCCACCAGGGATTGGGACATCCCTGCACATCGCACTGTATCCACTCTGACCCCACAATCAGTTCACCACAGATACAACTGTGGTCGTCAGATATTGGAGTTTCTTTTCTTTTAAACATCATTTTCACAAATATACTCTTATACGTCACACTTATCCAAAAATGTTTATGGTATCAAAGCAAGCTTACCATGCAGTACCTTATTCAAATAGATTGTAAAACAGTTAGTAATTTAGAATGGCATATACCGGTACTATCAAAAGCCTTGGACAGTGTTCCCTCTAGAGAGAAATTTGAGAAAAATGCGAAATTTTTGGGCAAATTTTACTGATTTTGAACCAGAAATTAATATTATAAATTGCAAAACTGAAGAACTTAAACAAAAAACTTAAATATTTTAATGCAAGACTGGAGCTTGTATCTTGGACAAGCAAATTTAATGCAAAAAACTTGTAAAAAGGGGTCCTCAAAGTAGTGAAATCTTTGGGCAAAAAGTTTAATGAATCCATCATATGGGCAAATTCGCACTAGTCAAAATCCTAGAGGGAACACTGGCCTTGGATATATAGGTGTAAACAATATCTACAGGAATTTTGTTATCATAGCACTTAACCAATCAGGCAAAACAAATTAATTGTGCACAAGTAGATCTACCAGGTAAAAATCCAAATTGAAAGGATGAAACTGTGAAAGCAAATTATTGGCAGAAAGATGAGCAAGTAATTTATTTGCTAGGATCTGTTCCAAAACCCTGCACAAGACACAGGTGAGTAAGATTGGGCAATAATTGTTGGGAACATTTCTAGATCCATTTTTGTATGTGGGGATAACAACAGCCGACTTCCACTGTTCCACTGGGAGGGTATGATGCCATAAAACAAAGTAAGTATATACAAGTGAGATAAAACATTGAAAACTGGGGATGAAACCCTTATCAAAAAGTACTGGTCTGCTGGTATGCTGGAATGTCATCGGGAGAGCGAGAAAGTTAGTGAGATATTGTGTGAATGGAATTGGCTACATCAGCAAGGGTTATTAACACATCTTCCATATTATTTACGGTGGAAACTTCCTGATCAGAGGGGGGATATAAGATCTGGTTTTAAGTTTACGATTGATGTAATTGTAAAACTGGCCAGAGTTGAGATTTTCATATAAGGGAGATTCGCTCTTGTCGTGCCAATGAATAACAGCATTGTCATATTGCTTTGCAACTTCTTTATACTGTTGTTTGAAAGCAGGATCCAATTTGCTTAGCTTGTAAGTTTTCTGTTATAATAGTTTAGAAATATAGTGAAACAGGGTAAAGCGTGAAGTGCAAAAAAACGTGAAAAGCACAATCATGCATTTTAGCAACTCCAATTTTTTTTTTCGTTTCCTTTAAACTACATATGAGATATCTTCCTACCTTAACAAAGTCACATCGAAATTGTTTTCAGTTGCGTTTCTTGGCTGCATTCCAGAGCGTCTTTTTTTAGCAAACCTGATTTTGACCTAATAAAAGATTGCTCTTCATTTTTTAAATTTTTTTCTTGTACCAAATCGGCAACAGCTGTCAATTCAAATTTTTATCAATATCTAGTGCTCATTTACCACTAATAATCACGTGATGACAAGAAAAAAAAAACTCGATTCTGATTGGTCAAAATTAGCGCTTCGCGCTTTGCATCGCAAGATCGAGTTTTGATGGAAATGCGTGAAGACGTCTTTCCAACGTGCTACAAATAGGATAAAAATTGTAAAGGGAAGAAAGCTACCTGAGTGCAATAATAAAGTAATCAATGCATTTGAATAAGAGTAGAACTTGTGCAAGGCCAGCGCTATGAGGTTTGGAAGTTCGATTTTTAAACTTCCGAGATTAAATAGGTGTACTTTAATTATGGAAGCTTCTATTTCACTAAAATACAATTACACAACTGTACGATTTTCAAACTATGGTAACCGAAAATTTTGCCATATTTGGGCATAACTTTTGGTTACGGTAGTTTGAGTTTTGACGCCCTCCTGACCCCAACCCCTGACTCCAATCCCAGACTCCAAACCCCCACTCCTCTGACCCTAAACCCTTTAACTCCAACCCCTCCGACTCCAATTCCTTCGACCACATTCTCTCTGACTTCAATCCCACCCCTTCCAACTCCAACCCCCACGGACCACAACCCCTCTGGCCCCAACTCTTCTGGCTCCACCCCAACCCCTCTGTTTCTAACCCCTTCGACCCTAACCCCCTGACTCCAACCTCCCATGACCCTACTCAGACCCTACTCCAACTCCCTTGACCCCAATCCCCAACTCCATCCCTCCCCTAATTCTAGCTCCTCCGACCCCAACCCCCCAAAAGACATAGCAATCCATCTCTTATGTACTTAATGATTGCGTGCGTTGTGCATTTACATGCATGCGTTGCGCTTTAGCCAATTTGAGTCAAACAGCGCAAATCCTGCGATTAAATGTCGTGTGGCAAGAGTAAGTGCTCGATTGACTTAATATTTACGTTGACAGTAGATCATGCCATTAGTTCCTTTTTACGAAAAAAGAGAAGTGTATCTTTTGCCTAGCAACCGCAAAGTCAAACTTTCCAAAAAACAGTTGCGCTTTACCCTGTTTCACCATATGCTTTGGAGTTTTGGTTTTCCCTGAGTTAACTTTCAGTGGAACATGATCATAGATTGTAAATTAATTAGTATGTTGTTGTCATATGGTACTTGAAAATTTAATTATATTTAACTGTAATATCCCAATCAGTAGCATAGAGTTTGTTGCAAATAAGTTCATAGTCAGCTGATTTGAAGTCAGGATGTTGCTGAACGTTTGAACTCTGATGCAAAATATGTAAGTGACCAACTTCAAAAAAGAGACAACAATGATCACAAGTGTTGCTGAAAAGGGGGCAAACATCAAAAGCGTGCAGTCTTTTAGAACTCCAAGGATCGCAAAAGAGCAAGTCTAATGCGTTGCCATCACGATGAGTAGGTTCAAAAATTTGCTGTAATAACTAGTTAGAACAAAATTTAAGAAAGTATTTGTGGCATGGATCCCCATTACTTTACTGGCACAGACCAATCAATGTTTGGGAGGTTAAAGTCACCAAATACAAATGACATTTTAGCAAAACTACAGTTCTTGAAACAGTAACAAATTTCCTAAATAGTTTCAATATGTTTGGCAGCAGTAGGTGAAATATATATACAGGAAAATCTGATGAAGTTATCTTTGTCAGGTTGGAGAACATCGGTACTGATGAATTCATAGTTAGGGTTTGTACTGGGCTGTGGAGGAATATAGCAAATGACGTCGAGATGGCTCTTGTACAAGAGAAGAACACCCCCACCCCTTATTTTAGGTCTGTCATATCTTATGACGCAGTAGCCTTTAGGGGAAACCAAGGCATTTGTTATTTTATGCAGCCAAGATTCTGAGATAATTATCAGGGAGGTGATTACAGGAATTTATGTGTTAGCAAGCGATTTCTCTCGCTAATTCTCCTCGGAGGAGAAATTCTTCCAGCGGCAGTCGAGATAACGTGCTCGTAAAGTTCGGATTACTGGTTGCACTCGCAGAAAGAGCAGTTACTTGGTAAAGCCGAGTGTCTCGCTAACTGCTCGGTATGTATAGGCTTGTTGTGGGGTGCTAGACTGGCAGCTGCTGTTTGCTGGCTAGCGCCTGGTTTAGAGCTAAAACTGTGCTAGTATTACAAAGTTGGGATGGTTTTGACTTGGTTGTAGGTAAAGAGTGTATGCAGTAATGGTGTCTACTGATGCATAGGCTTGTTGTGAAGTGCTAGACTAGCAGTTGCTGGCCATGGCCTCACACAGTTAATGGTGGAAGATACCATTACTGCATACTCTCTAACTAAGTCTGCAGCCAAAGCATGTTTGCAATAGGCGTAATAGCACAGTTTTAGCACCAGACTAGGTGCCAGCCAGCAAAGAGCAGCTGCTAGTGTAGCACCTTACAGCAAGCCTATACCGGTACATCTGTAGACACCATTACTACATACACTCTTACCTGTAATCAAGTTAAAACCATCCCAACTTTGTAATAAGTCACTAGCACAGTTTTAGCACTGGACTAGGTGCTAGCTAATACCGGTGCTCAGCAGCTGGCCTACCAATCTTAGTTTGATGTATTTGTATGTAGACTATGCTTTGCATTTTTCTTTTTTGTTTTGTTTTTTATTTTTGAAAATCTGATTTTTTCTGCCAACATGTGTCATGTTTGAGATAGAGTGTAGCGACTTGATGAGCCTAGAATCTTTTGCATGAATGAATAAACTTGAGTCTACCATTTTACAACAAGCGTGAGAGTTGTGTAAAGCTCTAGTTGTGTCATGTACTAGGTACTAGCTATTGTGCATAAACTATGACCTAAAAAACTGCGCTCTGCCATGGCTAGTTGTATATGAAGTTGTCGCTCGGTAACTTAACGTGCTCTATTTTTTTCTTGCTACTTGCTGAGCGAGTTCGCCAGCTCGAAAAATCCTATAATCCCGAAAAGCGCGTTAGCGAGGAAAAATTTCTTACCGAGCAGTTTGCGAGCTCGTAAACCACTTAACGAGCATCCTGTAATGACCCCACAGGTCAAGGTTTTTGTGATTCTTCACATTGAAAAATTTTGCCCAAAATTTCTCATTTTTCTCAAATTTTGCATCTTAGAGGCTACACAGCTTACCGGTACTTATTGTTACTGTACTCAGCAGTTGAAACATGTACCGGTACCATACCCCAGGTTAAAAAAGATTTGGTAGTGAGTATTTTTTTTTTGTATTGTTGGTGCTGCTTGGTAATTTCAATCCTCAGGGTCTCACATTACTTTCTGTCCCTTAGTCTAGTAGCTGACAAGGTAATGGCAGTGTAACCAATAATATTTTTTCTTTGACTAGTTATGTTTCTTGACAGCTTAAAGATACAAAACTACAAACGCGATGGTTTTTAAATTTAGGTTGAATTAAGACTAGCATTGGTTAACTGTTAATGATACATGCATGATGGAAAAAAGTGAGAAATCGGATAATGAATCAGATCAATCTGTAAATGGTTGTTCGGACTTATCACGTGGAGGAGAGGGTGATAAAGTAACTGGTAGTGGCAACATTGATCAATCTTGTGATGAAGAAAACGTCAAACCCTCAGTCTCTGTTCCAACCGACCACTTACAGCATTTGTGCAGCGATATGTTTACTAAATTTTCTCAGTACATGAATGGTGAAATTGAATGCACTCTTGAAGATTACAAACTTCTTGAAAGAATGAATTTAGCCACCATTGAAAAGTATGATGGTGTGCTGGAAATGGCTAAAAATACTGGAAATAATCTGCATTTGTTAAATCAAAAACTGTGTGACCTCCAACCATATTTGGATGAAATTGAAACAATTGAAAGCAAAGTTCTTGCCCTTGAACAAGCTGCTTACAAACTAGATGCATATTCAAAACGTTTAGAGGAAAGATTTCGAAGATTAGAAGGCTAATAATTTAAAGCTGTTCACTGTATATTCCAAATGCAAGAAAGTGATATTTTTCCTTTGACTGTTCATTAATGTGCAATTATTCATACAGAGTTCTAACTTAGATTCCTGGTGTAGTCAAACTGCTTGCCATGCTTTTCCGGAGCTTATTGTATATATACAAGATCTAGGTTTCATCCATAATTTCTGGAAATAATTGGATGGGCCTGTTTTTATAGCATATTCCAAAGTTTTATTTGATACATAACTGTTTTTTAAATAATGTCCCTAAAAATGTTATTTGGAAGAGCAGCTTAAATGAATTTTGAGCATGCTGAGGAGAGAAATTATATAGTATTTGTATTTTGTATGTAGTTGCATATTCAACCTCCCATCAAGAGAGCAATCAAAGCGCTATAACGAGCTCGCTTAGGACTTGCTGGCCACCTGTCTACCACTCTAAGCTGGGGAATCACGCCAAGTGTTTTCCCCAACGACACAACAAGTAAACTTGCCAATTTGTTCTCCACACTGTACTTTTAATGCTGAGCGTCAAGGTGGGAAGCTGTGAATATCAACGTTAAAGTCATTGGTTTGACCCGACTCGGAATTAAACCCAAGTGTACAGCTCCAGAGGCAGCAGACGCTTTATCCACTCAGCCATCTAGGCTGCTGAAGTTAGTTCCATAGTTTGATTGTCTGTATGCATCTACTGATTTAGAACAATTATGGATGATTTTTGATTTTGATTTTTGACTACAAACATTTTGGTAACTTGTGTGTTTCTTATGTCGTACCATGATTATCTTGGACCTGCCAGTCAGTAATTTTCACCTTTGCAATTGCTTAGAAATTTTTTTTTTGGATTCAACTTTATTGGGGCTGATATTGATCATCTCATTTACTGAAGTTCTGGGCTCAGAAGTTGCCCAAAAATGGCGTGGAAAATAATGGCAATATTATCCTAAAATTTCCACGAAAAGCTTAGTTCAGAATTCTATTGGGAAAGTGCCCTAACTTGGAAATATGGGTGCCAATTACCCTGTCCACGTGTTCCTCTTTTTGCATCATTTATTAATTGTCATAAAATTGAAATCAGTGACTGTGACATCAAAAATTTAATTTTGATGCAAAAAGCCCGTGGACTTCGGCCTTATTTTCCACGCCATTTTTGGGCAACTTCTGAGCCCAGAACTTCAGTAAATGAGATGATCAATATCAGCCCCAATAAAGTTGAATCCAAAAAAAAAATTTCTAAGCAATTGCAAAGGTGAAAATTACTGAAATTGAAATCAGTGACTGTGACATCAAAAATTTAATTTTGATGCAAAAAGCCCGTGGACTTCGGCCTAGTTAAATTGAACATGTGGACGGCGAAAGTATCTGAGTCACACTTATTCTCCTCTGTGGAAAAGAGAAGTTGTTGCATCATAACGCTTTGTGTGTAAATGCGCTGTGCAATTCTTTCAACTGTGATATTTCAATTTTGTGTGCTCTTTGCAGCAAATGTTTTATAAATTTAAACTTGCGAAGATGAAAAAAATCAAATGTCCATTATACTCGCGGTATTACGCCGAAGCGTGTAACGAGTGGTGAGGTCTCGGTTACACTTTTTGTCACGACCGCTAATTTTTTTATCGATAGCGTTAAAAACGGTTAATATCCAGCGTTGCATCATCTACTACTGCTGGTAGTCAGTGTAGAGTTATGCTGTATTTCAGTTAACATAATTTCTCGCGTAATCTATTCTTCATTTGTGCCGTAACTATTTGGATTTGCGGCGCATATGTGATTGAAAAAAAACGTCTGATTCAATCGCGTTTTTTAGCTAGGCTCATATTTATTATTTAAACTTTATTCGGAGTCTGTGGTCCTCTTTGTGACGTCGCTGCCGCGTTGTGTACGGCGGTCAGGGCATGCTATGGAATGGAAAATGGTATGTGGTGGAAGGATAATTTTGGTATGGAATATGGAAGGTGCTCTAAATGGAATGGAAGATTTGAAAACTGGAATGAAAGATCGTCTTCCATACTTGCCTAATTCTGAGTTACACATTTTAAAACTGATCACCCATCACAAATTAAATGTGATGCATTTTCCGATATGCAAAAAGCGACAACAAGACTATCTTTGCAAACTGCAGCATCTGGCCTGAGATTATTGCGACAGAAATTATGCTTCCTTGCGCCAAGCAAGTTAGTTGTTCAATGATGTCAATTAAAAATACACCACGCATTGGCAATGCGGTAAAAGCGAAAATTGCTTTAAGAAGAATGAAGCCAAATTGTAATTGGTAAAACAGCAACAAGTCATTTCTACAACATAGATTTAGCTGTCATCATCAGCAATGCAGGTATATGCTGGACAGAGTTTCAAACTGCCTTGCATAACATGCTGCTGATAATGACAGCTGATTGAGCTGAATTTATGTCGTCGAAACGTCAAATTTACGAATTATTTTGGCTTTATTTCTCCTCTAACCAGCTAACTTGCATTGTGTCTCATTCCTGTTATCTAGATAGGTGATTTCAAACATATTTGATACCTTGCGATAATGCAGTAAAAATTGACTGATACAATTTGTTGATTTCAATTATTTATTTGGTTGCATATTTATCCTCCTATCACGAGAAAGCCATCATAGCGCTATACGAACTCTATATCTATACGAACTCTAAATCTATACGAACTCTAAATCTCTATATAGCGCTATATCGTAACTTTGAAAATACTGTGATTGTGGTAACAGCCTTGATTTGTGCACACATGATGTTTTAATGTTTACATTATGTTTAACCTAGTGGTTTTGATTGCTGACCTTTAATTGGAAGATCTCAGTTGAATTCTCGAGCCGGCCAAATTTGACACGGTGTTTCCACCAACGCGCCAGCCACCACCGATGTGACATTTATGCAGAGTCAAGCTGTTGGTGCTTGTTCGTGATTACAATCACTGGAACAGATTGCATTGTTAAGTTACCGTACATTAGTATGGAAGAATAGAATGGAATATGGAAAAAAGATTAGTATGGAATGGAAAATTTTCAGTATATTCCATAGCATGCCATGCCCGCCGGCCATAAGCTAGTGTTGAAGTATGCAAGGTACCACAAATGAAAAATTAACTGATGAACCATATAATACGAAAAACGGTAAGGAGTGGTTGGACAAGCGTCGCTTTGCGTTGGATAACTGTCTGACGTCATCTTTCACGTTTGTCAGAGAAAGTGGTGATGGCGTCACGATTATTGTCGAGGAGATGATAAGTGTGATGACGTCACTATAACTACGCCAATCTTTTACTGCAAGGCATAGATGAACTAGCGGAAAGTCTGTTGGTGTACATATCCTTTAAGATGGAGTGAAAAAACCCATGGTCCAATTTCAAAAACATACCCCTCTTTAAACCTGATGATGATGATTTCTTCATCTTTATCCTCCTATCACGAGAAAGCGACGGAGGCGCTATGCGTAGGACGAATCCAGACTCGCTTAGGAGTTGCCTTTGTTTCCAAGTTTTTCCGGTTGAATTTTCTTTTGACTTCTTTAATTTGCTGCTTGCCAGATTCCACCAAGCAGAGATAATCATCGTGAAGCATCTTATCCAAGGACGCAACAACGAGACTAGGTTGGGAGTGGAACCATTAACCTTGCGATCATGGTCGTCGTAAAAACGACGCTCCGAACCACTACGCCACGCTGCCGACTAACAAATTGGCTAAAAGCACATAAAAAAAATCGAACTAGGCAGTTGCCCTTTTATTTGGCCTGGCAACCCACCTCCAAGTGGTCGCCGATGTCAAAAATTCTAAACGTAGCGATAACTCCTCAACCAATCATCGCAGAGCTTCATTTTGGGCTTAAAAAACTTGCAGTAGACGCGACACGTTTACATCTGTTCTAAGAGTAACTGAGGCTATTTTCAAATTATATTGAACTGAAAATTCAACAGTAGTTGAGGCAGACTGCGAAGTGAGCTTGCGCTCTTCGAGTCAGCAGCCACCCGTTAAATATGTCAAATGCGATCGGCTCCAGCCGCGAATCGAACCCGTCACGTAGGATCTGTCACCTGCGCGCGGTACCGCTAGGCCATGTCGCTGACAAGTCGAGGAGATGGTAAGTGCCTTTTACAGCTTACGGTGAGGCAAGAGAACATTTTACGGTGTCAGGGGGGGAGGGGGGCGCCCCCCCCTCCTCCGCTGAAATACGTCGAAAGAAGTGAAGACTTTTTTCTTTGGTCTTCACTTGATTTCGGGCGGTAAATTGGACGTCGAAAGAAGTGAAGACCTTTTTTTTTTCTGCACTTGATATCGGGCGGTGAATTGGACGTCGAAAATTGCGACCCCCCCTTTTCAAATTTCTGGGCACGCCCTTGGGTGTGGTACTCTAGTAACTAGCCCTGCCTACCGTCTTCTCACGTCATGTGAAACTAAATACGACACAACTTTTGACGTATTCCGAAAAACGTTTGTTTTGTAAACTCTCGCTTTGCTGTAAAAGGCCTCTAAAAAATCTCATGAATTGTATTCCAAAGTTCGAAGTTTTTTGAAATAGCCTAATTGCATTCCAGCCAAAAATTAACGATTAATGTTAATTCGTCAAAACTGGTGCTAATTTTTCTTTAGATTTAACGGATTTAATTTACTACCGTTAATGTCAATTCTTTTAAGTAGATTAAAATCAACGAATTAGGTTTAACGGAGGTAGAAGTTTCGTTAACGAAGTAGCGGTTAACGAAGTTAATGTTTTTTCTTGACTTTTCCATATGCCACCGGTAACGTTTCAATAGGCTTCCGGCACTTTAGCGCAGGTAATACTAGAAAATCGGCTGTAGGCCTATTATTTTGATAATTGATTGTGGCTTTATGACGTTTATCACGTGACTAAATCTAATTAGGTTTTTGCAATTTTTTCTAGAAATAAAAAGTTCTTGTCGAAACTGCAATGGGATCGCTTAATATTTGAGTGTTGTGATGGTGGTTTTGTCTTTGTGGTGGACTATAGTTGGTCGTTGTTTGGCGAAATCGTGATGCGGAAGAAACTATATGAGCTGAAATACAACGAAACATCAAATAAACATGATATTCATGGAAATATTCTGACTCTGTGTAAACCGTAAACAAAATCAAAATATATGGAAAGCGAAGATAACGTCACCGATGTGCAATCGCGCATCTCCCTGACAGAACCTAGGCCTCGAAAAGGAAGTAGATTGAGAATGAAATTGGATGAAGTTTACAAGTAAATAAAAAAATACCAAGTCATTACCTTTGCGGGATTATACCGATGGCGAAGCATGTAGCGAACAAGTGCCAAGGCCCAGGAGCGGATCCAGAAAATTTGGGGGAGTGCAATTTTGAATTATATTGAATGTTAACTGAATACAATGACGTGAGACGTTTAACGTGGGAAAAGGGCGTAAATAAGGCCTTTGATAATAATGTTTCATGCCTGGGGCGTAATCACAAAATTTTTCGGGGACGGGAAACCGAACTTCGACTTTTTTTATGCGTACTTTTTCCGGAAGAATTATTATGAAGCAAATTGAGGAACAAAAACGGCTCTAAGGGGTCTGGGGGCATACTCCCTCGGAAAATTTTGAAAAGTTACATAGGCCTACTGTGATGGCTATTTTAGTGCTTTTTAAACAATTTTCATACAACTTTTGTGTAAATTTTTTTGCCCTTAACTATCAGTGCTTCACCATGATGCTTTTTGTTCGAACATTTTCGATTACTCGCGCTTAAGGCGTATGGCTTGTTATCGAACAGCTTCAAAATGATAAAAAATTGTATTTACCCAAAACATTTTTGTAAACGGCTGTAGAGGGAATGATCCCCCCCTCCATACACACACACCTGAATCCGCCCCCTTCCGGGGCCCCGATTCAGATTTGTTTATTCGTCCCGTCCAAAAATAGCAACATAGAGTAAATAATTAAATACCGGTATAATCGTAACCGTCAGACTACGATTTCGAGATTTCAATGCTTTGTTCCAGAAACAGAAACAAACCCGAGTGTACAACCTTTGAATCTGTAGTCTCGGATTTGATTTCAACTGAGTCGGGTCAAGCCAATCACTTTAATATTGCTATTCACAGCTTCCCTGCTTGACGCTCAGCGTTGGTCAGTGGAGAACAAGGCGGCAAGTTTACTTGTTGAGTCGTTGGGAAAAGCACGCAGCGGGATACCCCCATCTTGGAGAGGTTGACACATGGCTGGCAACTCCTTAGCGAGCTCGTCATAGCGCTTTGATCGCTTTTTCGTGATAAGAGAATAAATATGCAACGTAATGCAAAAAACACGATGCATAGAGCGTAAGATTTGCCTCTTTAACCTGATAACCGGTATCCTCATATCATTGGAGTGTCAAATTTTTGCTTAATTCATTGCACAAAAAACCTAAACCTTATTTTCATAGACACCGGTACGACAATTGGCTTCGATCTTTTAATCTCAAACCCAGTTGGGAGTCACATGCTGACCTCGTCGAACCGCATTTATGGCATGGATATCGACCAAATCCAACAAGTTTGAGTTATTGCTTGAAAAGGTGGAAAACATGACAAAGTTTAATTAAATTTAAATCTTCTTGGTTGAGCTGAACTACAGTATTTAGCTGCAAAAATTTGGAAATCTAGCAACAAGCAAAGCTGCAGAGCAATAGTAATGAGTGATGGGGTCCATCCTTGAGGCTTAGCGCCTGTGCAGTGTGCAGGACAGCTTCAAAAAAACATCGCAGCGGTGACGAGTCGTCGGCGATAGTGTCTGATTTGACCCGCCGATCAGTGTCGTTATTACGATCAGTATTATCGCAAGACTGTGCTTCCAATCTTACCCAAGCCTTGTCACGTATACAGTGCTCGATGCTTTGTGAGAGTTACAGCAGAAATTCAAATTGCAAAGTGTGAGTGAGTTTAGATGAAGGGTTTGATTACGTACCGGTGGGTGTCTACGACCAGTCGGGGTCTTCCACTTTTTTGTATGTGCTTTCGACCAGCCATTTTTATTGAGCTTATCACAAACTTGTGGACGTTCCTACGTTTGAACCAATGAAACTACAATTTCACTATTAGGTTTGAAAATTTTTACGTGTTTTTTAGTGCTTTTTATCCGACCAATGAAGCTCTCAACGTATGGACTCACTTCATACCCGGTTTATTTATTATTTATAAAACACTTCAAACTGTCTCAGAGTTGGAGAACCCGACTGAAACCATAACGTATCCACTTTGGATGTATTCGTTTGGTGAGTTTGCTCGCTTAAAGTTAAAAAAATCAAATCTTCATTACACTCTCGCTATTACGCCGAAACGTGTAACGAGTGGCGGGGTCCATCTCCGCGGCTTAATGCCTGGACAACACAGCTCCGAAAAAAAGTCGTTGGTGACACTGGGTCCGATTTGACCCGCTCGGGAATCAAACTCCAGACCTTCCCCGCTTATAGCAACATTTTTTACCGTTACGCTAACCGAGCAATCGAGAACCAATTAACTGGAAAAATTTTGCTGGAAACTCATATTAGCGCCTGGGCAACACAGCTTCGAAGAAACGTCACAGCGGTGGCGAGCCTTTGGCAACAATGTATCCCATTTAAAGAGCCGTAGAACCCCACCTTCCGTACGGATAGCGATGCTGCTGCCCTTACCCTTACTGTCTAATGAAAAACTGAATAAATCGCCGTAATGACAGTATTTAAATGGACACTGTTTGCATCAGGTTCTTGCTTCGTCTTCTTCTGCAGCGCAGCAGCTCATCTTCTCAACTGCTATTCCGTCTTCGCCCAGGAACTCTGTTTCTGCTTAGATTACGGAGGAATCGCGGTTTTTGGTCTGACCATGGCGATTTCCTTCCAATATATGACCTGTCCAACTCAGTGTTTTGGAGTGGATTTGAGTGAGTAGCCAGTGAATAATTTATACTTTACTGATGAAAATACAGCAGAGGAAACTAAAGCCGCTGGGTTTTTTTAAACTGGACGTTTTGACATTTCATTATTTTTGGTTTTGTACTGTCTTGCTCACGGCTGATGATGACAACTGAATCTCTGTTGTTGAAACGTTCAGGTTTAAAAATTACTGTGCCTTTTTTTCCTTCTTAAACAATTTCCTCCCCTCAAATTTTAATGCAACAGTTTTTTTTATTTTTGTCACAAATTTTATCGATATATATGTTTCCTATCTTGTTAGCTTGAACTACCGGGTGGCAGAAAATTTGAAGCAACCTACGGTAATTTAATTCAAATGTTCAATACTTAATAAATTCAGTAAATACGTAAGGAATGATAGGCCTATTTAATAAAGATTGAATAATAGCCTACACAATGCATGTATTTACAGAAACGGAAAAAGGGTTGTTAGCATGACCAAAAAAGTGCTCAATGTACCTTATAGGTCCGCAGCTAATTAACAAATAAACAATTGGCAAAATAATCCTACAGACTGCTTCGCACTAAGCGCTCTTCAGGGGTTCTAAACAATTAAAAATAAACGTCAAAATCGGTACTCACTATTTTCAGAGCAGTTTCAAACCTTTGGGTTTAGACGTTGCAAACTACTTTGCGTTTGAAAGGAAAAACAAATTCAGCAATCAGCTGTATTTATTTGTTAATACTTGATACTTTGCAATCAGCTGTATTTATTTGTTAAAACCATTTGTTTGTTAATACATCTATTAAAACTTTATGTAAAAAATAGAAATAAGTAAGCACGCATTTTATTCATGACTTAATCTGACCTTCAAATTTTCTGCTTTCAAATTTACATTACCTCTAAGTGACCATACTTATTTTTTCATCGAGTGTTCTATTCCAAGTTCGTTCCACATATACAAGAATCCGTTGATCTATCAGCGATGCATCTTTCTCATTGTGATTCTGCCGAGTATTGAACTGGAGAGGATAATTTGATATTTTGAACGATATCAGATTTTTTTTGTTGAATAATTGGTTAAAGTTGTCCAAAAATTTGATAAAGCTGCTTGTAAGATAAATCTACATCGAAACAAAATTCAAATCTTCATTATACTCGCTGTATTTCCACGAAACGTGTGATGAGTGGCGGGGCCCATCTCCGCGACTTAGCGCCTGTTGGTCACATTGTACAACACAGCTAGGAGGAAACATCGCAGCGGTGGCGATCCGTCGTCGATGATGTGTTTAATTTGACCGGCCTGGGAATCGAGCACCAGATCTTACGCGTAGACACACTAACCGGAAAATTGGTATGGAAAATCTCAACATTTTGTCAGAGCAGGAATCGAAGCTCCATCTTCCTCGCAATAAGTGCTAATGACTGTGCAAAAACACTCGATCTCAGCAAACTCTAAAATTCGATTTGTGTTCTCAGGTTCGTTTCCCTGCTCGTACATCACCATGATCTTTCTCCTTTTGCTATTTTCTCTCCACCTCACCTGTCAATCTCGCCATCCGAACTGCTCGATGCGATATTTTTACCGGTTCGGTCCTTACGCTGCCAGTTATGCCGTCACAGGTTTTCCGTGCCTGGTTAGGTAAATTTTTGTTTTTTAAATGGAAACACGATTGTTGGAGCTGATGCTATCTCACAGCTCAGACGGCTGAGTGTAAGAGCGTCAGCCTCTACAGCTGCAGACTCGGTTTTCATTCTGAGTCGGGTCAAACCAATGACTTTAAAATTGCTATTCACAGTTTCCCTGCTTGATGCTCAGCATTAATGGAACAATGTGGAGAATATGCCTACAAGTTGACTTGTTGTGGTGTTGGAAAAGGCGCTTAGTGGGATTCCACATGTTAAAATTCGTGAATTCACTCTCACTTTGCAATCAATCACCATCGTATTGTTCGTATTTTGCAGGTATCTTTCTGTAGCATACCCGGATGTCGTGGCTCTGACTGGTTTTTCTCCAGATGACTCGAGACAGTGTCATCTTGGTGAGAACTTCGCCGCCTCATACATCGCGCACATCGGATTCTTCATCGCTGCGATAAGTTTCATAATCACTCGCTTTCCGGAAAGTATTTTCCCAGGTAACTCCCGTAGCATTTTCTTGTTGATAGTTAGTGAATTTTTGATCAATGAGTTGTACTGTAGGAGCACAATCAATATTTTCACCATTGCAATCGAAAAAAGATTTGGGATACAGTATCTAAGGACAAAAATTGCTTCAGTACAAACGTTTATTCCGGACCTGTCCCGGCTAAACCGGGACGTCTGGTAAGTATAAATCAAAGGTTCTCCACCGGAGGACATTGGCCCACTTAGGGGCCACGAAACATTGTTCTGGATTCTTTAATGGTAATTAACCACTTAAGGTTAGTAGACAGCTATTATGAATGAAATAAATGACAGAAAATGTTATTGCTGAGCGGGTATACGAACTGATGTTTGGAATCTTTGAAGAGGTTTACTATATTAGGTTGAGAACCATTGGTCCAAGCAAATACGAATATTTTAAGGTACTTTTGACATTGTGGGCCAATCCCATCAGTGGTTCCACATCTGCGTAGCTTGTGGTATTTATCTCCAATATGCAATGGCCAAAGATGCTCTGATGCATGCTCTCGAACTGCAAAAAAACAAGTAAGGACCTTTTCCTCTGTTTAGCCATTGATTAGACGAAATTTTGTCAGAAACTTAGGAAAATTGAAAAAGTTCCGTGATGTCGCTAAAATGAAGCAAATATATAAATATATAAAATAACTTCATTATACTTGCGGTATCATACTTCGAAGCGTGTGGCGAGGGACGGAGTCCATCTCCGCCTTGACAACACAGGTCCGAAGAAACGTCGCAGCGGTGGTGAACCGTTGGCAACACTGTGTTCGATTTGACGGGCCCGGGAATCGAACCCGAAACCTCTCGAACCAATAACAAAGCATTTAACCTCTACATCAAACTGCCGGTTTCCATAGCATGATGAAGAACTCAATTGACAACGATATTTTTCAGAGAGTTGGATGAAAGCGATTTTGACTTCAGCATCTGGCTCAATCTTTTCCCATTGTTTATGTTAATTTTTTTTATGCTAATGATCAGTGTTTATTCTTCACGTAAAAACAGCCGAGCCTTGAAATCATTGCGAGAATTATCAAGAAACTGAATGGAAAGAATCTATGTTTTGTCCCGTTTTTTCATGATTTTTTGTGCCAATACATAATATGCATGCGCTAGGTGATGCTAAAGGTATAAGTTTAAGTAGTATTTTCCGTGGACAAATTTGGATCCCTTAACTTAGTGATTCTTAACCTTTCCAGTCTCTTGGACCTCTAGTCAAAAAGATATTGCCTTTGACTCCTTGTCTGCGCCATTTATGGCAAAGGAGGCACAATTCCAAAGAACAAAAAACAATATAATAACGAGGGGCCCTAGATTTTTCACTGGGTACCCCGTTAAGAACCACCGCTTCAGCTAAAGTTTTAGTTACAGATGACTCAATCTTTTTAAAGTGTTTTCTCCTAAAATGGCCCTGCAAAAATTAAACGGGCGCAACGGGGTTGGTGAGATTGAAGATGCACAACGTGGAAAAAAATTAGAAAACACTGATATAGTCTACCGGTCCCAGAAGTGTAATAGTAATATAATATTAGGCGTCGGCAGCGCAAGTAGTGGTTTTTTATTTATTTAGTAGCATATTTATCCTCCTATTACGAGAATGCGGTCAATGCGCTATACGAGCTCGCTTAGGAGTAGCCAGCCATCTGTCTACCCAGTGGTGCCGATCCTAGGGGGGATGGGGGGTTGTATCCCCCCCAACATTCGGCTGCATCCCCCCCAACATTTGGCGTCGGCCGTCGGTGCAATATTGTTTCGAAACAGGTTTAACTTTCGTAAACGTTAAATCGTTAATAGAACACAAACAATGTGATTTCATTTCGGGCGATTGTGCATTACTCAATACTCATATTTACTGCTCGCCAACACTAGGAACTGCTCAAAATGCACATCTTGACCGCTTGAACTTTCCCCAGACAAGTGAATTCGCGAAAACGCTTTTTTTGTAACCTGCGCGCAGAAACGAGTTTTAAGTGCTGCAAGGATGAAAGCCATCAGACTTCAGAGTAACTTCTATTCTCATTTTGTTGTTCCTGTAGTTTTGTGAAGCTCTTTACTGAGGTAGTGCACATTAAAGTGTTATTACATCAGTAGTCTAATGCCGTCGAGTGCTGGTGAAGATTGGAGTTGGCAAGTGGCAGTCTGACATAACTTACAAAACTCGCAAATGTACTTCGAGCAGCATCCCCCCCTATGTTCAAAATTGACAAAAAATAGGTAAAATGAGCAAATCATCCCCCCCAATGCTCTACATGGATCGGCACCACTGTGTCCACCACACCAAGATAGGGAAATCCCGCTAAGTGCCTTTCCCATCGACACAACAAGTAAACTTGTCGGCTTGTTTTTCGCACTGCTTTTAATGCTAAGCGTCAAGCAGGTAAGCGGTGAATACCAATTTCAAAGTCATTAGTTTGACATGACTTGGAATCAAACCCAAGTCTACAGCTGCCGAGGCGGACGCTCTTATTACTCGGGCATCTGAGCTGTTAAGCGTCGTTTTTACTACGACCATGATCGCAAGGTTGATAGTTTATCTCCCAATCAAGCCTGATTCTTGCGTCCTTGGACAAGATGATTCACGTCAGGTATTTCTGTCAGGTGGAATCTGAATCTAACAAGCAGCAAATTAAAGAAGTCAGAAGCAAAAACTGAACCGGAAAACTCGGAAACAAAGACAACTTCTAAGCGAGTCTGGATTCGTCCCATGTATAGCGCCTACGCTTCTTTCTCGTGAGAGGAGGATGAAAATGAAAAGATCAAAGCAGGTCACAATCATAATGGTTGTAACGAATTGGCCTGCTACGTATCCTTCCTTAATACGCATCAATAAAAATCTTTTTTCATATCTGGGCAATTGAAAAAAAACAAAGTAATCACATGTTTTGATGGCTGGTAATTGCGGCTGTCTTAAATCTCTGGTGATAAGTAAGTTTGCAAACTGTTGAATGCATTTTCAACTGCAGATACTTCGTTCACGAACTTCAAAACCGAAAACAAACGTTCATTATACTCTCCGCATTATGCCGAAGCGTCTAACGAGAGGCGCGATCCATCTCCGCAGCTTAGCGCTCATGGGCAACACAGCTCCGAAGAAACGTCGCAACGGTGGCTAGCCGTTGGCAACACTGCGGCGATTTGACCGGACGGAAATCGAACCAATACGACGCCAACCGCCCACGCCAAGTTAATTTATCAATTTTTAACATGAAATAAAGCTTGATTTCGACTTTGCAGCAACAAAAAATTCAACGATAGTTGAGAAAAGTTGGACAGGAATAGCCCACTGAGGAATAGCCCACTACGGCGATTTGACCGGACGGAAATCGAATCAATACGACGCCAACCGCCCACGCCAAGTTAATTTATCAATTTTTAACATGAAATAAAGCTTGATTTCGACTTTGCAGCAACAAAAAATTCAACGATAGTTGAGAAAAGTTGGACAGGAATAGCCCACTGACATTGAGCTGCTGCAAGTTAGAAAACAATTTGTTGTTTTAGCTTGCAATCTCGCAATTATTCCAGAATTAGTTGAGTTAGTGCGTCACTACAAGACGAAATACTCGGCTTATTATCTGCGTGCAAGAGATTTATTCATAAAAATTTTGGAGATACTGCAAAGCTTTCACGTTAATGCATCTTGTTTCGCATAAGGGACGATTAAGGGTGTGAAGCTTCAAATAGCGATAACCCGTAGAGATTATAGCGTCATAATACCAAGTGAGAGTTAAGGAGAACTGGCGCTGTATTTTAAGACGAAAATCAGAGAGCATTTTGGTGTAAAAGTTGCTTAAAGTGAGATTTGAACCCAGGATTTGAAGCTGGATGAGGAGAAACAGCAACTGTTGCAAAGTGCAGTTTGCAGTCAGTGGTTCGGTTCTGATCATGTCAAGCTAAAAGCATTCTTAGACATTCTGCTCTGTATTCTTAACTTTACAGAATACTGGGGCAGCGAGGGGACATTGAGGCAGTGATGGCTGCGAAGTGTAGTGGTTCGGTATGTCCTTTTTACAAATTATGAGTCAGGTTTTACTCTAGATTTTTTATGGACAGTTCTGTTTATTGATTTTGTCATTTCGTTACGTCACAAGTTTATTGTCATGAAGTTTTCTTGCTTACTGGTTTGGGAGATTTACCTGAACGTCTATGTTGGAGGTAAGACAGTAGGATAAAAAGTGCCGGAAGTTTGGGTTCAACTCTCAAGCCAGTCAAATCGGACTCTGTCACCAACGGCTCGCCACCGCTGCAATGTTTCTTCGTAGCTATGAACCGGGCGGTGAGCCGTGGAAATGAACCCCACCATCCGTCACACAGTTCGGCCTATCAACGCGATTGCAACAAAGATTTGAATTCAGTTGGCTGCTTTTCTGGTTATGCCAGCAGTTTGTTTTTTGCCTACTTTTCAGTAATTTTTTCTTTACTATTTCGGTTCTTGCTTAAAACAGAAAAACGATCATGAAAATATTACATATTTGAGGTTTCACTTTTATGAAAAACCATCCGGGTAACATAGTAGCGATGATGGTGATCTTAAATGCTATGCACAGTTATAATGTATTAATTTGGAGAAAAAACAAAGCTAGTAATTCTTATAACTTGACGTTTCGACAACATAGATTCAGTCGTCATAATTAGCAGTGCGTTGTCTTGCTGACATTGCTGATGATGACAGTTGAATTTATGTTGTCAAAACGTCCAGATGATTGTATTTCGAAGTATTGGTTTTAGCTTGAATGGCACAGCTTTTGTTGGAAAATCAAAAAAATCAAAACTTCATTATATTCGCGTTATTACGCTGAAACGTGTAACGAGTGGAGGGATCCAGCTCCGCAGCTTAGCGTCTGGACAACTCAACTCCGAAGAAATAAAACCTCCCGCACCGATAGCGTGGACTTGGCAATTGAGCTAACCGTTTGCGTCATTAATTACTAAATTCATCGCAGGTGAGCGGATATTAAAACGTAAAAATGAAAAGTAAAATCCAATTAAAACCAGGTGCCAAATTAAACTCAATTATTTGGCGTGAAAATCGCTGTTCGAGTGTATGTCGCATGGCTTTGGCACACGCCGTATAAAACCTGTTTGTGATACAACAACCACTCATTATGATCAAACTATATGTGAGGATTTTAGATTTATGACGTTTGAGCAAATGTCTCGTCACATCAACAAAATCCTTATCAGTTATTTTTATTGTTACAATGTTTAAGAAGTCACTTTTAAGAAGTTCAACGCCTATTTCGTCGTAGATTTGGTTGAGTGTTGGGGCAATTCCAGTGCCTTCAGATTTTATTAGCTTTAACTTTTGGGCTAACGCGATGCGCAGTTCTCGCGAGCTTTTAACCTGCGGAAGACCGAATCAAATCTTCATCACACTCGCACCATTACGTCGAAGAGTGTAACGAGTGGCGGGATCCATCTACGCGGCCTAACACCTATACAACACAACTCCGAAGACACAACGCAGCGGTGAGTGCCGTTGGCAACACAGTGTTCGATTTGCCCGGTCCAAAAATCGAACTCCCAGATTTGATCTTTAAAGTATATCGTTTTGTCACTGTTACTTATTTTTCGACCATTGCTTTTGTTTCTTGTTTTTGTTTGTGTTAGTTTGGTCGTTGAAACTGGCAAAGATAATTCGTCCCAGATTTGCCCCCAGATTCAGTGCAGATTATGAAAAAGTTTTTTTAAATTGATTCAAGGAGTAAATAACATTTTTTTTAACTAACAAGACTGGAGATCTCTTTTTGATCATAAGCAAGTTTTGCGAGTAAATAAGCAATTTTCTGAGTATATATCATGTAGTAGCAATAAATTTCATGCAACGCTCATTATTTCAGGCGCCGCTAACAGAACATACTAGCTGCAGTCTCATTAACCAATGTCAAAGGGTTAAAGAATTTTTTACTGAATTGAATTAATATTTCTTTGAAGTGATCAGCACAAAGCAAGAGCTGGATCATTGAACGTAGGTTCGATTCCCCACCCAGCCAACAAGTTTTTAGATTTTTTTAGGTGCTCAAAGGCTCCTCTGTTTTGAATGCACCAACGCTGCAAGTATTGACGTTTGTCTTCGAGAAGGAAAAATCAAGAAATGCCAACCTAATGAGGTGAGGTTGGTTCGAAACTTCAAAAAAAAATCAAATCTTCATTATACTCGCAGTATTTACGCCGAAGCGTGTAATTAGTGGTGGGATCCATCTCCGCGACTCCCAGGTGCTGAGGGGAACACAGCTCCGAAGAAACATCGCAGCGGTGGCCAGCAGTTGGTGCCACTGAGCTCGATTAGACTGGCCCGGGAATTGAACTGAAGATCTTTCGCGCCGATAGCGATGTCAATAACCACTACGCTTATGATCGAAAATATTGGAAATTTAATAAACTTTTCCAAGCAGGCTCTGACTAATTTGAACGTCTAGCCATACCACGTAAGTGTCAAATACGAAAAAGTTGTTTTCACGTTTAGGGCCAATAATGAGGCCCCAATAGTCTGTCAAAGTATAATGATGACCCCAAATTCGCCCGAGATAATGTGACAGCCTTTTGTGAACTAGACATCGTTAGTCATTATGATTTAACAAAAACAATGAAATGAAAGCTTTGTGAGGCGACGGATCGTGCGAATCAGGACGAAACGTCATAATGGAAACTTGGGACGGAAGAAAAAATAGCAATAATAGTTGGTAATTAAGACTGAATTTACGTACGACGGTTTGAAAGCAAGGATAAAATATAATTTGTGATTTATAATTTAATGAAGGAAAAATAAAAAGACAGGAATTCATAAAACTAGACGTTTCGACTGCATAGATTCAGCTGTCATCATGGGCAGTATAAGCAAGGTAGTATAGAACTGAAGGTATGCTTACCCTGGTGATGATACAGTTGAATCTATGTTGTCGAAATGTCCAGTTCTAAGAATTACTCTCGCTTTTTTCCCTCTTAAGTTATTTTCTTTCCATATATAATCGTATTGTGAATTTCCAATCGCAAATTAATTTTAATCATGAAATTTGCGCGCCACAGGCTCGCCACCGTCGCGTTGTTTCTTCGGAGCTGTGTTGTCCAGGTGCTAAGATGGGGAGATGGATCCCACCACTCGTTACACGCTTCGACGAAATACCGCGAGTATCATGAAGATTTTTGAGTGGATTTTAAAAAATCGAATGATTTCTTCTGAGCCCGTAAGTTTTTATGTGATTCTAATCTCCGAGCATTTCCCTTTTTTACAGCGAGCTCGTTCGACTGAAATACGACGGGAAAGAAACGGTTTCAAAAAATTAGAAATCACCAAGAGATGCATGCAGACTCTGGCGTGCGAGAATAATTATTGGCAGAATATTGCGGGCGATGGCCGCAACCTCCTTCGCACAGGGCGCCAGTGTGCGGGCGAGAGTGGACTTCCATTCACCAGCACTATATGTCGCTGTTGTTGCGGAACTTCCCTGTGTAATGCAGGACTTTACAGCACTTGTCTCAATGGTGGGTAACCTATATTCAATTTGAAAAAAATTTTTTGCTCCAAGAACGTAAAAGTACGACCAGGCGGTTGACGTAGTGGTAATAGCTATCGGTGCGGGGTTCTGGTTCGATTCCCGGAACGGTCATATCGGATGAAGTGTTGCCAATGGCTCGCGAGTAGCCACCGCTACAAAGTTTCTTCGGAGCTGTGCTGCCCAATGCCCAGGCGCTGAGCCGCGGAGATGGACTCCGTTACTCGCTACACACTTCAATGTAATTTCGCGAGTATAATAAAGATTTGATTTTTTTAGAATGCAAAAACGCATTTTGTTGCCACAACATTCTTGATTTTTCAGCCCAGCTTCAGATTGAGAGAGATGAAGTTCAAGCAATGAAGGCTTGTATACCGAAGTCTATCCAGTCTAGCTATTATAGGCTAAGAGAGTGATTCAAGCTTACCAATCAATATATAGAATTTCAATTAATGAATTGAACTTGAATCTAACTCACTAAGATCTAAATCCAAAGCAAACGTAATCAGAAAAATCTGGGATTCGAACCCACGCCCGCACCTACGAGTGACGTTTACCAGCCCAATGGTTGCGGCGAGTCTTAACCGGAGACACGGCCTTAACCATTCGGCCATCGTAATCTGACGCCGGAGCAGCCGAATTTTTTGTTGAGATGGAAGATGGCCGGAAGTAGTGCTCACGATATACCAAAGCTGGTTCCCACTGTCGTTTTCAGTGTGACAAGGGTTTTCTCAGATTCGGTCCCCAGGAAACCAGCTGCCAGAAAATTGACGGTTTCAACGTGAAGTGGACGAAAAAAAGCTCCGTGCTGCGCAAGTGAGATAAAACTGGGACACAAACAGGTTGAAAAAAAAACACGTAAAAGTGGACGTTTCGATAACATAGATTCTGCCGTCATCATCAGCAGAATACTCGTAAGCAAGGCGGTGCAAAACTGAAAACTTTTTCCCTCCTAAAGCCACAGTGATTCTTGAAACTGGATGTTTCAACAGCATGTGTCATCAGCAGCAGCCAGTAGGCTATATTGCAGTGTTGTAACGAGTCCACCCATTGAAGGACTCGAGTCGAGTCCGAGTCATTTGGGACTGTGACTCGAGTCGAGTCCGAGTCCATTTGAAAATGCTCGAGTCGAGTCCGAGTCCGAGTCCACCAAACTCGAGTCGGACTCGAGTCCGGACTCGAGTCCGAGTCTGGACTCGAGTCTTTACAACACTGACCGTAGGTACCAGTAAGCTATTTTGGTAGGCCTATTGCTTGTAATAAGCCATTCGCGTATCCTCAGCATTTACCTATGCGTATTTACATCGCAGTTTCTAGTAGTCGGCAAAAGCAATATCCAATCCATGCGTTAGTTATGGTTACACAGACTTTGTATCCATCTAATTCGCATTTGTTTTTGGACTCAAGGCACCAAAGATATTAACATATTGATTGGATTACCGAAAATCCGTTCACGGAAAAGTAAAAATCAGAACGGATTTTGCCTTTCAACCAACTTGGACTCGAGTCCGAGTCCGGGTGGATGACTCGAGTCCGAGTCCTTAATTCTCATTGAGAACTCGAGTCGAGTCCGAGTCCTTTGTACAGGGGACTCGAGTCGGACTCGAGTCGGACTCGAGTCCGAGTCCGGACTCGAGTCATTACAACACTGCTATATTGTCTGGCATACACTTTTGATGATGACAGCTGAATCTGTCTTCGGAAAACGTCGAGTTGCAATTGCTTTGGCTTCATGTAAAGCTTACTGTAATTACATCAATTGCTGAAGGCAAACTTTGCTGAATTGCTGCAATTGAATGTTTTTTGAACAGTCAAAAAATTATGCTAATCAGACAACTTTAGACATTGGGCATCTTTAGTTTGATTGCCCCACATTTTTCATATAGTTATGTTTTAAAGCTAATGCGATAATTTTAATGACAAGATTTCTGCTACACTAAACACCATTGGCGAATCCAAGAGGCCAAACTTTCCTTATACTTTTACTTACACGCATTAACATAGTATTAGTTCAATTAATACATCATCAATCATCATCCCCCCGCCCCTTGCTATTTTTCAATCCGGCCATTAGGGCATCTCTATAGAATGGGCATACACAAACTGAAATTCCAATTTTAAGGCTTGTTGTTTTGCAGAGCAATGTCCTAATGGATCTACGGATCTTTTGATTGGACTACTATCCAATGTTCGGAGTAGTGTGGAATGGATGAGAATTAAATATTTCATAACATCATTGATGAGATACAGTAAGATAGAATTAAGAAGGGGACAGACTCTATAAACGCCACAATGTAAACACGCTACTCACGTAAAGTTGTATATTGATATTACTCAGTGCATGAAGTGAAACAAGCAAAACACAGCGTAGTAAATAACACGCGACTACGTAGTTTCGGGGTTAAGCCCCTCATCAGGCGTATGGTTACCAGCGAGACCCACGCAAGGTGAGCGAAACATAAAATTCAACCTTGACATTTTCAGCTGTCTGCCCACTGCCATTATCTTCAATTCGGCAAAATTCCTTGTTGCTTTTAGCAGCCCTTTTCTTTAGTAAGATAGATTTTTCAAAGAAAGAAATGAATTGCTTCCAAGCCAAAAACTTCTTAAAAAGCAGAGAAAACAAAAGCTACAGTAATATTTAAAACTAAACGTTTCGACAACATATAGCTTCAGCTGTCATCATCAGCAATATTTTGTACTGCCTTGCTAATGCTTATAGTGCTAATGATGACAGCTGAATTTATGCTGTCGAAACGTCCAGTTTTAATAATTACTGTGGTTTTATCTTTTTTCTCCTCGGTCTACAATGCATTGTCAAGTTTGCGTTTATGGCGCTGATAGTTGAGCTGCGCAAAAACGTGCCAAAACTAAAGTCGTGGAAATTCAAGAGCTAATTGCTATTCCAGATCCCACCTCATGAGGAATCGAACTACAGTTTTTTATGCCAATTTTATTCAATTTCTGACTTCCAGGCCCTACATGCAGCCCAGAGATTCAGACACCAACATCGGTCTTCTCGCTTTCTACGATAAAACGGAGAAAAGGAATGAAATTTACTTTCGGAATGGATACGAAAATCGCAAAAACTTGACGGAGTTAATTCGGGGAGTGGAAAAAACATCCTTTTATGGTATGAGCTTGAGAAAACCTTTTAACGTTTGTAAAACAGCAAAAAGTTATATTTTAGTGGTAGAATAATACTAAAAAATATCCATCTTTGCCTTACAATGTTTTCATCTTTATAATAGCTCAGTTGTTATAAGCAGATTACTATCGACATGGTAGATATTGGGCTCGATTAACGGATTTTTTCAAATCGGACACAGTGACGCCAACGGCTTGCCACCGCTGAGATGTTTTTTCGGAGATGTGTTGTCCAGGCGCTAAGCCACAAAAATGGACCCCACCGCTCGTTACACGCTTCGGCGTAATATCGCGAGTATAATGAAGATTTTTTAAAAACAATCAAGTTAACATATCACGAAAATTGCACTTATTTTTCTGGAAGCCAGTTGGTCAAGTGGTAAGAAAGCTAAACTTCCTTCCACAAGTTCCTGGGTTCGAACCTGAGGCTACCTGATGAGCGATCAAACCGCGAAACTAGCCCCTTAATTGGTTTTTACAGCGTTCATTTAGTAAGTCTTTTAAGACCGACCATGATGTCTGTTTTTTATCTGATATTCCTTTTTGTGTTTGTTTTCTTTGATTTATTTATTTTAATAGTTGTTATCAAGTAAATCTATTGTAAATAAAAACTGTCTCGGATTAGAATCACCATTTCAAAGTGGTTTACGCTGGATATTAACCTTTGACGCCATAAAAAATTACGATTACGAATGGGATTCGAACCCACGCCACTTTTTACGGACGAGTTAGCAACAACCAACTTAGGTAGATTTAAGCGTTTACCATAACGATATTAATTGCCTTCATAGTCAATTCACAGTCGTAGCCTACTGTATATTTACTCAACTTTGGTGAGGGAAATATAATATCATTAATAATTTAATGAAACAATATTTCATATAATGTAATTAACTGTTACACAGGCAAATGATTATTCTTTAGTTTTACATAAAGTTTTGCTCAAAATATCTGGAAATCAGGCCGACCGTGGTAGCCCTATCACCATTGGTGCGGAAAGTCGTCTGGGGTTCGATTCTCGGACAGATCAAATCGGCACAGTGCTGCCAACGGTTCGCCACCGCTGCGATGTATCTCCGGAGTTGTGCTGACCCGACGCTATGCCGCGGGGATCGATCCCGTCACTCGTTTCACGCTTCGGTGCAATATCGCGAGTTCGATGAAGATTTGATTTTGACTTTTTTTTTGTGGAAATTGTTTTTCTTTACCATTGGTGTTCATTTTTTGCTTTCGAGCGCAAATATTTATCGATTTGCAAATTTAAGAATCAACTTTGAAAGAACATTACGGCACATGCAACGTGTGTTTCTGACGCCATCAACAGGAGATCGTCATCAGTTTCGTGACGTCATATTGTTTGTGACGCATGGTAATTCGTTTGCGGACCATTCCCGAGCATCCGTTCCTGCCAGACAACTCCGCGACGACGGAGTTAAGGTTTGCAAAATTTGTTACATTTCAAGCTTACGGCTTCGTAAAAAAGAAATGCTTTGTGCAAGTTTCAACCGTAATTCCCCTGCCCACATTTCCAGTTCAAGTGGGCAAACAACCCACGGCCTTTCTCCATCGTAATCAAATCTTTGATGTCATGATTGAAAAAGCAACTCTTTGTCAAACGTTTTATTCTGATACACAAAAAGCTCGAGGTTTTTGACCCACTTGAACTAAACATGTGGGCAGGGTAAATGTTGACTACTTACTAGACGTAACATGCAGTTATCGAACCGTAAGTGGGATTTTTTTCTCGGCCTACAAAAGACCTGACTATTGCGTGTTATATTTTTCGTGTTTTCCTATTGCTTTCTCGGGCAAATCCTCGATTGCATGAAAAATCAGCATTTTCAAGCATGCAAAGTTTTACGCTGCTGCAGCTCTTCCAGATCTTAACAATCCCAATATTCGGTGAAAGTTATGATTTTTCTTTCTTCTCTTCACTATATTGCATTTCAAACTTGATATTATCGAAAACTGAGTCTTATTTCAGCCAACTATTTTATGTTTTTCAGATATTAATTCTTAACATTCAACCACGAGGGGGCAGAATTTCGGGAAGTTATCTCAGAAAATTGAATAATATTTCCGGATCACGTGACTTGGTGAGTTGTTTCATTATGGCAAAAACAAAAGATCATTAGAGTCACAACCGCTGGATGGGTTATTCACTGCTAAATATTTAATTTGTTTTAGTTATCGTGGGTTCTATTCCCCGGCCGGTCAAATCGAACGCAGTGTTGCCAGCGTTTCACCTCCGCTGCGTCGCCCAGTCGCTCAAACGCGGAAATGGACACCGCCACTCGTTACACGCTGCGACGCGATACCGCGAGTATAATGAAGATTTGATTTTCTAGACAAGGTTTTATTCTACTTGCAGCAGACATAAGAGGAAGTGGTTTTATCATCTAAGAGTTTTGTGACATCACTAACGAAATAGATTTCTACTTCCTCGTCTCGTCTGTGGGAACTTGCCATAAACTCCCCAGTATGCGAGAGACTCACAAACATTTTAACCAAATACAAATACCAACAAGAAGCAATTTTCATGTCATTTATCAATTTTTTCTTTATCAGTTTTTCAACGCGTTTTTCAGATGTTTGTTGTCAACAATGGATTGCAAGTTCGAAACTTGGTGTTGTCTCGACCAATCCGGACAGCCATTTGCGGTCATCCATGTGAAAGAAATCGACCAATCACAAGCGAGGAACATTTCAGAGAACTTTAAACCAACCAATCAGAACATTTTATACATCACAGATATATTTCCACGTCATTTGCAAACATACTTTCAGAATTAAATGCCTTGAATCCACACTCAACAAAAAATTGATGTTTTTGCAATGAGGAAGAGCAAAAAATCAAGCCTTTATTACACTCGCGGTATTACGCCGAAGCATGTAACGAGTGGCGGGATCCATCTCCGTGACGCAGCATCTAGACGACATATCTCTGGTGAAACGACACAGCAGTAGCGAGCCGTTGGCGACACTCAGCCTGCTTCCATGTTCAAATTTTGTGGGCTTTATTCGAGTCAGATAAAATGTTGCTTTTTGTGGACTAATTTTTGCAAAGTCTTGGGCTTATCAGGCCGCATCTAAAGAGGTGGTCTGCAAAAGTGGACTATCGCAAAAAGTGGGCCTCCAGAAAGTTGTTCTAAGCCCGGCTCACTTTGAGAAAGCCCACGTGTATTGTGGCATGGAAACACGTCAACTGTGACCGATTTGACCGCCCCGGGGAATCGAACCTCAGACCTCCCGCGCCGTTACCGATGTCTTTATCACTACGCCTTCAATAAGTTTCCAAAAATCATACAAAATTCGAATTGTCTACACTCCTCTATTCGTTTGTTTATTTTGTTGACTTGTAAAAAGTTCATAAATAAAAACGTGAGATAGTTTATTTGAACGTGCATTGACTATATTATTTCGTAACAAATGAAATCGCCGGGGGCGCTCGTCCATGTCGCTAGATATCTTTGAATCGCGGTATTTGTTCCTGCTGCCATGGCAACGATCGTCGGCGTGCAGCCAAGGAGCACGAATGATTTTCGCTTGTTCTTGCTCTGAAATTACAGTATTATACATAGTTCATCGATGTTTATTGAGCGAGCGCTAAACAGATTGATCAGAGAGCGATGCCAGCCGCCAGAAGTTCCGGAAACTTGGTTCGATATTCAGCAGAATCATACGAAAAACATCAAATCAAAAAATTACGCCGAGCGTGTAACGAGTAGCGGGATCCGTCTCCGCGGTTTAGTGCCTGGGCAACACAGCTCCGAAGAAACGTCGCAACGGTGGCGGATCGTTGGCGACACCGCGTACGACCTAACCTGCCCGAGAATCGAAACCAGGACTTCCAACTTTGAGGCGACTACAACCGCTACGTCAACCGGTTGTACACGAAAAGCATGAAGAATCATAAAGAGCTGCCGAGGGTAGCCTACATCTTAACAACAGCACTCCAACCATAGCAAAATTACTGACTAACCTACTCACCAGTTACGATTTATACTTGAATGCGTGTGCTCTGCAAAACTTCGGAAAGAATCGTCGAACCCAGTGACACCATCGCCACATTGTTTTCCCTTTGCCACTTGAAACATAAAAAAAAATCAAAACAAGTCTTTATTTTGCTCGCGGCATGTATCAGTGACAGGTCCATCTTCGCGACTTAGCGCCTGGGCAACACAGCTCGAGGGCGACCTGTGTCGGATTTGACCTGCCCAGTAATTGAACCCAAGACTTCTCTCGCCGATAGCAATGCCTTTAACTCAGAACCAAATTTTTGTATAGGCTAAGCAGGTTGAAGCCTAGGGCGTCGAAGAAAATGGGGGACCTCATCACGAACAGCGAAGACTTTTTTGCTTTTCACCACTATTTTCAGTGAAAACAGGACATCTGAGGACCTGTAGACCCTTTTTTTGCTCTTCCAGTCAGTGTGATCAAATAGCCTAGGGCAGTGGTTCTCAAGCAGTGGGCCATGGAAACATTTTGAGGTGGGCCACAGAACTTTCTAAAAAATTGCTAGATTTATTGAAAAATTTTGTTTCATTTGTGTCACTATGTTTAAGTTTACACTTTAGTGTTTGTTGAGTAGTTTTGACGGTAGTAACAATGAATGACGCTGCTGTTTTTTTGCTACAGAGAGATAATTTTCATTTCAATTATTCAATTAAAAGTGTGTAGTTTCGTGGAAAGATTGTGAAACTAATCTAGGCGATTGTCGTAACAGAACTTATTTCTCGTTGTGTTGGTGGCGTGATGCAATCAATGCCTTTTATCGCGTCATGTGTGGACTTAGATTTTAAGCGGCTACAACTACAGCGTGGTTCTCAAAGCAAGCCACTTGGCTACCTAAGGTGGAATCTGCAAGTTGAAGGGATAAACAGGGGCGGATCCAGGGGATGTGGGCTGCATCCCCTTCCACCAGCCATTTTCCACAATGCTTTGGATGAATAAAAATTTGCCTTGATTTTGAACCTCTTCATAAAAATGTGCCTGAGTCGCCTTAAGCAAGCATAATCGAAACTGGGCGAAAATGCATCATATTTGGTAAAGTACCGATATTCAAAATCAGGGGCCAAAACTATAAACAAAATTTGCCTGAAAATTTCTCAAAAAGCACTAAAATGGCCATTACAGTATGCAAATTTTCAAAAATTTTCAGGGGAGTATGCCCCCGGACCCCCCTAAAGTCGTTTTTGATACTTAAACTGCTTGAACTCAGCTCTGCTGGAAAAAAAACTATGCTTGAAAAAGTGACGAAATTTGATACCCCCTCTTTGAAAAATTTTCTAAATACGCCCCTGATACGAAACATTATAAAAAGACTTATTTACGCCCGATTCCGGGACTAAACGTCTGAACGTCTTTGTATTCAGCTAACATTCAACCTAATTCAAAATTACATCCCCAACCAACACTTTCTGGATACGCTCCTGGGGATGAATACTCGTTTAGGAAGGATAAAAAGTTAATGGGCCACAGAACTTTTGTGCAACAAAAAATGGGCCACGAAAGAAAAAAGTCGAGAACCACTGGCCTAGGGCCTCTCATTGCGTACATCCGGCCCTGCTTTAAGCACTACTTCGCCCGGCCGGTTCACCAGTTTTTATGATGTGTTTATTTCGCCTTTTTACCGTTAAAAATTCGCCGACATGTAGGCGGTAAAACTGCAGCGGCAACCTCAAGCATCTTCTCGCAGCAGACATGGATTAGTTATTGAATTTTGCTTTGCACCAACCCGATGAAATACCGATAAGCTTGTTACCAACCATGCTTACCTAAAAAACGAACCTCAACCTTTCGGTCGGTGACTTCTTGCAATAAAGAAAGCATTATGCTTTGACACAATATACGCTACTGACAGATTCATTTCTGATGCTTCAAACTTATTGGATTGCCCTCCCCCCCCCAAACAAGAACAACATTTTTTAACTCAAAAAAGATGCACTTACATATTATTTGACCCCATTTTCAACAGCAATCTGCGCAGCAAATTGCTTTCATCGGACTCCCGAGCTTCGGTTAGTGTTATGAGTTCGCCAACAAAACAAATAAACAAAAAAACAGCAAAAATCTTTCGATTTGCCATGTTGTTAAATTTAGTAAACAAATCACGTCTGTAAAAATAAAAACACTCCATGAATTACAAATTATTGTAAAATTAACTATTTAACCGGCTTTGTTTCAAGTCATTTTGACTCGAGCAAATTTAAGCAAAATCTGAAATGGTTGCTTGTTATATTTTTGTTATTAGTAGTAGTAGTGGTAGTACTGTCTTTTTTATTTCTTCAAAATGAGTGTAAAGCAACAATGTAACAATTCAACCGCAAACGGACACAGAAAAGGGAGGAAGTAACAAAACGATTAACGTGGTAAAATGCGGGAAGGGATGAAGATTGAATATGATGAGAATAGTCGTCATGATCGCAACATCCGATTAATTTTTTTCAAGACACAAACAATCGAAATCAAGGTTTAAATCTACACGCATCATAAGAGATGACTTAATTGAGCATCGAACCCACAAAAACGTCTCAGGCGTCCAACCCACAACCACTCGGACAAATTTACCTTTGTAAAGCAATTTAATAAACGTATTCTGGCGTGACGGCTATGCTTCCACAGTAATTGTGACAGTAATTCGTGTGTATGTGACAGTAATTCGTGTGTTTGTTTACCAATCGACAGAAAGCGGGTTCAATACGAAACGAGACCCGAGACGAGGCTTTTTCTGTTGAAGTCGAGACGTGACGAGACTTTAAAGTTACGAGACCCGAGACGAGACACGAGACTTCATAAGCTAAAACTTCTGGCCAAATGTCGCAAATGTTTTGGGAGATGCTTTTGATTTGATAAATATAGGTCTGCTGATTTTTAGCGTAGCGGTTAAAGACATCGCTACCGGTGCGGAAGGTCGTGGATTCAATTCCCAGGCCATTCAAATCGGACACAGTGTCACAAACGGCTCGCCACCGCTGCAATGTTTCTTCGGAGCTGTGTTTCGCCCTGACGCCAAGCCGCTGAGATGGATCCCGCCATCGTAGCACGTTTCGGGGTAATAGCGCGAGTATAATGAAGATCTGTTTTCGATTTGGAGTTTAAAATTTCGATACTCTGTAGACGTTGGAGCCAATACTATTAAACTATGCAAAAAATATCTTGCATGTGGTATTTATATTCAAAATTTTCACGATTTGGTTTTTGTGCTGAATAGAGAATATCACACGTACGCCAAATATACTGTTTTGTGTTAGTAGAAAACTACTAACTCTCGAACAATAATTCCTGGAGTTTTTTTACTTTATCTATGATCCAGTGTTTTGATTACCAATCACCTGACTCAAACCTTAACAATGTGCTTCCGTCACTACAACAAAAATATCTTCAACAAAAATAAATCTTCAAAAACAAAAATAGATTGGGATTTTTACATTTTTTGTCGTTTCAACAATAACTCGATTTTTTATGTAATTTTTTAACTCACAACTCGCTCTCAATCGATTAGTGAAAACACTACAAAATATATTGAATAGTTCTTTTATATTTTCTGCTGTATCACTGCTAAGCGTCCTTAACTAGCCCAGGGGGTTAATTAGCCGAGCCCAATACAATCCATGATTATTAGGTTAGAAATTATAATTGAGATTGAAACTTTGAAATAATTGTATTGAATTTCTCGCTATACTCTCTAATAACTTTGCTTTGAATTAACAACCACTTTCAGGACAGTTTTTAAGAAATAACGTGGGTTTAGCAACTTCTGTCGTTAAATTTTTGAGATGTAGATGAAGGATCGGCGTGAGTGATAATACATAATTTTCACTCTTAATTTGGTGACTTGAAATTCGCGACTTCCAACATAATAACATCATGTTATTAAGAAAAAATGCAGTACAAGTCTCAAAAGCCAAAAATCAATTTTTCACCATACTCGTGGTTTTATATCGAAGCATGTAAAGAGCGGCGGGATCCATCTCCGCGGCTTAGCGTCTGAACAACACAGCTCCGAAGATACATCGCAGCGGTGAGAAGCCGTTGGCGACACTAATCTTTTTTGCCGAACTCAAACTTGAACTCCAAAAACAAGAATCCCTACACTCGAACTTGAACTCGAAAAGTATTAATTGAGTTTTGAACTTATTCTAAACTTGACAAAAATTAGGCTACTTGATCTTAGCATAAACCTGGAAAAACGAGTGAATATGAACACTCAAAATTAAAAATGATTGTGACATCGCAGCCCTGCTTAGAGGTAAGTTCGAGCCATTGGTAGGTTCACAACTTCACAAGTAAAAACCAATTGTCTAACCTTCACGAGAAAAACTTCAAAGGATAATTAACCACATGAGATGTCTGCGTCATAATTGTTTTTCGTACCTCATCAATTGTTACGTGGTCAAATTAAATAATTATATAATTATAACGTCACTGACGCAAAATGTTTACAAATTTTACGCACTCAAAAACACAACTTGGACCGGACTACCGAGTATACCTTAATGCGCAGGAAACAGGCGATTTTGTTTGAATAAAAAAAAAATATGATGAACTGCAATATAAGAGGCTTTTCAAATCAAAGTCAAATCTTCATTATTCTCGCGGTATTACGCCCAAAAGTGTAGTGACCGGCGGGATCCATCTCCGCGACTTAGCGCCTGGACAACACGGCTCCGAAGAAACATCGCAGCGGCAGCAAGCCTTTGGCGACACTGTGACCAATTTGACCGGCCCCGGAATCGAACTCCAAATCTTCCGAGTCGATAACGACTCCAAATCTTCCGAGTCGATAACGATATCCTTAACTACTGCGCTGACCGGCCCAAAAGTTTTGCAGGTCGTTAGTTCATTCAGTATCTTTAATTTTACCTCTGAACTGTTTTTTTTTGTTGTACCGGTATACAACAGAATAGGCTGCCGCACAAGTGCTTATCAGACCTCGATTCAAAGTCGTGAAATATGAATTCGAAGTTCGATGCTTAACCAGACTCATTGTCTTTTCACTGATTCCTGTTAATATGGCGCTTTAGTGTCATTCAGCGGAGAGATACTGTAAGGTCTGCTAACTTGATTGATTTTTGTTAGAATATATAGAAATATGACGAACTGCACATATAATAGGTTTTCAAATCAAAAACAAATCTTCATTATCTGGCAATAGCACTCAGATGGCAATCAGAGCCGGATTAAGGCGCGGGGGCTGATGGGACTGCAGCCCCAGGCCCACCAAAAGAACGAGCCCCTTCGATTACCACGTATTATGAACAATTGACAAGTTTTTTCATCAATATAGGCTACTCTTTTCATTTAGGAATGAGTACGAGTCATTAACCTTTATTGTATAGGCCTAACCTTAATCTATGCAATCTAGATTACGGCTAAGAAAGTGCTTCAAGATTGTATCAAAGCAAAAAATTTCAACGAATTTACGCTTGAATTTAGACCACAAGATCTACAGCAATTAAACGAAATCAGAAAAGACTGAATATGAGATGTGAGATTCGAGCCTAAAGTCTTCGAGTTGCGAGATTCGGACCAGTATCGCGTCACCAGCTCAATGGCTGAAGCATTCGTAGGCGCGGGAAACAAAGTCCAGAGGCTGCTTTTGGAATTTTTCAAGCAAGAGCGTATATCCCGGGGGCGATGCATCCCCCCAATATTTTTCGAGGGGGGATGATAATGCATTTATCACCCCCAATATTGGAAGATATTGTTACGCGATTGCTATAAAACATTCAATGTCAGGTGACGGTTGGCAGAGGAGGGAGTAATGAGCGAGCAATCGTAGCAAGTGCATCGGTGCGATTACGCCGATAAGGAATTGTGATCTAAGATTTTGTTGATTGTCACTGCACAGCACATGAATAATGACGACCGATTATTTTGCTATCTAGTTATACTTAGGTTATTACGTTTCAATTGATTTGCTTTTTGTGAGAAAAAAGTTTCTTCTCAATTAGTGACCATTTTACTTAATCAATATTATTTGATTCATCACTTTTCCAAGCAGCTATCAGCATATAAGCTTTATCTTTGCTATCAGCTCGTAGCCTGATATAACTTTGGAAGAGAGATCTGTAATATCCATACTGTATAGCAACAGATAATAAGTTCAGCACATAGAACGTTTTTAATTAGAAAATAACAAGAAAAAAATGGACTGAGCGTTTTTGAACAACTCGATCGTGCTTGATGATGATGATTTCTTCATTTTTATCCTCCTGTCACGAGAAAGCGACGAAGGCGCTATGCATAGGACGAATCCAGACTCGCTTAGGAGTTGCCCTTGTTTCCGATTTTTCTGCTTGCATTTTGCTTCTGATTTTGTCAATTCGCTGCTTGTTAAATTCCTCCAAGCAGAAATAATTGCCATGAAGCATCTTATCCAAGGATGCAACAACGAGGCCTGGGTGGGAGTTGAACCATCAAGCTTGCGATCATGGCCGTCGTAAAAACGACGCTCCGAACCACTCGGCCATGCTGCCGACAACCACTCGGCCTCGCTGCCGGCCTTCATCAGAACATGATCGAAAATGGAAAGCTAACGCGCCGAGGGCAAATTAATTCAAGTGAAAACCAAAACAGCAAGGGTACGACTTTCACTTATATTAGTTTGCCATGCGTTAACTTTTTATTTCTGATCATGTTGCGATGAAGGACTGTCGACTTGTCCGAAAACGTTCAGCTTATTTTCTGTACCGGCATGTTATTTTGTAAATATTGTTCAGTCTATAATAGTTAAAGAAGTTCATGTTCATAGTCTCAAACCTTTTGAAACGAAGTAACGTGCAAAGTAGAACAGCGGTGGGGAGTCTGGGGGGCTGAGCCCCCCAGAAGTTGACACGATGTTGACGTTTTAATTGATGCTGCAATGACTCAACCACCCCAATAATTTTCACAAACGTGCGCCACTGTTTTCGACCCCCTCATAACTAATCGAATCTCCCTGTTTTGGGTTAAAATTGCAGATGCGAAAAAATTCCAAAAAATATACGTGAAAACATTCTGACGCAATGCGAATGTTCTACAGCAGCCTATATCTTACGACGATTTTGACGGTTTTCGAAACAGAATTCAAACAAACTGAATAAATAAAATGATTATTGATATAAATTGTTCATTTCTGCTTAAATTTTGCAATAAATCACTATCAAATACTAACAATATTTAATAACCTAGCATTGGTTACGTGTTATTCTGTTACTAAAAAAAATCAAACCAAATCTTCAAGATTACGCTGAAGCGTGATATGTTCGGGGGTTCATCTCCGTGGCTTAGCGCTTGCTGGGCAACACAGCTCTGAAAAAATGTTGCAGTGGCAGCGAGTCATTGAAATTTATAATCATTTTGTAATAATTCAGAGACAGTTGCAGCGTAAATTAAAGCACAAAATACCGTGCGATATTTTGTTACTGTACGTAAAGGGAGGTTAGGATACAAAGTAGAGGCAATGAAGGAGGTTAACCTAAAGTTTGCACGGCTTGGTGGGAGCTAATCGTAGGATGCTTTTGCTAAACAACAGATAGAAAGCATATTTGCAGGATTTGGGGCTTTGTGATATGACATTACCGATCAGATGGCCGAGTGGTATGGAGCGTCTGCTTCTGGATCGGTAGACTTGGGGTTCGATTCCGAGTCGGGTCAAACCAATGACTTTCAAATTGGTATTCACAGCTTCCCTGCTTGACGCTCAGCATTAAAGGGACAGTGTGAAGAAAGCCGGCAAGTTTACTTGTTGTGCCGTTGGGAAAGGCACTTAACGGGATTCCCCCATCTTAGTGTGGTAGACAGATGGCCGGCAACTCCTAAGCGAGCTCGTACAGCGCTTCGTCGCTTTCTCGTGATAGGAGGATAAATATGCCAATAATAATAAAAAAAAAATAATCTTTTTAAACTTCGTAAGATCAATATCAGGCACAATGTCTTAATTTAGAAAATATGTTCTTTAAATGTGTTTAACACCGGTATGTAGGTTACATATTTCAGCAATTGTTCAATTTACGGGGATAATATTAGGCCCCTGACTGCCATGTAGCCTCAGGCCTCAGAAACCGTTAATCCGGCCCTGCTCGCGGTATTACGCCAAAGCGTGTAACGAGTGACGGCATCCATCTCCGCGGCTTAACGCCTGGGCTGAACAGCTCCGAAGAAACATTGCAGCAGTGGCGGCACTTTGTCCTAAAAATCTCGAATACTAAGAAGGGCGGGACAGGTTGACTTGGCTCGTGTTTCTTCAAAAAAATAAAATGAATCGTAAAGAATTTAATAATTGATTTTAATAACATGAGTTTTTGCAGGTAGTTGCAAATTTTCTTCGAAATTCAAGCGCAAATTAGTAGTGATTATGCAAGACTACCCTTTAAACAGACTGGCAAAATATTTCCTATTAATTACTAAACTCACGTTGGTATTTTATAAAAACTATCTTGGATTTGATTGTTAAGTAAAAGCGAGTTATCAAAACAGGCTGATTATGAATGGGACAAGTTAATTCTGAGTTTTCAAACTAATTATCACCCCCAAATTCTTTTTGACCAGTTTTAATTATGGGTTTTTGCTGGGTTGGGCAACTGCCCTTTAGGCAAACAATCTAGACAAAGTGTAAGACATGCTAGAGTAAAAAATGTAAAATAACAGAATATTCGATAAATATTTTTGTATTTTTGATACTTCCACCAGAATTAGTAATTAATTGAGCAGGTAATGCACAATTGCCACGACACAAAACGTGAAAGCCCAGTCTATTTCTAATTTCGTAGTTTTATTTTTAATTGCAATTATCGTAGCTATTTAAGTAATACGTAAAGTGATTTAAGCAAATATATAAAGCTGGTAAAATATTTTATGGAAGCAGTTATTAATTTGTTGCGTATCGCAGCAGTAGTGGAATTTATTCATTGAAAAATGTGCAGCAAAATGATTTGTTGAGCGTAGGAGTTAACGACATTGCTTTTGAAGCTGGAAGTTGTGGGTTTGATTCCTGGACCGGTCAAATCGGACACAGTGTTGCCAACGGCTCGCCACCCCTGCGACATTTCTTCGTAGCAGTGCGGTCCAGGCGCTAAGTCGCGGAGATGGACCCCGCCACTCGTTACACGCTTCGGCGTAGTGCCACGAGCGTAATGAAGATTTGGTTTCGATTTGACTCTATTTTTTAAAAACTCCGCATTAATTTTTTGTATTTAGACGTGAATAGTTTAAAATCAAGACTTGCAAAATGACAAGTAAAAAAGTTTTCACGTTTTGTTTGTTTGTTTATTGCATGGTAGCACTTGTAAGTGTAGAGAAAGCAAACGCAATGGATTGGCCAAAGTGGTTGCTAAGCTTTGTTCGGAAATTTAACAATAAGTAAGTTTGGCTCTCACAATCAGTACGAAAATCTTTCTTTTAACATGAAGATACAGGAGTAGGTAGGCCTACTTCCAGTGACTATCAGTATTTCGTATTTAGTCGCACATTTATTATTTTTATCACAAGTAACCGACCAAAGCGCTGTAACGAGCTCGCTTAGAAACTGCCGGCCATTTGTCTACCATTGATGGGGGAATCCTGCCAAATGCTTTTCCCAAGGACGCAACGAGAAAACTTGCCGGCTTGTTCTCCTCACTGCATCAAGCAGGGAAGCTGTGAATATCAATTTTAAAGTCATTGGTTTGACCTGACTCGGAACTAAACCTGCATCAACATTTCCCGAGGCAGACGCTCTGTCCATTCGGCGATCTCAGCTGTTCAACCGCAAACGCAGGGTGATCAATTTTGGAATCTGCATATAGACGAGTTAATCAATTTTTGGCGACCCCATAAAAGCGGCGATTGGAAGTGACTTAGACTCGTAACTGTACTGGGAATATAAAGTTAATTTTGTATTTTCAGTGTCAAAGGAAGACTGCAATGGAAATGGTGTCACTATGAGAAGGAAAAATTTCCAACATTATGCAAAAATTATCTTCACTCATACAGCACGCCTCGAAATTGGTTAGTGGAGTAGATAATCACAATCAAATCCTCATTATACTCGCGATGTTACTCGAAAGCGTGTTACGAGTGGCCGGCAGTGCCGGATTAACCACGTAGCAGAAGTAGCATTTGCTACGGGCCCCGCGCTTTTCAAAATTATGATTCAAATTACAAAAAAAATTAGGCTACACTTTTGTAAAAAAGTTTGGGCAAGAACTAGCTTATAAAATTTTTGCGGATTGTTAGCCTCACTTTTTCTTTAATGTTTTTAAATCATAAGTTTCCTCAAAATAAAACTTGCAGTATTTTTGAGTCTGGCCGCAAACTGATTTCTGACCGCACATCGTGTTCGTAGCATGAAAATATAAAGTCAACTTCCAGTCGCGCATATAATTGCGAATGTTTATGGCATTTTTGTGTATACAGTAGGTCGCAGTGAGTCGATCCGATAGAAGTACGGCACAGTAAAAATGCAAGTGGCTAAGCAACCAACGGAACAGTGAACAAGCATGAAGAAGCTACTCCCTATTAGTGTTCTGTTGCGTTTGGGATTTTTATATGAACGGTAAAGACCTTTTTTAGTGCCTACAACAAAAAGCTTGATCGTAATTTCGTTTTGCTGTGTTAATGCTTGCGTTGTTTCTCCTTTGTTCTCAAATTTTCACAAAATTGGAGCCTCATGTCTTTAAAAAATTGTTTTTGTGAAAAAAACAACAAGAGTTTTACAGCGAATTTAAGCCATCTACACATCTTCAGAGAATTCCGGTAAGAGCCCTTGGTATAAAACAATGAGACTAAAAATGAAATCAGGTTTAATTGCCCTCCGGCCGGGTCTCCAAAAACTAGGGCCCCGCAAAAATTTTGCTACAGGTCCCGCACTAGCTTAATCCGGCCCTGGTGGCCGGAGCCGTCTCCGCGGCTTAGCGCCTGGACAACACTGCTCCGAAGAAACATCGCAGCGCTGGCGAGACGTCGGAGACTCTGCGTTTGTTTTGAACGACCCTGGAATCGAACCTCAGATTTCCCGTATCGTTAGCGATGTTTGCAAGCAAATAACTGACTACTCTAATTTCTCGTTTTTTTTTTGCGTTTTAGTCATGAAATTTTCGAGAAGTCGGATTTCCGGAGTTTATGTTTTGGTTGCTGCAACTTACTCGAACAAGTGGTGAAGAAATGCTCATCGGTGGAAAGAACAATAAAAATAGAAAAGTTTTGGGGGGACATAACTATAAAGAATATTTCTCAAAGTTCCTGTTCTTACTTTGACCACAATAGAAAATATTTCGTTTATCAACTTGGTCTATGATTTACCGGTAGTTCATTCTTTCCTGTTTTTTCATCTTTGAAAAAAAGTAGGCCTATAGCCTTTATTTAAAAACGAGAATCGAATCTTTCATCAAATTTTCGATAGCTCATGATCTAGCCTAACCATTGTGATGACTGCCTGACCAGAGGTGGGCGTTCGATTCCTGGCGAGTTAGCGCCAGAGCAGTAGACTTAGGAGGGCCAAGCATTTGTCAGGGGGGGCCAAAATTTAAAATTAAGCACAAAAGCCGCTGTCTTCAAAAGAGTAAAGCTGTGAATTGGGGGGGCAAGCATGTCGATTGGGGGAGCCAGGCCCCCCTTGGCGTCGGCCCTGCAACCAGGTCTCGAAAAAGAGATCCTCTCCGTTCAATCAAAACTTAGGCTACCTGCCGCAGAACAGCATGATTTAATGGAACTATATTTTTTTGAAATTTGTTAATTTTTTCGCAATTTACCTTGTGTGGTTTGAGTCATGAGGTTAGCGGGAATGGCCGAACTGAAAAACGTTGACCACCTCTGGCGCGTAACCTTGATTTGCTAATTCATCCTGCTGCAAACTTGCTACGCGTTACACTCTGTAGGCTAATAAAAAAAATACCGAACTAGTATCGATTGTCAAACAGTGTATTTGCTTTCACTTGACTTTCTATGTCTTTTCGGAATGCGTTTATTTTGTATGTTTGTGTTTTTCTTCTTGCGTATTTACAGCACACTGCCTAAACACTAATTCTTCGACGTGGCCTACACAATAGTCAAAAGTGCGAATGAAACCTACTGATACCGGTACTAATTACCAACAAGCTGATTTTCCTGGCGTTTTATACTTTCAACCACTAGCGTAGCCAGGATTTTGCAATGGGAGGGATTGAGAATGACATCACATTTTATCATACGTTGTAGCCTATACAGGAGCGGATCCAGAAAACTTTGGTCGGGGGTGTAATTTTGAATTAGGTTGAATGCAGTGGCGTAGCTGGAGATTCTGCCGCCCGGGGCGGTTCAAGAAATTGCCGCCCCCAAATGAGCAATAATTTTTTAAGCATTAAAGGGGAGGTTCGGTGCCGACAAACAAAAACTTATATGAAAGAATTTTGTACACTGAATTCTTTTGTCAATATTGCCGAACTGAAAAAGCTTTTGTTAAAAGCCTATTAGGCTATTTAAAATATACCAATAGGTGGCGCTACACAAAAATGACGTCATTGGAGGGCAAGCTGAATTGTACTGAGTATTTCTATAGCTGCAGCACGCATAGGTTGGTTGTAGAACGTGTCTGAACAGCGTATTCTGGTCAAAGGAAACAAACACATTATGGTACATATGGAAGGTAAACAAAGGGAAGAAATTTTGTTTGAACCATTACATGTTCAGCAGCAATTTCTTTCTCAATGTCTTCGTGAATCTCCTTGGTGTAAACTGTAAAGTAACAAAATGGTTTTACTTGAGTAGATAGATTACCTAAGTAGTTTTCTTCGGTAACGAGTACTTTTTTGAGTAGTTTTTTTTGGCTATTTTTACGTTTACTTAAGTACTTTTAGTATAAAACTATAAAGTAACATTACTTTAATAGTTTTTATTTTAGATAAAGTAGACCTTAAGTTAAACCGGCCGTTAGCTCAGTTGCAAAGCGCACGCTATCGGTGCGGGAGGTCTGGGGTTTGATTCCCGGGCCGGTCAAATCGGCACAGTGTCGCCAACGACTCGCCACCGTTGCGACTCTTCTTCGGAGCTGTGTAGCCCAGGCGCTAAGCCGCGGAGATGGGCCCCGCAACTCGTTACACGCTTCGGCGTAATACGACGAGTATAATGAAGATTTGATTTTTTTGAGACCTTAAGTTTCTAGTCTTACTTGAAACCCCTCGTTGCACCTAAAATCTAATACACTATAATTTACAATGTATGGTTATTTCTCTGGTAATGTATTTCTCTTCTCTGCTAACACAGCACAGCACTTCTTACATTATGAACCAAATTATCGACCCCAATCGAAAATCACAGCTGCACTGCGCAGCTGCAGTCCTAACTAACACTACGAGCAAGCTATGCTAGAAAATCGAATCAACAAAGCACGCTTCACAAGCTACCAAGCGGTATCTCGCAATCACGCGCGCAGACGCCAAAAGTACAGCGATTGCACCCGCGATCATCAATTGAATTGATAAATAGCAAATCTCGGGTTTGGTTCACAATACAATTACAATAACATAAATATGAAGGCCCAGCAGCGAAACTATCGTACCTGTATTTCTCTTTCAACCTTAATTAATTATGAAAAAAAGCAAACTCCAACGCTATAATTAAAGTGGTAACAGAAATAAGCAGGTTTCCGCTTGTAAGTTAAAACTTATTTATTCATAGGCTACGTTTATCCTTCTTTGTGATAGAGGAGCTATAACAAGCTCGCTTAGGTAGTTAGGAGTTTTGAATCACCTGTCTACCACTCCGAGATAAGGAAATCTCGCCGAGCGTGGTTCCGAATAACACAACAATTGAACTTGCTGGCTTGGCCTTCACGCTGTCACCTTTGATGCTAAGCGTCATGCAGAAAAGCCATGAATACCAACTTTTAAGTCATTGGTTTAATCCTACTCTGAACCGAATCCGGAATCTACCGTTCTAGAAGCAGACGTTCTATCGATTCGGCCATCTGAGCGGTAATAATTTCTTTTGGTTTACCATTTTGCACCTTTAGAGCTGCAAGTCATCATCGGTAAGTGTGCAGCTGACACTTTAATGACTACTTTTTTAATTTTGAGTGCTTTTTTTAGTCAATACTTTCTACTTTACTTCGAATATTTTGCCGTCAGTCAGGGCCGTTGAGAAAAAACCCGGGCCCCGGAGCAGAGATCCCCCCCCTCCCCGGTCAGACATGGAACCGGTCAAGATTTTCTCGACCCAATCGGTAAATTTTAAATTTCAAAATCTACGCCGGTTGACCGGTCTCTGACCGGCCCGGTCGACCGTTTTTTTACTAAAGGTTTATGTTCAGTCTTCAATAAACCTAATGACAAACTGTAGTTTGCGCTAACTTTGTCACTATAAATGTATTGAACACGTCAAATTTCATCTAAAAAAAAGAGTATTTTAATAAAAGTAAACAAAAAACAAACTTTTGTTTTCAGAAGGTGTGATTTGTTGACGCTCCTGCTGCGAAAATGTTTTTTACTATTTAAAAAACACATATCGGTATGTATATTTCGCTTGGTGTTTAGGTGTATTTTAGCTTCAAGAAAAAGGAATTTGCCCGGGATGACCGGCCAGTCGAAGAACCTCGCCCGACCGGTGCCGGTCGACCCAACCGGTTTTCATCTCTTCCCCAGTACCAAAATTTAATTCTTATTTTTTCGTTTGTCTCAAAAAAAGGTCTCATAGAGAAGACGTAATTTCTCCAACATTTCTTCGCGTGTGTCTCGCTCTAAAGAAAAAAGTTTTATAAGAGCGGGGCTCCTCAAAACCTGTGACAAGCCCCTCAAAACCTGTGACGAATTCCTCAAAACATGACGGGTCCCGGGTACTTTGTACTTCCCTGCCCCGCCTCTCACCAGTCCTGCCGTCAGTAACAATACTTTTACCTACGCACAATTTCAAAATACTTTTTACACCACTGGTGAATCTACATAAATACACACACGTAAGCAAAAGCATGACTTGATATTTATTAGATCACTAAACAGATTTGTATGAAAGTTGGGTAAGTAGTCTATTTCTTAGAAGTCTCCAAACAGAAGTAAAAAGGATCTTACTCCTACTTTCAATCTACCCATTGAAAACATATCTCTACCACACCACAAAAATTCAGCTCTTTACGTTGTTTGTTACCGATATCACAAATAACAATTTCAAACGTCGATTCTATGCTAACTGCCTACTGCACATTTCCCCTACAAAAAATACCATATAGCTTATACTCAGTGATGGGATTCAAAATTTTAAGAGCAGGTTCTCTTTTGTATCGTACTTACTAACAACAGGTTCCCTCATAAAGGTCTGATGTGTGTAAAAAAAAGCAAGAACGGGTTCGCTGATTATCCTGACATTCCAAGAACGGGTTCGCGCGAACCCCCTGAATCCCATCACTGCTTATACTTTTTGTAGCCCTATTGCTGCATCCAGGAGCCATGCAAAAACCAACCATTTATTTTTCTAAAACTCAGCCAGGGCAATGCAATCATCAACAAGTGGTAAAGCCCAGACAGCTGATTGAGAAAACTGAATCTGCTTGCCCTCCAATGACGTCACGAATGAAACCGGCCAATCAGAAGCCAGTATTTTTTTTACTTTGTTTTGCTAATAACTTCGTAACGAAATCGAATTTTAACATCCGATCAAAGCTATTGAGTAATTCAAGGCATAACAAAACCAATCCTAGCGTATTGTTTTGCACCGAACCCCACCTTTAATCATCTTCAAATGCGCCATCTATTCTCTTTGACAAAATATGCGTCAAATAAAAGAGCGCTGACTTGCAAACTACAGCAATGATTTTGATGCTAGTGTGTATATTAACCGGCTTAGTTAGTTAGTGTCTTTCATTTCCGTACCGCCAACCCAAGAATAATACGCCCAAATAACATGCGGTATCAGTGGGCCCTTCAGGATTTGGCTAAGGAGGGCCGCAACGGGGGTCTGGGGGTGAAACCCCCAGCCGCCGGAGGCCAAGGGGGTCTGGGGGCTACGCTCCCAGCCGTCAACGAATTTATACGGTTTTCACGTGAAAAAACACTCATTTTAGCACACTTGTTTATCAAAAAAGGGCATGCAGTGATGCAGTCACTATATGGACAATGCTAAAATATTTCCGCAGCTTATGTCTAAAAGCAGAGGCTTGCTGAGTGTGAGCGATTCCAATAATGCAAAGACGAAGAAGAAAGCAGTACGCAATTGTGACATAATTAACATTAAAATCAAATCTTTATTAAGGCGGCTGCACACAGAGCTCGTTGCGATGCGCCACGACCATTGCGATCACGTTTGCGTCAACTGCTGCGACTGCCAATGCACACAGCTGCGATTTTCTTACGCAAAAATCGTGCGACTCGTGCGATGCGATTCCAGCGACCAATTGCGCTAACTACGCACCCAGAATGCGACTGAAGCGAGTGCGGTCATCGCAAGTGAAAAGAAGTGCGTTCTACGATTCCTGCGACGAAGTAGAAAATTTTCTACTTTGTCGTAGGAATCGCAAGCAAAGTAGGTTGTGAAAGCAGTAGGTACAATAGGCTGTAGGCCACGTTTGCAAAAGAAACTAATTTTATGTTCAGTTTTCCGCCTGATCTTTTTTAATTTTAGCTCTTAGCAGAGTGTGCTGGCAGTCTAGTCTAGTATAGGTAGTTTTAAAAGTTAAAATATGTTATCTAAGCTTTAAACAAAATAGGTTTAGCAAATTAGCTTATTTCGCTACTCTTCCAATTTTGTAAGTGGTTCTAAAGCAAATCATCGAAAGAAAAACTCTTGATATCAATTTGTTATCGGCAAGCTTTACATGTTAACTCGACCTGTTGCTAAATAAATAAGCAAAGCTTTTACCAACGGCCAAACAAAAGCTTCAAAGCTAGAACTGCAATTTGTCAAACCACGGGTGGGAGTCAAACCGTACAGTAAAAGCGTTGTGATCGTAAATTAATCATCAAAACATAGAAAGCGGCGGAAAGGTAATTTTAAAATAAGATTACATCATAAAGACGAGATACATACGTTTACGAAATATCCTTCAGAACACTACCTGTTTTTGAACAGGGCTACAGCAGCAAAATTTTTTAAGCTGCACGGCGGTAACCAGAAGCATCATACATAACAGTACTACTTGATTTTCTACCTTAGTTTTTGTTGAACACAGAAGACGAAAGTTTGCATTTTTGCCATTGCCTAGCCTGGCGCGTGACGCAAAAGTTGTTGAAACATAAATCCAAGCCAAGCTCATTTTTTCCAGATGTAATAGCATTCATTTCGACGCGGCGTCGTTGCTATCACAACAGTCGCAGCAGATCGCAGCGGTCGCAACGCAAGCGCTCGTGCGCAGTGTGCATAGTTGCTTGATTTTGCCGCTGAAATCGTAGACGCAGGTCGTTTGAACCTTGGGGATTTCCAATTGCAGTCGCAATCGCTAGCCTGTGTGCAGCCGCCTTTATACTCGCGGGAATACACAGAAGCGTAAACGAGATGGCGGTCCATTTTCGCAACTTTGCGCCTGGGCATTGGGCAGCACAGTAAGGTAATTTACGATTAGCAAATAAGCGATATAGCAAGTAAGTAATGGTTGTTCAAAATAATTAGGAAAAAAATTACATAAAGCTTATCCAAAAATGCCGCCCCCCTTGTTACTACGCAACTGGTTGCACGTTAACTAAATGCAAAGACGTTTAGACCCGGCAACTGGCGTAAATAAAATTCTTGAAAATGTTTGATGTCAGGGGCGAATTCACAACAATTTTCGTCACTTTTTCAAGCTTAGTTTTTTCTGGCAGAATTAATTTTAAGCAAGTACCAAAAACGACTCTAGGGAGTTCCGGGGGTACGCTCTCCCGGAAAAAATTTGAAAATTTGCATACTGTAATGTCCATTTTAGTGCTTTTTAAACAATTTTTAGGGAAAGTTTGTCATATTTTTGGCTCCTAACTTTGACCAAATATGGTGCATTTTGTTCGCATAGTTTTGATTATGCGCGCTTAAGGCGACTAAGGCATATTGTTATGAAAAGGTTTGAAATTATGGAAAATTTTTATTCATCCAAAACATTGTTGAAAATTATGGCTGGTGGGGGGATGCATAGCCTACCCCACATCCCCTCTTAGGATCCGCCCCTGGTTGTATAATAACAAAAGATGGTCTCAAATTTAAGAGAGATGTTTTAAACTAAAAATACCGAAGGCAGTTAACGCACGATTGTTGTAAGGAAGTCAAAAGAACGCTTTCTGGTGAAACTGGTAAAACAACATTCAAATGTTAGCGATTTTAGTTCTTTTTTGAGCTACAGTACGTAGGCTACATCATTTTTGCTTGAAATCGTTTTGCCGCTTTTCTAGGGAAGGTCTGAGGGGCCAAGAGCAGTTGCGTGAACCGGTGCGGCACTGCCCTGCTAATAAAATTGCTTAATTTCTTCATAAGCATAACGGCAAAAAACAAGATTCAGGAAACAACGCTACCAGTACGTAATTCTTGTTATCATAACAATTACAAAACCAGATTATTAATGGCAAAGTGTCTAGCATTTCGAAATAAATATCAGAAAAAGAAGTACGTATGACGCCATTTGAGGCTCAACGGGGGGGGGGGAGTTGCAATCCTCCCTCCCCCCCCCGTGTCTACGCCGCTGCTTACAACTCAAACCTATTGTTATTCATGCTATTGTATTATGACTTTGCATCATAGGCCTATTTGAAAACCCATTGCTTGGAGCGCGTAACATCAAAAATTTTTGAAAACTTTTAAATACTTTGAAGCCATGCCAAGTCAGTTTTGATTGGCATGCCTCAACGCTCACCCGTTTTGCTGCATGTATCGTTTTTCGTGCCAGTATTCATTAACTAGGCGTGAATGTGTGTTTTCAACATCATGGTGGGCGAATTGATTAATGATTGACTTTTGAAGGAGTTTGAATTTTTTCAGATAGTTTCGTGGGTTTGTTCTAACAAATACAGAAGGTATCACGTGCATCGCATCACATAGACGAATTCAAGAGTGGTTGGAAAAAGAAAATCCAAATTGATAACTTGTGTGTGTTCACAAACTCATTGGCGTGAAAAATCATGGTGATTTAATATTGAAGATCGATGGTTTTAAGTAGCCAAAATCTGTCTATATTATTACTAGGGCCCGCTAAAGTCAAAATTTTTTCAGGACCTTGTTACATGATCAAATGTGTACTAACGTTCGTTTCAGGTGTTCAGGAGTCTGTTTTGGTAGATTTTATAAGTCAAAATAAAGTCAAAATTTTGCATAAAGTCAAAATTTGGCAAAATTGTCTTCATCAAAAATTTCCTTACAAAAACGAACAAATTTATATTTTTTAAATATTTTTTTGAATTTTTGAGCTGCTATTAAAATTTTACGTGCAGTTTTATTTGATTTTAAACTTTTGAAATAGTTGCAATATTTGCGCTATCGTCACAATAATGCGTGCGGTAATTGTGAAGGAAATAGCACTTATTATGCATGAAACGTCATAGTTGATGCATAAATACATAATTGTTAGACAATTAATCTAATCCTATAAAACCCTTGCGCTTTTTACACGTGGTCTTCTAAGTTGTAGCTTGCAAAGCAAAGAATGCCAAAACAAGCCAAATCTTTTACAGCGAAAGTTAGGCAAACTTGCCAGGAATATCCGGATGAGTTTTCGGCAACTCCTGCCGGCGACTTGCGATGCAACCTTTGCGACGTGTTAGTCAAATGCGACAAAAAGTTTTTTATGTAAGGCCACCGAAAAAGTAAGCAACACCAAGGAAAATTGGAGACGAAGAGCAAATCTCAAAGTAAGCAAACCTTTTTACATTTCGATCAAGTAAACTCCAAGGAACAGGTTGTTTCTTCATTCTTAGCTGCAGATATCCCACTTCATAAACTGAAGCATCTTCTTTAAAGTCTCTGTTTGCTAGATGGGAAAAGTATTGCCTTCGGAGACTGCAGCCCGGGCATGTGTTGCTAAATTAGCATCCCAAAAAGAGGAACAAATTCAAGAATTACTTCGTGACAAAAATTTTTTTTCATTGTGGATGAAGCAGAGGCTGCTAAACAAAAGTATATTAGTGTGCTTGTGGGCAGCTTAGATGCTCGAAATCATACATTCCTCGTTAATTGCCATCCACTTGACAGCGGTCGCATTGTTAATAGTAGTATTATTCTGCACACTGTGGATGACATATTGCGACAACTTGAAATAAAACGTGAGAATTTTTCATTGTTCTTGACTGATGCTGCGGCGGTACATGTCTTTGACTGGAAAGACATTAAAGGAATGATACCCTTCTTTGATGCATGTCACCTGCGTTGCGCACTTACTACATAACTGCGCTATGCGTGTGCGTGCTCATTTTAAAAATATTGATGAAGTAGTAGCAACGATCAAGGCAGCAACAATCAAAAACAAAGATCGCAAGAAAGATTTTCATGATGCTGGTCTGCCATCTCCTCCTGACCCTGTATTTCAAGATGGGCAACTTGGCTTAGAGCTGCCTTATATTATAGTGAGAACCTTCCAGCTGTTCGTAGGCCTACCATTGTCAACAATTGGACAAGTGCAGGCGCTATCAATGTGGAAGGTTTGGTGTCGGACTTGGTTAAAATAAATCAATACCGGACTCTAGCCGCCAACGTAGAGTTCTTGGAAGGAAGTGCCTGCACAATAACCACAGCCTACGGACTGCTGAAGAATATGCAATTCGATGATGATCCTTGCGCAATTAAAGACTACATTAACAAACGACTATCCAACTTTGATTTAGAAACAATAATAAACTGTACCAACATGACAATTGACCCAACAAGCTACGCACTATTGCAAAAAGCCCAGTCAACCTCTGCTGCTGTTGAGAGGTCGTTTTCTATGCTCAATAAATTGCTGAGAAAAGACAGAAATTTTGATGTTAAGAACGTAAAAAAGTATATGATGCTGTGTTACAATAAAACGTCCTTGTAATTATACTGCGTGGCTTTCGTTAAAAAAATCATAGACATACTGTTAGTGTAGGGTACAGTTGCGATAGCAAAGCAATTTTTGTATTACACACTAATTCAGACCTGGGCAAACTACGGCCCGTGGGCCAAGTCCGGCCCGCCGGTCCTTTTATTCTGGCCCGCCGGCACTTACACAAACTTAAATTCTCACCGTGAATTTAGCGGAAGACCTTTTTTTTCTTTAGAGATCATGGACGACAGTGATTTTTAAAAAATAAGCCTCAACGGTGCAAAATTGGAATAAAAAACGAGATCATAACCTTTTACTTTGGAGATCACATTCGTACGTGGACAGTGATCTCCAAAAAAAAAAGGTGTTCACCTTGTTTTCCAACCAGCGTGCGGCCCGCGGCTTCAACAGTTTTTCAAGTCTGGCCCTTCGTGTGAAATAATTGCCCACCCCTGTGCTAATTGATACCGGTACACACAATGGCTCGTTATCTTAGGTTTTAACGTCATGCGTCGCTTTGATGCATTAGCTTCAACACTGAGTAATTGAGAAAATGTTTGAAGTAGGCTACCTTTTTCTTTAAAAACTTATGTAAATTGCAAATTATAAAGCATATTTAATTAATAAAGTGCAACAACACATAGATAATACGCGAAAGCGGTTAAGTCAAAATAAAGTCAAAATTTTACTAAAATAAAGTCAAAAATATACTTTTTTAGGTGAAAAAAAATGGCCCTAATTATTGCTGAATTCAATGTTCGATTGTTTGCCAACGAAACTGTCCTGATTATGAGTGACAGGGATTTACAAAACTTGAACAAAACTGCTAATGCAGCAGTTAAAAAAATTGAAAATTGGCTGTCCTCAAACAAACTAACACTAAACAATGACAAAACCAACTTCATGCTGTTTACTCCTCGAAAAAAATTTCCCCCAACTTTTATTAATACTACAAGAGTGTTAATAAAACAAGTGTAACTAAATACTTCGGTATTCATGTCAATGATAATTTAAAATGGAATGACCACATAAAGCATTTTTGCAAGAAGGTATCTCAAATCTGCGGACTGTTTTGTTATCTTCGTCATTATGTTCGCCAGAATACCCTACTCATGTTATACAATAGTTTTGTACGCTCCCATTGGCATTTACTGCATGGTATATTAACGTGGGGTTCCACAAACAACACTGTTCTTCACCCCTTACAAGTTCTGCAAAATAAAATCATAAAAATTATTTCCAACGTCAAAACAAATGAGCGCATTACTTATAATTCCCTATACAAGCAATTAAAAATACTAAAAATTAATGATATGTATGAGCTAGAAGTTTCCGAATTTATGCACCAACATCAGCACAACAAGTTACCAAATTTATCCAATTTTTATTTCACCCCAACAGCGTCAATTCACAATTACAACGCTAGAAGCACAAGCCACAACAACCTCTATTTGAGTTCAATTAACAATAACGCAGCAAACAACGCAATACAATTTAATGGCGTTCAAATTTGGAACAGTTTGTCACCACAATGGAAGAATTTCCCTTTTTACAAATTCAAGCGATTTATGAAAGATCACTTAATTTCGAAGTACTAGCACTGAAACAAATAGGACTTATTTATTTTATCCCTGGTCACCGGTCTGGTTTATTTAAATTTTTCTTGTTCGATTACCATACCTACTCGACAAAACACTGTATTACTTGTGCCGTAGAATTATTATTATTATTATCATTATTATTATTTATTATTATTATTGTTGTTAGTAAGCTTAGGTTTTCGTCGCCGTTCGTTTTGTTTTATGTTTTATTTTAATTTACGAGAGTCAGACAAATGCGATTGAATGACAATGGGTGGCCATGACTCGGTGAGCTTTTGCTCTTTTATGGTCTCCTAGCGTGCGTTTGTGTCAACTTTTACGCTATATTCATTTTTTTGACATTGTTGAAATTTTGGACTGACTTAACACTGGTACGTCAATGAGTGAATGAATGAATGTCACGAAACCTTGACAACTTGACGGACGGTGGCGGTAGAGAGCAATAGTCTCGAAGTGGAAGATTAGGTGCAGCAGTCCAAGCCTGGCTAGCACTTGACACTTGGGTGATTTAAATAAAAGGCGACAGAACAACCACAAAAACCAAGGCTAAATTAGGCTAAAGTTTAGATATTGCAGGATAACAGATATGCCTATTTTTGGAATTTTGCGTAGGCAACCACTTAAATCTGGGTTAGGTTAGAGAAGGTATGGTTAGTGTCACGGTACGCAGATAAGGTGCCAGAACTACTCTGCAGCTCTGGTACTGTGTAGCCTACCATATATACATTTGGACAGTGTAGGGGTGGTTCCACTGCAGTCTGGGTATACAGTATATTACCAACTACTGATTAGTAAAAACTAAACTAACTGTTCAGTTCAGTTTATTTACCGTACCAAGTGAAAATGACAGCAGCAAAGTAAATGAACAATCAATGGAAGTTTTGAGCAATGTTCCCTATAAGGTGCAAAATTTGAGAAAAATGAAGAAATTTTGGGCAAAATTTTTCAATTTTTGCACATTGCTTTAATGATCTAAAAGCAAATTAGTTAAAAGTGCTCTACAGCTGAAGTTTTTTTTTTTTTTTTGCGTGAAATGGAAGTGTTTTACCATACCGGTAGTCTAGACTGCTGCATAGAAACTCTTATTTTGAATAAAAATTATTCCAGACCTTAAATTGCAACCTTTACATGTTTGAGCAAATTTTTAGTGATTTTCATAGTTGGGTAGATTTGCACTAGTTAAAATCTTGGAGAGAACAGTGATGCTGAGATTCACTTGGTTACAGGTTAGGAGATAGTGATAAGACCAAACGGTCACCAAGTCTGCTGCCACCTGCCTAACAAAACAGCACCAACACCAGACACAGTGCAGCACAAAACAGAAAAAAAAGCATAACAACAGAACACAAAATGCAGATAAACAGCAAAAAAACGTATAGGCCTATAATTAGGTACTAGGTAGTGTCTATTTTGCCGTCAACAGCAAAATAGCTTTTAGGTCTATTTTGCCGTAGGAAGTGGCTAAAGTTACGTGACCGTAACATTTACCTCTTTAGTTTATTTTATTACTTTGTCGCGCTCTCGTACAATTGGGGAAGCGTGAAGGGATAATAAAATAAACCAAAGAGACAAATGTTACGGTCACGTAACCTTAGCCTCTGCTTTTGCGGTAAGCAGGTAAGTGACGTCATGGGTTTTTAAGTGCCATTTTGTGCTAGATTGCCACGACTTCTCACTAGCTCTGTGGATAGAGCGCAGTGTATAATGGGAAGCGCTGCACTACTTTTTGGTTCAATTCTCGTCACGGCTTCAATTTGTTTCGCTTCGGTGGCATTGGTTCGATTCGGATTCGTGTGACCTGGGGTTAACAATCGTGTTCGTGAAGACAGTATAATATGATAGAATAGAATAAGATGTAATATTCGTGTGACATGGGGTTATGTAGCTGCGGCAAAATAAACCTAAAAGCTATTATGTCGTTAACGGCAAAATAGACAAGTCTGCCATAAAATTAGCTACCGTATATCCTCGCATATAAGCCAACTCTAGAAAACAACCTTGAAATGGTAAATTTATAAAAATCCACATATAAGCCAACCCTACAAATCATATCATAACAAAAGGTTGCGGAGTAGAATTACGGTAAACAAAATGATAACCATTATTGTTATGTTATCTCAAAATCCTTTAAATTCATCATCATTATCACTGTTAGACTCCCCAAAGAGATCTTTCCAGTTTTGTAATGTATACCGGTATCTTTTTTTCCATTTCGCGTGAAAGAAAAAAGATAATGACAATCTGTGATTGGTTGGCCATACCATGTGATCGCTTGCGTGTTTTTATGCTCATCAGTTTACTGTAGAACAAGTACAGTGCTAAGTGGAATTTAAAAAATTTTACCGATCAGAGTTATGCGCATATAAGCCAACCCTTTAGTTTGGCAACATTTTTATTGAGTTCTAAACTTGGCTTATATGCAAGGATATATGGTATCTCCTCCAAAGTGTGATATTTAGACTTAACACAAACAAGAAATTTTGGGCGAAATTTTCCATATTTTTTTTTTTAGCTTGGGTACTAGAATGGTAATTTTTGGCTAAATTTGAATCATGAAGTGTTCAATATTTTGGTGCAAAACAAAAGTTTCACACTTTGGAAACTCAAATTTGAGGCAAAAATGGGATCAAACTTTCTTAACGCTATTATACCATTGTACAATTTTTTTAATGAAATTATATTCAGTATTTGGGCAAATGCGCACTTACTAAAAACTTATAGGGAACAGTAAAGGGACAGTTTTTAATCGCATGCAAAGAATATTTTACCCATCAGTTGTGTGAAAAAAACTTTCATGTGATTTGTCATGAATAAATGTTAGAGCTCTTCATTTTTAAGCTACATCATATCACAGTAAATGGTTTACTTCAAGATGTCGCTTTAGACATCAAGTTACATTTCCAACTTCATATTCTCAGCCTTAAAAAATGTGTATCCAGGTCTGTAAGAATTCTCAGCAAGCTAAGGTTCCTGTTTCCCTCTTCCACCCTTCTCCTTTATCACACCCTTGTACATCCTCACCTCACATACGGACTCCCAATCTGGGGTTGCACATTTAAAACATACCTTGACAAACTGCAAGTTCTCCAAAATAAAGCCATTTGCATCATTACCTACTCTGATCGGCGTTCCTCCGTCACCTTGTGGCAACCAACCTCTTACGTACCACAAACTTTAAATAATTCTTTATCAATGAGTTATATATCAATCGGAAAGTGGAACAACTAACGTCCGGGCGCCAGAAGCACTTCACATACTAACGATCATTCTTATGATTTGTTCTGCTCAACCTTACAGTTTCGAAACTTAAAAGTTCTTAAAATTGCAGACCTGTACACTTATGAGATTGCTAAGCTTGTGCACTAATATTCCAAGAACATGCTTCCGCCGTGTTTTTAACCTTTTTCAGTTCACTTTCTAAAATCCCTGATCAACAATCCAGGTCAAAATCAAAAAATTATCTTTATCTTCCCAAGTTTTCCTTATGCCGCTGTCAAAGATCTCCGAGGTTTCAAGGAGTTAAGATTTGGAACTCATTAAACCCTGATCTAAAAAAACAATGCTTTAAAAAATTTAAAATTAGCTTCAAAAATCACCTACTGTAAAGCTATGCACAGGCATAAAACGCCGAATTTCAATTTCTTTTCTTTTTGCGAGTAATTATCATATTCTAAACATTATGTATGATGATTTATATCTGTCGCCTTAAATGTGGCGACTGACGCATTCTCTGGGTGGCTGCTTGACTTAAAGACCTTTATCGGTCACTTCGCAGTCTCCCTCGAGATGCGTTATCTTTTTATCTTTTTTCAATATGTTTGTGAACGTGCATTTTTTTGCTTGTTTGCTTTTGTTACTTTTCTGCATCTTGTGAATAAATTTGAACTACTACTACTTATTGGGGTGAAGTGAACAATCGGTCAGTTGCGAGTTTTCTCATTTGATGTTCTTGGGGTTATAAGGGTTAACCCCAATCCTTAGTTGCCCGACGTCAGAAAAACGAGAAAGGCTGCGTACGGCCGCTTATGCATGGACGACGATTGGTCACTACATCCACTTAGTGTACCTAACTTTGCCAACGCATTTGAATCTTGTGTCTAGCTTACATATGTTGATGTTTGGGGAATTCCCAGCCGCCGTTTTAAAGTAAGCTGCATTAAGATACAAACCATCCACTGCATTGGGATGTGGCGTAAAAAAGGAAGATCCCCTGATTTTTTATGTTTATCTTTGTAATTTAGCATGGGGTTGTATTATCCTAAATATTCTTTGGGCACATAGGCTACCGGTATGTTCCTTTTTTTTTGTATGATTCTTAGCCACTTGCGAATAAACTGCTGTCTGTTATTTAGATGAGTTTGGTGTTAATAATCTACAGAAAATATATGTATTAGTGAATGTTTTTGTGACGTACTCTACTTCAATTTTATTTACAGTTTATAATCTTGTGATGGATTCAAATGTTGGAACACAAGACCCTGCAACCTCTGTTACTCAGGTAATCAACACTTACTCTTCATTTCTATATGTTGCAACCTTGCCTACTCATGTTTTTGTAACTCCTTTTCTACCTGCGTGCCATAACGTTAGTCGCTTTGTTGCCTCTCTTCTTGTACCGTTGTAATACTTCCCACATCTTGTCTTATTCTTTATCACGTTGACGGTGTGAAAATAAAAGGCACTACTATTACTACTAAGATTGTCAACTATGCAAACATTATGAGTGAAATTGGCATTTTTCTGCGTGATTACAATGATTTGATTTTATTGCATCTCACATTTGCGTCTCAGTTTATTCAGTTTTTACCCAATGCGTATCATGTGTAATCATAACGATCTCCTCTTCATCATGACTCACCTGTTGGCGTAGGTTGGTTAAAAACATCGATATTGGTGCGGGAGGTCTGGGTTTCGATTCCCAGGCTGGTCAAATCAGACATAGCATCTTCAACGGCTTGTCACCGCACGATATTTCTTCGAAACTGTGTTGCCCAAGCGCTAAGCCGCGGAGATGGACCCCGCCACTGTTTACACGCTTCAGCATAATACAGAAAGTATGATAAAGAGTTAACTTTTCTGTTCATCATAATGTTCACCATGAAGAAAATCACCACCAAAGGTTAATTAAAGTTTAAATAAACGACTTTTTGTAGAATTCTGCAAGTGCAAGCACCGAAAGATCGTGGGAGCATGCTTGGAGCGTTGATGAAATTCGGAAAAATGCAAATGAATGGTCTTTAGCGGCTGACGTCGGAGTAAGTTTGTTAGATATTATAGACAGAAGGATATTTAATCTGCACAGTGATATGTGTTTTTTGACGATTTTGTTTTGAAAATGGAGCTACATTTTTGATTTGTTAAGTGCTATTGCACTTAAAAGTTTATTGCAAACTTTATAACCATTCACTCAGTGTATTTACTTCAATACCGGCGGGTTGCCGTGTGTTTAAAGACATCGCTTACGGTGCACAATGTCTGGGTTTGATTCCCAGGCCGATCAAATCAGATGCAGTGTTGCCAACGGTGCTACCCCGCTGCGATGTTTTTTCGGGGCTGTGTTGTCCACTGTCCAGGCGCTAATCCGCAGGACCGACCCCACCACTCGTTTCCTGCTTTGGCGTAATACCGCGAATATGATGAAGATTTACTACATGTTGATAAGAGTTAATCTAGTTGCAATATTTTGATTTAGTTGCTGGAACACATGAAAGCATTTGCCACTAGTCTGACTGCACAAGCTCACGACGTATCAAGGGAAGTTTCACAGTTGCTACACGATACTCGGCTCACTGATGCAAAAATTCAAAGTGTCACGGACTACTTTCTAACTCTCAGCGATAATCAATTCATCGAAAATGTAAGTTTTAACAGATTTCTGTTTTTTTTTTTTTTTTTGTTACCGGCCGGTTGGTGCAGTGCTGAAATATTTTGCTATCGGCGCTGTAGATCGTGGGTCCAATTCCCATGCCGGTCAAAACGAACAGCACCGACGGCTCACCATCGCTGCGACGTTTCTTTGGAGCTGAGTTGTGCAGGCGCTAAGCCGCGGAGATGGATCCCGCCACTCGTTACACGCTTCGGCGAAATACTGCGCGTATAATGAAGATTTGGTATTTAGAGTAGATCTATCGACGATAACTTACAAGATATTATTTCGTAGCGGGTTTACGACGAAGATGCTACCGTGGAAGAAAATAAAGAAGAAAAACCTGCTCCAAAAAATAAGACAAGAGAGGAGAGAGATGCTGAAATGCTGCCAAAAGTAAATCGGAGATTTTTAGAAAAACAATGCAAAATTTTATGGTTTCCGTTTTTCTAATCGTATTTCATGTATCGTCAACGACATGCCCTAGCGGCACCGCTCTCAGAGATCCTTCCTGACGGGTTCGATTCACGGCTCGAGCCGATTTGACATATATATCGGTTCACTGCAGTCTCGAAGAGCGCAAGCTAACTTCAAAGTTTCCCTCAATTAGGCCTACTGCTGAATTTTCAATCAATATGATTTGAAAATAACTTCAGTTTGTTTTAAAAGAATTCAAGTAAAGCATATTTACCCTGTCCATGTATCCAGTTTGAATAGTTTCAAAAGCCCTCGAGCTTTCTGCATCGCGATTACATTTTTAATGTCATAATCCCTTGTTTTCGTTATGACATCAAAAAACCGATTATCATGTAGAACCCCGAGAGCATTTGGAACCACTTATGCTGGCAATGTTGTCAGGCTAAATGTACTTTAGAGGTTGAGTTTTCTATTTTGTGTTAAATTGAGGCTCCTACAATGTCTCTTATTATTTGCAGTTGAAAGAAGCTATTAGTTTTGGGTTAAATGTGATTGAAGATGCGTACGATGTCCTGGATGTTGGAGTGGTTGATTCTGATTCAGAGGATGAAGATTTACCTCTTCCTTCTGATGAAGTAATACTGGAACCAAAGGTTTGTATCGTCGGACTCAGTAAGCTCTGGTAATTGGAATTTTTTCGTTTTGCCTCACTGGTCTAATTGTTTAAGTCATATGTATGCATCGCAAAAATGTTTTATGATTCTGATAAAACAGTTTCTACCAGCTTGAAAGCGTTTGAAGTCAATACTGTGTCAAATAAGACAAGATTGCAGTAAATATGAGACGAAAATAGCTAAAGGAAGAAAAATGGAGCCTCTTTAATTCTTAAAACTTACTGTTATATACTACCTTGCTTAGATTGCTGATAATGACAGCTGAATCTGTTGTCGAAACGTCCAGTTTTAAGAATCACAGCGGATTTATCTTTCCTCCTTACGTCACATACGAAAGGATTGTTTTTTTTTTTTTTGAAGATTGGTCCTTTGTTTCAATTTTATCCTGTCCATTGCCCAGTTTGAGTGGTTCCCAAGGCCAACGGCTTTCTGCATCACAATTAAATATTTTGTGGAACCAGAGAGCCCGTGGGCCGAATTGAAACCTCTTAAACTGGTCATGTGAACAGGATAATTGTCTATGGCATTAGTATCGGACTGTTTTACTCAAATTTTTTCATCAGGACCCTTATGTCACTCGACCTCTTCCTCATCTGATTGGAAGTCATAATTTTCATCAGGAGGATGATGTTGGAGTGGGAGACTTGCTAAGTGGAGGTAATAATTACCCTGTCCACGTGTCCAAATAAAGTGGGTTAAAAGCCATAAGCCCACGGGCTTTCAGAGTTAAATAGTTGGTGTCATAAGTAAAAAAAAAAAATGATTATGACATCAAGCATTTGACTGTGATGTAGAAAACCCGTGGGCTATTGGCCCACTCAACTTGGGCATGTGGACAGGGTAATTTTCGGTTGTGATTCAGCCAGTAGTCAGGTTTGAATATTTAAATTGGAAGAGAAATTTTTACGCGATCAATGAACTATGTGAATAACAAAAGCAAGATAGTCTATGAAACAAGTTATTTTGTGCTCGGATCTTCATGGTTTTGAATCACACTTTTTTAAAGTTTTAATCGTACTTACATCTTATTGTGACGTCATAATGTTCAGATGAAGTGGAGAGCGTGGGATCACTCAGTGAATCCGAGGAGGAGATAGAGAAGCCGCCAACCGTGTCGGATGTATCCACATCTGATTATGACTCGGATGATGAAAGTGGTAAGAATTTTACTCGAAAAATTTCAAGTATCCGGTAAATTCTTGCTCAAACTAACAACATCCAGTACAATTAACATGGAACGAAAATAGCTTAATCTATCGTAAACTATATAGCTTAAACATGGGACGAAAATGCTGATGAAGATAGCTGAATCTATGTTGTCGAAACGTCCAGCTTTAAGAACTGCTGTGGCTTTCTTTTCCTCCTCAAGAACATCCAATTCTTTAGATGCTTTTTGTCACGGTGCGCTTATTTCTGCATTTTATAACTTCTTGTGCATCAGAAGTACCGGTTTGGCGTCTGAGCTGTTCGAGTTTTTCGATAACCGATCCTCTTCTTATTCAGTTTTTAAGAGTGTTTTTTCACTAAGGTAAAAGGTTCTTGCAATCGATGGTACAAGTCGGGAAATAAATTGCCTTCGCCGATAACAGTGTACCGGTCGGTTGGCACAGCGTTTGAAAATATCGCTAACGGTGCCGGAGGTCTGGGGTTTGTTTCCTGCCCCGGCCAAATCGAATGCAGTGTCGTTAACGGCTCTCCACCGCTGCGACGTTTCTTCGGAGTCAGTTGTTCGGGCGCTACGTCGCGGAGATGAGCCCCGCCTCTCGTTACACGCTGCGGCGTAATATCGCGAGTATAATGAAGATTTGGTTTGATTAGATGACAGTGTTTCTGATGCAACTCCAGCGGGGAGAAAGAAAACTGCTGCCACACTGTCAAGTAGTGATGATTACACGTCGAGTGAAGATGAAAATCTGTTTGCTGATAAAAAAGTTCATGTAACAGATGTAAGTGGATGCTGATGCGCTGATCTTTAAACATATTGGCTTGGGGGCTCTTGTCTGCGCATCCTGCACAGGAGGTGTGTGTAGGGACAATATAACACTGAGGACCCCTACATTTTTATTATGAGGAACCCCCAAGAGTCTCGTTGAGAATCACTGCCTTGCACACTCTTATTTCTAACATACTGTGTAGTAACATATAAGGAGATACTATTGCAGGTAGGCCTTGAAAGACTTACTAAATAAACGCTGTAAAAACCGATTGTACGGCTAGTTTCGCGGTTTGACCGCCCATCTGGTAGACTCAGGTTCGAACCCACGATCTTATGATTGAAGGCTCTCTTATCACTATGCCACCGGGCTTACAGCGTTTTGAATGCAATTTTAGCTATACAATTCAAGCCCACGCATTCATGCAACTGCGGGCTTTAGAGTTGAGCTGACTGGCATATGTCGGCAAATATTACCACGTTGTCATATTTTCAGTCTGATTCCAGCGTTGAAGCGAAAACAACACCCAAGCATCGTTCCGCTTCAAAGCGCTCGCAACCACGTGATCAAGGTGAAGATTTTTAAATTACTTGTACATTGAAGCCGGCCGGTTGGTGTAGTGGTTAGAGACATTGCTATCGACGCCGGAGGTCGTTGGTTCGATTCCCGGGCAGGTCGGATCGAACACAGTGTCGTCAACGGCTCGGCACCGCTGCGATGTTTCTTCGGAGCTGTGTTTTCCTGGCGATAGCCGCGGAGATGAACCACGCCACTCGTTACACGCTTCAATGTAATACCGCGAGTATAATGAAGATTGGATGTTGAAAAGATTATAAAACGTTTGCTCTCACTCTCCGTTTCCCTGAATAGACTTAAGTAGTAAGCCGCGTAGCCTGATGTCGAATTTTTAGGGAGATTATAATCAAATGCCTGACTGTGTTGACTTAATGCGTGTTCCATAATCCGTAGGCATTAGCAGAATGACAGTATTGTTGATGATAGTTTTTAATTTTCAGCCATGTTTGGTCAAGACGACGCCGATGACGATTTATTTGCCGGTTCTGGAGGTTTGTTTGGAAAGACTGGGGGACTGTTTGATGCCCCTAAAGGAGGTGGGTTGATTGCAATAAAAATTCTCTTTTCTGATGGAAATTCGGATCAAACGCGCTAAACGAAAACCGTAACGGGAAATTTAATAGGCACTGTAGATGAAAAAAACATGAGGTTTGCAATGGTAAAAGACAATTATAATTTTACAATAGGTTGAGAGAAAATAATTTTTTTCAGTTTTTGCTTTGTTTTCATCGATTTTTATTCTTTTTTTCATGACTTCACAGGTTTATTCGAGGGCGTGGAAGGATTCAGTGAGGCGGACGAAGAAAGCGAAACAGAATCTTCCACTACTCAAGAACCAGCCAAGCCTCCAAAGACCGCGAAGAAACTTCCGTCTGGGGGGGTTTCTCTGTTCGGCGGTGCTATTAAAAAAGGATTTTTTCAAGTAAACCCTGATTGCGTTCAAATCAAATCTTCATTATACTCGTGGTATTACACCGAAGCGTGTAACGAGTGGCGGGATCCATCTCCCCGGAATAGCGCCTGGACAACACAGCTCCGAAGAAACGTCGCGGCGGAGGCGACAGTGTGTCCCATTCGACCGGCGTAGGAATCGAATCCCAGACCAAGTGCGACGATTGCGACGGCAATCCACCACGTCAAACCAGGCGGTTTACAAACCAGTAATGCTCATTTAGCTAATATGAAGAAGCTCTCGAAACCATTGCATGCGTATTCTCTGTGGGTTGGAGCAGGATGAAGAACTATATTGTCAATTGCTCTGTAAAAAGACTTCTTAGTGTTGTTTCTCAAGGCAAGGCTTTGGAGCTGAACGCTTTGTTCACATTAAAGCTGATTGTAGGCGTATTTTGACACAGTTTTGGATTGTCAATTTTTGCTTAAGTTTTAAAAATACTCTTAAGGGGGATGAAGGTGATGAATCTGATGATGAAGATAGTGCCCCCGAGCCTCCCCCTGATACAGGGGCGAAGCAATCGAACTTTTTCGATGATGATTCAGATGATGATGATTTGTTCAAAGAAAAACCTCCTCCAATCAAATCAGGTACCGGTGCACTTGTAGTAGAAGATTATAAGAAATTTTTCAAGATTGGGGCGCTGTTTTACGTTGCCGAGGGATTGTCAGCTCCCTGGCGACGTTATTATGAAACTTTTGCATTCATATGAACAGCTCAAATGGCCAATTGGATATTGCGTCTGCCTCAAAAGCTGTAGATTCGGGTTTGATTCCGAGCCAGGTCAAACTAATGACTTCAAAATTGCTATTCACAGCTTCCCTGCTTGACGCTCAGCATTAAAGGGACAGTGTGGAGAACAAGACGGCAAAGTTGCTTGTGCCGTTAGGAAAGGCTCTTATCGGGATTCCACTATCTTAGAGTGTTTGACAGATGGCTGGTAACTCCTGAGCGAGTTCGTTATAGCCCTTAGATGGCTTTCTCGTAATAGGAGGATGTGCAACTAAATACAATACTTACAAAAAATACTACACGTTTCGGAAAATTTAATACTGTTTCGTACCTTTTTTCGCACTAACAGATGAACCTCCAGGGTGGTAGCCATCAAGCATGCATATTACGAATCGATAGGTTTTGAAGCAGTGTCCACTACTTAGCTCCTCTGATCAAATCTTTGTGGTAAAATTTGATTTGATTAAACAATATTTGTGCACAGAAACAAGCTCATCTGCAACTCCGGCGAAATCAGGCGGATTGTTTGACGAAAGTGACAACGATGATTTGTTCAATGAAACTTCACCAGGTGAAAGTAAGGGTCTGTAGACATTGTGCTGCTGTGAATATCTTTCCACTGATTAATACAATGAATATGGGGCGAAATTCGTTAAGGGGAAAAATAAAACTATGGTAATATTCTTAAAACTGAACATTTCGACAACACAGATTTAATTGTCACCATCAGCAGTGTAAGCAAGGCAGTACCTGTGCAAAACTGAAAGAACTAGAATTTACAATTCCAGCTGCAAGTTATAGCATAACCTAGGCAACAGATCAAAATAAGTTGTGTAATTATAACGTCATAAACTAAAAGCTAGCAAAAGACTAACGGAGTTAAATTAGCAAATAAATAAAGGGGAGCGGAGTTGGAGTCAAAGTTAAAGAATAAGCAATGGCTCATAATCTTCAATAAAAAGTGATTGAAGAATTAATAAGCGTGCAGAATCACCAGCACTGCTAAAAATGTCTGGTTGAGCAAAGTCCACTTGATAGTCGGGATTGTCCGTTAAGTGTCGGCACACCTCAGATTTATCCGAATGGGAATGCTCCTGGAATCTATTTACGAGGTTACGCCCAGTCTGTCCTATGTGGCTAGAACCACGAGAACACGTTAACCATTGTACAACCCCATATTTCATTAAGGTTTTCTACTTATCTTTCAGTTTTTAGAATTACTGTGCTTGTATTTTTCTCCTTTTTCACTCATTATTTTTTTAGCAACTCCTACTAAAGATCGGGCTGAATCTGAAACCAAGCGGCCTGTGGGCGGGGTGTCGATGTTTGGATCAGGTGGTGGCGCTCTACAGGAGGCCCTGAGACAGAGACGGACCACCTCGTCATCATCTAACGTAAGAGATTCATGAAGTGTGATTATGTTGTCATGAATTGAAATAACTAATGGGTATCGCCAGGACCGCATTCGGACAATGAGAGGTTATTATACGTTCACCGCTAGTGGTTCATGATCGGTTCATCTCTTCGTAAATGAAGGTTTTCGTGGTCGAGCCCGAAAAAAGTCTTCCGTGATCGTGTCGAGCCTTTTTGTTTGTGACGAGCCTCATAGGCTTCAGCCCGCAAAGCCTAGTGGTAAATCTGGTCCTGAGTGCGAAAGTAGACGCAGCCGAGCATCATGGAGATTTGATAGATTGTCGTTTCATTTTCGTCAACTAATATTAACAATTTCGCAATCATTGTTCACAGGAAAGTAATTTTTAACATAATTTTTATTGCAATCACCAGCGATCAAAAATTTAAACGAACTGCAGCATCATTTTACTACAATATATATGGGACGAAAATAACTCAAGGAAGAAAAAGCATGGCCACAATTCTTAAACCTGGACGTTTCGACAACGTAGATTGTGTCATCATCAGCAATGTAAGCAAGGTAGTACTAAACTGAAAGATGATGACAGCTGAATCTATGTTGTCGAAACGTCTAGTTTTAAAATATACTGTGGTATTATTTTTTCTCCTTAAGCTATTTTCACCTTAATTATATTTCATTGACAAGCATGCAACAATACACAATTTCATAAGAACCAGTCAACTGTATGTCAATGTGGTATTTTTTTTTTTCATCAAAGATGCCTTGGTTTTTGCTCCTTCACGAATATGCTATGCCCTAGTCGTCAAACCGGACACACTGTTGCCAGTGGCTCGCTACCGCTGCGACTTTTCTGTGTTGTCCAGGCGTTAAACCGCGTAAATGGACCCCACCTCTCGTGACACGCTTCGGTGTAATACCGCGAGTATAACGAAGATTTGACTATTCGTCGTTCGAGACTGAAGAATTCCTAGTTGATCTTTATGCCGCTGATCATTTGAATCGAAACGCGAGGTTTATGAACTGGTTCTTGTGATGAAACGCATGCCATTACTAATTTATTATTTTGTAATTTTTTCGTTAAGACGTCATTGCAAAAACCAGCCAATCATACTTCTTCAAGCTCAAATATCAACCAATCAAATCCTTCGAAATCAAAATTGTTGTTTGATGACGCAAGTGACGATAATTTGTTTGGTGACGTCATGACAGCGCCACACTCGAAGAAAAAGAGAAATGATCGTCCTCCAAAAACTGAAACGTCAAAAGGGGATCTCTTTGGCGCCTCCAGTGGTGAAGATGAACTTTTTTCGGGTTCCTCCACCTCCCTGAACAAATCAACTCCCCATAGTGGGTCCCTAAAAAGTTTGGAGGCATCGAAGAAACCCCAAAGTAGGAAAGAAAAGCCCCCTAAGGAAAACCCCCTGTTTGATAATGTTGACGAGCCTTTATTTACGAAAGTATCCCCGAAACACACGAAGAACACTCCACCCATGAACACTTCCAACTCAAACCTATTCAATGCATCCGACAGCGACTCGGACCTGTTTGCAACATCACTTCATAAAGTTTGTCAATACTTTGATCGTTTATGTTGAATTTTGTTGATTAATGTTTTAAGCAGTGGCGTGTTTCTGATTTTTGGAAAGAGAAAAATTACTGCTTATCAACTTTTAATTTTAAAAACAGGGCGACAACCCTTTTTTGAAAATCATTCCCGAGTAGTTGCATTCTTTCTAACAAAAGAACGTTTTCGAGTTTTCGGGTTGTAGTATTTGTGTCAAGTCGCCACAGATACAGTAAAACACGATAACCCAGTCCACATTTCCAATTGTCGTGGATTTTATGTCTGCAGTTCTTGCTTCTAGTTTGTGCAGCATAATCAATTTTTTGATGTCATAATTAAAAAAGGATTATGACATTAAGGCATTGATTATGACGCAGAAATCAGAACCGCGGACCTGAAGCCCATTAAAATTGGACGTGCGGATAGAGTAACTGTCGCCCCTTCCTCCTAACGTGCTACTCGCTCTTGTCATTCTACTAATCGCCATTGAATAAATGTCAACGAATTTTGCTAATTTAATTCATAATTTTCAATGATTAATCCTGATTGAATTAATTCATTTTAACTTCGTGAAACGGTATTGTAGTAAGTATGACGTCAAAATGACGTCTGCACATTTGTAACGGTGATTATGATGGCATCAGGACGAAAGCGATGACGATGATGGCTTATTTTCACGTAAACCACCGGCCATGACAACCAAACCTCCTGCAAAGTCAGATAATCTGTTCGGGGGCAGTGATGACGACGCAGCACCCCCATCCGAAAAGTCCCCACCTGCCAAAAAGCCCCCTGTCAAGAAACCTACGCAGAAATCGAGTTTATTCGATGATCCTGATGATAGTGAAGATGATCTTTTTGGAGGAATGTCTAGTGCCAAACCAGCCGAGGTAAAGTCAAGGGGTTGTTGGGATTAAAAAGTAAAACTTGTGTGCTACACCTACCCTACTTTAATTTATTGTCGTTATGAATTAGTGCGCAGTGTTTCTGGTGGGACTCGAACCCGCGTACGGTAGCTCTTATGTAACGTTGTCAGAAGTGAATTGTTGGATGTGATGCTGGTAATTTCATTCCAGAAAGTGAATGTCGTTAGACAGACTTCAGTCAAATCTTTTTTGACAAAATCGCCTTCGACATCACTATCCGCTAATAAAAGTTTGTCGCATAATTCAGCTATTAGAGCATAGCTCTTAACCTATTATATATGATGAATCTTTTAGGTCAAAAAGAAATCAAATGACAAATTGTTGAACCACAAGCAGACCAACAAAGCAGCTAAACCAGCTTCAAAAAGTAAACTTCTTGGATTTTGATTAAACAGTAGCCGAATGGATAGAGCGTCTGCCTTTGGAGCTGTAGAATAGACTCTCGTTTGATTCGGAGTCGGGTCAAACCAATGCCTTTTACATTGGTATTCACAGCTTCCCTGCTTGACGCTCAGCATTAAAGGTACAGTGTGGAGAACAAGCCGGCAAGTTTACTTGTACAGTTGGAAAAGGCAGTTAGCGGGATTCCCCTAACTTGGAGTGGTAGACAGATGGCCGGCAACTCCTAAGCGAGCTCGTTACAGCGCTATGATCGCTTTCTTGTGATAGGAGGATAAATATGCAACTAAATACAGCACAATGTAATCACCAACACTTCTGCAGGTAACGATTTATTCGCAAGCGATAGCGACGAAGATTTATTTGCTGCCAAGAGTCCGCCACCGAAAGACGAACCCACTGAAGTGATTGCAGAGGGTAAGTAGAGCGTTATGTGAACAAATCAAGTCTTCTTTATACTCGCGGTAATACGCCAAAGCGTGTAACGAGTGGCGGTGTCCATCTCCGCGGCTTAGCGCTTGGACAACGCAGCTCCGAAGAAACATCGCAGCGGTGGCAAGTCTTTGGCGACATGGTGTTTGATTTGACAGGCTCGAGAAGCAAACCCAAGATCTCTCGCACTAATAGCGATGTCTTTAATCACTGTGCCAACCGGCCAGTTTGTGGTGAAACAAGCGTTGATAAATGCAACTATTTATGAGAATCTCCAGTAAGTAACAATTGCTTTAGTTTGTGGTTTGTTGATTTAGATCACGACGACGAAGAAACGACCAGCCCATTGGAAGCCCCCAAGAAAAAGCTCGCAGGAGCGGTGTCAATGTTCGGAGCTGGTGGGGGCGAACTGCTAGCTGCCATCTCCAAAAGAAGGTGAGTTTTATAAACAACCGGGCGGTTGACGTCGTAGCGGATAAAGGCATCGCTATCGGTGCGGAAGGTGTGGGTTTGATTCCAGGGTCGATCAAATCTAACGCAATATCGCCTACGGATCGTCACGCTGCGACGTTTCTTCGGAGCTGTGTTGTCATGACGATAAGCCGCGGAGATGGACTCCGCCACTCGTTACATGCTTTGACGTAACACCGCGAGTATCATGAAGATTTGATTATTTCACACTCATTTATCCAGAGTTGCTGCGCATTTTGAATTTTACATTGCCTGAAAGCACCTAGCTGCGTAACTAAACAACGCAAATAACAAAAGAAAATAATGTCAAGCAATTTAGCATATTTTCTTTTTTAAGCAGAAAAAACGACAACCAATAGAAATTTTTGTGTCAACTAACTGACTGAATAGTTCAAAAATATAATTTCATTACACTCACGGTATTACACCGAAGCGTATAACGAGTGGCGGGTCCATCTCCGTGGCTTAGCGCCTGGACCACACAGCTCCGAAGAAACATCGCAGCGTTGGCGATATTGTGTCCGATTTGACCGACAAGGCAATAAACTCAAAACCTATAGCGACGATAGTGATGTCTTAGCCAGTTCGCCATACGGCCGGTTAAATGCAAAAATGCCTCCCGGTTTTCTACTGCGATATTTTTCAGGTCAGAATCACAAAAATCAAATATCTCCGTCAACAACGAAACAGACCCACGTAAATCACAACCTGACACTGGCGATCAAGATCTGTTTGGGGGAAGTACCAGCATCTCGTCACCCTCTCGTGACAAATCTGATTCTGTTTCGAATGTCACAGCAAAACCATTCACCCCTGCCTCTCCCATGTCGAAGGTCACTCCCCCTGTGACAAAGGTCAAACCTCCAGTATCAAAAGTCACACCCCCGGTCTCAAAAGTCACTTCGCCGGTTCCCAAAGTCACTTCGCCGGTGTCAAAAGTCACGCCTCCGGTTGGAAAGTCAAGCTCGGCCGTGGGAAAGTTGCAGGTACTCGAACTAAGCGTTGAACTTTCTTAGGTCTTTCTCCAATTTACATCTTCATTAAAATGTCACAACCGCATTTTTTATAACCCGCCGATTGGCGCAGTGGTTAAAAATATCGCTATTAGGGGAGGTTCGATTCCCGGGCCGGTCAAATCGGACACAGCGTCGCTGACGGCTCACCACCGCTGCGATGTTTCTGTGTTGTCCAGGCGCTAAGCCGCGGAGATGGATCCGCCACTCGTTTCACGCTTCGGTGTAATACAGCGACTATAATGAAGATTTAATTTGATTTTGAAGTTTTCTTGTTTTATTCAAAGAATTAACTTGTGCACACTACGTGACTTTTACACCATTGCATAGACCAGTGGACTGTATTTGCGACAGCTCTTACACCGTTTGAACTTGCACAACGCTTTTTGCATTGCAGGCAAATCTTTCCATCAACCCCACCGCTTTATTACCTGGGGCTACCCCTACCATTACGTCTACCACTGACATAGACGCTCCCTTGGAAAGTGTGACCAAAACCCGTTCGAAAGGACAGGCAGGCCGCCGTCCACCTAGCCGAAGAGGTCGAAGGGCAGCTGCTGGACGAGGTGAGATTCAAACTTTCAATTTCGCTTTGAATTGTGTGAAACACCTAATTAGTGCCACAGTGGCTAGATTTTGGTAGCATCAATAAAACCATCTAGCTGACGTAGTGGTGAAACATACAGCAATCGGCGCACTTGGTCTTGGGTTCAAATCCTTTGCCCGTTAAACGGCTCACACCGCTGCGATGTTTCTTCGCAGCTGTGTGGCCCAGGCGCCTAGTCGCGGAGATTGGTTATTGGTTACACTCTTCAGCATAATACCGCGAGTGCAGTTTAATGAAAAATCGATTTTTTTTCCAATTTTGACGTCATGAAACCATCTTGGGAATTGAACCCGAGTTTGCAGACACGTCAGGGCATCACAAAGATTGCTGAAATGGGCAGTGTTTGCCTGGAGAAGCCTCTGGTTTTGGAAAACCCGCAGAAACTAACTGCACAAAAGGCTTTTTTAATGGAACATGGTATGTGGATGATTAGAAGCGCTTCTTACTGTCAGAAAGCTGAACCTGTTCGTTAACCATCGTTATTAGCGGCGACTTTATCCAATACACTTTGACCCTCAAAGAAACAACGTATATAAATGCGTAGCGAAGAAAGTGCTCTGGGATCTATCTGGCATTATACCGACGCTACTTGACCACTTATCGTGTCAATATTTTATATGCATCACTGTGAGGGGTTACAACATAAATTAATGATAGATATTCTATTGTATTAATTGCATATTTATCCTCCTATGACGAGAAAGCGATCAAAGTGCTATAACGAACTCTCTTAGAAATTGCTGGCCGCCTGTCTTCCACACTTAGACGAGAGAATCCTGGTAAGAGCCTTTCCCAACGGCACAAAAAGTAAACTTGCCGGCTTGTTCTCCACACTGTCCCTATAATACTGAGCGTCAATCAGGGAAGGTGTGAATACCGAATTTACCGTCATTTGTTTGACGCGACTCGGAATCAAACCCGAGTTTACAGCTCCAAAGGCAGAGGCTTTTTCCACTCGGCCATTTGAGCTGTTTTGTCTTTACATAAGTTTACACTATTTAATGTATCAGGTGACAGCGACTTATTCGGAGCAACGCCGACTGTTTCTGTTTCTAATGAACCAACCAGCAATGTTGGTGGTCCTGTTGGAAGTCTCCCCACCCAGAAAATATCTCCTGAACCCGACAGCTTCGCTGCTCCAAAGAAAAGTAGTGACCCTTTCGCCGAAGATGATTTTCTAGGTAAGTTATTTCGTTTAAAAATCAAATCTTCATTATACTCGTTGTATTACGTCGCAGCGTGTGACGAGTGAGCTTAATGTTCTTAAGCCCCGTGCTGTCCAGACGCTAAGTCGCGGAGATGGATCGCGCCACTCGTTACACGCTTCGGGGTAATTTCGCGAGTATAATAAAGATTTTGATTCAATAAATATGTTTTCATCACAACATGTGTAGTGAAAACCGGTTTTTGAGCGTTTATAAATTTTAGCTGATATTCTTACCTCGACCTCCACTTCTCGTTCTCCTGCTCCGAAGAAGAAAACAAAGAAAACATCGATTCCAGATCTATTTGGTGAGTTGGTTTGTTGTACAGCATTGGAATATAGATGAGACCAAACCTTATGACGAGCTCCAAGTAATCTATGCTCTTCAAAGTGTGTTAAGGTTATGTGGTCAAGTAATTCTACGGAATAGTTTGTATATGAATACTTGAGCTGGTTTTCAGTAATAAAGTAAAGCGTCATGCGACTGCTTGGTGTGGTTTGGTGTTCCTCGAACCATCAACTACGTGATATACGTCAAATACAATCGCGCCCAGCTGAGGTTCGTGGCCGTCGCAAGAAACTTGCTTGCTCTACAAAAATGTCAAAAAAATAAAAATCATGCCTTCATTACGCTCGCGATATTACACAGAAGCGTGTAACGAGTAGCGGATCAATCTCCGCGACTTATCGCCTGGACAGAGCTTAAGAACATTGCGACGGTGGCGAGCCGTTGGCGACCTTGTCGATTTGACCGGTCCCGGAATCGATTCCATACCTGCCGCATCGTTAGGGATGTCTTTAATCGTTTTGTCAGTCCGCCGGTTCTATTAAAATCTTGTAACTATTCATAAATTAGTTCAGAAAGTAAGAAATTATTTTGTAGATGACGCTGATCTATTTGACACTTCCATGCCGACCAAGAAAAAAGACGCGTCGTCTGATGGTTTATTTTCTGCGGCTCCACCCAAGAAAGTTACCGGGCCAGTTGAGGATTTATTTGGAGACGACCTAAGTTTTGAACCCGAAAGCTCATTGTTCAGCGACACGAATAAGAAATCAAAGAAACCGAAACTGTTTGAAGATGATTTATTTGCCGACTTGGATGTTTCAACGAAGAAGAAAACCGCGACGAAGCCAGTTGAAAACGTGAGATTTGAGTTGATTTGTATTGCTCATGAATAAGAAAAATCAGTCTAGCCAATCGTAACTCTAGCAGCAAGTGTCTGACTGAATAAACGTGTTTTCAATAGATACGCTATTTCATCCCACATCACAGGGATAAACCCGGCTTGGAGTGAAGTCGATAAATTCCTTAGTTGCCGTACTTCCCTGCTTGACTCTCGCCATTAAAGAGACAGTGAGAACAACCCGGCAAGTTTACTTGTTGTGTCGTTGGGAAAAGCACTTAGCGGGATTCCATCGTCTTGAAGTGGTAGACAGATGGCCTGCAACTCCTTAGCGAGCTCGTTATAGCCATTTGATTGCTTCGTGACAGGAGGATAAATTTGCAACTAAATAAAAAAAAAAACAGAAAAATACCACTGACTATGATTGCTTTAATTAGTGGAAGCCTTAGACAAACAGCACTTTGGTAGTAGGTGTATATAAACAAGCGACTAATATAATTTATCTTCTTATTCATTTGTCGGAATACTTATTATATTTTAAGGAGATGATTAGCTCAGTTGCTAAGCGCACGCTATCGGTGCAAGAGGTCTGGAGTTCGATTCCCAGTCCGGTTATATCGGACGCAGTGACACCAACGCTCACCACCATTGTGACGTTTCTTCGGAGCTGTGTTGCCCAGACACTAAGCCGCGGGACGAACCCCGTCACACGTTACACGCTTCTGTGTAATACCGCGAATATAATGAAGATTTGATTTTTTTTTAGGGAGATGATGATATTTTTGTCTCGGGGGTAAAATCATCGACGAAGAAAAAACATAAAAAGCAAGATGTAAGTTGTCCCAGTTTTACATGCTTTTCTTATGTTTTACTTGTTTTGTTTTTTTTGTGTCGTTGGACATTTTTTTGCCACTCTTGGATGCTTTTTATTGTTGTGTCATCAATGTGCTATTATCAACTGACTGTTTTAGATTTCTGTGTTGGATACCGATGATCTATTTGGTGATTCCCCTGGCATAACGTCATCCAAAGAGAAAAAAGCCGCGAGTTTGTTTGATGACAACGATATATTTGGGGAAGGAGTGACAAAAACTAAGGAAAACAAGAAGGATTCGCTGTTTGATGATGGTGGGTCTCTTCAGAGAACTAATTTTCAAAAATTGAGTAATTTTCCTTCAGGGCTTCGAACTCGCTCATTTTCGCCGAACTTCAACTCTATTTCGACAAAAGTTTGATCGAGTTTTGAACTCAACCTACACTTGACAAAAAATGCTTGAACTTTTCATAAACTCAGTCAAAATGACTGAACTCGAATTTGAACTCGCAAAATTAAAAAAGGAGCACTTAAAAACTCGAACTCGATTCGAAATGTTTGCGAGTCCGCATCCGTGTGTCCATTAGCTCGTTCTTTGCGTTAAATCCTGTTACGAGTTGCAACATCTGCGAACGTTGTTGCGACGGTGAATCTTAGTAGAACTTCTGAAAATTAATTATTACAATCTTACGTTGTTCTTGCGTCAAGGCTAACTTACTGCAAGCTACAGGATGGGTCAGTTTGTAGGATGAAAAAAAATACATCTCGTGTGTTTTTGCTTTTCTGCAATGACGAAACTTTTTGCAGTTGAGCAGTATGGCTCGCTGTTTAGTATTACTTGGTTTTGATCTGGAGTATCGTTAGTTAAACGATCAGTCAGCTTCGTCGTTGAAGACATCGGTCCGGAGGTCTGGGGTTCGATGCTCGTTCCAGTCAAATCGAACACAGTGTCGTCAACCCTTCGCCACCTCTGCGATGTTTCTTCGGAGCTGTGTTGTCCAAGCACTAAGTCGCTAAGATGGATCCCGCCGCTCGTTACACACTTAGACGTGATGCCACGAGCATAATGAAGATTTGATCTTCAATAGTGATACTTTGTTGCAACTAACAATCACGTGTTTTATTCGTCTCATTATTTTGCAGACGACATTTTTTCATCTGTTCCCGCTTCAAAATCTTCAACAAAATCTACAAAAAAACAAAAATCTGCAACTCCGTCTAAGAAATCGGCTACTCCGTCCAAACAAGCGAAAGATGAAGCGGATTTATTTGAAGATCCGCTCAGTGCTTTACTAGGATCATAAAATCCGCTTAATCCATTCCGCAATGTTATGGTAGCAAATCATTGGGGTGTGGAGATTTCATATACTGATTGTATCGAATTTTGAGTTGTAATTAGCTGAATTTGGATGCTCAACTGCTAGACAGCACAGCGTCATATTAGCATGTGTTAGTGCCGCACCTTTGATATTATACTAATCTATTAACTTTCTTACTAGTTAGAATAAACTACTTGAATAAGAATCTTTCTATTTGAATAAGATATCATTATACCACCTGAGGATACGACAACGGCGAAACAGGCTCTAGTAGTTTATAATGATTTTGTTCGATAAACACAATCTATTAACCATGTTAAAATTGCTATGAAATATGAAATTTCTTGCCATGAGTTGCGTATCTCTCGCCGCTGCAGTGTGCTTTGATTTTAATATAATTTTCTGGTTCAGCGTCGGCGCCCCGATATCTTTGCTTTATTTGTTGGTTTTGCATTTGATGCGGAGATTAGTTTCATTTTATTTATCCATTGTTGTGATTATTTTTACTAATTCGATGATCGACATATAAGTATATGACGTCAAGTGTTACGTCATCGATGATGTTATTTATGTGCAATAATAGTGACCAAATGTCACAAACTTCGTTCATCTAGCATTCATGTCATTCTACCACCAATAATCTGCTTTCACATTTTTTGTATCATTGGAACAACGGGGCGTAAAAACTGTTGCATTTGGCTACAAAAATGATTTCTTCGACATAATGCAGTTCCACTTTTAGTTGTAAATCAGGTGAGGGGAACCTGCGGCCCGTGTTAAAACTTTTTAAGTGTACAACACATCGGTTAATTAGAAAGCATTAATCTTCAAAACTGCTTCGCATTCGACTACATGCTGCATTTGTGTTAGAAAAGCCAAGCAAAAGTTCCTGATTACTCCCTAGGAATGTTATAAATTTGTGACTTAAAATTGTGTGCTTTTGAAGCGAAATTTAAAAATTGATACTGAATGTGGCTCGCTGTGCTTTGGCGGTCCCCCACCCCTTCTATAAATGACGATTTAGGGGACGAACTTTGAAGGGATTGATGCATAATAGTTGTTCTGGTCGCTAAGCTTGGTATTTTTGAAAATATTTATAACATTTTTTGCATCGAATTGAAATAAATGGATAACAGCAATGAAGTAAACTTAAATTTAAATATGATTACTGAGAATATGTGATTGCCTCGTGATTTGTGTCACACGATTCGTTGTGCTTTTCTGCAGCTAGTTGGCCTGTGTGCAGGAAATTCACTGTTTTCTGTTTCAATTAAGTGTTTTCTTTTATGATTATTATAACTTCATAATTCTCATATTATGTTCTATTGCTTTCTTTAAAGTTTGTATTTGCCGGCTAGTTAGTTTTGTCAGTGCCAAGCGTAGGGCAGTTGCAATTAGAATCGGAAAAATATGGTCGCCCAGAGTTACGAAACGGAGAAAAAACTTCTCAGCCGCACAGAAACTACAAAATATCTGCCGTCATCTTGGGGCGTTTCCCATGGGACCATATTAACACTTTTGGGGGCTCCGTGCTTTTGCAGACCTGGTTTTAACGAAGGGGCTTTTTTTAGAGGCCAAAGTTTCCGGGGCCTAATACGGTTCTAGCCAAGTGCTGCCGCTTTTCAAAAGTGCCAATTTCTGGTTCACCGTGCGTACATCCTTGCGACCATGTTCTCTGAAGGAAAAGGCCGCAAAGGAAAAGTTGCTTCGAAAATCTTTCAATCGCTTGGTTTTCTCTTTAGTGTTTTTTCTGTTTCAGAAACAGCTTTAACGAATAGGCTAATTATGCGTAAAAATTTTATTTGTTAGGAAATGATTGCAGACGAAATCACACGTTATGCGTAACGAAGTGGCTATTTTTACGGGCCCGTAACATTTGTCGCTTGAGTATAATTTATTGCTTCGTCGCGCTCTCGCACAATCGGGGAGAGCGTGAGGGAATAATGAAATAAACAAAGTAGTTAGTTTTGCGGTTACGTAACCTTAGCCACTGCCTGTATTGAAGGGCCTTTACTATTTACTTATTCCCATAAGTTTCTGACCTTTCCAGTTTTTAGTCGCAACGTTGCAAGCTTTTTCTGACCCTTCATGTAAAAGCGAGTCCAAATAATCAAGGTCTTCACGAATTTCAAAATATTTTTTTCGAATCGAAGACAGAACTTCTATCGCAGCATCGGCGACTATTCGTTTCTATATTGACCCTTGTCTAATCCTGCAGCTCGTTTACATGCAACTTCCGGCGTTATATTTGCACATCCACCGTGGATCTGAAAACACAAAATCGAATCTGCTATATACTCGCGGTATTAAGCCGAAGCGTGTAACGAGTGGCGGGGTCCATGTCTGCGACTTAAACCTATTACAGCCAGCGCAGCACACCTCCAAAGAAATGTCACAGCGGTGGCGAGCAATTGGCAACACTGTGTGCGAATTCACTGGCCTAGGAATCGAACCCCAGACCTTCCAAAGCGTTTGCGTTGCCATCAGTGCCGAAACTAGCGCCCCCCGAACCTCCCAACCGGGGGGGGGGGGGGCAGCACAAAAAGAGGGCCCCGTAAATAGTCAGTACGTAGTACGATTTAATCAACGTGTGATAAAGGTGCCTTAAATAAGCCTATTCTAATATTCAATATATTTTTTGTCTTAACTCGCGCGATGTGGGGCCCCCATACCATATTTATGCTTTTGGCCATGGAGGGTCCCTGCAAATTTTCGAAAAGTAACAGTCGCAAAACTAGCAAACAAACGTTTAGTTGCATACCAAGGATCCAGGGGAAGATGTGGGGGATGTACCCCTCACCAGCCATTTTCAACAATGCTTTTGATAAATATAGTTTTTCTATAATTTTGAGCCTCTTCATAACCATGGGTGCAAATCCATGGAGGGATGCATCCCCCCAATAATCCGGCAGCATCCCCCCCAATATTTTCATGTCCCAAAACTGGGCATCAGCGAAGGTGATGACCTTTTTTTGGTCTTCACTTCATTTTGGGCAAAAAATTAGGCATCTGGGAACGTTATGACTTTTTTTTTTGGTCTTCACTTCATTGTGGGCAAAAAATTGGACATCTGCAGACGTGTCAATTTTGCTAAATCATCCCCCCCAATATCAAAAAATGGTCGATTTTGCTAAATCTTCTCCCCCAATGCTCAACATAGATTTGCACCCCTGTTCATAACAATAAACCTTAGTCGCCTTAAGCACGCATAATCGAAACTGTGCTTACAAAATGCATCATATTTGATGAAGCACTCAAAGGTAGGGGCCAAAAATATGAACAAACTTTGCCCGAAACTTGTTCGAAAAGTGCTAAAATGACCATTACAGTACGCAAATTTTCCGGGGGAGCATGCCCCCGGACCCCCTAAAGTCGTTTTTGTTACTTGAGTTGCTTAAAATAACTCTTCCGGGAAAAGATTGCGCTTGAAAAAGTGACGAAATTTGGTGCCCTCTTGCTGAAAAAATTCTGAATACGCCCCTGACATGAAACATTTTGAAAGGACTTATTTTCGCCCGTTTCCGGGTCTACACGTCTTTGTATTTAGTTAACATTCAACCTAATTTAAAATCACACCCCCCTCCCACTAAAATTTTCTGGATCCGCTCCTGCCAAGAGCCCCTCATCCTCAAATGAAAGGCGCAAAAATAAGTCTTAAAAACGTTTTTTCTTCGCATAGGTAGCGAAATGTTAGAGTAGGGTTTGCTTGCAGCATTATTTTAGTGGGTTTGGAAGGGACCTAGTTAAACAGACTACTAAACCTTGTTAAAACTGAGGAATTTTAAAGGCTCAAAACGCACAAAAAGCCTCCAAAATAAGGTCAAATTCCGCAAAATTTTCTGGGGGGGCATGCCCTCAGACCTCCCTAGCTTGGCATCGCCCCTTCTGGGCTCGCTCTTTTGCATCACCATCCAAGAAAAAGATTTTAGGGGGCCCCGAAAGATGATTTTGGGGGGGGGGCGCATTGCCTAGTTTCGGCCCTGGTTCACCAAAAAGTAAAGAAATAATCGATTTCGATGGTAGTTTAAAAAAATAAAGAATAAAGAATATGGTAATCGACATTCGATATTACACTGAGCATTTAGCGATGTACGCCAAGCATTTTTGTGATGACCTCACATTCATGCGGTAACTTACACACAAACGACGGACATAATATATGACATTATTGATGCGAAGCAACTTTGTTATTAAAAATCTTTTTTTTAGCGTTTTTTTTTTGTGGCACAAAAAAATTATCAGCAAAAACAAGGTAATGACATACCGACGATTATTTTTTAATTTACTGAAGTGAGATAAAGTAACCTGAAAAAGAATCGAATGTAGAATATCGAATTACGCTGAGAAAAAAGTAAAGACAAGACCATATTCGATACTCATTCAAAAAAGTAAAGGCTCCAGTGCATTCGATAAACAAAAAGTAAAGAATATCGCAATCGAATATCGATTACAATCGATTTTTCCCTGGCCTAAGTGTTGAAACTTTATAGTGTATGTGATATCTCAATTCGTTGAATGCCCGAAAAAATCACTCGACTGTCCTGCAAATTACAAACTATTAGCGTAGTTATTTATCGACCAGACAGGCCAGTAGGTGTAGCAGAGATATCGCTCCAGGCGCCGGAGGTTCTGAGTTTGATTCTCGGGTCAATCAAATCAAATAGTGTCGCCAATGGTTCGGCACCGCCGTGGGGTTTCATCGGAGCTCTGTTGTTCAAGCACTACTTCTATAACAAATACTGTCAGTGGTCAAAGCGCTAAAAAGACGTGGGTCGGTCCAGCCACTCATTACACGCTGCGCCGTAATACAGCGAGTATGATAAAGGTTTGTTTGGTTTTATTTTAAAGTGATTAGAAACTAGGAGTTCCACAACTACAAGTTTACATTCAAATCCGGTAATCTATATTATCATAGGGCATTCATTTTTGTTTTGTTGTTTGTGAAAAATCCTCAGCATTTCTTGATGAGTTCCATAAGGACGAAATGCGTTGCAAATTAAGAGTATTTTTGCTTTGTTATATTGAGTTGTTGATTTACATAGAGTATGTATACGTTCACTTGTACACCATTTGCGCAATTTTTGCCTATTTCATTATGATGTTTCCACCATCTTTCCACCTTTCTTATAATTGAAGTTAAATACATAAATGGCAACCTTTCGTCATTGCTTACCGCCATTTTTGATAAAATGTAGCAGCAGAATAAGAATGCAGATGCTCTCGCACTACTGCAGTCGCCGGTTGTAAGAAAGGTGGATGATATGTAAAGTAATGTGCGCACTTTACATTAGTGTTGCCACGTTTTGATAAATGTAACTAATAGAACTAAATTACATGTATTTGTAGGTAGCTCATGGATATGCTGGAAAAATGGGTATTTTTAGGAGCAGTAATATGCTTTTGGCATTTTGTTGAGTTATCATATGGTAAGCTGATTACGCTGTGTATCCTGTATTGTGTTTGAAGACTAAAATATTCGACAATTTTTAACTGTGAGCCTAATTAGTGACTTCTACTCCGTTCTATTCTGTGCTACACATGGTAGCCTACTCTGTTACAATTGTACATGGTATGAACATTTTGAAATTGAAAAAAAGGATATGCTTATTGCTTAACTACCGGTAATAAAAAAGTACTGGTATGCGTAGCCTATAGCATTGCGAAGGAAATTTGACATTTAGTATCTAAAAAGTAAGCTAGGCATTACTATTTCAATTAACTTTTATAATGATTTGATGTTAATATTGATTTTCCTTGTAATTACTGAGGCCTGTTGCTTTGGGACATATCATTTTTATGAAATTCAAAAGTTGTAACATTGCACTATCAGAATTTACAATGGTTTCCCTCCTTACAGCTCTGGTTTGATGCAGATTGCTTGCTGCTGCATAAATCAGTAAATATCAACTATTAAACAGTAAAAGTTGGAAGTAACGTTATTAAAATGATTCAAAATTTGATTTGTGTTTTGGTTAGGCTACCTTTTTTCGTTTTGAGTTAAATTGTTTTTTGTTTATAACAACATGGATGTAGTAGACTTGGTGAGCATTGCTCTTTCACTACATTCAACGATGTGCAATGGAATGATTGCTACTGATTTTGTTTCGTTGTGCACCAAAAAAATAAAAATTCTAATTTTGATTATACCTGTAGGCTGTCATTAGTGGTTTTTTTAGTGTTACTGGATAAACTGTAAATTGAAATTCTTTTTCACCTTATCAGAGCATGGTAATTAATCAATTGTTGACAATAGCTTTTTGGTTATTTATAGTAGAGTAGGTGCAGTCATGTTATAGTGATACAGTAGCTAAATATTATCATAGATTGATGGATCTGCTCTTACTGAGTTATTCCGCAGCCCTGATGTTTGAATTTAGTCCAAGTTTGAAACTAAATTGAAACTGATATTAAGCCTATTGTTATTGTCAAATATTGTAGTCTATTTTATTGTGGTTAATATTAGATAATAGTAGATCTGTAACACCTTAAATCACAAAGTAGTTCAGGTACACACGGCACCTATGGGCTAATTGTCAATCATCAGTGTGATTGTTCCATGGATTGATTGATTAAGTGGATATTGATCATGGTATTAAATATTCAGGACAACCTTCATGTAACAACTTTCTCCTGGATGATGTATGTGAAGCTTATCTTCGATGGAATAAATGCAATTATCCAGAAGCACAAATATCTTGCAGAAAAACGTGCAGAGTATGCTGTAAGTAATTTCTACCAGGAGATGGTAGATTCAATATATGGGTAATCAGTGGCGGAGCAAGAAGTTTTACGAGGAAGGAAGACTTAAATTGCCAAAGCCATCAAAAAAGTCTTTTAGTTTTTCTTTGGCAATTTTCAGTCATTTAGTAACATCGTTCTTTATTACGAAAAAGCAAAGTCAAAAGAGTGAGGGGGCATAGCACAGTTCTCTCCCTCTCATAAATACGCTGCTGTGGTTGATAATAACCATCTTTTAGATGACTTGTTTGGGAGAAAGTCTTCAGCATCGCATATGAAATGGCAGTATGTTTATTCTCATCGATTTACGACACAGTTCATTTTTTTTTCGAGCTGCTTGGAGGCGCAATAGCCATAGTAGACCACCCACTGTTATGTTTCCTATCCTTGCACTATGTATACCATAGCAGTGTTGGTAGCTGCGATGCTTCTGTTGTCTTTTTTTGTCTGACCATCGTTTTTTATCGCCTTTTATTTATTTATTTTTTTTCGAAATTTCTGCTCCCGACCAGGGTGTTGCAACCATGCCCACTCCTGTATTCTGTTAACTCCTCTTCTCCTATCTGCATGCCATAACGTTAATCGTTTTGTTGCTTCTTCCCTTTTCCTGTGCCGCGTTATATTTCCTTACTCTTATCGTATTCTTTTATTATGTTGATGGTGCGGAAACAAAAGACACTACTACTACTTATCACAATATGATTTAATACTGGTTTTTGCAGTTCTTTTGTAATTAGTTCCAGGTTGGACGGAATGGTCTTCATATAGTTCTTGTAATCAGACATGTCAAGGTCATCAAGTGCGAAGTCGTATTTGTCAAAGTATTCCGGCAAATTGTCCTGGAAACGATTTTCAAACACAACCTTGCAATACCAACTGCGCAGTATCTGCTGGTGTCACTGCTGCTCCAAGCTCTGCTAATACTACTACCTCATCTGTAGCCACAGTTATTGATGACTTTGATACCAGGGCAGCTCTAGCTTTAGTTCTGCCAGAAGGACCATCAGCTGGAGCTAGAAGTATGAACATATTTTTCAATATTTGTTTTGTTTGTCCTCTTATCGCAAGAAAGCGATCAAAGCTCTATAACGTGCTCACTTGCCGGCCGTTTGTCTACCACACCGAGGTGGGTGGAATCCCACTAAGTGTCTTTGCTAATGACACAACCACTAAACTTGAGGCTTGTTCCCCACACTGTCCCTTTAATGCTGAGCAGGGAAGCTGTGAATACCAACATAAGTCATTGGCTTGACCTGACCTGGAATCAAACCCGAGTCTACAGCTCCAAAGGCAGGCGCTCTGTCCCCTCGGCCATTTGAGCTGTTCAATTTTACTTGTTGTTCTGGTTAAATTGCTTACCTCGTTTGTGGTTTGTAACGGAGGGATTCCAGAGCTCATGTAGCAGTATTAACATCTTAGGCTTCTTGCAATATGTGTTATGTAAGTGGTGTTCCAACTTCAAATTGAAGTATTCTACAGTGCTTCTGGTGCTGCTGGCTTTGACAACAATTTTTATTTCTTGTCACGTTTTTGGAAATTCGATGATATAGTAAATATTTCAGGGAGTTTTTTCTTTCGTCCATTTTCTGGATAGAGCTTTATACAGTAGAACAGAGGTTCTCAACCGAGGGCAATGAGACACCAACCAGGGTCCGCTGGAGCATGATTTATTAACCTGTTAATGATGATTCACCACTTACTACCAGCGGACAGTTGTAGCCACTGCGAATGAAATACCGACGGAACATTTTATTGCTGAGCAGGGGGCCACTGGTGTTGAGAGTACTTATCTAGAATGGGGCCACAAACCCTAAAAGGTTGAGAACCACTGTAGCAGAACATCAACACAGTTTACATCGAAAATTGGCATAGCATACTATGCAGTTTGACTGCTGGAAGTTCTGCTTTGACCAACTTAATCTTGAACCTAAGTTTGATCCAAACGCATAACCTCTGTTTTTTTTTTTTTTTTTTGCTAGATATGTATTATTGCTACATGTAATGTTGGACATAATATAGCTTGACAAGAATATAATTTTCGCTTATCATACAATTGATAAAGAATTAGTCATATGTTTGTTTACAGTTGGACCCGATGGAGTTCGTATATCAACAAGTAAGGTCTTCTAACGTATCGTAGTGTAATGTTTCATTATTTGAAGAAAAGCCAAATGCAAATTTATGTGATTGCCTTTCTAGTGTTAACCCTAGAACAACCACGCCGGTCAATTGACCGGTAACTAGAAGATACTGATAAACCGCAAGCAATTGTTACATCATTAGCACAAAACAAAATTTCAAAGAACTATTACATCCAAGACATTATATTTTAGTCTTGCAATGAAAAAATGGATTTGCACAGCAATGTGGAACATGACCCACACAACACACATACGTTGTGCATACACTGCTGCACTGGCTTCGTGTTTTATTCTTCTGACAATATCTGCAAATGGTTATTTTACCGGCAGGTAATGCAGCAACTACTTTTCTACTTGTGGAAGCCTGTCGTGCACATTGTAAAAGCTGACTTGCAGCGGCTTGTTTGTGTCGTTCTGCGGTACACAACAGTTCTCCTAACAGCATTAGAAAATCACGCCTATTGCTGTGCGTCATGCCTATATCCAGTGGTTGGATTCAGCCGGTTCGCACTGGTTCTATAGAACCGTCTCAGGGAATTTTATTGGAACAGCGAACCGATTAGCATTGCTTCTTATACTTGTACCATTAGTTGAAACAGAACTGACTGATAATATAAAACCTCTGTAATAGAACCGGCTGACGAAAAATTTGAATCTCACCACTGCCTATATCCCTGGCTATCACAAATGAGTCCAAACATATGATTGATGTCTAAAAGATTGAAAAAAGCTGCTAAAGGCCATCGCCTAGAAGCAGCTCTAGTGCTGTAACATCGTAGCATTTCGTCAGCAGTATCAACGCCACCTTTGGTAGCGTTATAATGTAAGGTCGCTTTTGGCTTCTTGGAGTCGCTGTCGTCTACAACTGGAGTAGTGTGCAAGGATGAGAGCAGGAATACATCTTTTTTTTTGCTTAGCTTTGTAATATAGAATCATGATACCATCCTTCTGCGTGAAGAGGAAGCGTGAGCTGTACAGAGGTTGCTGTCGAGTGTCAGCATGTAAGTTGAGAGGTATTTCCCTCTTGTTCTTGCGTAGTGTACCCGCCATTGTAATATTTTGTAGCAACAGATTTTCAGCTGTTGTCAAAGACGTGATGTCGTTGGTTGTTGTAACGTTTTGCCCTGTTTTATGATATGGCTTCATCAGACTCATTACCACATGTTCTGCATAGGAAGTTTTTAAATCACACAGGATCGAAAACTTGATGCCAAATTTTGTACGTTTGTTTGGCGTTTGGCATATATTGGATAAAACCGCGCCTTGACCTACTAGGAAATAATTTCGATTTTAAAGGTTATTCATTACTGTTTCCCAAATTCCCACAAGTCTGTAATAGGGGCATGTTCGTCATTTTCTCGTCTTCTTGCTCTCGTGCGTTTGTCATCAAATCGAATATATAGTAGCGTGTCTACAAACTTGTTTCTTGCTATTGTTTCCCTAAAAATTGAACGCCCGTGGTTAGAATTCCAAAAACTGCAGAGGGGCTCGCCTCTACCTTTGATTACACCACGAACAATGCAGAGACCAATGAAAGCGTGAAGTTTTTCGATTGAAGTTTGAAACTCTGTATCTCCTTGTAGCGTTGCTTCTTCTAATGTTCGATTTTGAATCATTGAAACTGATTGATGTCCCAGCAGCTCCAAAATTATGTCTAACAACCTATCAACGCCGGCTCGAATGAACTGCTTTGTACCTCTTTCGCTGCACAGTGCACGGAGAGAAAACGTCACTTTTGCGCTTTTCTGTTATAGAACGATAGCAATAACACAATTTGAGAGTTTTAACAAAATATTTAACTGGTTCACAGCGCCAGACCCAATTACGTGCTTCCCAAAACGTCTGCAAACCATGGTAAAACAAATCACCGGTCAGTTGACCGGTGCGGTTGTTCTAGGTATACCGATTTTCTGGTAATTGTAGGGTTAATAAAGCGTTTTTGTTATGTATTTTATTTCCTACCTGCGCATTTAACTTCATATTTTTATCTACGTGTGCTGTATGTAATTCTACTGTTTCCGCTATTACATTTTTGTAAAGCGCTTTTGATCTGAATTTCCGTCAGGGATGAGCACTACAAAAGTGTTATTGTTGTGATATGATTAACTGACTTACAGTACTATCTGTTTTTAAGTCTTATGCAACAGCACCCACTTCAAGTGCAATGATGAGACTCTTCCTCAAACTTGTGTTCGACTGGATCAAATCTGCGATGGATTTCAAGATTGCCCAAATTTTGCCGATGAAAATCAAACTTACTGCTTTGCAAGTGCATATCTTGGAAATGGTAAACACGTTTATTTCATCAAGTCAAATCTTCACCTATACTCGCGGTGATACGCCGAAGCGTGTGACGAGTTGCGTGGCTCATCTCCGTGGCTTAGCGCCTGGACAGCACAGCTCTGAAGAAACGTCGCAGCGATGGCAACACTGTGTTCGGTTTCACCGGCCCGGGATTCGAAACCATGGCCTCCCGCGCCGATAGCGATGTCCTTCACCACTGCGCCGACCTTTGTTATCAAAACTTTTTACGAGTTTGTTAGCACATTCAAGGTGGTGAATTGTTTTCGTGCCAAAAACTCTACTAAGCGCACTGAAAAAACAAGCTTTTGACCCACTTGAACTAGATATGTTAGGGTAGATATTTTAAATATAGCCCTTTTTGATTATTTAAACAATTATCAAATTCAAAGTTTAGCATTTTTTAAACTTAATGATTTAATTTGAAATCTCCGAAAACAAATTTTGTGTGGCAAGACTCGTTGACATGAATTATTTGCAGCGTTTGAGATCAAGAATAATCTTCAGCAAGTTTGCCTGGAAGTGATCACGACTGACCCTGCTGGTCCTGTGCATACTGCTAGAGCTTATCGTCGTTGTCCAAGTGCAGTAAACCCTCAGAGGTTAGACATCAAATCTCATTTTACTCGCGGTATTACGCGGAAGCGTGTTGCGAGTGGGGGGAGCCATCTCCGCGACTTAGCGCCTTGACACACAACTCCGAAAAAAAGTCGCAGCAGAAGCGAGCTGTTGACGATACTGTGTTCGATTTGACGTGCCCGAGAATCGAACCCACCCTTTCCCTTCCGATGGCGATGCGGTTAGCAACTCAACTAACCGGCTGGTTGTGGGTGTAATCAGAGATGGGCATTTATCGCGATAGTTATCGGTGATAATTTATTACCGATTATCGTTATCGCTGAAAATAGTTTTGATTTACCAATTATCGATATCGATTTTGTAATATATTTTGTTATCGCCGATAAATTATCGCGATAAACGATTTTTTATGCACACGGTGTTCAAACTTCAAAGTTAGTAAGTTGGCGCGTTAAAAAAATATACGGTGTCGATAAAATCTTGTTGCAATTTTAAAAAAATATCTTTTTGTTTTGTTAAATGCCAGGACAGAGTCCGTAAACTGCTCTTTTCTTGAAAAATGTAGAAAAACATTTTTTGCAATTTGACTTACGCAAAAAACTTCGTCAAACACATTAAAAATTTACCGCAACATTTATCGGAAAAATTTATCGGCGATAATTTATCGATTACCGATATCGCTTTAAGAAATTGAAATTTATCGATTATCGGTATCGCTTAGGCCTTTTTTGAAATTATCGATTATCGTTATCGCTTTAGTACAGAAAGGTTTATCGTGCCCATCACTGGGTGTAATATTGTTTGTGGTATTTCAGCGGACGGAAAATAGTATCCTTGTAGCGTGAATTTGTTTGAAGTTAATTGCTAGTATTGATGCTTTCAAACCTTCATTTTGCCAGGTCAATATTTTTGTGGCGTTGGTGGAACGAGAACCACTTATTGAACGTTTACACTGGACGTTGTCTCGAGACGTTCAACCCTGCAACATCTATCACTCCCAGGGTAAGCATGTCGTGCTGATATTTGGCAATTTGAGGTTTATGTAGATAATTTTCTTGGCTTCTTCTCACACTAAGGAAGGTTAATGCGCTGTTTATGATAGTAATTAATTGTGCTTTTCAACCTCCAACAACCTGATCGATTACGAGGAAAAGCAAACCGCAGTAATTCTTAAAACTGGACGTTTCGACAACATAGATTCAGTTGTCATCATAAGCAATGTAAGCAAGGCAGTCTGCTGATGATGACAGCTGAATCTATGTTTACCGTAGAGCGGGGCAGCGCTGTTTCGGGCTATTTGCCCTTATCAGCCGCTTTCAGGCTTAAGGTAAACTCATCCTTTAGAATGCTTGACCTTGATCGACCAAACACCCCTCCGAATTTGTACACCTCAAAAATTGTAGCAGGCCTCTTCAGTAAAAGACCCCAAGAAATTGTAGCTAGACATGTGGACAGGGTAAAGGCCCCCCCAAAAAGTTGTAGCAAATTGTTTCTTCAACAGACCAGGTAGGACGACGCTTTGTCTTATTGAATCCATGTCGAAACGTCTCGTCTCAATAATTACTGTGGCTTTAATATCCTCCTTCAGGTATTTCGTCCCATATGTTGTATTACATGATTGGTGAGATTTTTGTATTCAGTTGATAGCAGCTGCGTGTGACGCTGGACAGATTAATCAGAAATTTGTATGCGATGATGCGAATAGTCGGTTCCTGAAAATAAGACTTCAATATCCTTATGAGGTAAGTTGTGCTTTCGTTGTTTTGTGACCTTGCAGTAACAATATCAAGCCAAAATCTTCATTATACTCGCGTGGTAATACGCCGAAGCGTGTAACGAGCGGCTGGATATGGATCCTAACTACAATGCCGGGGCATGGATCCCAACAACATACCGTATATGGATCCGAGGCTTATCGCCTGGACAGGCGCTGTGGTAAGAGTTACCACCGCTGTGGTAACAATACAGTGCAGCAATGCTGACAGTACAGCTCCGATGCCCGAGTGGTAGGAGGCTTCCGCCTCGGGAGCTGTAGACTTGGGTTTGATTCCAAGTCGGGTCAAACCAATGACTTTAAAATTGGTATTCACAGCTTCCCTGCTTGACGTTCAGCATTAAAAGGAAGTGTAAAGAACAAGCCGGCAAGTTAACTTGTTGTGGCGTTGGGAAAGGCACTTAGAGAGATTCTCCCATCTTAGTGTGGTAGACAGATGGCGGGCAACTCCTAAGCGAGCTCGTATAGCGCATCGACCGCATTCTCGTGATAGGAGGGTAAGTATGTCGCTATACTTACTGTTTCGTCTTACATAGGGAGTAGATGAACATTTTTTGAGTCTTGGAGCGCGAAACATTGGCTGGCCTGTGGTTCTGCAGCGTGATGATGACAACCTGAATAAATTGTGGAGGAGGGGAATATCGGGATTCCCCACTACTATATGCAACGGCAATCAGTGTGAGTTCATGTGATTAGTCATCTTCATAGGTGGGCACAGCTAAAGCAAAAATTAGCTCCGCTAACAGCTAGTCCGATAATCAAAAGCATTAGTTTCGCTAACGCTAATCCGATAACACGAATTTTTTGTTAGCGGAAGCTAGCGCTAGTCCGCTAATCCGCTAGTTAATCATAAGATTGTAATTTGAGACAGAAACAATAAATAATCAACTTTGTAACTTGTAGCAATTATTTTAATGTCGCGTTTTTCAGTTGATCAGCCAAATCTAAACAATATCGTATCAACGCAATTTCCAACAGTTTATTTAATAGCACAGTATATTGTCAAGGTTTTGGGCACACGCTGGAAAAACTCAGAGCATTGAAATAAACTCTGCAGTGAAATTAGCACAGTACTGAAATAAGCACATCGCCGAAATGAGAGCAGAGAAATAAGCACAGTTGGCTTACTAAAATAAACGTCGGTCTGACCATGTCTGACTATCGCGCCTTTGCGAAATGCAAGGTTGATAGACCGGCAGCTGAAAGGAGTTAGCATACCTTTTCTAGGTACCGATAACCAAGTATATTGCGACCTACAGTACTACGTTAAATCCATCGGCAAAAAGTGATTCCTGCCGGGTCAGATTGGATGCGTTAGGCCGTAATGGGGGCCCAAAAACCCCCCAAAACGCTAGCATACCTTTACTATGTACCACATGAAACCTAGTCGAAACGAAAGCTTACATTGACCAGATCACAAAATGGAATGTGATAGAAATTTTTTCGGCTGCTTTACCCCCGACAGAAGCCCCCAAAGTTCGAGTGATAACGTCACAAAGGTATGCTAGCGTATCTTTTCTCGGTACCTCATGAAACTTAGTGCTAACGAAAGCTTACATTGCACTGATTGCAAAATGGTATAAGACAAAAATTTTGGCTGCTTTACCCACGGCAGAAGCCCCCAAAGTTTGAGTTATGACGTCATTTTTGCTGTGACGTCATAAGTTGAACTTTCGGGACTGCCGCTGGGGATAAAGCAACTGAAAAAAGTTATGTCACATACTATTTCGTAATTAGTGCACTGTAAGCTTTCGTTTGAACTAAGTTTCATGCGATTCTCAGTCAAAATTTTTTCACTATGACGTCATAAATTCAAACTTTGGGGGCTTCTGCCGGGGGTAAAGCAACCGAAAAAGTCTCTGTCATTTACCATTTCGTAATCAGTGCAATGTAAGTTTTTGTTTGCACTGAGTTTCATGCGATTTTTAATCAAAAATTTTTCGCTATGAGTCATATGAAGTCAAAATTCAAACTGTGGGAGCTTCTGCCGGGGGTAAAGCAGCCAAAATTTTTGTCTTATACCATTTCGCAATCAGTGCAACGTAAGCTTTCGTTTGCACTAAGTTTCATGTGGTACCTAGAAAAGGTACGCTAGCATACCTTTGTGACGTTATCATTCGAACTTTGGGGGCTTCTGTCGGGGGTAAAGCAGCCGAAAAAATTTCTATCACATTCCATTTTGTGATCAGGTCAATGTAAACTTTCGTTACGACAAGGTTTCATGTGGTACCTAGAAACGGTATGGTAGCGGTTTTTGGGCCCCCATTACGTCCTAACGCATCCAATCTGACCCGGCAGAAATCACTTTTCGCCGATGGATTTAACGTAGTACTGTAGCCTTTAGGTCGCAATATACTTGGTTATTGGTACCTAGAAAAAGCATACTAACACCTCTCAGCTGCCGGTCTATAACTTCTTAGCTCCTACACGTTGAAACAGTGATTGCGCAAGCTCAGCATTATGATGTCATTGACGGAGTTATTATTGCTTGATCTAAGCGCCTAGCTAGAAGAGTACCGGTAGATATTTCTCTGGCACAAAAAACGGGAAAATATGGCGACTTAAAGGCTTTTCTTTATTAAAACCGCGGTAGCAACTACTCTTATTCTAGCGGATTGCCTGAAAAAATTAGCTTCGATAACCAGTCCACTAACATTTTTAAACGTTAGCTGAACAGCTATTCCGCTGGTGAAAAAATTAGCTTCGCTAATTAGCGGATTAGCGATTTGTGCCCACCTATGGTCATCTTTATTGATAGATTCGGAATACAATAAACATGAGATGAAAATAGTTTAGGCAGGAAAAGTAAAGCCACAGTAAATCTTAGAATTGAATGTTTCGACAACATAGATTCAACTGTCATCATGAGCAGTGTGTGCAATGCAGTACAAAGCTGCAAGAAGCTTACTATTTGTACTTCTTACAGTTTCTTAAATTTTACTTCGTACAATTTTGTACACCACCACCGCTGCGCTATTTCTTCGTACTTGTGTTGCCCTGATGCTAAGCCGCGAGATGGATCCCGCCACTCGTTACACGCTTCGGCGTAATACAGCGAGTGTAATGAAGATTTGATATTTTATTTTGATACTATCGCTTGTATTTTTCCAGTTTATTTGTCAATGTGGTCAGCGTGGAGCCGGTGTAGTGCTACGTGTTCTGGCGGAACACAAACTCGCACTCGAATCTGTGTGAACGCGGGAAACTGCACAGGTTCCAGAGTGGAAGGATTGCCGTGCAATGCAGCGATATCATGCACAAGTCAGTCTATATGATCAAATAATCACAACATTGTTACATGTTATTGACTTGTTAAGCCATGCTCGATAACTGTTAATAGCTAGAGTTTGTATTATAAATCTTGTGTTCATATTTAGATAACCACCTGAAGAGCCGACAACGGCGGAACGGGCTGAAGTGGTTTTATTATTTTGTGGTTGTACTTTGTATCATTGACTTTACGTAAGGTTTCTTACTTCAACTTTTTCAGAATCAGTGATTCTTCTCAGTACTAAAATGTCTTGCGTCGTATTGTTTTTTTAGACTGTTATTTTTGTGTAAGTTGAATCTCGTCTTAACCACAATACTCGAATCAACGGCATGGCTCCACCTTGTAAAGATCAGCATCGCAAACTCTTACCAGTTCATGAAACAAATATTATAAAGATTTTTCATATTTTTCCCCCATGTAGTAGTATCAGTAATGTCTTTTATTTCCGCACCATCAACACGATAAAGAACGCGATAAGATAAAGGAAATATAACAACGGTACAAGAGGCAACAGAAAGATTAATGTTATGGCATGCAGGTAGAGAGGAGTTAAAAGACAAGAGTGGGCATGGTTGCAACAGTGCAACACCCGAATTAACTTGCTGTTCCTTATTTCCATTTTTTCTGCAGATGTGCTGGGAAACGGAAGCAGAAACAGTTTCTGCCCGAACAATTGGACGATGATTGACAGTGCGTATCGATATCTCAGCTCTGAATCGACTGATCCTGCTTGCTTTCAACTGATCAATCAACCACTGAGTTATGATAACGCTCGGGCACGATGCGAGTCTATGCAAGCTTCTCTGGCTTCTATCAAGCATCCCACCGCCACTCAGGCTCTCATTAAATTGATGGCTGATGCCGGCATCATTGGCCAAGCGTACGTAGGTTGGTAAAGCTGCTTATAAGCAACATTTTCAAAACATAGTAATTCAAAATCGCATCTATAATACTCGCGGTATTACGCCGAAGCGTGTAACAAGTAGCGGGTCCATCTTTGCGGCTTAGTTCCTGGACAACACAGCTCCGAACAAACATCACAGCGGTGGCGAGCCTTTGGCAGCATGATTTCCGATTAGACCTGACCGGGAATCGAAACCCAGACCTCCTGCACCGACAGCAATGTCTTTAAGCACTACGCCATCCGGCAATATGTGATAAAAATGGACTTTCGACGACATACATTCAGCTGTCATCATCAGCAGAATTCTCTTATCCCTTCAGTCTGTCTTCAGTAGACGTTTCGATAAATTTAACTCAACTGACATCATCAGGTACATGTACTGCTGATGATGACAAACAAATCCGTGCTGTCAAACCGTCTATCCAACCACGTATATTTAGGTGTAGAAGAAGATTTTTCGCTTCTCCCTATCAGTGGTCACCACCTGCGTTATAATTTCGATTCCACCCCTGTTGGTAGTTACACTGAGTGGTCTATGGATTGCGTGATAGGGGCTGGGTATGATTACAACGGAAGGAGGAGTGTTACTGCCTCAGGATTGTCGTGTCAGCGGTGGAACTCGAACATTCCTCATCGAGTTCGAGTTTTACCAATCGGAAACACACAACACAACTTTTGCAGGTTTATTATCAGAGCTCTGTTCTGGGAAATTCCGAAGGAAATATAAAAATCTGTCATACAGTGATTATAGGACGAAACTTGTTTAAGGAGGAAAAATATAGCGATAGTAATTGTAGGCGTTTGGGCAACATGGATGCAGCTTTTTTCTGTCTTGCTTACACTATTGGTGATGAGTATAGCTGAATCGGTGTTGTCGAAAATTACTGTGGTATTATTTTTCCTACTTAGCAATCGTCTTTCTTGCCAACTACAAAGAAATGTAAATATCTTCGTAATTTAGTCCGCGGAGATTTGAAAAAATCTTGAAATTTCTTATTTCTAGCAACCCCATAACTATTTTGCTGCGACCGTGATGGAACCAGAATGGAAGTCGTATTTCCCAGCAATATAAGTTATTACCTCGACTTTATATTCAATGCAGTTTCACTGGCGTATTACCTTATCCACGTTCCAGCTTGGTGGTTCTGGAAGCTCACGGGCTTTCTGCATCACAATCAATTTTTAATGTCTTAATCACTTTAATGATGACGTCAAAAAATTGGGGGTTTGGAACTACTTGAAGTGAACATGTTGAGAGCGTAATTGAGATACATTTTCCAGAAACCCTGACTTCGATCCACGCGGTCCGTGGTGCTACACGATCAGCCCGACGCAAGAGCGGGATTACTGCATGATTCCTCAATGTCTTGACACTACTAATATCACGCAGGTATTTTCAACTGTTTTTGTAGTGGACACAATTTTCAAATTTTACAAGTTTTACTTTAAGGTTTTTTGAATTTTCAATCCGATTCGGTATTTTATAAACCTGGTATAATGTGTCCGACCATTTGGCGTAGTTATTTAAGACACAGCCAACGGTTCGAAAGGTCTGGGGTTCGATTCTTTGACCGGTCAAATCGGACACAGTGTCGTCAACGGCTCGCCATCGCTGCGACGTTTCTGCGGAGCTGCGTTGCCCAGCGGAGATGGATGACACCGCCATTCGTTACACGCTTCGGTGTAATATCGTTCGAGTATGAAGATTTATTTTTAGCTAAGCTCACTGTCGGAGTTCCGCCTTGCATTACCCTGCTCTCGTTCTACGTCTCTGGGAGAGGTTCATTACTCATACTTGCATGCTACTGGTACATATCTACTGCTTGGAAGTAAGTTCTGCCGTATTCTGTCAAACTGAATCATGTTTAAGTCATGGCTCATATTTGCGAGTGGAATAGTCTCCTTCCTGGTAGATTTTAATTCAATTTCAAGCGTAGTTAAACCACAGGTTACGTGCCTAAAACCTTTACAATATAAACTTTCCCACTTCGAATGGACCGCTAATGTTCTCGTTTTTTTGGGTTTTAAAAATTTTTTTTTTTTTTTTTTTGAGGAAGCAGGCTTATATTCATTTATTTGATGTTTTTTCTATTGTGTCGTTCGTTTATTTACTTGGTGTATATTTTTTTCTTTAGCATTAGTCCTGGCGTCATAAAAACATACTTTCGTCACAAATCGTCTTAAAACTTCATAATAATAATAAAATGTAATAAGTTGACATTGAATTGACTATTTATGTTTCGTTTGTGTGATTTATGATGCTTCAAAATTAAGTTAGTGAAAGCACAAGTACAGATGAGCTTTTGGTTTATGGCAAAGATGTTAAATCCAGCATTTTGATTTAGCTTGCTCCCCAATGCAGACACAACCGTGGGCAAATTATCGCAATTCAAGCAAGTTTGTGTGGGACGCTTCGAGGTCTCGTATCATCAGTCTTGTTGATAAGGTGACTAATTCTTTTCAGGAAATTGTTATCATACCAAATATTGTAGCGGTTGGAACAGTAGTTAGAGACATCGCTGACGGTGCTGAAGGTGTGCGGTTCGATTCCCGGGCCGGTCAAATTGCACGTCACCAACTGCCCGTAATTACAGCGACCTTTCTTTGGAGCTGAGCAATAAAACTAACTCAGCAGCTGAATTGAGAGAAATATTAAGTCCTTAATTTCGGGAATTCATGATAGCAACTTTATATATTTTCATTTCAGAAATGTTTGGAAGCGACGTCTTTGGAGCACAACGCTCGAGTTACTCTGGCTGATTGTGATCATAGACGAGTGACACAGAGATGGATGGAAACCGATGGAAAACTTGCTCTCGCTACTTCACTGTATACTGCGGTACAATGATGAGCATGTTATTCACCCTGTCCCAATGTCCAATTTGGATTGGCTTTAAGCCCGCCGTTCTTCGTTTAAATTTCTGCATCGTGATCAATTTTTTGATGCGAAAATCCCTATTTTTAATTATGACATCGAAAATTGATTATGATGCAAAAACTGGAATCAAGAACCGTGGGCCTAAAGCTCACAGAAAGTGGACTAGGTCAGCGTGTGGCAATTAAATTTTGTCCAAGTTTTTAGTGCTGTGCAATCATTGCCTCATAAGACGCTAACACTGTCTTGTACACTGAATTTTCCACACTTAGCGGAGTGTCCTCCGCTGCGTCGTTTCTGATCCTTGGGAGCTTGATGATTGATGAAAATTGTTATATTACTCGTAAGAGATCGGGGAATTCACCTTACTGCCAAGTAGGTTGATCAAACAACTAGTTAAAGAATGATTCAAGATCACTGAATATTATTGCTATTGCACAATGTTACCCGCAACTAATATAGGCTAGTACCTTCACAGCGATTAAATTAGAGTGGAGCTGTCAAGAGCAGTGTTTAAAGAAATATATCACTCAGGATTTGTTTCTTGACGTTTCTCCTACCCCCACTTTCGCTTCTATCAGCTCAACCGAACATAGCGCATGGACTGCGACGCGACTTGGGGGATTCCCGGATGATCTAGCAGCCCTCAGAGGAGCGCATGGTGGTAATTATTTCGTTGATATATTTTCGTCGTTTTTTTTTGTGTCTTACTCGGTTGTAAAGCTCGTTGATATGAAACCAATCAAAAAAGTAATTTTGAACAATGACCTGCAAGACTTCTTTTGAAGCAGTTTTTGCCTGAGTGGTTTTCCAGAAACCGGCCGGATGGCACAGAGGATAAGACATCGCTATGAGCGATGGTGGTCTGGGGTTCGATTCTCAGGCGGTCAGATCGGACACAGTGTCGCTAACAACTGGCCACCGCAGCTATACGTTTCTTCGAAGCTGTGTTGTCCAGGTGCTAAATCGCGAAGATGGACCGGTTACTTGCTACACGCTTGGTGCAATACCGCGAGTATAATGAAGATTTGATTTCCAGGTGTTTCGTTTGTAATGCGAAGTGTGAGCGACGGCCGCTGCCTTGGTGTTAATCCAACAGGAAACAATGGAAAATTAACAAGCTCTGGGTTCTCAGTACAACGTTCTCTGACCCTCCTTCCTTGCGAACGAGCAGCGCATTTACAGTGGAGTGTGGAGCTCACTGCGCAATCTCGATTTTTCCATTTTTACTCATGTAAGATTGTTGTATTTTCTTAGCGTTAACCTCATGCTAAAACCTCTTAAAATCTGCGTAATTACCATGTTGCAAATCCCTAAAACTGTGTTCAACTCCGATTGGTCGAAAGCCTACAAGGTGCCGTCCCAGAACTAGATGACGAGGTTACGTTGAAGATCTTAGTTGGTCTCGCCCTGCATCCCGCTGAGCATTGCCCGTTGTCGCAGAGAATCGAGATCCTTTGAGGCACCTACTCTAACAGCTGCCCCAGCGACATGTCGAATACGATCGGCTCCAGCCGTGAATCGAACCCGTCGCGTTAGATCTGCAATCTAAACGCTACCGCTAGGCCAATGGAACCTGGACTAGTTTTGCTTTTGTGTTGTTTAAAAACTGAATTGCCCTGTAGCAGCCCAATTTTCCGAGAGTCATGCGGTTAGATTTTTATGTTTGAAAAAAGCAGCGATCAAATAATTGAAGGGGATTTTCGGTTGACGTAGTGGTTACAGACATCGCTGCCTGTGCAGTAGATCAGGGGTTCCATTACCGGGCCGGTCAAATCCGACACCGCTACGACGTTTCTTTGTAGCTGTGTTTCCCAGGCGCTAAACCGCAGAAATGAGCCCCTCCACTCGTTACACGCTTCGGCGTAAAAGCGCGTGTATAATGAATTTTTTTTCAGCATTGTGCATGCTTCCTTCTGGTTCCACTCCCGGTTCAGCCGTTATGCTGCGAATTTGCGGATTGGGTTCAAGTTCTGTAGAATGGGGATGTGATTCCGAGAGGAGAGTTTATTTTGGATCAGGAAGGAGATTATACCTCAATGTGGATGGTGATCGGGTGGTGGTAGGATGAAAAATTCTGGTCGACATGCTACAAAAAATCATTTTCCTGCGTGATTGAGCCGATGGAAAACGTTTCGCAGCAACTTAAAAAGACAGTTCTTGTGCAGGGTGTCCCAAAATAAATAGATAAAACTTAGTAAATTCGATCAATATTTATTGCTAAAACAAAAATGAAATGCTGACGTTTTTTTGTTTAAGTTGATATGATAGCGATTGATTACTGAAAGTTGGGACCTTTAGCTGGATTTTAAGGTTTGATTGAATACATGTATATTTGCAATTTTGCGGGTTTCTATTATTTTGGTTATATAATAGTGCTATATAACAATTATGTTTGGTTATATAATAATAACCCTGTACAATAGTTAAGAATCGGTTTTATCTGAATTCTGACTGGATAGACCGCATCCGCATAGCTAGGGCAGAAATTATAGTTGGTTAGCTTAGCCTAGAATAGGTCGCTTCGCGTTGTGGATAAAGACATCGCTGATGGCACTTAGCTAAGCACCGCCACTCGCTGCATGATTCTGTAACCTGCCCTTATAATGAAGATTTGGTTGCCTTGGAATTGCAACAGACATAAAGTAAACTTTTCGGTTTCACATTGCATCACCGTAATTTGAAATTCCTCCCTGTCTGAAATTCCTCCCTATTTGAAATTCCTCCCTATCTCATGCTTGCTGGCGATCTAGTGCTCTTTGCATTCAACTTATTTGTAGATGCAAGCACTTTCCCGCACAACTACAAAGTGGGTGAAATGGGGAAACACCAGCGCCCCTGTGTGCTCCTCAAGAGGTGGGTCAGTAAGACTGATCACCGGCTAGGTGAAAAAAATTCTGTGTCAAATTGGTCATTAAAGATAATATGTAAATCGGAGAAATGATGCCACAGTATATAATTTTTAAAACTGGACGTTTCGACAGCGTAGATATAGCTGTCATCATCAGCAGTATGGACAAGGCAGAAAAAAACTGAATCTATTTTATCGAAAAGTCCTGTTTTAAAATTACCGTGGCTTTATTTTTGTTCTTTAAGCAATTTTCGACCCATGATTAAACAGTTTGAGGTTGTTTTGTTGGTTCATCATGGAGAAATATACCTTAGTTTCTAGCTTGTACTTTTTGTATTATAGTCTCAGGGATGAATATAAAATTTTACTAATTTTCGATCTGTGATTTACTCGTGTTCATGGTTTAGTTCCAGTGGGGGATACGCCAGTGGGGGCTTTCTTTTCACTTCGAAGTGCACACGACAACAAATGTTTGCATGTGAGTGCTTGTGGATTTCTACTTGTCTCGTGTGCAATGTCAAAATTGTAATTGAATTTGATTGAAACTGCTGCCAGGGTTGCGAACCCGCAAGCAATTCTTATCGAGTTCATGTTCACTGAATGTTGAAAAGCCGAGTTCGAGATCAAATTCATCGTTTTTAATTTTGCAAGTTCGAGTTCACTAGCTTGTACCGAGTTCATGCAAAGGTTAAGTCGTTTTTTATGAAGTTAATGCCAAGTTCAAGCAATTTTTGTCAAGTTTAGGATAAGTTCTAAACTCAATCAACTTTTTTCGAGTTCGAACTCGAGATTGTTGTGTTTCGAATTCAAGTTCGAGTTTGGCGAAAATGAGCGAGTTCGCTTCCCTAGTTACTAGAGTTGTATCGCGTTTCTTTTTTTTTTTTTTTTTTTTTTTTTTTTTGTGTTGTATCGATCTGATCTACTTGATGAATTGCTGCGTCCTCTCCACGTACGGCAGTGTATAGTTACCTTGATAAACATGTTGAAGCATCTAAAGCGGACGCCGACCGGTACGGTGGTCAGAGGTTCGATTTACTGCTCGGTTCATAGATTTTAGCAAAATTTATACGGCTGGACCGGTTGGCGTAGAGTTGGAAACGTCGCTATTGGTGCGGAAGGACATGGGTTTGATTTCCGAACCTGTAAAATTGGACACAGTATCGCCAACGGCTCGCCACGCTGCGACGTTTCTTCGGAGCTGTGTTGCCCAGGCGCTAAGCCGCGGAGATAAATCCCACCACTCGTTACGCGATTTGGTGCAATATCGCGAGTATAATGAGGATTTTCTGATGGGTGGCTACAGAGTACAGACAGTCTTACCTCTTTATTACTCGATGGTTGATTTTCAGAGCGACGACGCAGGCACGGTCTTCGTTCAAACTTGTGATGAGAATAATCTTGAATCAAACGAAGTATGGCGATTCACAGACAGCTCTACCTTATTAATGCATCATCCGACCAGAAGATGTCTCAGTGTTCCTTCAGGTATGGTACAAGTCTGTGTTGTGGACTGCAGGTTAGAGCTTTGTACCTAGGAAATTCAAATTCAACTACTGCTCATAAACATTAAATAATCAAATCTTCATTACACTCGCGGTGTTTCACCGAAACGTGTAACGAGTGGCAGGGATACATCTCCGCGGCTTAGCGCCTGGGCACACAGCTCCGAAGAAACATCGCAGCAGTGGCGAGCCGTTGGAGACACTGTAGAGCCTATAATTTGACTTGGCCGGGAATTGAACCCCGGACCTCCGTTCCGATAGCATTGTCTATATTCACTACGCTAACCGGCCAGTAGCATTCAAGTTAATACGGTAGTTAGGCTTTTGTTCTTATTCGTCCTAAGTGTCGTGAATTATGTGAAAAGTCAAAACAACCGCTCAATGTGCATAGTTTGCCGAGCATCGGTGCTGCTGGACCCTTCTTTTGGTGAGTTTGTCAGCGACATGACCTAGCGGTACCGCGCGCTAGTAACAGATCTTACGTGACGGGTTCGATTCACGGTTGGAGTCGATCACACTTGACGTACCTTGTGGTTGCTGACCCAAAGAGCGCGAGCTCACTTCGCAGTCTCCCTCAATTACTGTTAAATTTTCGGCTCAATATAATGTAAAGATGAACTTAGTTTTTCATTTTTGTCTTGCAAGCCGTCACTTACTGCATCATACGGTTTCAGTTCGTCCTGGTGTTGGATTATTCACGTTTCCATGTAACGCCATGAACAACCAACAACATTGGAGTTTCACTTCACAACGAATCAGTTCCCGAGGCCAGCGAAACACTTGGCCATATTATAGGTTGGTCTTAAACTTGGCGTGAAAATTCGCAACCCATTTCCCTGGTTTGGAAATGCTAGAAACTTCCTCTTTGAATGATTTAGTTTAGTTGCATATTTGTCCTTCTATCACAAGAAAGCCATCAAAGCGTTATAACGAGCTCGCTGAGGAGTTGCCGACCACCTGCCTGCCACTTTAGGATGAAAGAATCCCGCTGAACTGCTTTTCCCAATGATGGAGCAAGCAAACTTACCGGCGTATTCTCTCCACTTTCAAGGGTCGTTAATATACTGAAACTATATTCATTTTCGCAATGACGTTCAGCATAGGAGTTATTGTGGGAAGTGTAAACATTAATATTGTACACCAAATCGTTCATTATACTCGCCATATTACGCCGAAGCGTGCAACGAGCGACGGCTCCATCTCCACAACTTAGAGCCTAAGCAGCACAGCTCCGGAGAAACGTCGCAGCGGTGACGACGCTGTGTCCAATTTGGCAGGACCGGGAATTAAACCCAAGACCTCCCGCAGCGTCAGCAATGTCTATAACCACTACGCCAAGCGGCCGGAATTCAAATCTTGTTTCAGGGTGATGTTTTGATTTTGCAGTATTCGTCTTGCGTTCGATTCTCGGCTGCAGATTTCGATCGATTCGAGCAGTGGGGTTGTAATGTTGCGCGATGGATCGGCGCTCAGCTGGGTGGCGTTCAACAGGTACTATCCCTACTTCGTTTATGACGTATGTGTACCAGCATTATGACGTTTTAGATATTCGCGATTGTCGAGTGTGAAAGGAATGGCGGATTGTTACTTCAGAGGAGTCAACAGTTCAGTGTTTTACGCTGGAAATGTGTCAACAACAATGAGCGGAAGAGCGTGAGTACAGCAGTACAGCACCCCTGCTTAGCTTGAAACAAGGGTGGGCGATTGTTTTGTCTTGTAGACCACAAATGCGAAAGCTGGCTGTGGGGCTCACTTTTTACTCGAGATAGTGTCTAGAGTACCGGACCACTTTTCATCATCATACGATGGTGCACCGGACTGCTTGTTTGTTTCTTTACATGACGTTGGTATGACTCCGTCAGCAGTAACTTTAGACGTAAAAATTAAGGGTATTAGAGTAGGGTTAGGTTAGGAGTGGGGAGATTGGGGACAGGGTTCGAGATTCAAAGTTAATGTAAGTTTGGGGTTGGTGTGCACTAAGTGCAATTTCAAAAGAAAAACCCCGCTGGTGCTCTGGACACTCCCTTTAATAAACGCATTGCCATGTTATATTCTAGTTAATTTGCATTTTGAATTCGGTAAAACATTTAAACCTAACAATTATTTGCGTTGGATGATAATATGTCGGTTTCAAACTGGATGGCTTTGTAGAACCGTGGGGACGTTGTGTCTTTTATTTCCACACCGTCAACGCGATAAAGAATACAATAAAATGAAGGAAATATAACAAAGGTACGAGAAAAGAAGCAACAAAACGATTAACGGTATGGCATGCAGGTAGGAGAAGACGAGTAAAAAAAAAAAAAAACAAGAGTGGGCATGGTTGCAACATCCAGAAATACAAGAATGCGGGTTCGATTCTTGGTTTGGTCATAATTTATCTTTTTCAATATACTGCCTCGGCCTTGGCGCTGATTGGCTATGGCCATTGTTTCTTAGACAATGTTTATGTGACGTAGTTGCACTTTCTGGACTGCTGAGGAGATTCGCAACAATTCGGAGTTAATTGAAAATTATTGCCGCTATCCATTCCAGATGACCTCGCAACGACCATGGTGTTATATAAGAGATCTGCAGGTGGTGTGAACTGTTGACAAGCGAGAATATTTAGGACAAATTTAAGGAGGAAAAAAATAAGCCGCAGTAGTTCTTGAAACTGGACGTTTTGAACTTTCGACGGTTAGATTCAGCTGTCATCATCAGCAGGGTAAGCAATGCAGTACATAACTGAAAGATGATGACAGCTGAATTTAAGTTGTCCAAACGTCCAGTCTTAAGATTTTTCAAGCTATATTTTTCTGCTTAAGCTATTTTTGTCTCCATATTTTATTATAGGACTGGTTTGTGTTTTATTCGTTGAATGTAATCGCAACATCTCCATTTTTGTCCAGTGTTTTTTTATGCTCGTGGGTTTTTTCGCGTCTAAAATTTTTCGAAAGTGAGATGTATTTTAGCTTATTTCATTGGAAATCTTGAACATAGTTGAATTTCTAATTTAACATAGTTGGTTACAGATGTAAAGGTGAACTATAGTCTGGTGTAATCAGTTCTTTACGTGGGTTTATTGTTTTATTACCTGCGTGGCGTAGCGGTTTGGAACGTTGATGCAACGACACTCGTGATTACAAGATGATTGGATCGATCCCCACCTAAGTTTTGTTATTATAATGTTCCTCGTTGATCATAATTCTTTGTGCAAGCAGCAAAATTAAAAAAAAACTCATGAATTAGCCGCAATCCATTTTTCGGCATTGTGCGAAATTTTTTTTACGTAGCGTCATTGACATATAGTAGGTACTTACATCGCTATCGGCGCGGGAGGTGTGGGTTCGATTTCCGGGCTGGTTAAATAGGGCACAATGTCGCCACCGCTGTGATGTTTTCAGAGCTGAGTTGCTCAGGCGCTAAGCCGCGAGATGGACCCGCCACTCGTTACACGCTTCGGCGTAATACCGCGAGTTTAATGGAGATTTCGTTTTTGATCACTTCGCATTGCAGGGTCGTAGGGTCCCTGAAGATTGTCTGGTTCCTCTGTGTCCAACTCGCAAGATATCGATCGACAGAACGGGGATGTGGCAGTCGTCCAACGGGGAGGAACTACTACCGTTCATCTGTCAGATAGGTCACTGTGGTTGCTGCTGCATCTTTGTTTCTCGCGTTTTTTTACCTAATAACATTCCAATTAAACAACTCAGGTGGCCAAGTGGATAAGGCGTCTGCCACTGGAGCTGTAGACTTGGACTTGATTCCGGGTCGGGTCAAACCGACGACTTTGAAATTGATATTCATAGCTTCCCTACTTGACGCTCAGCATTAAAGGAACAGTATAAAGAACAAGCCGGCAAGTTTACTTGTTGTGCCGTTGGGAAAAGCACTTAGTGGGATTCCCCCATGTTAGAGTGGTGGACAGATGGCCGGTAACTCCTAAGCGAGCTCGTTTTGGTGCTTTAGTTGCTTTCTCCCAATAGGAGAATAAATTATTAAATATATAAATATATACCAATACGAAGTATAATTATAGATGCAGAATAAAAGTTTGTCGGTCGTAGTTAAGTTATATATAACCGATGTTTTTAGAGCCACATTGCTACAGAGGAACTGGTGAATCATACACAGGCATATACGCCACTACTGCGAGTGGGCCGTGCATACCATGGGCCAATTCTGGCTCGCCCTATATTGATCTTTTACAAAACTACTGCAGAAATCCAACTGGGTTGGTATGATGTGTTTTATGCCTGTTGCCTAACGTATGGAAGCTTAACAGTCAGATTTTGAGTAACTGTTGTTGTGTCAATCGAGCAGTTCGCATCGTCTGATCATAGCGTTTATTTGTATTTACAGTAGAAGCCTATTTATCTTCCTCTGGAGTTGCTAGCCACCTGTCTACCACTCTAACATGGGGTAATCCCATTAAGTGTCTTTGCGAACGGCACGAGTAAACTTGCCGACTTGTTTTCCACACTGTCCCTTTAATGCTGAGCGTCAACCAGGAAAGCTGTGAATACCAATTTGCAGTCGTTGGTTTGACCCGACTCGGAATCAAACCGGAGTCTAAGCTCCAGAGGCAACCACTCTTACCGCTTGATCATCTGAGCTTTTAAATCAAAGCGGAGGGATTTCACCGAATGTGGAACTTGATATTTCTGAGTTTGTCGCTGAGGAAGTGATCGTGCTTGGTGGAAACCAAGTTTTGACTTTATCCAAATTGTCAGAAAATCGCGTGACTTTATCTTTTAATCATTTACGTTCGGCAGCGTGGCGTAGTGGTAGGGAGGGTCGTTTTTACGACGGCCATGATCGTTGAGGTTGACTTTTCAAAAATTTTTCATCAACAACAACAACAAATTATATTTTACATTCCAGAGCTGTCGCTGGTCCATGGTGTTACGTTTCAGTCGGGGGAACCCCCACCATCACAACTTGCAATCTACCAGTATGCCGTGAGTGTTCCGATGCTCTTACTTCGTAATCACGCAATTGATAAAATTTTGTTGAAACACAACTTATAGCTAAAAGGTTCATGTATCGCTAGCTATTAAAACTTTGCCGTCCTATGGTTCTTTCTGCCAGTTTAAACTCGCTGCAGTGTTATGGTTGTCGTGGTGGTTGAAGACATCGCTGCGAGTGCAAAAGGTTGTGGGTCGATTCGCGGATCGGTGAAATCGGATACAGTGTCGCCACCGCTGCTATGTTTCTTCGGAGCTGTGTTGTCCAGGCGCTAAGCCGCGGAGATGGATCCCGCCGCTCGTTGGATACTTCGGCGTATTACCGCGAGTATAATGAAGATTTGATTTTTTTGTGTAGGTAATATCAGCTACGCTTTGGATGAAGCTCTGATAAACGCCACACCAGCACGGGTGACATATTCATCTGCTAGTTACGGGCTCACTACTGGCGCCACTTTGACGTCACAATGCATACGAGGTCACGTGGCATCGGGGAGAGTGACGCGATTGACAAGCACAGTGGTGATGGGCCAACTTAGGCCTCCCCCTATCGCGTGTTCAAGTAAGTTTCATCTATTCGTGTTCATGTTGGAGAAAATGTTTCTTAATTTTTAGACCCGAATATGGGTTTGAGCTGCGCATTTGTTTTGCATATTTTTTTGTATTTAGTTGCATATTTATTCTCCTATCACGAGAAAGCGATTTACATTGCATTTAGTTGCATATTTGTCCTTCTACCATGAGAGAACGATCAAAACGCTATAACGATATTGCTTAGGAGTTGCCGGCCATCTGTCTACACTCCAAGAAGGGAAATCCCGTAAAGTGCCTTTACCAACAGCACAACAAGTAAATTTGCCGGCTTGTTCTCCTTAATGTCCCTTTAATGCTGAGCGTCAAGTAGGGAAGCTGTGAATACTAGTTTTAAGGTGATTGATTTGACCCAACTCAGAATCAAACCCGAGTCTGCTGCTCCAGAGGCGATCGCTTTATCCACTCGGCCTCCTAAGCTGCATTTGTATTTACAAAGTAAGTTTGTTGGAGAGAGAGAGAGAACCATCACAACACACTAACACAGCCACAAACAAACTTATATTTCGATTTGCATTAATTTCACTTTCTATTTGAATAAGACACCCCTAACAAACCCTACCGGGTGAAACAGACTGTCGGATTTTAGCATTTTAATGCTGTAAAATCTATACTGAAGTGAATATGATTTCTGTTTCATATCGCTGACTAGACTGGCCGGTTGGCGTCGTGCTTCAAGACATCGCTGTCGGTGCGAGAGGTGTGGATCGATTCCCCGGCTGATCAAACCGGACACACTGTCACCATCTTCTCGCCACCGCCGCGATATTTTTTCGGAGCTATGTTGCTCAGGCGCTAAGCTGCGGAAAAGGGCCCCACCACTTGTTAGACGCATCGGCGCAACAACGCTAGTATAATGATGAATTGGTATTTTTTGATGTCGCTGACTACTATCTAACTTCAGGACGTCAATGTCCCCCAATCGAAGCGCGAGTGAGCAACGCAGTGTTGACATCGAGTCGCAGATTCTACCGGGAACACAGCGTTTTCACTTGTCGGGCTGGATTCTTAGCCGGACCTTCGATGCCTATTTGTAAGTTGGCACTGATCATGGTAGATCATTAATTTGCTAATAGCAGGTTCTTTACAGTTCTAGTGTTTAAGTGGGTTCAATACCCAGTCGCGTCTCAACAAAGATTATGGAAAGTTAACTCAATATCGATGGCTATCCGGCTTAGCTTAGCAAAGTTACTGTGGAGAATGAAACAAAAATATGATACAGTCTGATTTAAATTATTTGCGGCCTAGTAGTGTTTTGTAAAACTTGTGAGCCAGAGCACACTGTGGAAGTTTATCTTAACTTCATCACCAAATAGGTGTGATAGAAACGTTACAAATAGTGTATCATCAATGATCATAAAATAAGTAGAACCGATACGTCTATGTATATGAATACGAGGTGTGACAACAAAGAAACCGGATTTTTGTCAGAAAAAATTTATTACAACCTATTCAATGAAATTACGAATCGTCTCCTTCAAAGTATTCTCCCTGTGAGTTAATACACTTCTGCATTCGTTTCTGCCACCCTTGAAAACATCTGGAAAACTCCTCTTCCTGGAGGCTCTTCAACTCCCTCGTCACTGCGCTTTTGATTTCATCTGAAGGCGAAAAATGTGTTCCTTTCATCACACTTTTCAGCCTGGGAAAGAGCCAAAAATCACACGGTGCTAGATCCGGGGAATACGGGGGGTGGTCAAGAGTTGTGACTTCTTGTTTGACTAATAGCTGCCTGACACTGATCGCATTGTGTGCGGGTGCATTGTCATGGTGGAGAAGTCATGATTTGTCACTCCACAGTGTCCGCCTGCTGCGTCGAACTCTGTTGTAGAGACGAATGATGACTTGCTGATAGAAATGCTGATTCACTGTTTCACCCGCAGGCACAAATTCATGATGAACCAATCCTCGCTGGTCGAAAAAAGCAATCAGCATGACTTTGATTTTTGATTTTGACATTCGTGCTTTCTTGGGCCTGGGCGATGTTGCAGTTTTCCACTGCATGCTCTGTCTCTTCGTTTCTGGGTCGTATTGGAAGACCCACGTTTCATCTCCTGTGATGACCTGGCCAAGAATGTCTGCATCGCCCGCTATCGTCTCCAGCATGTCTTTACAGAAATTGACTCGTCTCTGCTTCTGCTCCTCCGACAAAATCTTTGATACCATTTTCGCACACACTTTTCGCATCGCCAGGTCATCCTGCAAGATTTTTCGCACTGACCCCCTGTTAAGGCCGAGTTCTTCAATCATTCGCACTGTCAATCTGCGGTCATTCCGCACGAGCTGCTTCACTCTTTTGATGTTACGATCCGTTTTTGATGTGGAAGATCGTCCTGACTTTGGGTCATCCTCCACTTCCTCGCGTCCATGCTTGAAACGTTTGTGCCATTCAAAGATTTGTGTCCTTGACATCATGTCTTCACCGTAAACCTCTTTAAGAAGTTTTAAACACTCAGTGGGGGTCTTCTTTAGCTTCACCAAAAACTTCAAATTGATTCGTTGCTCCATTTTTGTGCTAGAAACATTTGCAAAGCAAACAACACCACTAACTGCAAACAAGCGCAACTCCAAGCAACAAAAGAATTGACAAGGCTTACCAACACTATCTTACAAAAATATCTAAAATGAACAAACCAAATGACTTGACGCAAAATTATTGCAACACAAAAGCGGTGAGATGCTACTTTGCGCCGTGAACAATTGGCTTGCCGCTTGGAATTGAGCCAAAAGCGTGGTCAATACAGTCCGGTTTCTTTATTGTCACACCTCGTACATAAAGAGATATTATCTTTGGCTATAAAAACTTTTCAAGTAAACGTTGTCAAAACCAAATCTACAGTAGTTTCGCGGTTTGACTGCTCGACAGGTAGGCTCAGGTTCGGACCCAGGACCTTGTGATCGAAAGCCAAGGCCTACCATAATGTCTCTGTACACGTTCATCCTTTATCATGTTTCTCCATTTTTAAGCAAATGAGGTTGAAAAATAATCATTGTTTGGAATGATATAACGCTATGAGCTTGTTCTACTTGATAATGTCTTCATTTTTACCCTCCTGTTACGAGAAAGCGACACGGGGTCATACGTAGAACGAATCCTGACACGCTTAGGAGTTGTCTTTGTTTCCGAGTTTTCCGGTTGAGTTTTGCTTCTGACTTCTTTAATTCGCTGCTTGTTGGATTCCATCGAGCAGAGGTAATTAATTATCGTGAAACATCTTATCCAAGGCAGGACACAACAACGAGGCTTGGAACACTGTCAAAATGAGTTACGATTTTTGCGGCTTCTTTCGAAAATTGTGCTGTAGGTCGAGTTATTTTATTACTTATCGGTGTAGGGGAGAGCCTGCGGCCCGCTTAATTTTTGAATGTGGCCCGCGTCAAAACTTTATTAAGTGTACAACATACAGGTAGAATGGAAAACATTAATCTGAAAAATTGCTTCGCATTCAATTACATGCTACATTTGTCACATAGAAACTGCGCAAAAGTCTCTGATTTTACGGTAAAAAAATAACCGACCATGAATGTGTAATAATTTTGCGACCTAAAATTATGTATTTCTCAGGGAAAATTTACAAATTAAAAGTAAATGTTATCCGTTGAAAATATTGTGTAATCAATTTGGTCGGTGGTGCTTGTCCTGTCTCTCAACCCTGGTCTAGTTATTTTGTTGCTTTACATGAAAGTTCAATGCTTTCAGTTCGCTTTGTATGCAACGAGTACGGATCGTGGGAACCCGAACGCCCCCATTCCCCACCGATCTGCACCCCTGCTTGCAACCCCGGTTGGATAGATTTTCGTTCCCATTGTTACAGAGTCCATGACGTTCTATCAACATTCAACGAAGCTCTATCATCTTGTAGGAGAATGGTGAGTGAATGACGTCACTGAATGCAGATTTTATCGTATTTGCAAGTAGGCGTATAGTGGTTAAAGACATCGCTATCGGCGCTGAAGGTCTTAGGTTCGATTTCCGGCCAGTCAAATCGCTCACAGCGTCGCCAACGGCTCGCCACATCTGCGATGTTTCTTCGGAGCTGTGTTATTAAGGCGCTAAGTCGCAGAGGTGGATCCCGTCACTCGTTACACGCTTGGGCGTAACTCGTGCACGAGTGTGGAATCAAGATTTCATTTTGATTCGCTTTGTTTAGCCTTGGTTCGAATCCTTCATGATTTTCCTACTCGAAGAACTGGCGATAGTTGTACTCAAAAATTGCTCAGAATTACACCAGTGCGCAAATTACGTTTGTCGGCATGAAAAAGTACTTGAAGCATTGTGTTTGTATTTTCCACATTTGGTCATACTTTTTTATTGGTCACAGCGAAGCGATTTCATCGTCATTCTCGAACTGACGCATCTACGTGTTACACTTTGTCAAAGGCATAGCGGTACCGTGCGCAGGTTGCAAATCCTACGTGACGGGTTCGATTCACGGCTGAAACCGATCGCATTTGACATATATACCGGGTGGCTGCTGACTCGAAGAGCACAAGCTCACTTCGCAGTCTCCCTCAATTACTGTTCAATTTTCTGGTCAATTTAATTTGAAAATAACCTCCGTTGTTTCAGGGAGGTTCATTAGCTGATCTTGATGATGAAGTTGCGTTGAATTTCCTCACTGACTTGATATCATCGCAGAGGAGGAGTGGAAGTTTGTACTGGTTGGGAATCCGCCAACGCTCGCACGCTAAAAGCAACCCAGCATCACGACAATGGAGGTGCTAGTTCGATCCTGTGTGCGGTAGCATCTGCTAATATGTTTTCTGCTTTGTTTCAAATCAAATATTCATTATACTCGCGGTGGGTAACGAGTGACGAATCCATCTCCGCGACTTAGCGCCTGTACAATGCAGCTCCGAAGAAACATCGCAGTATGGCGAGTCGTTGGTGACACTATGTCCAATTTAACCAGCCCGGAAGTCAATCCCAAGACCTCCCACACAAATGGCGATGTCTTTTACCACTACGCCAACTGAGGTTCGATACCCGGGCTGGTCAAATCGGACATACCTTCGCTAACGGCTCGCCACTAAATCGATATTGCTTGAGAATACTTCTCGGCAAGCCAGAGTCCCAGCTCGGTCCAGCGTGTACTATTGCGCTTGTTTAATTACTGAATCAACGCACATTATTGTCGAGGATGGTTACTAATTTGTTTTCCTTTCAGGTCGGTGAACACGAATGATAAATTGGGCGGAGAAGGCAGAGGAGCCAACTACACACCAATCATGCGTAACACTTTCCTCATTATGCATTATCTGCACAACCGCTACACTCACGAATTCGACGAAATACTCCCATACAACTTAAGGTGAGATCAGTGAGTACCCTCGAAATATTATGTGACGTTGATGTATAGTTGAGAAGGTTGTGTCTAACAACAAGACGCAATTGCGTGTTCCACACGAACTCAAAATGATGCATTTCTGATTCTGATTTCGATAAAAAATAACTGAGGTTATTTTCAGATTATATTGAACTGAAAATTGAACAGTGATTGAGGGAGACTGCGAAGTGAGCTTGCGCTCTTCGAGTCAGAAGCCACATGGTGCATAGGTATACCGGTATGACAAATACGAACGGCTCCAGCCGTCAATCGAACCCGTCGCGCAGGATGTGCAACCTAAGTCAATTTCAAGTCAAACCGGACAAAGTGACGCCAACAGCTCGCCACCGCTGCGACGCGGTACCGCGAGTATGAAAGACAATTTGATTTTTTAAAGGTCATATTTTCACAGATGCATGTACGTAGATGATCGAACTTTGCATGTTGCATCACGAGGTTGTTATGATTATCCACGTCGCAGGATGTTGTGGGCGTGGATCAGTCCACATCATCTCTACAACATTGCCACAGGAAAGTGTTTGACAGGTGCGCAGCGAATGGAGGAATCAGATAAATGCAAAAGTTTCATCATAGATCCTTTGAAGATGCTGAGAGAGAAATCATATCCAATTTTGTACTGCGACTAAGATCATTAGATTTGGGTTCGATTTTCAAACGCTGCGCTGGGATTTCTCGGTTGTGTACTTATATATTTCTTTTTATTGTATTTAGTAGCATATTTATTCTCCTATCACGAGAAAGTGATGAAAGCGCTATAACGAGCTCGCTTGGAGTTTCCGGCCGTCTGTCTACCACTCAAAGATTGGGGAATTCTGCTAAGTGCGTTTCCTATGGCACTACAATTAACCTTGCCGGCTTGTTCTCCACACTGTCCCTTTAATGCTGAGCGTCAAGCAGGGAAGTTGTGGATGCCAATTTTAAAGCCATTGGTTTGGCCCGACTCGGAATCAAACCCGTGCGCTGACGCTCTTACAACTCGGTCATCTGTTATGTCTACTTTGATTTCATTTAAGCTGGTTTTTCATTAATTTCCAGGCTTCCCAGTTGAAGGATTTTCTTCCAATGATCTTCAACTTCAAGCCATGGTACAGGATTGTGACGTCAACAATCCTATGCAGTTTGTAGGTTGTCGACGCTACGAGAGACACGCGTCGCTCAAACTTCTCTTTTATCGAAGCAGTTTCTTCGTTGACTCGGTGCACGATTCCTGGGATCGAATCCAAATGGGGGGAGGGTGAGTTATCAGATAAATCATCGTCAAACAAATCAACGCTCTCTGCGCCTTGTTTGCCTTGTAAGCGCTTATAGCAACTGTTATTGCATCGCTATCGGTGCGGGAGGTCTGTAGTTCGAATCCCGGGTCGGTCAAATCAGACACAGTGTCGCCAATTGCTCAACGTTTCTTCGGAGCTGTGTTGTCCAGGCGCTCGTTGTCGTTTGGCGGGGCACCTCTTCCGAGACAGATGGAAGGACCGAGGCCGAGGGTTTATCCTTTTACCACCCTGGCCACCAAACTGCTTGGGACCAGGCGCTAAGCCACGGAGATGTATCCCGCCACTCGTTACACGCTTCGGCGTAATACCGCGAGTAGAATTGATTTGATTTTTGATTTTCAATAGCGATGACTTTTAACTTTCGTAAATACTCTAGTATGCTTTGTTCTTTTGCAAAAATGCTTTGTTGCAAATGGGTGACATTATTATCATCTATGTGGACTGCATTGCAAATCCGTTCACACCAACGCAAAAGTTAAAGTGCTAAGCGTATTTTATATTTTTATCACTCAGCGGTCATGCAGTGTTATGCATCAGATTTTCCAAATACTGCAAGAAAGCGGTGGAAAGAACGTAAGGCGTTATTTGCTAGCTCAATACACCTCAGATTTATGAGCTTGATTTCTTCATTTGTATCCTATCACGAGAACTCGACTGAAGCGGTATACAATAGGACAAATCCAGACTCACCTAGGAGTTGTCTTTCCGAGTTTTCCGCTTGAGTTATGCTTCTGACTTCTTTAATTTGCTGCTTTTTAGATTCCACCAAGCAGAGATAATTATCGCGAAGCATCTTATCCAAGGACGCAGCAACTAGGCTGGGTGGGAGTTGAACCATCAACTTTGCGATCATGGTCGTCGTGAAAACTGATTCACGCTTTAAAAGATATTATATTTTTGTCACAGTTTTTACGCTGGCAATTTCTCACAATGGGTTCTGAACACCTCTGATTACGACATCTGCCATCATTCTGTCGCATACAAAGGTAAGATCCTGGAAAACTTCAACTGACTGTAAGCTGTGGTGGAAGGGGTTGCGAGGAGGTTACCCACAGTGTTATGTAGCGTTTTCGCATGATCGGTCGATTGGCGTAGTGCTGAAAGCTTGGCGCGACAAGTCTGGGGTTCGATTCCCGGGCCGGTGAAATTGGACACAGTGTCGCCATCGCTTCAATGTTTCTTGGAAGCTGTGTTGCCCAAGTGCTAAGCCGCGGAGATGGATCACGTTACACGCTTTGGCGTAATAGCGCGAGTAGGCTATGTTGAAGATTTGATTTTTTTGATGTTAACATTGCTCCTATTTGTTAAGCTTTCCAATTTTCTTAATTCAATATTCGATGTAGGCAACGCATATCTGCTTTGGCAAGGTCCAGTTGCGAATGGAAGCAGTTACACATACGATGAGGCTATGGATAGGTGTGCAAGTGATGGCGGGGAACTTGCAACAGAGACACAATTGCTTGAGAAGATGAATAGTGATGTGAGTGCTGGCGGATTTAACACGTTAAGATTTTAATCCAATCCAAATCCGAAGTTTTCTTAAAGTAAAATTCAGATTGTAAACTATTCGGTTCAACCTGCATGACGAAACATCGCGGCGGTTACCATTGGCCAACCGTTGGTTGGCAGCTATGTCCGATATATCCGACCGGGAATCAAACCCAGACCTTCCGTGCCGATTGCAATGTACTGCTTCGCCAACTGGATGATTGAAACGAAATACAGCCATTTTGCCTCTACGTCTGCTATTTTATTGATGCTGTGATTAACCAGTCGGGTCAAACCAAAGACTTTAAAACTGGTATCTGCTGTTACACTTGCTAAACGCTCAGCAGTTAAGTGTTGCGCAGAGGATGAAATAAACAGAGAATAAAAATACGTCAGTGAATTCTGGACAAAATTTTGTCCTGGCGCTAAAGGACCTTAGCAGTTATAAAGCGCCATAAAACCACACAACATTTCATTTCAACCTCAAATCTTGATAAAGCTTCCAATCTCTTATTTGTGCTGACTTTTCTGTCATGCCCTTACTACAGTAGTCCTGAGTTCGCTTCTCTTCCAAGTCACAATATTTTGATACAGGATATTTCATCCTGCGCATGCGCGTGGGGTAGAGGTAACATCGCCTATTCTGTGATGAGAGTACCTGACCCATTTTGCCCCAGCAGCCTCCCGATTGGGGGAGTCAAGCGATGTGCCCCCACCCCCACCAGAGCAGATGCGTGGTGCTTTAAAGGTAAGATTGATGATATGAACATTTGTGTGGATAATAAAGTTTGTTTACGAATATCACAGCCAAGAAACATCTAAAACACTTGAGGGACGTTTCGGTTTACTTGTGCCATTGTCAACGCTATAAACCTACGCCGAGCTGGGTCTTCACAAAATTTTCCTAGTTTTTTATTCCAAATGTCGCATTTCAGCCTTAATCTTGAAGCAGCGCATTTGTTTTCGTAATTTTCTTAACTCCTACTTTATTGTTACCACAGTTGTTCACATCCGCCATGTTACCTTATTACTCAGTCCAAAAGCTATGGTGTAGCTTTTATCGTCCTGTTGTATCAATGTGTAGCATTATAAAGATCAGCACAACGTCGCATTTGAACTACAAGTGTGTCTGGGCGCAGCACGAGCTCAGGCGCCCGAGACTTATGGTCCTTTTCGGGTGTCTGATCGCACCTCGCTTCGTTCTTTTTTTGTTTGGATTAATTCTTATATACCTGTAGTTTATTATTACGTAACTGCATTTAGCGACCAATACAAGTAAACATTTATTCACTCTCAGGCGTGTCACGGTCGTTAGGGGATGTCCCACTGGCACTTGCTTTATGGTTCCGTTCTGACGATAAAGTTGGCGTCCAGGAGAGAGATGAAAATGACATGGCTCGCTCTGTGTGCAGGTAGTACAGTAGTAGTCATAGGCGTCGGTCCGGCGGGGTCCCGGGGCAGGGTGGCGGCGCCCCTCGGGCTAACACCGAAGAGTGACATATCTGCCCCCGCGGTGTTTTGATGACTATATTAAAAATAAAATGCATGTACATTGCGCAGTAGCCAAAACAGCTCCGAAATATGAAAGTGCAAAATCGTAGCATTGTTTGGTCGCAATCACGCTATATGTATGCGGCAAAAAGAAAACTTTATCTGCGTGTGGTCAGCGACGATGCTATTGGTGCCTCGAAAAATCGTATTTTAAACGTGGAAAACAAAGTTTGTGTAAAAATTCTCATCCCCGTGCTATTTGCCTTTCTCAAGCACAAATCTACACCTATAGTAATGTTTTTTATTTCCGTACCGTCAGCACGATGAAGAATACGATAAGATGAAGCAAAACGATTAACGCTATGTCATGCAGGTAGGAGAAGAGGAGTTATAAGAAACAAGAGTGGGCATGGTTGCAACATCCAGGGGTGATGTTGCTGCGTGACATCCTTTAAAAATTGCTGGCTGGCTTGATCACTCAGCTCTGTTCCTTGCATTGGCAGATAAATAACTAAGGTTATTTTCAAATTATATTGAACAAAAAATTCAACAGTAATTGAGGGGGACTGCGAAGTGAGATTGCGCTCTTCGAGTCAGCAGCCACCCGGTATATATGTCAAATGCGATTGGCTCCAGCTGTATATTAAACCCGTCTCGTAAGATCTGAAATTTTTGCGCTATATCGTTGAGCTATGTCGCTGACTATATCTTAAAGACTTAGACTGAGCGGTCGTTTAAATGTGTCTGACCGATTTTTAAATCTAGGTGATTGAACCGAACCAGGACCACCCGTCGAGGAACGTTCATTGTCTGAATTGTTTTAATGTTTTGAATACGATTCTGACTATTTTTGAAATTTTGTAAGACTGGCATCAAAATTAATCGAACCGCGTCGCAAATTTTCATCAAGAACAAGAAACAGCTTAGCGGTACGGCGCGGATTGCTGATTTTAAGTTATGGGTTCGATTCACGGCTGGAGCCGATCGCATTTGACGTATTGTATTGTATAAGTATATTATGTATTGGGCGACTGCTGACTAGAAGAGTGCAAGCTCACTTCGCAGTCTCCCTCAATTTTATGCTCAATTCAATTTCAAATTGATAACCTTAATCTATTTCGTAGGGTAACTTCCCGTTGGCGTTGCCCGGAACCTCTTGATTTATTTCAAGGATCCAGAGTAGAGCGTATCCATCCGAGTTACTCATACCTGGGTAGAACTGTGTACGAGTGCGCCCCCGGCACCTGGTTCGACCGGGACGTGTTCACCAGGGTAAGAGATATCAGCTGTAGAATTCATGTTGTGGAAACCAAAGTTTTGGTTCGATTCCTGAGTAGTTTTACTTTTAAGTGCTAGCTTGAAAATTATCTTTACTCTGCATGAAGGAAATACCCCCAAAGTTTTTTTTTTTGTTGTTGTTGTTGCTTCGTGAACCAATTTTTTTGTGTATTTAGTTGCATATTTTTCCTGTTACGAAGAGCGATCAAAGCGCAATAACAAGCTCGCTTAGAAGTTGCCAGCCATCTGTCTACCACACCAAGATGGGCGAATCCCGTCAGGTGCTTTGCCCTACGGCAGAACAAGTAAACTTTCCGGCTTGTTCTCAACGCTGTCCCTTTACTGCTGAGCGTCAAGCAGGGAAGCTGTGAATAGCAATTTTATGGTGATTGGTTTGACCTGACTCGGAATGAAATTCGAGTCTACAGCTACAGAAGCGGACGCTCTATCCACTCGGCCATCTGAGCTGTCTATCTTAGTATTGTTTGTGGGAAATTTGAAAATGTGTGTATTGGTATTTGTGAAAATCGATGTGGCGAGTATGCGGTGTGTTTGCATCCCAGTGCCCGTGCAATGATTCTACTCCCCATCTGACACATGTTTTCTTGCAGAGATTATTCTGTTCTGCGGACCTCCAATGGGAACCCAGAAATGATTCGAGAGTTTGTTCCGGTAAAATTATATTTGTTCAATTTTTATGCTAATTAGTGAGTCCAACACCGTTCAGTGGGATTAAACCCAAGTCTTGTGATTATGACTACGTGTAAGCGATGCTTCATTATTTGCCACTCGCTTAGGAGTAGCGAACCACCTGTCTACCACACCACGATGGTGGAATCCCGCTAAGTGCCTTTCCCAAAGACGCAACTAGTAAACTTGCCGGCTTGTTCTCCACACTGCCCCTTTAGTGCTAAGCGTCAAGCATGGAAGCTGTGAACATCAATTTTATAGTCGTTGGTGTGACCCGACTTGGAATCAAACCTGAGGCTACAGCTCCAGAGGCAGACGCTCTATTCACTCGGCCATATGACCTGTTAAACTTTTTGCATGTGAGGTGCCTGGAACATCGATTACTATCGTTGTATGCAAAATGCTTGATAACTTCGCATACTCAAGTTTTTTGTTATTGCAGCCGTCATTTGCTCTTCTCCACCGACCGTGGCATCCGCTACAAGCAAAGTGAACGGATACATGTTCGGGGACAGGACCACATACACTTGCTCGTCCGGATACTGGTTCGCGCCTTTCTTATTTTCCACCGATCTCTTCTGTTCGGCGCAGGGACGCTGGCTTCATCCTACCCTTACTAACCCAGTGTGCGGTCGTGAGTTCGATTTCTTTGTAAAGCCTGGCTGTAATAGATAAATAACTAAGAGGTTTTCAGTTTGAAGTTTTATTGAATTCAAGGAAAATCCAACACTAATTAATTGAAAATTGTTGAATTTACTATTATCTACGTTTCAAACGTAAGCTGGTTGATTAATTATTAGAGGCACACAAGACGTTCAACAAAGCCTTTTCATACTCATTTTGAAAAGTTTTTTTTAAGTTAGTAGGCCTTTAACGTCTTGGTTGCGCTTCAGTTAATATATCAACCAGAAATTAATGAGATAAATTGATGAAAACGCCATGCTTTGTGTAAATATAAAAATCAAATCTTCATTGTGTTCGCGGTATTACACCGAAGCTTGTAACGAGTGGCGGGGCCCATCTCCGTGGCTTAGCGCCTGGAAAACAACACAGCCCCGAAGAAACGTCGCAGCAGTCGCGAAACTATGTCCGATGTGACCAGCTAGGAAATCGAACCTAAGACCTCCCGCACCGATAGCGATGTCTTTAACCACTACGCCAATGCGCCATGTGTACTTTGTGTTGCAGCGATCAACTGCCAGACTCCACTGTCGCTGCGCAATGCTAGAATGGTTTCATTACCTGGTGGTGTAGGTGGTGCCGCCACGCTACAGTGTGATCCCGGCTACTGGTTCTCTGGTGGTCAGAACTCATTTCAACTCGTGTGTAATGCGAGCGGGATGTGGCAACCGGATCCCAACACACTGAAGTGTTGGAGTAAGTGTTTTGCTGCGTAGTTGTATTAAAAGAATGAAAGCTCAGTGTTATCAAATTCCTCAAATCAGTGAGGGAAAATGTAATATTTCGTTTAGTTGCATTATTTATCCTCTTATTACGAGAAACCTATCGAAGCGCTGTGACGAGCTTGTTTAGGAGTTGTTGGTCATCTGCCTAGCACTCAAAATGGGGAAATCCTGCTAAGTGCCTTTCCCAACGGCACAACAACTAAACTTGCCAGCTTGCTCTCCACACGATAACTTGACAGTAATTGAGGGAGACTGCGAAGTGAGCTTGCGCTCTTCGAGTCAGCAGCCACCCGGTATATATGTCAAATGCGATCGGCTCCAGCCGTGAATCGAACTCGTCACGTAGGATCTATAACCTGTGCGAGATACCGATCGGCCATGTCGCTGACTAGTGTTTGTCCAAGCGCTCACGTATAAAAAAGCAATAAAGGTCGCTCATATAAGACCAAAGTTATCACATATATTTTTGCCTCAAAATTTGGACGGCAGTGCGAGGGTTTATTTGCTTGAATGTCTAGTATTTTTTGCTGCGCCGCAAAGAGTTTCTCAGCCTTTTTTTTCAAGCCGCGTAATTGCAGCTTAAATGTTTATAATAGTGAAGTACATGCATTATGCTGGAAGATGACCTAGTTGCGCATCGAACCCGCGAAACTGCGTAGCCAGTACGCCAACCACTCGGCCAACTCCAATACTCCATGTGCTGAAACTAACCCGTTGCTGTAGTGGTTAATGAAACTGCTAACGGTAGGGGAGGTCTGGGGCTCGATTCCCGGGCCGCTCGAATCGGACACAATGTCGCCACCGCTGCGATGTTTCTTCGGAGCTGTGTTGTCCAGGCGTTAAACCGCGGAGATGGATCCCGCCACTCGTTACACGCTTCGGCGTAATATCGCGAGTATAATGAAGGTTCAATTCTTTTGGAGAATCAAACTTGTAATTTCAGCACCACCGCTGCTCACAAGTTTCTCTGTGGTGTTGCAGAAGTGTATTGTCCCCCTCCTGACGAGCACCCCTCGTTTGTCTGGAGACCGATTGACGAACGCACCACCGCTTTGACGTGTGCTCCCGGATACGAACTTCGTGAACAAAATCCAATCTTCGGAACGTTTCGGATCCGACCGACTGAAATCGTATTCCGATGTGGAAGCAGTGGAAATTGGAGTCCAGATCAAGCTTCATATTTATGCACGCGTAAGTCGTTCGTGTCTTAGCTGATGAAGTCATGTCTTCAGTGCTGGGTTTAGCTTTTCTTGAGCTTCGATATTATGCTTGTAATGCAATCTGTGGCAGCTAATGGATTAATGGAAGCATTAATTCTGATGGAAGCATTTGTTTGGAGTAGTGGTTAAAGCCACCGCTGATAGTGTCGGAGGTCCTGGGTTCGTTTCTGGGCAGGTCAAGTCGGACGCAGTGTCGCCAACGGCTCGCCGTCGCTGCGATGTTTTCTCAGAGTTGTGTTGCCCAGGCGCTATGCCGCAAAAATTGGCCCTGCAAGTCGTTACACGTTCGGGCGTGGTACCGCCAGTATACTAAGGATTTCATTTTTTCTCTTTTTGATTTTGATCCTCAATAGATAGTACCCCGATATACGCAAGTAGTGTGTAATGATCAGTTAATTATCATTCCAGCTGCTCCATGTCCTCCTCTACCGACTGTACCAAGCGCTTCTTTTGACGAAAGAAATGCATCAGATTACGGGACGATGCTGACCTACCACTGCTACCCAGGGTATCACGTTAACAGGATGTTTGCTTTGTACAGCAAATTCCACGACCAGTGTTTGTATCGAGGTGAAAAAGACATTGTACAAAGTACATGTTGTTAGAAATAACTTAGCGATGCCACTTAGGGTTAAGACCAAGGTATCTTGTTCGATTCACGGCTGGAATCCATTACTCGTATATATTATACCGGGTGGTTGCTGGCTCGAAGAGCGCAAGCTCACTTCGCAATCTCCCTCAACTTGTTCAATTTCCAGTTTATTGTCAATAACCGGCCGTTTGGCGTTGTGGTAAAACACATCACTATTGGTGCGAGAGGTCGTGGGCGCGATTCCCGGGCTGGTCAAATCGGACTCTGTGTAGCCAACGGCTCGCTACCGCTGCGATGTTTTTTCGGAGCTGTGTTGTCCAGGCGCTAAGCCGCGGAGATGGATCCCGCTACTCGTTACACGGTTTGGTGTAATACCGCGAGGATGATGAAGATTTGATTTTGACTTGTCATTGCAGTCACTTAAATTTTTTCTTACAGGAACAGACGATTTCGTGTACGCTTCGAAATCATCATGTGGGACGCCGGACATGCTCTACTTCCACTGGGAACGTCCTAGTGGACCACACGAACTCATATCGCTGGTCGAACCCCGGTCTGGTCTCTGTCTGTCCGCTGCGTCCAGTTCATCAAATCCTCAGAGATCCATTCCAAGACGATCCAACTTCAAGATCAACATGAGATTGGAGACATGCGTGCTTAACTCATCCCGGCAAAGCTGGTTTTGCAATTTACATGTGCGTGGGTTCGATTCTTGGTCTTGTCAGAGGAAGTATTTTGACAAAAAAGTTCTTCATTGACCGGCGCTTGTCGGATCGGTTAACGGCGTCCTATTGTGGCTAAGAGTCTGAGGTTATTCCCGGTCGCATATTTCGGAATGGTTGCTTAGAAAATTTCCGCTTTGCTCTCCGGTGGTTTGATGGATTAGAGCAGTTGCGCGAGTATGCTGCGAGTAATCAACAACCAAATTGCATATTTTGGTATGGTTGCACAGAATTTTGTTGTTTATTTTATTACCACCACTCTATCCTCCATCCTGAATTACACATAAGAAACCCAAGTTCGTTGAGAATGAAATATAAACCTAGAGCAGCATCGAACCCAAACCCTATTGGTAGCAGTCTAGTATACTAGCCTCCACACCACATGACCACACCGCTGCTGCCTCTTCTGTGTACAATTTTTCTGTTGATGGTCATCTCGGTCGAGCCCTGTCATTCTTCTCGCAAATGCTCTAGCCCAGAGGGTGGACGAACTTTTTACACGAAGGTCAATATTTGAAAAATTTTGAAGCCGAGGGCCACACTGATTGGAAGAGCAGAAAAAGGTCAACACGTCTTCAGTCAAGATCAACACATCTGATGTCCTGTTTTCTGCAGAAAACCAGTGAAGAGCAAAAAAAGAAGATCTTGATTCACGGTAGAAGTTTATATTTTTGTAAGTGCCCGCGGGTCGCATTAAATAGCCTCGCGGCCCGCGGGCGGTAGTTTGCCTAGCCCTGCTCTAGCCGATCAAATCGCTAGGAGAGTGAAAATTTTCTATGCAATCCGAAATATGCTTTCCGGTCGGGGAAATCTAAACTAAAGACTAAAAAATTTTTTAAGACTTCGAAAAAAAATCTTCATAGCTTCCCGCCAGACGCTCGGCCCAAGCAGAAAGTGCGATGGGTTGAGTGGATGTGTGTTGTTCGTCTTATATGTCCACTAACAACGTTCGATCATTTATCATTGATATTTATTATTTATATTGGAACGTTGTTTGAGATTTTTATGTGATCACAAGCTTTTAAAACTACAAGCGAATTCCTCTATGAGCTCATAACACTGCGATGTGATGCAGGATGTCAGCGAATTGCTATTTGGATTGAGATTAGACGCAGAAGAGTTGTTTCTGATCATCGACCTCTCCACTAATATGCTGCAAACCACTACGGACAAATTAGAAGGAACTGAGTTCGTTTCCTACACGGATCGGTTTGTACAATTTTTAACCAAATCGCGCATTGCCGCATATAGTTGCTGAAATCAAATCTTCATTATACTCGCGGCATTACACCGAAGAGTGTGACGAGTGGCGGAATCCATATCCGCGGCTGAGCGTCTGAGCAACACAGAAATATCGCAGCATCGGCAACACTGCGTCCGATTTGACTAGGCCGGTAATCGAACCGAAGATTTACGGCGCCCATAGCGATGTCTTTAACCCCTACGCCAACTGGTTAAAAAATAAACAAATTTTATGGCTGCACTAAAGTTGATACATGTTCCTTGCTTTTTCGTGAGCTGCTGATCATTTATTGGGCATGACGGCACAGTAGCAACTACACCACATTCCCTTTGCCAATTCATCAGTCTTGTGTAAATATGTATGAGCTGCATCTAAAGAATATGATGAGAAGTTGATCGACGCATTGAAACCGGACGATTAGCGATGTTGTTAGAGATGTTATCGGCGCAAGATGTCTGGTGTTCAACTACCGGGCCAGTCAGACGGGACACTGTAATCGCCAATGGCTCGCCACCGCTGCCATGTTTCTTCGGACCTGTGTTGTCTAGGCGCTAAGCCGCGGAGATGGATCCCGCTACTCGTTATATGCTTCGGTGTAATACTGCGAGTATAATGAAAATGGGATTTTGATATTTTTTTCCACAGGAATCCTCCGAGTGAATTTCCTCTGTGTCGTCATCGTCAGCCCAACTTTGAACAACCAGTTCTATGTACAGCTGATTCCAAATGGCTCCCAGACCCCACTGATATTCAATGCATCCCCCTATTCTGCCCCACTCCCCCTACGCTGCAATTTGCTGACGTAAGTTGTTGATGACGTCGTTACCTTTCATCGAAATGGCCTCTCTATGTATAGTTTTACGCCTTTGGCGACACAACGTCCAATTTGCCCGGCCCGAGGATCGAATCCCTAACCTTTCGCACCGATAGCGATGTCTTTATTTGGTTCATCATGAAGCTAATAGTTTCATTACGAAATATGAAAGAGATTAAAATAGAATCTGGCTTTTTAAGGTGAGTTAATTGTTGTCCGTGGGACGTAGGGCCGAAATTGACTTGTACCACAAAAGTGAAATTTAATGGGTGTCATTTCATTTTCAAAGATAGATTCCGAGCTGTAGACTTGGGTGTGATTCTGAGTCGGGTCGAACCAATGACTTTAAAATTGGTATTCACAGCTTCCCTGCTTCAGACTGCTTAACGCTCAGTTTTAGAGGAACAGTATGGAGAACAAGCCGGCAAGTTTACTTGTTGTGTTGTTGGAAAAGGCACTTAGCGGGATTCCCCCATCTTGGAGTGGTAGACCGGTGGCTGGCAACTCCTAAGCGAGCTCGTATAGCGCATTGATCGCTTTCTCGTGATAGGAGGATAAATATGCAACTAAATACATTGCCTGCAGGTTTCTCTCACCGACGATCAACTTCCATATGGCAGTGCAGCTACATATCAGTGTTATGATGGATACGAATATCTGCCAGGAAGAAGCGCGTTCGTTTCCAGGTCAGCTCGATGTGAAAATGTTTGTTATTCACCTTATGATTCTGAATAGATCTTTTACCTATCCTGGCGGTGTCATTTCATTTTTACAATGACTTACCAACTATTTTACTCGGGTGTTGCGACCATGCCTACTAATCCCCTCATCTTTAAGTTTCACTCTCGCTTGCATGTCACAACGTTGATCGTTTTGTCGCTTCTTCCCCTTTCTGCGTCCGTTTGTATTTAAAATCACATGTTGCTGTGTTTTATTTATTTTGACGGTGCAGAAATAAAAGACACTACTATTACTACCTCAAATCTTGTTAATGTGTTGTCGGCAGCATGGCCGAGTTGTTCGGAGCGTCGTTGTTACGACGACCATGATCGCAAGGTTGATAGTTCAACTCCCACCTAAGCCTAGTTATTTGCGCGCTGGATAAGATTTATCCCTGCTTGGTTATTACTCCCTAAATGCATTAGCAAAGTTTAACCCAGGTGATAAATAACCTTGCACGGATACGCTTCGAACACAAATTTGTTAAATAGTTGGTAAGTCATTATCAAAATATCGTGACCACTCATGAAATACAAAATAACACCATTAAAAATTTTTATGGAATCTATTTGGTCAATCATGCTCACCATCAATCAAATTGAAATAGAAAGATTGTTTTGAATGGAGATATTCAGCTTGAATAACACACAAGATGAATTCAGCGTTACTCTGGCTACAACACGTCCTGTTATTGAAAACTGTTAGTCAAAAAATGCTATCTTTTTGAACTACACCTTTTATTTATTAAACTATTAACTTTTGCAATGTTTTTTAGATGTTCGGAGGGATGCACTTGGGTTCCCAACCCTCTCAGTTTACCTTGCAACAAGATACATTGCCCTTCGTACAGAATACCACAAGGATCTCGCATTAGTTCGGGAAATTTGAGAGACTCATCAATGGGAAGCACCATGGTGTTCGAATGCCCACCGTAAGTAGATCACTGGTTTGCTTCGTCGAAATCAAATCTTCATTATACTCGCGGCACTAAGCCGAAGCGTAGAACGAATGGTGGGATCCAGCTCCGCGGCTTAACGTCCGGAAAACACAGCTCCGAAAAAACATCGCGGCGATGGCGAACCGTTGGCAACACTGTCAGATTTTCCCGGCCAGAAACCGAACCCAAGACCTATGGCACCGATAGCGATGTCTTAACGACTACGCAACCCGGTCGGTTGTGTTAAAATCTTTGATATTCGATCATTTTTTTGAGTAGCATTGTTACGATTAGTGGTTGTTATTTAGAGGTTCATATTTTGGTGATAACATTCAGTCGATGACGATCACGTGTCAACCTAATCGCGTCTGGAACCAATCCGCTACTGTTACGTCATGCATGCGTAAGTGTCTTTGTGACATCACAATCCAAAATTACCAGTTTTTATGAGCATGATAGTAGGCATTTTATGCAGTAAAGCAATATGCAAGTTGATCAACCGGGAATTAAACTATAAATCTCTGCTTGAAATGCTGGCATATAATTACTCTGTCAGCTTAATCTCATTTTTCTAGAACACTATTTTTTAACGGGGTCCTAAGTGGAGAGTCCCCACTCCCACTTTCATATTGTTTGTTCTTGCGATATACACCTCTTTTGGAGGTTGCGCAGACAAGAGCTCCCCCAGCCAATAGGGGGGCAGCAACTGGAAATGTTAGGAACCACTGGTGTAGAATCATAAAACCATAATATATTTTTGATAATATCTTTATGTTATAACAAACTCTAGCTGTTATCATTTATCGAGCAATCTGCGAGAGGAGTTCAACCTTGCGTTAACTAGTAGATTAACCCCGTATTAGGAACCGACGTAGTAGCGAAACAGCAATAATATTTGCTCGGCCAAAAACTTTAAACGATGGAGACTGCCAAGTGAGCTTGCGCTCTTCGAGTCAGCAGCCACCCGGTATAAATGTCAAATGGCTCCAGCCGTGAATCGAACCCGTCACGTAGGATTGGTAACCTGCGCACGGTACCGCTAGGCCATGCCCTATTTTTATTGTATTGGTTGAGAAATCGATGTTACGACCTCGATTATTTTTCAGCGATTACTTGCCAGGAACCCCCGGATGTGCCCCACGCTACGGTCTCTTTCGCTCCCTTCCCAACCTACAACTCACTGGCCCGGTACATGTGTAGACTGGGTTATACAATGAGTTCTGGTAGAAAGTACCTGGACACCTACTGTAATGAAGCTGGTCTATGGAGTCCTGATCCTGCCCAGGTCGCCTGTTCAAGTTGGTCCTTCTGTTGTTTTCAGTCTTTTTTGTGGTAAAACTCTTCTATATACAAGATTAACACTTAGCGCTGTAACGTATGTGTAGTAGTGTGGCATTCCAATCATTTTACAGCTCTGTCGTTTCGTACACAGTTTCGCTACCACTGCCATGTTTCTTCGGAGCTGTGTTGCTCGTGCGCTGAGCCGCGAAGATGGATCCCTACGCTCGTTACACGCTTCGGCGTAATATTGCGAATAGAATGAAAATTGGATTTTTTTAAAACTTTGTTTACAAACAAGTTTTTGTGCTCGGCTAATCTCTACTACACCGAGTCTTCATGATCTTGGTGCGTGGGCTGGAGTTGATTCCCTGTTTTCAGGAGTGGAATGCGAATCCCCCGATGTCGTACCGAACACGTTACGGTTCGATTCCGCTCCGGGACAAGGCAACTTCCAGTATGGCTCGGTGATATTTTACCGATGCAGAGCAGGGACTTCGTTTCTCGCCGGAATCACGAAACGAGCAGTGACGTGCAGAGATGATGGAAACTGGTATCCACATCCTCATTCGCTTCATTGCGTCGGTTGGTCGCTAATTTTTTAATTGTGACGTCATGTTACAGAGATTGTTGTGTCATAAAGAAGCTAATTTAAAGTGGTATGGTTAACTCAATACAATTGAGGCCGGTTAAGTGCATAATTTAATCAGTTTGATAGCCTTTTATGCGATTAAGCAAGTTATGCAATTAACAAAATTTGACAGTAGTAATATTGAAAGCACTGTGCAATAATTGGGTTTATTTTTCAGAAATGCGTTGCGCAGCTCCGACACTGCCCCGTAATTCTCGTGTAATTGGAGATAACTTCGCATTTGGGGGTAAATTGACCTTGCTTTGTCACCCCGGGTACGAACTCCGGTTGGTCGGGGAGATGGTCGGTCGCACCACTTTCGAGTGTAGCAAAAATAGATTGTGGAAGCCTGACCCAGCCCTCTATGTCTGCGCACGTACGTTTGTGTGTAAGTTAGTAGTGGTAGTAGTCAGGTCTGTTTTGCCGAACTTAAACTTCAACTCGATTGCGAAAAAGTTGAGTGAGTTTTGAACTTGATAAAAGTTGCTTGAACTTCTCCTTAACCCGATAAAAACTACTTGAACTTGGCATAAGCTCGGGAAACATTGCTGAATTCGAAAAACGAAAACGGAATTCTAATCCGGGACGTTTCGACAACACAGATGCAGCTGTCATCATCAGCAGTGTAAGCAAAGTACGAAAGTGAAAGATGATTAAAGTCGAATCTATGTTGTTGAAACGTCCGGTTTTAAAAATTCCTATCGCTTTATTTTTCCTGTTTCAGCTATTTCCATCTCATATTTATCGTACTCCGACGTTTTTACTCAAATTTTATAGCATGTAGATTGGTCTATGTTCATATCACAAAAGCTTGTAATTAAAATAAAACAATATTGAATCATTTGTTTCATTTGCAAACTCTTGTGCAGTGTGTAACCGCTTCCATAACCTTTTCATCAGGCGTCAACCTCAAATCTTCATCATACTCGCGCTATTACACCGAAGCGTGCAACGAGTTCCATCCCGCAGTTTAGCGGTATCGAAGCGTTGGCGACATTGTGTCCGATGTGACCGGCCCGGTAATTGAACCCAAAACCTCCCGCACCGATAGCTGGGACCAATTAATGCTTTGTAGTGACGACACTGACTGAATGATCGTATCCACCGCTAGTGTCCTGGGTGGTGAAACGCTGGTTGTGATTTTCCAGGAGTAACTTGCTGTGTGATTTTGCAGGAGTAAATTGCCCTCCACCCCCTGATGTACCTGGTACCCGACATACTCTGGCCGACAATTTGTATACCTCGCTGGTCCAGTATCAATGCCAGCCGGGCACATGGATTTTCCCTGGACTGCTGAGTGGACTGACCAAGTGCAATGTCAATGGCAACTGGACACCTGACCCTTTTACATTCACCTGCTCAGGTACGTCATAATCGACACACGTCATCAATGACGTGCGTGTAATGATTAATCTTTCACTTAATCAGTTTTTACGTAATCCTTGATTTCCTCTTGAGTCAGTAGCAGTAGTAGTAATGCCTCTTGTCATGGCATGCAGGTAGAAGGGGAGTTAAAAAAAAAACAAGAGTAGGTATGGTTGCGGCATCCAGGTCCTCCTGATGTTCAATGGAATCGATATTTTGTAACGTCATACTAGCTAATCCATTTTTTCTCTGTGTAGGCTCTTTCGCGTAGCTCTTTGGGGTCTCGCCATGCGTCTACATGCCTAGATAATTTTGTCAAACGGCTGTTGGCTCAGTTGCTAAGCGCACAGGCTATCGGTGCGGAAGGTCTAGGGTTCGATTCCATGGCCGATCAATTCGGCACAGTGTCGCCAACGGCTCGCCACCGCTGCGATGTTTCTTGCGAGTTGTGTTGCCTATAGGCGATAAGTCGCGAAGATGGAGCCGCCACTCATTACACGCTTCGGCGTAATACCGCGAGTATAATGAAGGTTCGATTTTGATTTTATTTTGTAAATATGATAGATTTTGGAATTCAACTTTAATTAAAAGATTATAGCCAGAGTATTTGTCCTCATTTTACAAACGTTCGGTAGTAACTCATATCATCATCAGTGTAAAGCTACGGAGGCAATATCTGGTAATAATGGTATCAGTTTTTACCCTAACTCTAGTTACATGATTGCAAGCATACTGGCTATAATTAGACTTGCTATTGCTTGTAGTAGTGGTTAAAGACATTGCTGGCTGCGCGTGAGGTCTTGAGTTCAGTTCCTGAGCCAGTCTAATCGGACACAGCGTCGCCGATAGTTTGCCACCGCTGCTACGTTTCTTCGGAACTGTGTTGTCAAGACGTTAAACTGCGGAGATGGATCCCGCCACTCGTTACACGCTTCGGCGTAATACCGCGAGTATAATTTTGTTTTTAGTTTTGAATTGTGGCCCTCCTGGTGTTTACACGTTTGCGCTGCCCACCTCGTATAATAGCACAGAATATGGGGCAGTGGCCACTGTACAGTGCCAGGATGGTTATTGGTATGACCACAATTTTGAAAAGTTCGCTACGGTCCGATGCACACAAGACGGAACTTGGAAACCGTCACCGGAAGTGATCAAATGCACAGGTGACGACGTGTTTGATTCAATGTTTGATATTCACTTGTTGGTGTTCGGTGTAGTGGTTAAAGGCATTGCTATCGGTGCGGGAGGTTTGGGGTTCGATTTCCGGACCCATCAAATTGGACACAGTGTCGCCAATAGCTTGTCACCGCTGCGATGTTTCTTCGGAGCTGTGTTGTCCAGACGCTTAGCCGCGGAGATGGATCCCGCCGCTCGTTACACGCTTCGGCGTAATACCGCGAGTATAACAAAGATTTGATTTTGATGCCCTTGCAACCGCTCCACAGTCCAAATCATACTGATCGTCTTCGGTATGTTGCAGAGGTGAAGTGCTCGGAACCAGGCCGGATCATGTATGCCACACGCGAACTACTCCCTCCCGCAATCTACCAACGTGTGGTGTCCATAGATCCCGTGTAAGCGTTTATTGTAATATATACCTCTGCACATGTCCAGTTTAAGGTTATGAAATCCCACCAGCTTCCTGCATCATGAGCAATTTAATTATGACTTCTGAAAATGATTATGATCCAGAAAGTGCGTAGGCTTGAAGGTGGCGTGTGGACATTAAGCTTGTAACCGTTTGTGATTTATTGGCTCGTACATGATCATCCAAGGTTGAAAAAGAAAGTATTGCAAATTCTAACCTGTTCTCTGCTTTCTACTTCACAGAACTGGAGGAGTGTTTTATTCATTCGGTGTCCAGTTGCGCTACAGCTGCGATGAATCACGTGAATTTGCGCGCAACCAGCGTTCAATCATTGTGACGTGTTCTGGTGATGGAAACTGGAATGTTGATGTGGAGAACATGAAATGCTCGCGTGAGTGGTGCTCAAAGTCAACGCGCTGTGCTGGATTCGAACCCGTGTTGGACGTGGATTTTATAATTAGCAAACCGTATTGGCCGGTTGGCGTTGTGGATAAAGACATCGCTATGGATGCGAGAGGTCTGGGGTTTGATTCTCGGTCGGTCAAATTGGACACAGTGTCGCCAATGGCTCGCCACTGCTGCGATGTTTCTTCGGAGCTGTGTTGTCCAGGTCCTAAGCCGCGGAGATGGATCCCGCCACTCGTTACACGCTTCAGCATAATACCGCGAGTATAATGAAGATTTTGGATATCGAACCGTTGAATTGTCTCTTTCTGCACAGCAACCACCTGCCCTCCTCCGCCTTCTCTTTTATTTGCTTACACATCTGTCAACACTGCTGTGACCTCGTTGACCTATTACGTTGGTGCACGCGTCAGGTACACGTGCGAGGTCGGCTACTGGTTCCGAAGGGGAATCACCACTATGTTGGCGACATGCGACAACGATGGGCGCTGGAATTCAACAATGAATATCATTTGTCTGCGTGAGTTACGTAGTCGTCTGTGACAATAAGCTACGCGGTTATTCGACGCGCGACAACTTGGCGTTACCGAGTAGGCAATAAGACGCTGAACTCTGCTCCTAACACTATCCAGCTTCACCTCTAACCAAATACCAAACCCTAACTCGAACTCTGCCCATTACCTGGACATTAAGTTTTAACTTTAAACCTAACCCGAGCTCCTAAACCAAACCTTGTGTTAAGACTGAGTCGGTCTCGCCAAAGAGCCCTGTTTCAGTGAAAGTGTGTGGCAATAACTGCTGAGTTGGAAGGGATTGACACACTGCATCATGTGAATTAAATTAGTAATACTGGTACGATAATGCTATTCGAAGAATCGAGTCAAGAATTCAGCACATAATGAATTTTATGTTGTTTGATGCAAGCGCATACTTTTGACGTTAAGAATCTGCTTGTGGCTACGTGTTAAGTTTGTATTTTGCCGCTTGCTTTGCATAATCGACCTAACACGTGAAACTCCATCGTGGAAACAAATAAAAAATGATTCGTCCTAAACTATGTCAAAGAATCGGCATCAGGTAAATTTTGCCTTTGGTGCTTTTAATTATAAAATACGTTGAAATTCTGGAGGTTTATGAATAAATGATTTCGGCCATTTTCAAACCACTTGAACAGAAAATCTAACAGATTGAGGGAGAGTGCGGAGTGAGCTTGCCACCTGGTATATATGTCAACGACTCCAGCCGTAAATCGAACCCGGCACGAAGGATCTATAACCTGTGCGAGGTATCACTAGGCTATGTCGCTGTGTCACTAGACTAGACTAGGTATCGGTAGTGAGCACTGGAGCAGCAACAAGTGCAATTGTTTTAGGTGTATCATGTCCTCAACCTCCATTGATCGTACGAGGGAAGGTTGTTGCTTCTAGTTGGACGTATGCGCATACAGCCAGGTGAGTACTCCCACAATCATATATTGCAACCCCATTTGAACAAGTGCGAGCTGATTTTCGACGCTAGTTTTAAATTTAAGCATTAATTTCAAAATCTGCGTTATACCCGCGATATTACGTCGAAGCGTGTAACGAGTGGCGGGGCCTATCGCTGCGATTTAGCGCGTGGACAACACAGCTCGGAAAAAACATCGCTGCGGCGGCGACGTTGTGTCCGATTTGACCGGCCGGGGAATCGAACCCAGTAGTCCGCTATGGTAATACGTATTTGGTGTATAACATCGATTTGTTACATTCAGATATTCTTGTGATCGAGGTTATAAGTTAAACGTTGATACAGAATCATCATGTACGACGAGCGGTGTGTGGTCGCCCGACCCTGCTACATTTGCATGCGATCGTGAGTAGAGTCGTATAACATAGAAGTCTAAAGTTATATACGCTCTGCTATCAATAATAATAACACAGTTGAATGGCACTCTTAGTTGACTGAAATTTTGATCAAAAGCACTCAAAAAAAACAAAACCGTACCAGTAGAATCACCGTAGACAACTCAGATAGCTCAGTGGTAAGAGCGTCCGCCTCTGGAGCTGTAGACTTGGGTTTGATTCCGAGTCGGGTTAAACCAACGACTTTATGCTTGTTATTCACAGCTTCCTTGTGTGACGCTCAGCATCACAGGGACAGTGTGGAGAACAAGCCGGCAAGTTTACTTGCTAGTTGCTATGCCATTGGGAAAGGCACTTAGCGGGATTCCCCATCTTGGAGTGGTAGACAGATGGCTGACAATTCCTTAGCGAGCTCGTCATAGCGCTTTGATCGCTTTCTCGTGATAGGATAAATATGTAAATAAAACAAACAAAATATAGCAAATATCTGAAGATCTGAATAGGAGAAAAAATATTGCACAAAAATTGTCAAATAGGGTAAAAGTGTTATTGCACAAAAATTGTCAAATAGGGTAAAAGTGAATAAACAAGAAATTATTACAAAAATGGAAGTGATGTTCATTGAATAATCAATCTACGACTGGTTTCACCCTAATTGGAACTCATCAGGTACTGTCATGATAATGATCCCAGAAAAATAAAGAACTTTTGCTGAACCACATATTATCATCCGTTCTTTAATTTATTCAAGGCTACGCATGTCTGTTTACCAGAAGGAACCAGATAGAACACGGAAAAGTAAAAGTTTTAATCTGAGTCAGCAATTGCATTGTTTGCTATAAATCCCGAAGTAGCTGTAACTATTCCACAGCATTAATCTGCGTCCAGCATCTTCAATTCTCACCAATATTAAACTCTCTTCAATAATCATTTGTTTTGTAGCTGTCACGTGTCCTCCTCCTCCACCAATCGGAAACGCCCAAGTAGTGCGGCGTCCAGTGGAGCTCATCTACCAATCACGTGCCGAGTACTTGTGTGATAATGGTTTTTACTTCTACACGAATGTGAACAGAACGAATTTGATTTGTGAAGAAAATGGTCAATGGAGTGGGGAAAACATGCGCTGCATAGGTGAGCAACTCTACGTAGTTGAATTTAGTGTTGTTGCCTATTTATCCTCATATCTCGAGTAAACAATCAAATCGTTATAACGAGCTTGCTTAGGAGTTGCCGGCCATCTGTCTACCACAACAAGATGGGGGAATACCGTTGAGTGCTTTTCCCAACGACACGACAAGTAAACTTGCCTCGTTCTCGACACTGTCCCTTCAATGCCTAGTGTCAGTTAGGAAAGTTGTGAATACCAATTTTACAGTTTTTGGTTTCACCGACTCGGAATCAAACCCAAGTCTACAGCTCCAGAGGCCGACGCTCTTACCACCCGGATATCTGAGCTATTGTTTTCGTGCTCGTTACCTCCAGTTTTGACATGATGCCTAAAAATTTTATTATTTTTAGCTCTCAATCAAATCGAATGTTCTTTCCCACCCTATGTCACCAATGCTCACTATGTCAGCCAGACATCACGTAGTGTACGATTAAAGTGTGACCGAGGCTACGGGTTCAATTCCAGCTTGGGATTCCTCACTGAGCAACTTAGAACGTGCGACGACGAAGGGAACTGGATTCCTGATCCTGTGACCTGTGAAAGTTTGTTGCGTCATTGCATCATAGTGTATGGTAAAAGATTGATAGTGATTCATAGTAATATTCAACACTATAATGGTAAGTTGTAGAAATATCACCCTAATTCCCAGATGGCGAATCGACAATGTGAATCGTGCGATCATTTATATGACGTTACAGTAGCGTCTTCCGTTATACCGAATTGGTGTAAGCGTAAGGCGTATTATAACTCGCGGTATTATGTCGAAGCGTGTAACGAGTGGCGGATCCATCTCTGCGTCTAAGCGCCTGGGCAACACAGCTCCGAAGGAACGTCGCAGCGGTGGCGAGCCGTTGGCGACACTGTGTCCAATTTGACCGGCCCGGGAATCGAACCCAATATTTTCCGCGCCGATAGCGATGTTAACCACTGCGCTGATTAGCCGGTTATTACTGATGTTACTTAAGTAAAACACTAGTCAGACCTAGATTCGTAGCTATCATGTATTTGTTGCAGAATTAAATTGCAGCCTCCCCACTGTGTCTGGGGCTTTCCCTTCCTCCACTCAACCAGCATTTCAAATCGGGGATATCCTCATGTTGACATGTGCTGGTTCCACTGTGTTCCAACTCCCATTTCCAAGTGGGGAGTTCAATAGGACAATCGCCATCACTTGCACGAGCACCACCCAGTGGATCCCCGATGTCGGCACCCTACGTTGTGAAAGTAGGTTGATCCAATCGGTCCACATTCGCAAAGACAAATTTTATATTTCATAATTAAAGCAATCAATGGTGGCATGGACAATTATTTCCCTGTCCACATGTCCAATATTCGCGGTAGTTAGACCCATGGTTCTCGGTTCTAGTTTCTGCAGCATAATCAAAGTTTCGATGCCATAATTTTAAAATTTTGATTATAATGCAGAAGCTAGAACCAAGATCCGCTGGCTATAACCCACTGAAATTGAACACGTGGATAGGGCAAATTTGACGCAGAAAGATCTTGGGCTTCTCTTGAAAAAGGGTATGTGGAAACAGGGACGTATTAGGACATTGGGGGAACCCCGGGGATAATTTTCAAGGACCTCATGCTTTTGCACACGTGATTTCAACATTAACAACAGACTTTTTTTAGAGGGCGCCAATAAACTACTGTACTTTTTTAAGTTTGGTTTCTGACCGGGAGGCTATAACCCCCACAGCCTCGATCCCTTAATCCGGCCCTGTGTGGATGATAAACAGTTCACTTCCAGTAACGCCTAGACACTTTGGTTTGTCGTGCAAAATTTCATTGTTCTATACTTCCGTTCGCTTTTTTTGTTTTGTTTTTGCAAGCCATATACTTGCAGCTTAGGTTTTTATGTTGGTGAAGTAGCCTACATGCATCGTGGAAGATGACCTGGTTGCTCAACGAACTCACGAAGCAAACTCCGGAGCCCAATACACCGACCGCTCGGCCAACTCCATGTGCTATTACGGGTGTATTTGTTATATCATATGCGCCCTCTAACGGCATAGATTTTGTCAATATGCAGCTTACCGACTTCAACAACACCTTGAATACCTCATTTTTTCAAAATACAGTATTACTAAAGTTCTCGTGCATGGAATTTATTTGAAAAGGTGTCCAGTGTTCTCGCCCGCCCATGCTGCGAATGGCACGGCTCACATTTCGCAGCCGAGCTTTCGGTGCCCTCGCCCTCTACCGTTGTCTCCGGTCCACTTCGATCGCTGGACAGGTGGTGCGAAGAGTGATATGTTCCCTTGATGGACGTTGGAACCCTGATCCTTCGAACTGGGAGTGTGTCGGTGAGTTTTTAGTGTGTAACTCGTGTACTCTGGGTAAATATACAACTTTTCACGCAGTGAGTCGCTGTCCGCTCCCGACTCCGCCCGATGACGCAGTGTTGTCAGTGATGGGAACCGAACACTTGCGTTTGGATTCTATACATCTGTATGTTGATTTTTTACTTTCATAGCGAAATAGTTTCATAGATACTACAGAAGTTGATCAATGAGCCATTTGCACCTGACCATTTCATTTATTCCTTGGCTTTGATTTTCAGGGTGGCTGCTTGGCCCGAACACTTTTGTATCTTTTCAGCCACGCAGTCGCTGTCTTACGTGGTCTTCACAGTTTTTTTTTTTTTTTTTTTTCTTGCTACATTGTCTCAAGTTAGGTCTGGTATTTATCAAGCAATAACCTCTCAATAAATAAACTTTGTTTGAATAATTAACTGAAACAACTTAGGTTATTTTTCAAACTATATTGAACAGAAAATGCAACAGCAATTGAGGGAGACTGCGAAGTAAGCTTGCGCTCTTCGAGTCAGCAGCCACCTGGTATATATGTCAAATGCGATCGGTTTCAGCCAGAATCGAACCAGTCAAATAGGATCTCGCGAAGTACTTTTAGGATGGACGAAACATGGAGAAATGTTCAGTTCAACAAAGTTGTTTTAGACCCCAACTTCTTCGAGTAACTTGCAATAATGGCTACGCGTTAGAAAACTCTCTCAATAACGGAGCTTCACGGGAATACACGTGCAAGAGCGGCTCCCAGTGGTCACCTTCTGACCCCGCAGATGCAAAGTGCAAAGGTAAGAAGTATTGTGACGTTATATATGACGTATAAGATACGTTTTGTTGACAACAAATCGTTTGCTCAGATAGTTCCCAACTTACTGATAACCTACTGTAACCTCTACGTTTAACCTTTATTATGACGAAATAATGACCACTATAGACAAGCGGTTCTGTCATAAATCACTCAGCGTTATTTAGAAGGAATAGCAACGCTTTTTGTTAGTAGGTTTGCGAAATTGGTAGTGTCTAAAGGACTGGACCAGTTTTCAATATCAAAACGCTGCTTCAGCGGACTGCTTGTTTGTTTCTTTACATGACGTTGGTGTCACGTCATCAGCAGCAACTTGAAACGTAAAAACTAGGGGTATTCGAATGCAGTTAGGGGTGAGGAGATTGGTAATTTGGTTAGAGATCTAAAGTTAACGTCACTTTGAGGTTGCTGTGTATAAAACGCAATTATAAAAGAAAAAGCTCGCCGGTGCTCTAACACTGTCTGCAAAATTTGATTTCCTGTGGGCTCGTACCGCGAGCTAGTGCGGTGGCTGGATCCGAACCCGCGTTCACAGGCTTAAAGTTGCAATGTGCGTTTATGCCCAAGCGGTTTCTTCATGTTTTGTTTTTTCAGTTATATTTTGCAATGGACTTCCAAACCTCGCGCTTCAACCGTTTCTCAGCATTGGAGTGGCGGCGACCTCGGGCCAGTTTCAGTACGGCACCGCGCTAGTGTACAGATGTCCCCGGGGATCCTGGTTTTCTGCACCGAGCTTGGAGCAGATCGAAGTGCGGTGTTTGGGCAACGGCACGTGGCAACCAGATCCATCTCGTTTCAGATGTGTTCGTAAGTTTGCGGAGATTGCTGTAAGTTAATTTTTAACGTAATCGAACATTCCTATTGGCTTTCAGCTGTGACGTGCGGGGAACCCCCTCCTCAACCTTTTGCCACACTAAGAGCAGTGAAGCGTGTGATGGTGACGTCATCAACGCTAGGACTTGGGTCGTCATGGAGATATTCGTGTAATCCTGGATACAGGTTGGGATATGCAAAGCTATTTTCAAAAATGTATTGAACAGTAATTGAGCGAGACTGCGAAGTGAGCTTACGCTCTTCGAGTCAGCAGCCACCCGATATCGGTAATATGTCAAACGCGATCGGCTGCAACCGTGAATCGAACCTGTCACGTGGGATCTGCGACGTACTCGGCATCGTAGGGCCATGTCGCTGTAGCGGGTTATAATTTCATGTGTAAAGCTAACTTTGTGCGAAAAAGAACGAATGAGCTCGATAAATATCTGTTCTTTAATATTTTTAGAATTAATCTTCAAGAGACAGAGGCGCTGACCGTCTGCGATGAAGGTGGACAGTGGTCACCCGCTCCCTCCCTACTCACATGTAGAAGTAAGAACAATGTATGATGTGTTCATTACACTCGTGGTGTCTCACCAAAGCGTGTAACGAGTGGCGGGATCCATCTCCGCGGCTTGGCGTCTGGACAACACAGCTCCGAAGAAACATCGCAGCGGTGACGAGTCGTTGGCGACAATGTTTCCGGTTTGACCGGTCCGGGTATCAAACCCAAGACATTCCGCGTCGTTAGCGATGTGTTTATCCACTACTTCAACTGACCGGTTGAAAAAACAATGTATAATGTTGAAAACTCAGGTTCGATCCTACCTCGGATCTCACGAGTTTATAAAGTTTTGAGATTCAAGACAAACCTTTTTGACGTAGTGGTTAAAGACATCGTTATTGGTGCGTGAAGTCATGAGTTCGATTCCCGGATCAGTCAGAGCAGACACAGTGTCATCAGCGGCTCGCCGCCGTTGCGATGTTTCTGCATAACTGTGTTGCCCTGGCGCTAAGTCGAGGAGATGTCACTGGTTGTGCGCATAACGCGAGAATAATGAAGATTTGATTTTGATTAATCGTATTATTGCAGATATGCCATGCGACGAATTGCCTGCCCTCCCCAACACTATCAATTCACTCCTCGTTTCTCCTTTCAACGACGATAACCGTAAGTATGGCGGGGTTGGAATGGAGCATGTTGGACTCAGTGTTCCTCTGTCCAGTGTCCAGTTCAGGTGGAGCAAATGTTCTCGGGGTAAATGACACTGCTATCCTCACGGGAGGTCCGGGTTCGATTCCCGTTCCGTTCAAGTCGAACACATTGTCGCCAGCGGCTCACCACCGCTGCGACGTCTCTTCGGAGCTGTGTTGTCCAGGCGTTAAACCGCGGAGATACGTCTCGGCGTAATTCCGCGAGTATAATGAAAATTTTTTGTAAGCTTTCAATATCGAAAGTAAACGAAAGCATTCGGAAAAGGTCGTAAATTTTCGGTGATGTTCGGATTATTTTTGTGTGTCAGGTTTCCACGAAGGGGATAGCTTCACATACATATGCGAGGAAGGATTCTGGGTGAGCAACAGTACGAGTAAGAACGCATCTTTCACCCTCACCTGCTCTGCTGGAAGATGGAAACCTATTCCCCCAGCCGCCGTCAGATGCGTCCGTGAGTAATACTTACCAACTTTTCTAAACCCACTTATCCTTGGGTGGTCTCTGGGACAGCTGCTCGAGTTAAAGCTTCTAAGCATCTAGATCCTCTGCGACAAAGCACAGATGCTGTGGTGGAATGTCGAGGCGAGACCAGCTTAGATCTTCGACGTAATATCGCCGTCGAGTTGTAGGACGGTTATAGGCCGTCGACTTACCGGTGTTGAACACAGCAGTTTTTTAGCTGTTCTTTCCCGAGTCCCATTGTAAATTCGATTGCTCGGAATTTTTTCTGTCGGTCGGCTGAGTGGTTAAAGACATCGCTAGCGGTGCGAAAGTTCTGGGTTTGGTTCCTTGTAGGGAGAGCAAATTTCAATGGGCTAAACTTTACAATATGATGTTTTATAAGAAGTTTTAAGCTTTGGATTAGCAGTAGTAGCGTCTTTTATTTCCGCACAATCAACACGATAAAGCATACGATGAAGGAAATGCAACAACGGTACAAGAAAAGAGGCAACAAAACGATTAACATTGTGGCATAGGCCTACAGGTAGGAGAAGAGGAGGTAAAAAAACAAGAAGAGGCATGGTTGCAACATCCTGAGGCTTCACGCAGCCAGTGTTCCAGTTGCCGTGTCTACAACTTTGTTTTTCATCGCTTTCTCGTGGTAAACAAAAATACTTTGGAGTTTCCATAGTTTATTTCTTTCAGCTTTGGTATGCGACGCTATTCGTCCGGTGGTCGGTGCTCGTAGCGACGGCACTGATCTTGTGTACGGTAGCAGAGTGACGTATACTTGCGCCAGTGGACAATTCTTTCCTCGAATAAGATCGAGACAAACAGAGATGAGATGCGGAGCGGAAGGAAGATGGGATCCGGACCCTGAATCACTTGTGTGTGTCGGTAAATGTTCATAAATCTTTCAAACTTGGTTCGATTCCAGCCATGTACAAGAAGAATTGTTGGTACAAATTACTGCAGAAGCTAACAAGTTGAGCAAGCGTTGAATTTACGCTTTTAACTTCAAAACTTCAATTTAGCACCGGCCAGTTGGCGTAGTGGTCTAACACATCGCTATCGACCAAGAGGTCTGGGGTTCGATTCCCGGGCTGGTGAAATCGGACACAGCGTCGCCAACAGTTCGCCACCGGTACGATGTTTCTTCGGAGCTGTGTTGCCCAGGCGTTAAGTCACGGAGATGGATCCCGTCGCTCGTTGCATGCTTCGGCGTACGCGCGAGTATGATGAAAATATGATTTTTTTGTGAATATGTTTTGAGAATCAGCAGTTATCAAATGTTAAGCTATAATTTCAACCTTTACTTCAAGTGCTTCTCTATTTATGATGTAAAATGGTCGTTAACATAACACAAATTTGAATGCATCTTCAATCTTCACATTTTCAGATGTGATTTGCGAAGACATCCGCGTCGAAGGTGCGACGGCGTCAAGTAATGCCCGACGAATGGACGCAACAATTTTTTTCAAGTGGGTAACGGAAGCTACGAAGCATTGATATTTACCTGTTGCTGTAGTTGACTTGCATTTTTTTCTAAAATTGTCCTGCGTAGGTTACAATATACTCCCCTTGCTGATGAAAATGCACGGTGCGCCTATTTTTTTGGTCATTATTCCGTAGGGGTTAACGACATCGCTATCGGCGTGGAAGGGACCGGTGAAATTAGACACAGTGTCGCCAACGGCTCGTCACTGCTGCGATGTTTCTTTAATGCTGTGTGGCCCAGGCGCTTAGCCACGGATATGGATTCCGTCACTCGTTACCTGCTTCGGCGTAGTACCTCTAGTATAATGAAGATTTGATTTTTGACGTAGCTGCCGTCGAGGAGCATGGTTTAATCGCAACGTGACTCAACTTGCCACGACATGTGACGAGAATGGAAAGTGGATTCCAGATATAAGTGGGAGGAAATGCGTAGGTGAGAAGAGGGAAATCACCATGTCGTCATCCAGTTCTGCGTATAATATTGAATACTTTTTATAGCTCTTATATAAAACCGCGCAAGAATTCGATGGCATTGATGCTGCAATTACTGCTTTCACTCTAAGCCTGTGATATGAAATGCTAATGGCTCCACCATTATCCAAGCTGCTGGTTAGCGTGATGGTAACGACATGGTTGTCGGTGCTTGAAGCTTGGGTTCGATTTCCGGACCGGTTGAAATGGACTCAGTGTAGCCACCGCTGCGGTGTTTCTTCGTAGCTGTGTTGCCCAGGCGCTAAGTCGCTGAGATGGACCCCGCAGGCCGCCACTCGTTACACACTTCGGCGTATTACCGTGAGTGTAATGAAATAAAAAATTAAATAAATAACTGAGGTTATTTTCGAATTATATTGAACTGAAAATTCAACAGTAATTGAGGGAGAGTGCGAAGTGAGCTTGCGCTCTTCGAGTCAGCAGCGACCTGGTAGATATGTCAAATGCGATCGGCTTCAGCCGTGAATCGAACCCGTCACGTAGGATCTGTCACCTGCACGCGGTACTGCTAGGCCATGTCGGTGATGGTTTGATTTTTGTGATAATGTTTGTGTTTGCAGCTATTAATTGCGGGGAACCTCCGGTTAAAAACGCACTTTTGGTGACGTCAAACTTCAGTTTGCATGTGCGTATCACACTTGAATGTCTGGCTGGCTACCGACTGGTACCCACCCCTCCGGTACCCCCTGTGGTCACATGTGAGATACCTGGAAACTGGGTTCCAGACCCATCCGTGTATAAGTGCCAAGGTGGGGTAATATTGTGTGGTTTTCGAAGTTCAATCCAGTTCCATTTAGATGAATGGGCACACAGCGGCTTAGATGGTTGTCTTCCGAGTCAGGTCAAACCATTTATTGTGAAATTGTTATTCACAGCAGCTTTCCTGCTTGACGCTCAGCATTAAAGGGACAGTGTGAAGAACAAACCGGAAAGCTTACTTGTTGTGCCGTTGGGAAAGGCACTTGACGGGATTCCCCCATCATATTGTGGCAGGCAGGTGACCGGCAACTCCTAAGTGAGCTCGTTATAGCGCATTGATCGTTTTCTCGTGATAGAAAGATAAATATGTGACTATAATTGCTAAATGCATTTCGACCACATAGTAGTTTGTGTGTCCGATCTGCGGCATGGTTTCATTGTAGGCGGAAGGAAAAGCGTTTTGCATATTTTATCTTAAGAACGCAGCGCGGGAATCGAACCTAAAGTAATAATTTCGCGCAATTACAAGTTAAACCAAGGTTCAACTTACACTGGCAGAATGCTCGATAACTGTCAATAGCTATAGAGCTTGTATTATAAAGTAAAGTGCAGCTTGTTTCGTCGTTGTCGGCTTCTCAGCTTGTTAGATTATTCTGTGGCATCAAAGTTCTGATCTTCTTCCAACGTCACAATTAACTGTGCACGATTAGGAGCTGAGTGTCCGCTTCCTGCCGCCATATCGCGCGCTACAATCGAGAATGAAGGAAGCAACACGTTCGGAGAGTCTGTGTTGATCGTCTGCAACCCGGGTTTCATCATACGACCCGGGACCACGAGTGTGAGAGCTACATGTGGTCGGGACGGAGCTTGGGACATCGATATTCGAAGCGTATTTTGCAGAAGTAAGTTACACATCGATATCTGCGCCGAAGGTCGGGGGTTCGATTCCCGAGCCGGTCAAATTGGTCGCAGTGTCGCGCACGACTTGCCACCGCTGCCATGTTTCTTCGGAGCTGTGTTGCCCTGTCGCTAAGCCGCAAACATGGACCCCGTCGCTTGTTACAATGTTACATGTTTCGGCGTATTACTGCGAGTGTAATGAAGATTAATTTTCAAGTCGAATTACACGTGAAGTTGGCCGAATGGTTGGTGCATCAGACTACAGAGTTTGGTGTTCAACTTGGTCATCTTCCACGATGCATGTAAGTCACTAAAATAAAATCTAAGCTGCAATTACATGTGGGTTAAAAAGCAAAAAGAAATTAAAAATTAGTAAACTTTTGGTGAAGGATGCCCACAGACACCACAAAAAACTCGAATCGCTTTGCAGATTGCAGAAGCAAATAATCTTCATTCATCATTATAACAGCAATGTAGAACTTGAAAGGAGTTTGTCTTTCATAGATTCACAATGAACTCTCATTGCTTTCTCCACATGAACAGTTTTTCAGAGGCCCACGGGCTTGCTGCATCACAATTAGATTTTTAATTTCATAATCACTTTATTTATAATTATGACATCAAAAAAATTGATTGTGATGGAGAAAGCCTGTTGGCTTTTGGAGCCACTTAGACTTCATGTGGACAGAGTAAAAGTACGTTACCTCAAAATTGTATATTCCAGTTCTTTTACCTTTGTTTGCCTTGATTAGAATGCTTACACTGCTGATGAGGAAACAGCTGAATCTATGTTGCCGAAACGTCCAATTTTAAGAACTTAAATGATTTTATTTTTTCTCCTTGATTTATTTTCGTTCCAGCTTTCCAGTGTGAATTTCCCAAATCTTTGAGCTTTTCAACTCATTCTGACGTCGGCATGGTAACGAGCCCACGATATGGGTCAATGGTTGAGTATCGTTGTGATGAGGGCTACTCGTTTGCTGCTGGAGAAACACGCCGACGAGTGCGATGTACCGAGACAGGGTTATGGGACCCACCTATTAACTTCAAATGCGCGGGTACGGATTAACACACAATTGTGATTAGCTGTTTGCCTAAAGTAATAAGACATAGGAGCTTTTATTGTATTTAGTTGCATGTTTGATTGTTTTTCGTCCTATCACGAGAAAGCAACCAAAGCGCTAAACAAGCTCGTTTAGGAGTTGCCAGCCATCTGTCTACCACGCTAAAATGGGGAAATCCCGCCAAGTGCCTTTCCCAACGACACAACAAGTAAACTTGCCGGCTTGTTTTCCACGCTGTCTCTTAATGCTGAGCGTCAAGCAGGGAATTTGTGAATACCAATTTTATAGTCATTGGTTGATGCGACTCGGAATCAAACCCGAGTCTAGAGCACCAGAGACAGACGCTCTAAACCCTCAACCATCTCTCTACAGACATCAATGTCATCGTTAGGGTGACCATCTCTTCAGCTTAAGTAGTAATGCAATGGAAGTAAACCAAAGGAGAGCGATTGTTGAAATCATATAATGTGTCGAAGTAAGATAGCAAGACATTTAGCTTCATGTTGACTTAGCCGCGATACTAACGATTCAAGCAAACTCGTCATTTTTTTTTCGCGCTGTATCTCTGAAGCTTTGTATTTTTTTGGCAACCTTTTGTTCTTATTCATTTTCCTTCCATTATTAAGAGCCTCTTAGCTCAAAGAGCTTTTCAAAGCCTTGTTGTCGCAGCCAGGGCCGTGTTAATACTTTGGCCGGGGAGGGCCGGGGGCAAATGTTTCGGGGGAGACCCCAAGCTTTGTTGCGAACCTAATTTTATCTTTAACTATAGATATTTTTTCTATGTGAAGGGGGCGGGGCTATATTCTTGTTAATAGCCCTGGTCGCATTGCATCTAATTACATCATATGACATAGTAGAATGTGAAGTAGTGCTTACGTGTGGCTGTCTCATGCAGCGATCAAGTGTTCTTCACCTTCTTCGAAACGGAACGGCGAGTTCGATTCCCGGGAAGTCCGTAATTTTGACATCGGTGACGATTTGTCATTCCAGTGTGTGAACTTCAGTTGGCTTTCTGCTCAATACGTGGCCACGGAATGGGCCTTCACTGGTCTTCTTGGCGTCCGCATGTTGTGCCAGGAAGACGGCGTGTGGCTACCCCACCCCGATTCATTTGCATGTAGACGTAAGTGCTGTTTGTGACTGGCTCGGATGGTGTTGTTATCGTTATTGGTGCGGTAGGTCTGGGTTTGATTCCCGGTCGGTCAAATCGGTCGCAGCGTCGCCAACGACTCGCCACCGCTGCGACATTTTTTCGGAGCTGTGCAGTCCAGGCGCTGAGCCGCATAGATGGACCCCACCACTCGTTATAAGCTTCGGCGTAATACTGCCAGTATAATGAAGATTATTTTGTTGCTGCGTGCATCACCTGATTGCACCGAGTAATTAATTCATCATTATTTCAGCGATTCAGGAAGGTCCCTTCCCCACCGGCTACGATCGAGGTTTAACTGTTCAACAAATCAAGCGTCAAATGTGGTTGCAAGATAAGAATTACGTCACAAGAGAACTTATGACTAATCCCTATTTCATAATTGTAGAGACGGGTGAGACCTTGTTTTGACGTCACAGCGCGTTATTGTGCTGCTCGCTTGCCAATTACTCACTGGTCGGTCGAAACCCAGCGGGATTACCCCTAAATAGTTTGATTTTCACATTGATGTGTAGGATGGTGCCGTAACGGAATCATCACCAACTGCAGCCACAGCTACCAGCATTAAGTTGTTTGTATTGATGATATTCCTTAATTCATCATCATCCAATTTTAATTCGGTTTTTCCTCGTGTCCGAAGGTTTACTTTAGTTTTAGTTTAGTTGCATATTTATCCTTTTATCACGAGAAAGCGACCAAAGCGCTATACGAGCTCGCTTAGGACTTGCCGGCCATCTGTCATACCACACCAAGATGGGGGAATCCCGCTAAGTGCCTTTCCCAACGGCACAACAAGTAAACTTGCCGGCTTGTTTTCCACACTGTCCCTTTAATACTGAGCGTCAAGCAGGGAAGCTGTGAATACCAATTTTAAAGTCATTGGTTTGACCCGACTCGGAATCAAACCCGAGTCTACAGCTCAAGAGACAGACGCTCTATACCACTCGGCCATCTGAGCTGTAGAAGATGGCCGTATGCGCCTCATTCCCTCAGCAATCGCTCTCACTCCCTCTCTCCATCTCGCACGATCTGTAGCCTCCTCCACTCTCAACTTAATTGATTATTAAAATTTGAAATAGTCCAACTTCGGCCCCAAATCTAAATCGCGTAAAGTTTTTGTACTCACTGACCATAAAGATGCTTTAAAGAGGAACTGAAGAGTAGAAATATTTTTCAAAAGAGGTGTTAAAAAATACAACGAATTCAAAACTGACAGTAAAAATTTTAAGTGTGTGTCGTTAACCAAAATTAGGCTCTCACAGTTTAAGGTAATGACGTACGACGGTTTTATTTACGCATTAAAGCGTGCGAAAGTTACTGCTGACATAATCGTCACCCAATTCGCTTCTTTTGCTTATTTATTGTAAGGAACATAATTTTGATAAAATTAAGCTTGGCACAGAAAAATAAACTCTTACAGAAAAAAAAAATCGTCAATAATCTTTGCAAATTGAAGTCTCTTTTATATCAGGTGATGCAGTTTGGACAGGTGGAGCGGCCCTCTCTTCATCTGTGATTTTAGAAGGTAGTGCGTCATCTAGTGGAGCCCAGTTAGCTTGGGATGGGGACTTGACGACGAGCTGGGTCCCCAATATGACGGAAGACGGTATATATAATGTGACGGTGTATCTTGGAGAACTCTATCTGGTGCAGGTACGTTGTGGACATACTTTGTGTGTAAAGAAACACCCAGTTGGCATAGTGGTAAAAGACATAGCTATCAGTGCGAGAGGTCTGGGGTTCGATTCCCGGGCCGGTTAAATCGGACGCAGTTACCCTGTCCACGTGTCCAAGTACAGTGGGCCGAACGCCCATGGGTTTCTACATCATCATCAAATATTTGACGTCATAATTGGAAAAAGTGATTATGACGTCAAATATTTGATGATGATGTAGAAACCCATGGGCGTTTGGCCTACTTTATTTGAACATGTGGACAGGGTAAAATGTTTCGAACGGCTTGCCACCGTTGCCATGTTTCTTCGCAGCTGTGTTTTCCACGCGCTAAGTCGCGGAGATGGATCCCGCCACTCGTTATACGCTTCGGCGTAATACTGCGAGTATAATGAAGATCTGCTTTTTTTTTTGAGATGCATTACTTTTTGCTGCCTCTCTTGTGTGTTACAAGCACTGCCTTCAGGCGATCGAGATATTTGCGGCTCCTGAGCAGACGATCGGTTTCACGGCTCATTTCTCACCGAACGGACAGTGGTTCAATCAATCTGTTACATCCGGGAACCTTGCTGATTCATCGCGCGATAGCGTCAAAAATTTCTCCTATCCTGCCAAGTTTGTGCAAGTGAGATTTGTCTTGTGGCACATTTTCAACGATTTAGTTGCTCGTTTTTCCTAACACGAGAGAACGATCAAAGCGCGATAACGAGCTCGCTTAGGAGTTGTGGGCCATCTGTCTACCATTCTAAGATGGGGGAATCCCGTAAAGTGCTTTTTGCAACGATATAACAAGCAAATTTGCCGGCTTGGTCTCCACTATGCTCTTGTAACGCTGAGCGTCAAGCAGGGAAGCTGTGAATATCAACTTTAAAGTGATTGGTTTGACTCGACTCGGAATAAAATCTGAGTGTGTAGCTCCAGGGGCAGACGCTCTTACCACTCGGCAATAAGCTGTTGTTCGTTCGGTTTTTGCTCTGCTTTAGCTTTGTTGGTGTCAAATCAACGACGCTGATGTAATTTTACTTCACAGATTTTTGTAACGCGAACAGACAATGTTCCTTCTCCTCCTTCCATCAGCGAAATACGAATGTTGTTGAAACCTGCCCTCTACCACCTCGACCTCCCAATAGACTACCTCACATTCATGATCTACTTTATAATATGGCTTTCTTGCTTCATAATCATCGCATTGTTTGCTCATGGTTCAGATAAACTCGATCGATTTAGAATCCAGGTGACAAGCTGCAACTGTTAGTAAGAAGATCCAATCTTCATTGTACTCGCGATATTACGCCGAAGCGTGTAATGAGTGGTGGGCCTCATCTCCGGTACTTAGTGCGTGGGCAACAGAGTTCCGAAGAAACATCACACGTGTGGTGACACTGAGTTCGATTTGACCTGCCCGGTATTCAAACCCCAGACCTACGGCACCGATATCAATGTCTTGAACCGCTACACCTAGAAGGTTTGAGCCCAAGTTTCGTCAGCGAGCTTTTGAGTTATATTTCTTAACAATTCTGGAATATGTTAAGTTTTATTTTTGTTGCCTTTCTCAATTCAAGTGTTTTATCAACTAGTATTTTTTGTATTTCGTTGCATCCTCCTATCACGAGGAAGAATCAAAGCACTACGTCGACCTCACTCCGTAGCTATCGGCTGTGAGTACCAATTTTAAAGTCATTGATTTCACCCGACTCGGAATCAAACCCGAGTCTACAATTCCAGGGGCAGACGCTTCATCCACTCGGCCATCTGAGCTGTTTTATTGATTAGTATTTTTTTAATTTTATTGATTGATTTTAACGTGAAAAAGAAAATGCAAAATCATTGATTGTATTTTTCTAGTTTGTTCCATTTTGTGAAGGCGACAGATCCTCTCACGGCAACGTTTGTTACGTCGTAAAGCTGACTCTGAGTCATTGCAAATGTGTCAAGTACCTGCTACTTAGGTGCGTCTTGCTAGCTGGTGGAATTTGACTGCTAGCTTTTGAGTTACAAGATGAACGAAGTCGGCCGTGTTTTTTTTGCTGTTGGAGACTATAGCCTTGTTCGGGACGTGTTAATAAAGACTTGCTAACCGAGTAACTTACATCAATTCTCAACTTGCGTATATACAAAACATTCTTTAGCAGTACATTCATTGGAAAAGCTGAAGATCTGACCTAACTAAGTTAGCTTAACCATCGACGGTACTAAACTTACTCCTCTGCAGTTACAGACACTTTTCAACCATGTTTTTACTTCTATCCAGCACTCACTTCCCAATTTTTTTGAACTAATCCCGTTTATCCTTTATCAGTTTCTTGATAACATCAAAAAATTGATTATGATGCAGAAACTAGAATCAAGAAACTGCTGGCCTAAAGCGCACGAAAATTGCACATGTAGGCAGGAGTTACCATCTATTTCTTCATCTTATTTGTCTCTAGACTTCTCTCCACCACCTCATCGCCGTCGCCATTAGTGCTAATTGATTCTCCACTCCGTAGCAAGCGGATTGTTGTGGTGATTCCATCGGAAAATCTCGATCCGCTCGCACTCCAGGTCGGATACTTGGACCACGGAAGACTTGCCAGATTGAAAGATGAACTGACTATGTGAGTTTCAAACCCGTGCTGCTTAATCGTTTTCGTGTGAACACCGGCCGGTTGAAGATATCACTGTCAGCACGAAAGGTCTAGAGTTCGATTCTCGATCCGGTAAAATTCAACACAATGACGCCAACGGCTCGCCACTGCTGCCGAGTTTTTTCGGAGCTGTGTTGTCCAGGCGCTAAGCCACAGAGATGGACCCGCCACTCGTTACACGGTTTGGTATAATACCGCGAGTATAATGAAGATTTGATTTTTATGTTCCTGCTTGTGAGTGAGACTTTGATTTACTGCCATACTGTAAGGTAGTAGTAAAACAGAACAGATTTATTATCGAGGGTTTTATCCGGCACAAGTCGGCAAGCTTCGATTGAAACAGGGTTTTGTAATCCGTGCGATAATTCTTATTCATGACTTCGATTCTCTTCATGGCTGGGTTGCGGAGAGTACTTCCTGTTTCATTTTTATGTTGCAGGAAGGCGAAAGTGAAGATAGGTGTGGTCGGATGCGCGAATGTGTTTAGTGCACGACTCCCGTGGCTCCATTCCATCGATATTCCACTCCATTCCTCCACTCCGAACATCATACACCTGCATGATGAGCGTAAGCATCACCAACCTTGATTAACTCGAATGACATGTAGGTTGTTTGTTTATATTTTTGTGGGAAGAAAGATGTGGTTTTTACGAAGTGTCGTTCACTTGATTGTTACGATATTATTATTCGTTAATTGTTACAAGCCCACCACCATGTCATGACATCAAAAATTTAACTATGATGCATAAAGTCCGTGGTCTTTTTTGCCTACTAAACTGGACATGTGACAGGGTAATTGTGCCAGAGGAGGTTGAACCTTTGCTAGTCTAACTGGCACCACCGCCCTAAATAATAGTAATAATTATAGTTGTTGCAAGACCATGGCTATCTGTTGAGGGGGCAATCTGGGTGTTTTCCCTGAATTTTAGTTGAATTTTCAACAATAACTAAGGAATCGTGTAAAATATTAATCTATAATGCCCCATCTACAAAAACATTCAGTGTTGGTAAAACACTTTCCGTTTTAGCACACAGCTTTCTGTTGGAGGCTGTGAAGGCAAAAATTAGAAGATTATCCAGTTTTCAATGGACAATCTACAACTCACTATGCGATCATCTGCTTCCTACCTTATTCGTCAAAGGTTTGTTAAATAACTGACGTTATTGTGGAATTAAATTGAACTGAAACTTGAACAGTAATTGAGGGAGACTGCGAAGTGAGATTGCGCTCTTCGAGTCAGCAGCCACCCGGTATATATGTCAAATGCGATCGGCTCTAGCCGTGAATCGAACCCGTCACGTAGGATTTGTCACCTGCACGCGGTACCGCTAGGCCATGTCGCTGTTTTGTCAACTCTTCATAGTTTGCCGATTGTGACGTCATCAACGATTTTTATGACAAAACTTTCAGATTTTGTGACGCAAACCACGCGATTTGATCGATTAGTAGTGACGTCAATCGGTTTGTTTACGTCGCTATGCAGTGCCACGATTTTTTCATTCGCGACATCGACTTTGACTTGTTTCGGGGTCGGGACGGTTTCCTGTCTTCCTGGACTCATGGCCATGGCCGTGTCTATGGGACTGCTGTTGAAACAACCGCTCTACGGACAGAATCGGCCCCATGACCCATACGTGCACAATGCAAAACTCATCTCCGATGTACAGAAGTTGTACGCGAGCAAACATCAGTTGTATCTGGATGACAAGGTGAGGTTTTCGTCATACCGTGAGATATGAGACAGCGGGTGCTTTAATTTGTGTGCATGCCGTGATAAACGTTGGAGTTCAGATTGATTGCCGCTGGGCGTAATGCTTAAAGACATCGATGTGGGAGGTCTTGCGTTCGATTTTCCGGCCGGTCGAATCGGACACGACGTCACAAACGTCTCGCCATCGCTGAGACGTTTCTGTGGAGCTGCATTGCCCATGCGCTAAGCCACGGAGATGGACCTCGTCACTCGTTACACGCTTCGGTAATACCCGTGTATAATGGAGGTTTGATTTTTTATATTAAACGCTGTTGAGTAAGACTTACAGCACACACTTAACCCTTTCCGCTTGTGCCGAGCGCCAAGTGGTAAAGCTTCGAACGTGACAGTATTTTTTTAATGTGACCTGCTGACAAGGAATGAAACCCTGTTTGCCGACTATGGAATCGGTTTATAACCTGTTGCCACCTTTGCACAAATGGTATTTGTTGCAGCCGATGTGAATCAAAACCTCGACATCGTTCCATTCAGATTGATTGAAGACTCGGTGTAGTGAGCATCGGAGCAAAGCTATTTTTGCTCGGCAGCGTGGCCGAGTGGTTTCGGAACGTTGTTTTTACGACAACCATGATCGCAAGGTTGATGGTTCAACTCCCACCCAAGCCTCGTTGTTGCGTCTTAGGATGAGATACTTCGCGATAATTGTTTCTGCTTGGTGGAATTTAACAAGTAGCAAATTAAAGAAGTCAGAAGCAAAATTCAAGCGGAAAACTCAGAAACAAAGTTAACTTCTAAGCGAGTGTGGATTCGTCCTATGTGTTGCGCCTCCGTCGCTTTCCCGTGACAGGAAGATAAAAATGAAGAAATCAATTGTTTTCAGGATGACGACGACGGAGCTCGTCTCGCGCGTTTGATGAAAAGTTTCCTTGCTGTCGATATCGGGAGGTTGCAGCGGCACACGTCTAGTTATCATCATGATATCGACGATATCAGCGATTCGAACCTACTACCTATGAATTACCGACATCCTAAACCAATTGTAGATGACATCTCAGATGGTAAAATGATTTCTGATTAATACAATAAATATGGGACGAAAATAGCGGAGGAAAAATTAAGTGAATTAGTTCTTAAAACTGGACGTTTCGACTGCATAGATTCAGCTGTCATCATCAGCAGCGCAAGCAAGCTTTTAGTGATGTTTTCTACTGCTTTGCTTACTCCCCTGATGATGACAGTTGAATCTATGTTGTCGAAATGTCCAGGTTTGAGAACTACTGTGAATTTATTTTTCTATTAATCGAATATAATTATTATTTGTTGACTATAAGAGTAGTCTGGTCAGCCTCGGTATGCTAAGTAGTCGCTTCCCTGTCTGCGGAACGCCAGAATCTACAGTATTTGCTGCTGCTTTGACGTTTGAGACTTAAAACGTGTAGGTTTGGTGAACTATTGCTCTACCCAAGATGCGTTTCTGTTCTATTTAATTACGCCCAAAGTTGGTTGCGTGTATTTGCATTTGGCGAACTGTTCTACTGATGTAATGTGAGGCAGATTGATGTACAACCTTTTTGGTAAACAGCTAACATTTTTGGCTAATACAAGTTATTTGACCCTTCGGTCCTGTTCCTGTTGTAGTACAGTTATTGCTGTAGTTGTAACTGTTAGCTCAACTAAGCGTATTTGTAATTTCAATCTCCATTTGGATTCAACTGTATTCATGTTTGGCTGTCGAATGGGAACTATGGTGAGTTTTAAGTTGGAGCTCAATAATACCGCTACTAATGTTGTGTACATTTAATAGAAAACCGTCCTGAACCAAATTTGATCAGTGTAATATCAACGAAAGAATTTGACCTGGTCAGACGCGTCTGTGAGAGCTCAGTGCGGCAGCCAATCGTGAATTCGTTCTAAAGTCCTTACAGTCGGGAATGAGTAACCTGGATTGGCTGGGCGAGTGTGCGTAGCAAGGCTGACGAGATTTTTCATGTCATCAAAAAATTAAGTAGTCCCTTGCAATTGCTGTTTTGCTTGTACTCGCAATGGCGACACTCACAATGTAATGCGTTGTATTCACACTCTTCATCTCATCATGCAGGTTTAATTTTATACTAACAAATTAGAGGCTAAAACGGCCCGTTGGTGTTGTGGTTCACCAACGCTATTGGTGCGGAAGTTTGGGTTCAATCACCAGGCCGGTCAAATCGGTCTCGCCAACGTCGTCACCGGTGCGATGCTTCTTCGGCCATGTGTTGCCGCCACTCGTTACACGCTTCAGCGTAATACCGCGAATATAATGCAATTTTGATTTTTTCAATTCGGATGTTTAGTGAAATGGCTTCGTAGCAACATTCCTGATCACAAGGTCACTCTCACCGAAGTATGATTGTTGCGATCTGAAATAAGGTCGTTTACGATTAGCGAAAAAACATCAAATCTTGATTATACTCGTGGTATCACGCCGAAGCGTGCATCGAGCGGCGGATCCAACTCCGCGGTTTCGCGCCTGGACAACACAGCTCCGATGAAGTGTCGCAGCGGCGGCGACACTGTACCAAAATTAACCGGCCCAGGAATTGAACCCCGATTTGCCGCACCGAAAACGAAATCTTTAACAACTACGCTGAGCGACTAACCGTTCACGATTCTCTTCGGCGGAATAAGTCTAAAGCTTTGTTGGTGGTTTGAACTAGATGACGTATCGATTTGCACTCTTGATTTGGATGCTGGATACAAGAGGCGAAGATCCGGGGTTCGACGCCGTACGAGGTCAGCTCCTGCACTGCTGCAATACAAGCCACGCAAGCGGGTGGGGGACAATGTTGGAATTGGTAAGTTAGCCTACATAAAATTATGATGTGTGTTTTGAAAAAATCAACCCAAAAACAATGTTTAAGCCTTGTGTGAAAGCAATGTTTGATTAGGAGTGCCTCAGAAGCTACATTAAACACTCTGAATAAATTGTGTAATGCAATAGAATCGGCTTAACACAACTACCATGGGCTTGCCGAATTCGGAGGTAATGAGCGGCGCATTTGATAACCGAGTTTTCTATATGCATTCTGAATACTCCTTGGGAGTGAAATGCGCTCAGTTTAACTACTTTCATTTATTGATGCCCTAAAAATGCATTCAATTATGTTTGTTTGGAAAGCTTCTCATTTCCCGTGATTGCTATTCCAAAGTTGATCCGTTTTTACGAAGGTTTAGAGTATTGTTTTTCAATTTAGCTCGCAATTGCAATAACACATCACCAACGATCGCAAAAGAAACTAGATTTATTAACATAAGTTTTGTAATGGAAAAGAAGTAGGAGAATTGCGTTCCAAGCAATTTGGATGCGAAAAACGGCTAGATTTGTTACCTAGAATGTATTAAGCGGATCCTACTGTACCCAGTAAGGACTGCTTGAGCCGATGTTGCATTGTAGGGGCTTAAACTTACGACCTTCGCCGTCGTTTTCGCGACTACGCATCGTATTTATGGTTTACATTGCCATATCGTTTCAGAACGAGGCGTCGCGACCGAATTGGAAGGATATCGAGTTGCATATCCCGACCAACATGTTGGTACCGAACCGGGAGAATATCGCGTAGCTGTTCCCGATCGACGCACCGTCCACCGGAGGAGATCTTCGATATCGCTTCCCAGTTTATCGTTTCACAGTGTCGAGCGCTTAGATGAAGACGTGTTGAGCTGTGCTAGTTTGTTCTCGGAGATGTCATTAGTTCGAGCTTGGCATGATCTTCACACAAGCCTCCAGCAACCGATTGAGAATTTGTTTTTAAGCGTAAATCGACAAGTTACAAAGTAAGTTCATCTATATGGTTGATCATATAACATCCTAATAGCTTATATCACCAAATTTTTCGAAGAATCTTCTAATCAACGTTAAACACGGAAAAGTTGTGAACTTGTGAGATTGATTTCTGTATTTTTTTCCTTCCCTCACGAGAAAGCTACGGAGGAGGTATACGTAGGCCGAATCCAGACTCGTTTAGGAGTTGTCCGCTGGAGTTTTACTTCAGACTTCTTTAATATTCTGCTTGTTAGATTTCACCGAGCAAGGATAGTTATTGTGAAGCATCTTATCCAACGATGCAACAAAGACGCTGGAGTGGGAGTTTAACCATCAACCTTATTGTGATTATGGTTGCGGAAACGACGCTTCGAACAACTACGTCACGCTGCCGACCAACTCCACTGATGAGATCTAACATGGTCGTAACAGTGAGCATCAGGATGTTAAGGAACCACCATGGGGGCGACCGGAGTAGAACAATGAGAGCGCTGTTTTATGATAAAAACCGGGCTTCTCCTGGCTACGCGGCTGCGCTAAAAACATTGTTAGAACCACTGGGTGTTTATAGTGTATTCGACTTGATACGTCGCGCTAATGAGTATGTAAGCAGCACGCGTTTGCAGAAAGAAACTTCATGATTTTTCATGGAGCGATCCCAACTACAGACGGATTCCATCCGAATATCTTATACGCGGATATCGTCTCGGGGATCGATTAGGTCCAATCGCCGAACAAATGAATGTGGAGTTGAGGAAAACTAGAGGTTACTAGCGGTCATGTGTTGAGTCTAGTATTTGCGCAATAACTGATATCACATGGAGTTGGCCTAGCGGTTGGTGCATTGGATTCCGAAGCTGGTCTCGCTGGTTCGATGCTCAACTAGGCCATTGTCGATGATGTTTGTTCTTCACTAATATAAAATAGTGGAAGTTGGCGGGATCCATCTCCGCGGCTTTGCGCCTGGAAAACACAGCTCCGAAGAAACATCGCAGCAGTGGCGAGCTGTTGGCGACCCTGTGTCTGATTTGACCTGCCTGGGAATCGTACCCCAGATCTCCCTCGGTTATGGCTTACTATTTGCGTATAAATCTTACGCTAACACAGTAGTGTGTGTAATATGTAAGTGTTCACTCTAATTAGAGCGTCTAGTTTTCACTGGAGGTGTCTCTTTTTAGGGCTAGCCCGAAGAATTTCTTCATCGACTCTTAGTTTTGAGCCTTTCGAGACGGAAACGGCGATTCAGCCGCTGACTTTGTATCCATTCGCCGGCAATAAACCGACAGTCACCGAACGAAAAGCATCAAAAAGTCCGCATGTTCACACAGATGTGGATTTGCAAAAGTTGGGCGAAGAGCTTTCTGGTTTAGGGCGTTTAACACAAAAGTTGGTGCCTTTTCGGAAAAGATTTCGTAGAAAAAATTTGCGAGCAAAACCACAGAAATCAAATTTGAAAGATGGACAAGAAATATCTGTAACAGTGGAGCAAGATCTTAAGGCAACGCCTAACATTGAGCAGGACGCAGCAAAACAACTTGAGGGCTCCAAATCAATTCCCAGTGCTCTAAAAATTAAAGATTCAAAATCAATTCCCAGTGCTTTGAAAATTCAAGATTCGAAATCAATTACTGGTGCTTTAAAAGTTACTGACTCGAAATCCAGTGCTCGAACTTTAAAATTCGAAGTTGACGATGTAGAACCGAGTTTTCAAGCAGGAGACAGCAGTAAAAGCGTTGATTCGAAAGCAGTTGAGGCGGAACAACGCAGCTTATCGGCGCAAAGATCCGATTTAAAACGTCGCGGAGATCAAAGCCAAGATCAAATTGATGTCGATTCTCGAATGCACCTGGACGATCATAATTATCAGCCTCACAGAGATCGGTACGGACAGCAAGATGATCCAGACGATTATAGGAGTGGCTTTCGTGATGACAAAGATGATCGATATGTATCGCCAGACTATCGAGACGATAACCGATTTGAACTGCGAAAATATCAAGACGATAATCGGTATGGACTGGCGAGGTATCGCGGTCCTGTTGACGACCGGTACAAAAAATTTTACCAGCGCGATGGGCATGATTCGCTGGACCGTGATCAGCGTGAAAGGCGTGACTCCCTGGACTATGACCAGCGTGAAAGACGTGACTCCCTGAACATTAAACGTGATAGAGATAAAGAGTTGGACGGATTGTATCAAGAAGCTCGCTTGAATGTAGAAGATGAGATTAAAGTAGATGAGGATCGAATCCATAACCTTCAAACCCCAGCTGCAGAAGGAAAAGCTGATCTTGATGGTTTATATGCGCATGCGCCAACTCAGCCGGCAAGTTACACGGAAATCCGTTTCAGCGTGCCAAGTTTGCCAACACAATCTAAAAGTTCAGATCAAGTGAAACAAGTCGACCTCCCATCGAAAACGGCTTCGCTTAAACTTCCAGTTCCAACTAAACAGTCTGCTTCAAAAGAAAGCAGCCAGCGGAGCTTACGATGGGAAGATCTGGAGACTCACACATCCCGTGGTCAAACTGCTGATCAACGTGCGCAAACCGAATTGAAACAGAAGAAACTGGCGGGCATTATCCGTCCCGAAAAGTCGAAATCTGTCGATAGAAAAAGTTTAATTGCAGACGTTAAATCAAAATTGATTCTTTTGCAAGCGCTAAAAAAATTGAAAGAGGCGAATGAAAAGGCAGAGAAGCAAGAAAAAAACTCAAAAGAAAATAATGAAAAGGCAGAGAAGCAGGAAAAAAAGTCGAAAGAAAATATTGAAGAAGCGGAAAAGCCAGAAAAAAGTTCTGAAGAATATAGTGAAAAGGCAGAGCAGGCAGAAAAAAACTTGGAAAAAGCTGATGAAAATGCTGAGAAGCCTGGAAAAAAATTGAAAGAAGCTGACAAAAAAGCACAAAAAGAATTAAAAAAAGCACAAAAAGAATTAGAAAAAGCTAATAAAAAAGCACAAAAAGAATTAAAAAAAGCTAACGAAAAAGCAGAGAAGCCAGAAAAAAAATTTAAAAGAGAAAATGTAAAAACAAACAAGCCAGAAAAAAGCTCGAAAGCAGCTGATAAACAAGCAGTGAAGCCAGAAAAAAGTCCTGATCCTAGGAGAAGGCGACGACGACACCACCGAAGACGAGGTGGCGATGGGAAACCTTCCCGACGATCTGAAGTAGAATCTCGAAGAGGCGAAAGGAAAGGACGGAGTGGCACTCCACGACCTCGTAGTGGTATGAAGTCTCCCGAACATTCAAGCATAACGATATGGATGAGAAAAAAACTGGGCAGGAAATCGGAAAAACAATCTGGCCAGCAAAATACTTCTGTGAACAACGAAGTCGAAAAGCTCTACGCTGACGAAGAAAGTGGAGCAGAAGATTCAGATCTTGGAGGAAATGAAGATGCTTGGAGGAAGAGATGCTTGGTATCTCCAAGACAACATCCCATGACCGCGAACCGATTTGAAAATTTGAGTTGTCGGAAGAAAGAAAGTAGTTTGAGAACGAAGTCAGGAGCCAATACAAACCATGAATCAAATAATCGTATATCTTATAGCTTGAAAAGAGATTTCTCGATTCCCAAACGAAAGTGGAGCAGAAAAACGCCGCTTTATTCGCCGTCAACCGATCAATTTCTCGATGTCAGGTAATCACCACCCTCTTGCAGGGCCGTAGCGAGTGTGTGGAATCCGCGGGGTTTATTTTTGGGGGTCGTATTTTTTGCAGACCTCTTCTTAGAGGACGCGATTTACTAGAAACCGGGACTGCAGCCCCCCATTCTTTCCCCCTTTGATCCGACGCTGTAATATTTAGTTTTCGAGTTTTTGTCGAGCTTTAGAAATGCTTACAATATCCGTCCCCAATAAAAACGAGTGAGCAAAGCCCCCATTTAGGATACTGGGGAGGGACGCTCGACCCTTATCTTGGCGGGGGCGAACCTTGGGTTTTTATTTTCATGATTTCGTAGCACGTAGTAGCACATGGACATTATCAATTCGTAACATCACGCCACTAAAATCTACGAAAGCTTACTTTAATGGATGTGTCAGGGGGCATCCCGCAAACGCTTCTCTTCGGATTTACCCTTGTTTCTGGCATAGACAGAAAGTTAATTGCATCTACATCCTATCTCTGTATTTTTTTGTATGTGGTACAAGCGCAATAACAAGCTCGCTTAGCAGTTGCCGGCCATCTGTCTAGTACCACACCAAACTGGCTGAATCCTGCTAAGTCCCTTTCCCAACGACACAACAAGTAAACTTGCTGGCTTGTTCTCCACAGTGTCCCTTTAATGCTAAGCGTCAAGCACGGAAGCTGTGAGTACCAATTTTAAAGTCATTGGTTTGACCCGACTTAGAATCAAACCCGAGGCTACAGCTCCAGAGGCAGACGCTCTTACCACTCGGCCACCTAAGCTGTTAAATCAGGCATGGGCAACATACAGCCTGCGGAGAGTCCGGCCTCTGAAGAAATTTGCCCCTGAAGTGGCAGCAATGCGGTACAAAATTGCTGATGATAACAGCTGAATCTATGTTGTCGAAATGTCCATATTTAAAAATTACTGCATCTTAATTTTTTCCTGTTTTGATATTTTCGTAGCATATTTATTGTGCTCCGATTGATTTGGTTTCAGTTCTTCCAACAATCGATGTGACGTGGTACGCGATGACGCCGAGCAATTGTTACGTAACAGATCCGTCCAGGGAAGACGTTGGCAAAGTGAAAATTGCTTAACTCCTTCGGCTGGAGCAATTAGGAACAATCAATGTAAGTGAGAAGAAAAGACAGCAATTTATTTCGCTTTCAACGTTTCGGCCACTCAAAATATGCTGTCTTCGGCAATGTTTGTAAAGCCCTGAGACAACTGCAAAAATAAGAATTTACGATTGCGTCGTACGCTGCCGATAATGACAGTTGCTATTGGAATTATCGAATAGGTAATTGAATTGGCTGCATTTTTTGTTATTTTATAAATGCCCTGAATTATGCTCAGAAATATCAATATTAAAAAAATTTTCAATGACGATAAATCGGCGTTCGATGCTCAGACCAGGCGCATTCGTTCTTTTGCCTCGATAATTGAAGGTAGCCTAATATTGAAGCCTCAGTAATTCCTAAAACTGGACGTTTCAAAACTGAAAGCACTGCCTTGCTTACACTGCTGATGATGACAGGTGTATCTATGTTGTTGAAACGTCAAGTTTTGAGAATACTGTGGTTTTATTTTTCCTCAAGTTATTTTCATCCCATGTTTATTGTATTGAACGTGATTTGTTTGTGGACTTTCGACTTCGTCTTTCTTTGAAGCGATTTTACATTTTTGCTTCAGATTCAAAATGTCGAAATTCATTGCTTGGTGACGACAACAATTGGGATTATGACGAAAGTGAAAAATCGCGCGCCGCGGCTTGTCGGTTGAAACCTGCAAAGTGGGTTGACATGGATGATGCAGCCAGTGAGACACTTGCTGATGTCTTGAAGACAAATAAAAAAGGGTCGATCGATTCATTTCACTCCGCTACTTCAGTGGATACATGGGCGGATGGGGAAGGGCGGAGACGCCCCATTATGGTGGACAGGACCCCGCTACTCATATCTCATTCTGCAGATGACTTATATCAGGTTTTCAGTTTGATTTGATGTTGTTTGTCAATGATTTACTTTTACGGTTAAACTTACTCAATTAGGAGCCTAAGCTACTTAATTACCCGACAATTGTAGCTTTTTCGCTGCAGAAATTGAGTAAGTGCTGAATGTTATGATAAGAATAAGAGTATAGTACGAGGCAGTGGCGCCGTCATGGGGACCAGCAAGGCGCTGCTCTCCTGACAAACTCGATAGTCGACACTGAAGGAATGAAGCATGTTTAGAATGTTCTTAGTAGCTGCCGTACTGTTGGTAATTCACCACCTGGTTGGCATAGTGATTAAAGACATCGTCATCGGTGCGGCAGTACTGGGGTTCGATTCCCGGGCGGTCAAATCGGACGTAGTGCTGTCAACGGCTCGCCACTGCGGAGATGGATCCCGCCACTCGTTACACGCTTCGGCGTAATATCGCGAGTATAATGAAGATTTGTGATTTGCCCACTTCGTCAGCTACACCTCCTGTCCCCTGAAAAAAAAACTTTTATTTATGTCTTAGGTTTCTCCTCATCGAAGTCGGACTATCAAGCAGCTTGTTTCCTTTCTCTTTGCTCTGGTGTGTCTTCTCGCCGCTTTGTGCATCCGAACGATCGATCATTCTGCCACCATCCTCTGTGTGCTGCAATATGCGAGTCTTGCCTTTTTCACCATGGCATTGCTGCTTGAAATTTTGTTCCGGCGTCTCGTGTTTTGGCGTAATGAGCGTCTGTCAGTTGAACGCCTGTATCCTGATTTGTGTCGAAAAACAAAAAGCACCTTGAATCAACGCTCGTGAAGCTGTTTATTGTCAGTGTTAGTTGTTCACTGGTTATCAATGTTTTGCCGATGCCTTGTTTCTTATGCTTGGACGTTTGTACTGCTGACTGTTGTTTTATCGATTTCGGTTGTAAATTTTTATTATTAACAGTTTGCATCAGTTTTACATTTTATCCATAGTTATCGCTTTACTACCACAACATCGAGTTTGGTTTTTGTTGTTTTGTTTTTCTTTTTGTTATTTTTCAATATCGATATCAACGGGTTTGTTTTTTGAGTTTAGCAAAAAAGAGCGAGTTTGAGTTTGCAGCTCTGGATGGTGTGTGTCACTTTCAGAGGTGGGCGGCGCTAGTCATAAAAATTGCGTCCTAAGCGTTCCCGCAAGTTATAAATAATTGTGCAACTGCGCAAGTTTGACGTTTTGAAAAATATGGTTCTAATTGACGCACAGCTATAAGATTAAACGTAGTAGAAATGCTAAGTAACAAATATCCTAGGATATTTCAGAATAATGTTTCAAATCCAGTGGCGGAACTAGGCCTTTTTTGGGGGGCAAATGCTCAGGGTCTTTTTCGAAGTGTTCGTTATGCCTTCAAGCCAAGGTATAGTTAAAGCTATTTTGCGGTAATTTGCACACAATTCCTTTGTTTTGATAAACTTCAAAGCCTTCAATATAGGCCTACAAAATAATTTTGCCATTAAATACACTAAAATTGGCAATATTTGTGAAGTTTCGGTATTTTCTTTGCTTTTCAGTTTCTTGGGAACTCACTTAGAAGACTTGTTTGGACCAAGCGAATAGTCAAATTAAAATCAAATTCAATCTTCATTATACTCGCGTCAATACTCAAAAGCGTGTAATGAGTGGCGGGGCTCATCTCCGTGACTTAGTGCCTGGGCTACACACCTCAGGAGAAATGTCGCAGCGGTGGCGACACTGTCCCAATTTGACCGGCCCGGTACTCGAACCCCAGACCTCCTGCACGAATAGCCTGTGCGCTTAGCAACTGAGCAATCATACACACGATAGTTTTGGGGAAGACCTTTTTCATCATAATCCATGCATATTGCGTGATAGCAATTCTTTTCTTGAGTTTTGACATTTTTGTTGCAAGTCGCAACTACAGAAGCTTTGATTGGGGAGGGGGGTGAAATGCGTCCTAGTCTGCTTTTTTTGCATAATTTTGTTTCGGTCATTTGACCGATATTAGCTGCGCTTGCACCATTTTTTTCATTCAATTCGATTTTTTTCGGTCGTATTTTAACTTAAGCTTAAAAATCACATTTTCGACACTTTCGTGGACTGTAAAATTTATTTAAGTCTTGAAACAAGCTGCGTACGACCACTAAAATGGAAAATTCGAAAGCATGGTGCTATAGTGTTCGAGCTACCCTTAGGATCGGTGGGTGTAGATCCAGGGCTGCAAACTCGATCGAATTTTGTTCGAGTTCAACCTGTTTTAGCAAGTTCGAGTTTTCTAATTTAATTATTTATGAGTTTGACAAAAATAAGCTTTTTCGAGTTCAGGCAGATGAATATCCAAAATCGAGACAACTTTTTCACCGTCGGTGCTCAAGCAATTAAAAAGATAGCAATATTTCGCTCGTGCAGTAGGTTCAAGACAATTCCTCAGTTGTTTAGTAGGCTACCATCGAAATTGTCAGTGTTGTGGTCACAATTGAACAACAAACTATATTTCGTCACCCTATTGATCAGATTCTTTCCCTTTGTGTGGGCAAAATGGCGTTCGCTCCTTTCTATGGGCTCAGATTCCGAATTTTCGAACCCGAAGTCAGATTCCGACATTTTGCCCATACAATGGGAAGCATGCTGATCAATAAGATGATTTCGTAGTGATCTCATATTTCTTTTCAACAATTTAAATATCGTTCTAATGAACTCGAACAGTTTTATTTGAGTTGAGAAAAAACAGTTTTTCGAGTTTAAGTTTGAGTTGGGCAAAATGATCGAGTTCTTCCGAGTTGAAGCTCGAGTTCGCAGCCCTGGTAGAATCCACCGTGCTTGGCTCGCCGGTATACAGTGAGAACTTTGACCCAGTTCATATTTTAGGGACACTATCCATCGGTCGCTGAGAGGATTTTGGGCCCCATGTACGGCAAAACTCTCATTTAGGCCCATCAGTCAAAGCAAAGGTGTGACAAACTGATGATACAGCTTGTAATCTGGACCCTACAAAGAATTGACTTGTAGAATCGAATTGCTGTTTTTTTTTTCAAGTATGCCGAAGTCAAGTTCTGTTGAACGACTGCTTTCACAGCTTGCTTGCTCCAACCGCGCTTTTTTGGCATTCATCAAGCGCTGGTTGCAAGCTTGCAGCAAAGAACTGCAATGCATTATTACAAAGTTTTTGACTGAGATGGCAGCGTGAGCAGTGAGGTGTGACAGTCAGCGCAAGGAAAGAAACAGATTGTATTTTGACTATTTTCGGTCAAGCTGTAGACCACGACGAAATAGATTAGTGGAGCAACAACGCAAGTGGCGGTAATAATAACGTGGTCAATGGTCATGTATTCCTGGCGCTGTGGTAGTCAGTAAAAAATGATCAATTGACCATCTATCTGCTGAGCAAGGTTTGGTTTTGAAAGAGTTGAAAGTTTGATAGTTGTTAATTTTAAGGTGAAACCGAGCAATCACGTATGCAGTCGAGTCTTTTCAGTTTAGCAATTATATCTGCTATTCAAAATAGACCCTAGCCTACGAGCAATTTACCGGTAGAGTCGAATCGCTGTTTTTTTTTTTGTCACTTATGCCGAAGTCGAATTCTGTTGTACCACTGTTTTCGCAGCACGCGAGCTGAAAAGTGCTTTTTTCGCATTTATCAAGCGCTGGTTGCAGCAAAGAGCAGCAACGTATTATTGCCGAGTTTTTGGCCAGGGTAGCAGCGAGTGCAGAGCTGCCGGGTGAGATGTGAGAGTCTCGGTGTAATGAAGCACGTAGGGTTGTATCCTCGATCAAGTTATTGGCCACGAGACACTTAAAATGGATTTAAAGCTGTAGAGCAACAACGCCTGTGGTGGGAATGATAGCATGTTGTATTTATTGGCGCATTCGTTTTCAGTAAAAATGACGAATTGACCGTCCATCTGCTAAGCAAGGATTGGTTTTAAAAGAGTTTTGAGTGATTGTGAGTTTTTTGAAAGGAAGCGTAGCAACCAGGTAGGCGTACGGTATGCATTGCAGATATTTATTATTTGCTGTTTCATCAAGTTAATGGATAGTAAAAAGGTGAAAAGCCCACACAAACCTAGGGGCCCACGCCGGACATTTTGTCCATCCTAACTTCTCAATTCCTGCACCTTGCCCCAAAAGTACAAAGCGAAACTATACTACCAAGGTATAACCAACTATCGAGTATCAAATTTGACCAAACCTATCAACTTGAAATGCTTAAAATTGTAACCAAAATTACTAGGGTGGAATTTTCCACCCTAAGTTGAAAAAGGCCGTTTTGCATTGGAACTTTCCTCTCAACTTTTCCACCCTAGTAGATGCCTTATTTCTATGGGTTTTGTGGCGGTTTCCACCCCAATCAAGACGCATTTTCACGTTTTTCCACCCACCCCAACTTGGAACTTATACCTACCCACTTGGAACTTTTTCAACACCCACCCCATCACACGTTAAAAATGCGCTACATAATCTAAAGCCGTGGAATGCAGCGCAAGAGCAAAGCTCACCGAGGCAACTGCCACCACAAACCTTGAAATTACAATGTGCTATGTTCAAAAATTATCAACGAAAACGAAAAAAACAAAAGCAAAATGCAAAATCATTGAGCAAAATGAGATTACTTATACGCTGAAGCAAACTATTCACTAAAATATATACAAAATACACTCCCAAGTTTGGTTTGAACAGAAAGCAATTGTCTAGGGGTTTAACATACTGGTAACGTGAAATGGTTTAATATATTTTTTATTTGATTTTTTAATCATAGTTGTTAATTAGAATCTGTCTACATTCTTTCTTAAAATCGATAAAATGTGTAAGATTTGATTGTAGAGGGAACCTGATTTCATATTTTGACTCCAAGAAATTTTATGGATTTCTTTTCACTGTTTTTTGTTACGGAATTAAGACAGTAATTTTGATTAGATTTACTTCTAGTATTATAGTGATGAGCTTGTTCGATGGGCAAAAAACAAGGGTGAAATATTTCGGGAAGAGATTGTGTGTGGTACAAGTACATAAATTTGCTTAATTCGAAATTATAAATATCAGCAATTTTTAAAATGTTTAAGTTTTTATGTAACGCATTGTTAGTAACGCGATCTTTCCGTGTGGATTTGTTAATTATTCGCAGAACTTTGTCTATTCTTGTTGTTTTAACTTCTGGCCTTTACAGGAGCAAGAATTAGTAGAATTGAAGTCTCCAAAAGAGATCATCTGTCTCTGGTTTTGAGGCCGCACCGTTCTTATGATTAAACGCTTTTTGTATGCAATTACTCCTCATTTCTTCTCTGCTTTTTCGTTTTAAATGCATAGAAAAAAAAATGTTAAAGGGAACACGAAAGGTAGGGGAAATGTGGGACCTATCGGACGGTTAGACATATCGGATAGCAGCATATTTTCGTGATCACGTGATCAATTTGCGGTTTCATTTTAGTGAAAGAAGTGTAGTTTCACTTGTGGTAAAATCACATGTTTGTCTAAGGATAAAGCAAGAAGTGTGATGGCTACAACAAAAAAACTGTTTTTCTTGGTTCAAAGTAAAAAAAATTAGGCAGGATAATTTTGACATTTCAGGAAGCTTGCACACAGTGTTAAGATCTCGTTCGCACTGGTAGCCGAGTGAGTCTCGTGCTTACTGAAGGTAGTGAATATACATCTAGGTGACATTTCCAAACCAGAATATTTTGGGAAGGAAGTTCAAAATGGCTACCAGGGGACCTATCGGACATGTACATGCAGTTACTCAGACGCTGTCCGAAAGACATTGAGTGATTTGTAATTAATCTTGCCACAATCCGTCTCAGTCGCAACAACAAAGAGGCCGAGCGGAGTTTCCACGTTTAAAGCCGATCTTGTTAACTAGTAACTACAGTGTGTAGATAATGTTTTTGTAATTATCGCTTATTATGCGTAATTGTTTCGTGTTAAAACACATTCATTTGTTATCTAATTGTAGCAACGATCTTTATGAGACGTTTTCCCTTACTTTAGATCATATTTGCAGCTGTCAGCAGGGCATGCTATGGAATGGAATGGAAGACGATTTTTCGATATTCTATACTGCAAAATTTCTTCCATTCCATACTAAAAATTTTCCATTCCATATTAAATTTTTTTTCCATATTCCATTCCATTCTTCCATACATTAAAAAACGTTGCCTAGGTATCTACTCCAAATTGACTTGAAGGTGGGATCATCTATGCCAACTTCCAGGTTACTTAGTCTGCTAAGAGGCTCACATCTAAAGTTACTCAGGTTGACATGATTTGGGCAAACTACTTGGAGAAAAGCCACAAATAAACTGGTTAGAGGATTAATTTGCCTAGGCTAGATCAAAAATACGGTACTCCTCTCTAGCAACCCCCACCTCTAGCACCACAAGGCCATCTACCCAATTGCAGCTGCAGACGCGTTTCGACTTTTTTAGGTCTCATCAGTGCAGCATAGCAACAACCCCCCTCAAAAAATCAAATTCCTACTTTCATTCTCCCCAAAATTTCTTGCAACCATTCCTCTGCTAAATCCCCGCTACTATCTTAATTGCTAAGATCTAAACTAAATCCTTGCCACCAAATCATGTCAACCTGAGTAACTTTAGATGTGAGCCTCTTAGCAGACTGAGTAACCTGGAAGTTGGCATATATGATCCTACCTTCAAGTCAATTTGGAGTAGACACCTAGGCAACCTTTTCAATGTTATTTTAAGCATTTGACATCTTTTGAGTGATCGATCCTATTGAGTTCTTGATCTACAATGAGGCGATGTCATTGTTTAATTTATCCATTCTTCCATACTAATGTAATTTAACGTAATGGTGAAAATACACTATTATTGAATTATGCGACATGCGCGTTATCTGCTGAATAAGCTTTCCAATCTAAAACTAGTCATGCTCATTCGTTGAACAATCCTACATAACAAAAAAACTCAATAAATAAACACATGCCAGTTAACATAAACGCAGTGGCGTAGCAAAAAATATTAAAGGGGGGGCATAATTTCCACATTTTCTTCAAGTGTATTTTTTTTTCGGCAGAACAAATTTGAAGCTGGTTGAGAAACAAGAAAAGCTTTGGGGGTCCGGGAGCATGCTCCTCCGGAAAATTGTTGAAAATTTACATGCTGGGATGGCTATTTTAGTGCTTTTAAAATAACTTTCTCCAAATTTTGTTTGAAGTTTTTGACCCTAATTCTTAGTGCTTCGCCAAATATGATGCATTTTGTTCGCACATTTTCGATTATGCGTGCTTTAAGGTTTATCGCTATCGAAGAGGTTCGAAGTTATGGAAAAATTGTATACTGTGTGTTGTATAGGTACATCAAAATTATTTTTGAAAATGGCTGGTGGGAGGATGTATACCCCTGACTCTCATCCTACTCCCCTGGCCATGAGCTACAGAAACCATCAAAAGAGTCTAGCGTGTTTAGGTACTTGGCACCATTAGTTTTGTTCTTTTTTACTAAAACGCGGAGTCAAAAAGGGGGGTTATAACACAATGCTCCCCTAAATACGCTCGTGCATAGACGTAAACAATGTATTGATGCTTAACGCAAAAGAACAATACAGCTACATGCTAAAAACTTACTCTGCAGAACCGAAAAGTGACTAATTATCCACATTCTAGTTTGGTAGTGCTTTGCAATTTGTAAATTTTGACATATAGGACTGTCTATATGGTTAGTATAGAAGACCATCTTCCATACCAAAATTCTCCTTTCATACCATTTTCCATTCCATAGCATATCCTGGCTGTCAGAAAGGTTCCGACCCTATGGACGAAAGGTCACCATGGGTGGGGTCTGTTCGGACGTTTGAGAGACACTTTTCAGTCGCAAATAAAACTACCCATATCATTTCGAATTTTTTTGTTTTGAGTGCGGGATATGGTTACCACAAACCAAAATCCAACTTAAACTAAAAAGCATTTAAGATTGTCTAACCAGTTGGACAAAAAATAATATTAAGTGAAATTTGTCCGATAGGGTCCCACACTTCCCCTACTTCCAGTTTCTTGGGTCAGCGCCGGCGCTTTTTTCTGGTTCTCACCAATATTACTGCATATCGATCATCTGGTAATGAAAAATAAAGGCTTTGCAGTTTCAAGACTGAGTAACCGAAAATAGAGTTGAATAAAGTGCCGAAATTTTAAGATGCTGCGGAGTGATTACTCGCTTATTCTGATAGCACCCACTCTTTATCTCGATGAGAAGGCTCGCCAATAGTAATGGAATTATCTTCTATGTAAAGTTTGCTTAACATTGAACGTTTCATCTTTTTGCTAAATTATTTGTTGGCAAAACGCTGTTTTCGTTGTCGTGACCAACTATCTTCCCGTATCTAACGTCTCAACGAGCTCAAAGTATTGTTGGCCTAGACCTTTGGAGGGGTCCCTGCTCTTCTGCGCTCGCCCTAACCAATTTTTCCAGACCCGCTTATGCTTGGGAAGTAGCGAGGCAGCTGCTCGAGTTGAGCCTCGAAGCCAGAGCTGCGAACTTGAACTAAATCTTTTCGCCTAACTCGAACTTGAAAAAAGTCTGAGCTGAGACCTCGAACTCGTATATATTCTGCGCTGAGAACTTGAATTCGAAAATATTATAAAGCTCGAGTTTATTTTCATTTGTAGGCTACATGCTCAAGAGAATCACTTTTTTCTCTAAACTCGAAAGAACTCGATAAATTTTAACTGACTCGAACTCGCAAAAATGAAAACGCTGAACTCGAACTTAAACTCGATAAAAAATTCGACCGAGTCCGCAGCCCTGCTTTAAGCATCTCGATCCTCTGCGACGAAGGGTAGATGCAATGGCGGGATGCCAAGGCGAAAGCAATCGAGATCTTCAACGTAATCTCGCCATCGAGTTTTGGGGCGGCCTTCAGGTCTTCGATATACCGGCGTTAAGCACAGCAGTTTTTGGCTGTTCTTTTTTAGAACATTCGCATTACATGTTCATACCAGCGCAGTTGCAACGTTTCGTTCTTCACTCCTCAATCCCACCTTGCATATGAAAGTAAATATACAAAGTCATCGACGCCATTACTATTTCATTACAAATCCACAATAACAAACTGTACACATTAAAAACATTACGAAATGAACCGCTTCTGTGCAAACAATGTTCAAACTGTCTAACTAAACGTTTCATATTTTTAGCAGTTTAGCAAATTCCTAAATTTTATCTCAGGCTAACAAGATAAAAAAATTATTTGTGTGGTTTTTTCTCAGCCACAAGCCTCGCTTTGTCTGATAAAGTAACATTTCAGTCTAGGCTGTAGTGACGTACATAAAATAAGCTATGTTAAAAACAAGAGCGGCCATAAAATACAAATAACTACCTGTACATGCAAGATTCGAAATAAGGGTTGCAGAGGTCGAGGGTTGGCCCTGAAAATGGGTCAAAAGCAAGAGGGGCGTTCGTGAGAGAATGGGGGAGGCGATCGTCGAAATCGAACCCGGAACTACAATGTTTTGCGTTAGAGTACGCAGAAAGGGGTTGATTAAAACTATTAAGGTTTTCAGAGATAGGGGAGTCGGGAAAAGCACACTGACCAAGATAATCGCCCAAATGCACACATGATAGCTCCCGCTGGTCCGTTATGCCTGCATGCATCGACCAATCAGAAAACAACGTGTCGAAATAGCTGGGACGTGCACTGCTAAAAGTGTGACTCCTTTCCTGTAACGGCCTCGCTACATCCGAGCGATTAAACTGAGCACTCCGCATGACGTCCTTGCAATCAGTAGGATCAGTCTGGAATAAAACTTGTTGAGAACATGCTTCAACTTCCACTACGTCATCATTCTGATGTGACACCACATCCGGTTGGGAAAACACTCCTGGAATGTTCAAGGGACTCTCAAAATCGTGGTTTCGGGGGAGCAACGAGGGTCCTGCCCCCTTCAAACCTTCTTCATGGAAAGATGGGAGACTAGCAGCGACTGCTGGGTGATCATATTGCAGCTTCGTCGAAAAATCAGATACGGTTGTCGAAGCAGAGTTGACGACACTCGAAAATGTTTCCTCGCTGGTAAATGACGAAGCCGCACACTCTTTCTTGGATTCTGCAAAACAAATTTGCTGCGATAAATGCACCGGCCGGTTAGCACTATCGACTTCGGGCGGACTGGGGTTCGATTCCCTGGTTGGTCAAACCGGCACAGTGTCGCCAACGGATCGCTACCCCTGCGGCATTTCTTCGCAGCTGTGTTGCCCAGGCGCTAAGCCTCGCAGATGGGCCCCGCCACACGTTACAACGGTTACATGCTTCGATGTAATACTGCGAGTATAATGAAGATTGGATTTGATAATAATTGAAATTACTTGCTAAACAATCCCCAGGATTATAAAAAAAAACTAAATGGATGCAGACAAAACATTCACGTTATGAAAAAGCAGATTTGGCTGACGGCGAAAGACAAGAGCTAGAACAACGCGGTTAGTGATTATACGAGCTGTTGTGCAACTTACCCAACGAAGGATTCGAACCCGCGATTATCTCTGCATCGACCTTTTGTAGCGGATTGTCAATATCGGCCTGAACAAAACCAAAGTCTTGAAAAATTACCGAAAGATTGAACTGCATTCTTCGTAAAAGTAAAAGCCACTTATCCAAATTACGATGACAAATAATTTCCCTAAATCACGCTCTATCGCATTTAGATCTCCACAGTTTATCGCCAGGGTTTGAGCAGAGTCAAAAAATGGATCCATCTTAATGAGCAAATAGCTCAGATGGCCGAATGGGTAGAGCGTTTAGACTCTGGTTTGATACAAGAGTCGCATCAAACCTATCACTTTAACAGCATGACGCTCAGCATTAAAGGAGAGTGTGGAGAACAAGCCGGCAAGCTTACTTGTAGTGCCGTTAAAAGTTACAGCCCTTCAATTACTTCTCATGATAGAATAACTATGCAACTAAGTACAAAAATACAAACAATTCATACTAACTCGCATACCTGATTGAAACGTTGCGAATCACCAGTGGTGATTTTATCGTGGAATCCAACACTCTCCTGCTTCCTTTGATGAAAAAACTCTTCCTCTGTCTCACCTCTCCCTTCATGCACCGAAGTGTTCGCCATTGTGAGCGAGCAATCAACTCCATTATTGCGGGTAACGAAATTCTCTGCAACATTTTCTTCACTCGAAAGCAAATTCCCATTTATCGAATCTCGCGCATTGTCACGTAACAATACATTATCATCGTCCTTCTCACCAAAATTACAATCGCCTTCGCATGATTGCTCTAGCACGGGTGACGTAGGTATGACGTCAGCGTCTACACAAACATCGTCACGAGACGGATCAGATTCCTCCGTTTCGTTATCACAAGATTTCCATTCGATTTTTTCGGTTTCTTGTGGCTCACTATCCTTGTTTGTTTCCCCCTTCAAAGTTTTATTACTATCATTGAGGGAAATCTCCAGATTGAGTCCATTTTTTGGGCCCACCACCTTCTCCTCCCCCACAGTCGCCCCCAGTCCAAAGCTTTGCTCTCTGTTAATCTTCTCAAATAGCCAAGCATTCTTCGCGTCCTTTCCAAAATCGTTATTGTCTGCATCACAATCAGACTGAGTGACGTCATCGGAATCGTCCGAAGTGACGTCATCAGACAATGATGATTCGATATCAGACGATGACGTATCGTCATAGTCTTCCTCCAGAGCGTAATCACGCGCTAAATCGCGATACTTGGAGAATAAACGAGACGATTCGCGTGCCCGGGTGCCAAAGGTTTGCGAAGTTTTCGCCAAGAATTTGAACGAATTCTGGCACAACCCGCTAGCATTCGAGATCAACCCGGATATCCACGGCTTAGCGAAGGCTACTTGAGCGTTACAGAGAGGGTTTATTTTATTAATGCTTTGATACTGGGGGCCTGACCCTAAAAAAGTCCCGTTAGATTGGGGAGGGGGGCTCGTATCTTGCTCAGATCGTTTCTCATTTGACCTTAGCTCCCGTGTCCGCAATCGCCGACTCAACACAGGAGTTTGCTGGGAACTAGAGTCAGAATCCTCATCCAGCGACGGAGTCCGTGTTTTGCGTTTCACTTCGCTAGGAGATGAACAACTCCTCAAACTGGACGAGCTGAATTTTCGCGAACGCATCACTTTCTTTTTTGCTGCTCGCTCAGAGTCTCGAACCCCGGCCGCATGATTGGTGTTGTTAGAGTTGTTGACATTACTCGAGGGACGGAGAGACGCGGTGACACCCGTCTGTCCGCTCTTCTCATTTTTCGCAGCTGATTCAGATGGGGATATATCAGAGTTGCCAACTATTTTTTTGACATGTGATTTTTTGGTCTTTCCTGACTTAGCCCCCCAGTCATAATCTTTAACTTTGCGACGACGTTTTCGCTTTTTGTTCGGACTACTTCGTATCTCGTCAGTGTGGTTGCTCGGTCCGATACCATTCGATTGGCGACGTAGCTGTGCTTTCAGCTCTGAAAAGAAATCGAAAAACGTAAGGATCACAAGTGACGTCACAAGCGAGTAGCTGACATCATAAAACGCATAGTAACGTCGTACACAGCAGCAAACGCGAGGTGGCGCAGCTTTCAGCTTTGAAAAATCGAAATATGCAACAATCGCACGTGACGTCACAAGCACTACAAAACTAAATAAAATGTAGACGTTTCGTCATCAGTAGGCATTATGACGACATACACTCAACTCAACACCCACTTTCAATAGGAATATCTTCCTCTGTGTCGGATGAGAAGTGAGGATTCCCCATTCGCCAACCATTTACTTGATCCGATGAATGATCAGGAACAGTAGCGGTTTCTCCTTTGAACGATGGCTCAGGATCGCTTGAAGGAATATCGCTGGCGACAATCTGAATATAACGAAGGTGAAGAAAATCAAATCTTCATTATACTTGCGCAGTGACGCCGAAGTGTCACGAGTGCCGGGGTCCATCTTAACGGCTAGGTGTCTGGGAAACATAACTCTGAAGAAACATCGCAGCGGTGGTGACACCGCTTGCGACTGCCTCGCCAAGGAATCGAACTGCAGACCTCCTGCACCGATAGCAATGTCTGTGACCACTGCGCCGGTTTTGGTTTCACACCATAAATATCGGTAAGAAATTTCTCGCAATTACGATTACCAAGCAATACGAATCGGCTAACTTCCCACCATTCCGAGGCATGGCACTAGTTAATTATTCACCAGATTATATTTTCATCTCTTAAAAACTCAAAAGTTTTCGCAAACTACTTCAAATTTCTACTTACATCTGTAATTTTTTTCTTTTTCTTTTTGATTTGTCCCCACGGATAGTCTTTCACTTTTCGCTTTCGTCGACGTTTCTTGGAAATAATCGGATCTTCCATTTTTTCGGTTGATTGAGACGATTCTTCAGCCTTCTTCTTGTGGAGTTCTTCCTTGTCATGAGATGCGTTGTTTTCAGGTAATGTTTTGGGTTTAGGAAAACTTTGATGTTGGAGATTTTCGCTGTTTTTAGGGGCTTCGTTGTCGGCAGGGAGTGGCTTGCTTTCAGCGGACAGTTTTGTATCAGAACTCTTCATTCTTTCAGGTGATGATGATTTTGTCGAACCTCTTAGTTTTCTTCCTTTTTGAATGATGGAAACTGGTTCCTCCGCTTTTTCACCTCCGGAGCTCACCACCTCTCCACGCACAGCCACCTCTTCTTCCGCAGTGACCACATCTACCGGTGATTTCTCACGCTCCGGTGACGCAACTTTAACCGCTTCGTTTTCCGGCACCGGCTCTGCAGTTGAGGAGTCAGCTGATCTCGTACGAAGTCGCTTCTCTGGAGTCGAGTTAGGGGAACCACCAGTAGCCTGAAGATGGCAAACAAGTCTTAAGAAACCGGCTGCTTGGCGTAAAGGTTTAAGACATCTCAAAAAGTGCCGGAGGTCTGGGGTCTTATTCCAGGGCCGGTCTAATCGGATACAGCGCCACCAACGGCTCGCCACCTCTGCGATGTTTCTTCGGAGCCGCGGAGATGGATCCCGCCACTTATTACACGCTTCGGCGAAATACCGCGCGTATAATGAAGATTTGATTTTTTTCATGCTGACTAGAGTAGGTGGTTTGAAACACTGCACACCGGCCGTTTTGTTGCGAAGATGCTACTTCGGAAGCGGCTGTTCTAGTTGCGGCAGTACGACTCTTCGGAAGCGGAGCGACTTACATATTCAACACAGGAACCGAGCCAAGGTCTCTAGTATGACATCAAAAAATGTTTATTACATTGGCGACATCACGCCGAAGCGTGCAATCAGAGGTGGGGTCCACCTCCGCAGCTCAGCCGCAGCGGTGGCAAGCCGTTGGCGACACTGCGACCGATTTAAACGACCCGTGAATCAAACCCAAGAATTCCCGCACCATCAGCGGAGGTCCTAAACATTACGCTACCAGGTAAAATCACGCAGAATCAATCACCTCTCCCGGGTAAGTGCTGACCAACGGTGTCCACCTCAAACAATCGGGGTCCACGACAGGACGTGCGGGCCGGGACGGGATGACCGCGGTTTTCTTCAAATGTTCGGCAACGAGACGACGACGTCGTTTCAGATTGAATCTAAAAAACAAACGGTACAAGAAAAGAGACAGCAAAACGATTAACGTTATGGCATGCAGGCAGAAGAGGAGTTTAAAAAAACTACAGTGGCCAACTGGGCATCAAGATAATCAAGCAGCTAATCCTCACTTGACTTGTACACTTGCGCTGTTTTCTTTCTCTTTCTTCTCAACTTCAACCATTCCCAACTTCGTCAGCACGTTAATCACGTCATGAGGGCAGATTCCTAACAAGAATATTGTGAAATTGTGACAGCGATAACACACATCTTTATCGGTGCGGAGGGTCTGGCTTCGTATCCCGACGAGGTCAAATGGGAGACAGTGTCGCAAACGACTCGCCACCGCTGCGACATTACTTCGGAGCTGTGCAGTCTAGGCGCTAAGTCACGGAGATGGATCCCGCCACTCGTTATACGCTTTGGCGTAATACCGCGAGTACAGTGAAGATTTGACTTTTTCTAATAAACAACAAATTGCACAAAGCAAAACTTCCAGTTTGGCCGTCGAATTTTCAGAAGTTATAAGTGGGTTTGCATATCATAGTGCTTCATTGCCTTGCCGTAATATTAAACAAACGAATACTCGTTTAGCAACACTATGTACCGTTTTTCGGCAATTCCTTGCAACAAATTTGACAGCGACGACACAAGACCTGTGCCTTGACACAATTTGAAAGCTGATGCTTCAGAAGTTTCATTGCAACAACCACAAAAAACCAAACCTTGTACTCGCGGTATTACGCCGAAGCGTGAGACGAGTGGCGGAATCCATCTCCGCGACTTTGTGCCTGGAAAACACAGCTCCAAAGATAATCGCAGCGGTGGCGTCACTGTACCCGAATTGACCGGTCCAGGAATCGAACCAAGACACTCAGCAACGTTAGCGATGTCATTACGCCAACCGGGAGGCATTCATTTAACAATACAACATCATATCTTAGTGATCGATCGCTAAAAAAAGTCAAGACTTAAGTCAAAAAAAAGGAAAGCCGGTGCCTCCTCTGGGCACTCCCCAGGGCTCGGGCATGATCAACTCTTGCAAATGTAGGTCGGTGTTTATAAGCAAGCAGTGCTCACCTGTTGTTTTACTGATATCACGAAGCGAGACTTTCTTCTCATCTATTCTCTGTGTGAAATATTTTAGCATAGCGTAGCGCCAGTATGCGTCATACGATACTTGCCCGAGGTCGGACAGAGGTTTCTCGGGAGATCCAACTTGTCCTTCTCGTCGTGACAACAAATAACCTACCACAGAAATTCAATTGGTTGAGATATATCCGATCATTGTCCGATGATGATAACGCAGTTTCAAAGATATGAAGCTTCGTATGAGCAAAAAATCAAATTATATTTTCATTACACTCGCGGCGTTGCCTTCGACGCCTAGCCACCGCTGCGACGTTTCTTTGTAGTTGTAGTGCCCAGAATCGCGGAGTTGGATCCCGCCACTCGTTACACGCTTCGACATAATACCGCGAGTATAATAGATTTGATTTTTTTGCTTATACCACAGCTTAATTACTAATGCCTTTAAAACTGTCTCATCATCGACGAGCATGGAAGCCTGTGTGATTAACCGTTGACGATATTGTCCGGGAATCAAACCCAAGACTCCCACACCGATCTCTTTAACCACAACCGATCTAGCAATTTCAAGATTATGCCAAACTAATCCACATTCTACTCTACCGCATCAACTAGTTGCGGTGTGTTGTGGTATAATTTGGTTATTTGATCAAAATATTCGTGATGTTTCACTAAAGGTACGTACTAAAATCAATGAGGAATCGTCCATATCCTTGGCGTTGATACTGCGGCATCGTCATAATGCATGACACGTTGTACTTCTGCTGACAATGCTTCTCCTAAACACATGACGTCATAAATGGACCGCCGTTACCCGCGCGATTGATGATACTTACTTTGGAAAAGTAGCCCACTAGATGGCATCCTTTGGCGTCGTTAAGAGTGAGGCAATAAAAAGAAAAAGGTTCGACGTCATAATACAAGGTTTTGTGATCTAGGAAGAGCTTCGCTAGCAAGCACAAGTTCTGGCAATAAATCTGAAAAAGACAAAAAATCAAACCTTCATTATACTCGCGGTAATACGCCGAAGCTTGGGTGGGATCCATCTACGCGGCTTGGTGCCTGGAAAACACAGCTCCGAAGAAATGGCGACATTGTGTCCGAATTGACCGGCCCGGGAATTGGACCAAAGACCTTCCGCGCCGATAGCGGTGTCTCAAGCCACTGCGCCAACTGGCTGGCTATACGCAAAGAAGGTGGAACAATAACAGCTCTGCATGAAAATGTTGCTACGCGCACGAACATATACAGCGGTGACAATCCAGCAGTAGTATTAGTGTCTTTTATCTCCGCACCGTCAACACGATGAAAAATATGATGGAGGAAACGCAACAACGGTACAAGGAAAGAATCAACAAAACGATTAACGTCATGGCATGCAGGTGGGAAAAGAGTTTAAAAGAAAGACAAGAGTAGGCAATTAGGCATGGTTGCAACATCCAGAACATCGCATACCGTATCTTACGGACGATGAGACGCACTTTAAATCCTTTAATTTAAGTAATCTTTGAATTAAATTAAATACTTTTTTCAATTCTTAGGGACCATGAGACGCACTTTAAATTCCTTTTTTTAATTGATCAAATTTCTGCACCAAGCAAATTTCAAACCCACGGTGTCACCTTTAAATGACGTCATCATGGCAAAAAATTTTACCGCTGCAATCAGTGTCCAAAATTCCATCACACATTCACCCGAACGTATTTCCAAAATGAGGAAAAAATGAAACACCCTACGCCTGATGCATGAAAAAAAAAAAAAGTAAATTATTGACAGTGCGCCTTGTAGTCAGTCCGTAAAATATGACAAGTGAAATTTTAATCCGATTGGTTACTTTACTGATATTCCCGTCAACTTCGAACACTGAAAGATCACCAGATCTATAGATTTCATTGGCAGGTGGATGAAACCACGGGCATTTGTGGGCATGACGTTGTAATATCAAGTGAGATTTCATGTACTTCAAACAAAATTCACAAAGATAAAGTTTTGGAAGTCTGAAAAGAAACTCAAATCAAAATGCGAAACTGGAAAACCAAAAGGCTACAATTACCCTCTACACTCTACAGCACATATCCAGTTTATATGGTTCCAAACGCTCACGGCTTTCTGCAGCACAATCAAATTTTTGATGTCATAATCACTTGCTCTAATTACGACATCAGGAAATGATTGTGATGCACAAAGCTCTTGAGATTCTGGGACCACTTAAACCGGATATAAGGACAGGCTAATTCGGGATGAAATTCAACAAATTATTAAGTACAAGTTTGTAAAAGATTTTATTGCTGAATGATTTTCTGTCACTGAAAATTGAACAGTAATTGAGGGAGACTGCGAAGTGAGCTTGCGCTCTTCAAGTCAGCAGCCACCCGATGTATATGTCAAATGTGATCGGCTCCAGCCGTGAATCGAACCCGTCACGTGGGATCCGACACCTGCGCGCAGTATCGCTATAGGTCATGTCAGTATCTCAGCGAACACCATCATGGCACAAGTACACGGTGAAACCAAATTTCTAATCTCAATCAACACTCAAAATCCAACAATTCATCAGTAGAATATCACAGCGAAAAATCAAATCTTTATTATACTAGCAGTATTACGCCGAAGCGTGAAACGAATGGCGGGTCCGTCTCCGCGACATAGCGCCGGAACAACACAGCTACGAAGAAACGTCGCAGAGGTGATGATACTGCCTCCAATTTGACCGGGTTGGAATCGAACCCATGACTCCCCCGCCGATAGCGATGTCTTGAATCAATACGCCAACTGGTTGATTTAAAGCAATGCACATTGAAGTTTCACCTGGCATATTCTTGAGGATATGGCGACGAATACCAAGTCTCGATTGAGTATTTCCCAAACTCGATACTAGCAGGACAGCGCATTACTGATGGATCAGGAACATCTACGTCGTTGCCCGCACCCGTTCTCTGCAACGTTATTCATGACATCATAATCACGGTATTAAGCGTTAACAATTAACTCGCAATACAGTAAATATGGGGCGGAAATAGCTTATGAAGGAAAAAATAAAGCCACAGGAATTTTCAAAACTCGACGTTTCAACAGCATAAATTCAGCTGTCATCCATTATCTTTCAGTTTTGCATTGCCTTGCTTAAACTGCTGATGACAGCTGAATCTATGTTGTCGAAACGTCCACTTTTACGAATTACTGCGGTTAAATTTTTCCTTCTTCACTCTCAATGATCTGAGCTGGTTACAAGCATGACATTCGCAAGACCGTCTCAATCCAAAGCGAGCTTGTCATGAGTCAACGTTAGGAACGCAAATGACGAGCTATAGTGGATTTGATGGTGAATCAGATTCGGTTCGCAACCAGGTCGGCGTTCTTTAACTAAAAAAATCAAATCTTCGTTATACTCGCGGTATTACGCCGAAGCGTGTAACGAGTGGCGGGGCCCATCTCCGCGACTTAGTGCCTGGGCAACACAGCTCCGAAGAAACGTCGCAGCGGTGGTGAGCCGTTGGCGACGCTGTGTCCGAACCGGTCGGTTAAACGTCAGCCTTCTCTAACAGCGTTATGTGCGTACGCAACTGACCTGTAGTGATTCTTCTCGAGCTCGTATGAACAGTTTCTCGTCTTGATCAGTTATATTCGGTTTGAAAGGTCGCCCATCGTTGGTGTCTGCAAAGTAGGAAGGGATAAGCCTCGTATACAGAACAAGTTATTGCTTGAAATTCCAATCAAAACCTGTGCATGATGATCAACGTTTCCTGTGTCATAAACACATACCCAACCACATTTTCTACATGGCCAAGGCCAGAAAAGTGGATTACAAACTAGAACCCAGGCATGATGGTCGTGTTAACCTCTACATAACGTTTGTACTGAATACAACTGCTGTGCAAGTAATTGGGGATGACTGGACTTGTTGCACCGACCGGATGGCCTGGTCGAAAAAGATATCGCTCTTGGTGCGGGAAGTCTGGGGTTCGATTACCGGCCCGGTCAATTGGACAAAAAGTGGCCAACGGCTCGCTACCCTGGTGATGTTTCTTAGGAGCTGTGTAGCCCAAGCGTTAAGCCGCGGAGATGGATCCCGCCACTCGTTACACCTTTTCATGTAAAACCACGAGTATCATCCATATTTCATTTTTTTGGTTGATTTAGACTTGTATTTCGAACCCGCAGAGCAGTTTCCACTCGATAAACGGCTTTTTTGACTATGGCAAATAGCAACTCAGCAGAGGATCAAACCGGCGACCTCTCACCTTTAATAGTAGCGTCATCTTCCTTACCACTCGAACTATCTTTTGTATTTTGCATAATCATCAACTGGGTAGTGCGAGCTTGGGACGTGATGGTCTTTCTACGACCAACTGATGGTGTGAAAAATCTAAACAAAATCAAATGACGGCAAAGCGAAAATCGTCTAAAAAATTCATAAAATTTTTTGCCAGAATACTTTTAATCAAAGATTTCTCAAAATGGAAATCGAACTTTCATACTGAAAAAAAATGTGCTATCATTTAATGAAACAGTCAAGGTTTTAACCAACTATACTAGCGGTATACAGTCAAAATCAATTCTTTATTATACTAGCGGTATTCCAATGAAGCGTGAAACGAGTGGCGGAGTCTATCTCCGTAGCATAGCGCCAGAAAAACAAAGGTGCAAAGAAACGTCACAGCAGTGGCGAGCCGTTGATAACACTGTGTCCACTTTGAACGGCCCGGGAATCGAACCCAAAACCTCCCACACAGATAGTGATATCTTTAACCACTACGCTAACCGGGCGGTTAAAATTATATTACAAAACTTAGATAGTATCTCTTACCGCGTCATTCCATCGATTAGACCTTTCGGTTTTTTATTGAACGGAATTTGAAGAAAATTTTGACCGTTTTCTGTCGTCACTTCGTGCGCGGTTTTATTGAATTTATTCACAAATCCTGATAAAATACAAATTACTGAGGTTATTTCTAAATTATACATTGAACAGAAAACTCAACAGCAATTGAAGGAAACTGCGAAGGGAGATTGCGCTCTTCGAGTCAGCAGCCACTCAGTATAAATGTCCAATGCTATCGGTTCCAGCCGCGAATCGAACCCGTCACCTAGGATATCTCGCTGACATAAAGCACATTAATGTTAAAATATTACAAAATCAGATGGTTGTTGCACTTTGCAATGATGTGTGATTATTTCGAATGCTTGTACTTGCGGTACAGTGCGAAAAATAACGCGATACAGCAATAATATTAAATAACACAATTGCATAACGCTTTTCCTGCAAAAAATTCAAATCAAAAGCGATTAGCAAAAACAACAAAAACCCTAACAGTATACAACGATAATTTAAGGCTTACGCTGGCAAAATGAAAATACTGCTAAAAGCGTAAAAGCTGAAATTGATGTGAGTAAAATGTTAGCAGTTACACGTTCTTACTAAGGAAGAAAAATAAAGCCACCAAATGAACGTTTCGACCACAAAGATTCAGATGTCATCATCAGCAGCACAAAACTGCAAGTTGCCGTTGCAAGACTTGCTGTGATTTTAATTTTCCTCCTTAAGCTATTTCGTCTCCTAATCATTGCATTTCGATCCTTCTTTCTAATTTTAGTATTACGCTACATTTTTGCCTGAACTTATACTTGACCAACGTTGAATTCTAACCACACTTGCAATGAGTGAAAACTATGAAACGCACAAAATAACACCAAACGCACTGAGGTTTTTGGTGATTGCGGCAGCTTTACGCTGCGCCGGGGATTTCCCGAACTTGCTGTATTTGTTCACCGTTGAATCGAGTTTCTTCCGTTTCTTTCGTCGGGAAGCTGATTTGCATATCTCACACTCGAAGTCGCCTGAAAACAATCGGGTAGAGTATGATACGATATCGAAAATTCGCTTGCTAAGCTAAGCGGTACGCGTAGTTATTGAAGACATCGCTATCTGTGCGGGAGGTCTGGGTTTCGAGTCCCGGACCGGTCAAATCTGATACAGTGTCGTCAACGGCTCACCACCGCTGCGACGTTTTTGTGTGGTGCAAGCGCTAAGCCGCGGACCCGCCACTCGTTTCACGCTTCGGCGTAATACCGCGAGTATCATGAAGGTTTGATTTTTTGATTTGAAGTTAGTTTTACTATCAGGGGGCTCATAAATATATCACAAGTGGTGATAAAACGGCTCTTACAATCCAATGAGTGAAAAACACCGCCCATTGACAGGGCGCTTGCGAAACATAATCTGATATGATGAGTTCGATTCTCGGCTCGGTCAATCTTGTTTCAACATCATGGCTCTGACCTTGAAGTAAACTATCGTAAAAGCTTTTTTTTCGCCGACGTGGCAAAGTGGTTCGGAGCGTCGATTAACGACGACCATGATTGCAAGGTTGATGGTGCAACTCCTACTCAACTCTGCTTGGTGGAATTATGAAGAGTTATCCACTCTGCTTGGTGAACTCTACATAATTATCTCTGCTTGGTGGAATCTAACAAGCAAATTTAAGAAGTCGGAAGTAACACTCAAGCGGAAATCTTTGAAACAAAAACAACTCCTAAGCGAGTCAGGATTCGCCCCATACATAGCTCTGCGTCGCTTTTTCGTGACAGGAGGAGAAAAATCAAGAAATTATCACATCACCTATTCCAACCATAAACTGACCTCTGGGTGTTTTATTCAGTGGAGGAGTGCAGCAATCCTTATGGAATGCTCGATCGCATGAGTCGCAAAACAATAAACTTTCCTGAAAAGCGACAAAAACTTCAATATCAAGAACACTAGCTTGCGCGGTCCGGTTAATAACTGGACCCGATCTCGATAATGACAAACGACTTTTGGGTGATTGTTCAGTAATTACTCATTAAGCGCTAACTATCGCGCAGTTTGTTTTTTCTATAGCTAAGCAAAGAGCCTTCAGCACGCGTTGGCTGGCAAAGGTCGGCGCAGCGGTTAAAGACATCTCTGTCAGCTCGGAAGGTCTTAGGTTCAATTACCGGGTCGCTCAAAATCGGATACAATGTCGCAAACGGCCTGCCACCACTACGTCGTTTCTTCGAAGCGATGTAGCCCAAGCACTAGGCTGCGGAGATGGATCCCGCCACACATTACACGCTTCGGCCTAATACAGCGACTATAATGATTATTTAATCTTAATTATTTTTTTTTTGTTAATGCAAACCGATAGACAAATAAAAGTCATGACAACAAAATTGCAATGTTACTGGCTGTTTTGCTTCTTTCAACAACCATAAGCAAAGATTTTCCCACGTGCGGTGCCGGCCTCACGGTAAAAAACAAAAATGAAGAAGCTGATCATAAACCGGTCGTGTCGACGTCAGCAAACTTGACAATGAGTGACCAACTTACTGAGTTTTCTTTCGATCCACAAATTTTGCAAGTTTTACAATCAAAACACTGCCATTCATTGTTCTTTAGTTTAGTATGAATGTCGTCAGGAAGCTTCATACACGAAGGATGACCTGCAAAAGTACATCATGAATTCATTCATCTTCTGTTTTGGCTGACGTGGATAGAGCTTTTTATGCTGTAGACTTGGGTTTGATTCTGAGTTGGGTTAAACCAACATCTGTAAAATGGATGTTCACAGCTTCCCTGCTTGACACTTAGCATTAAAAAGGGTCAGTGTGGAGAACAAGCCGGCAAGTTTACCAATTGTGCCGTTGGGAAAGGCACTTAGAGGGATTACCCATCTTAGTGTGGTAGACAAAAGGCCGGCAACTCCTAAGCGAGCTCGTTATAGGCTTTGAAAGCTTTCTCGTGATAGGAGGATAAATACGCAACTAAACACAAAAATATTTCAAAAAAGTTAAAAATGAAAAAAGCAAAAGGCGAATGTCAAGCAATTCATTGATAGAGGAGAAAAAAACTCCCTAGTACTCAAACTTGGTTCTTTTGCTTACCGCTATGTCCACAATCATTGCACGAGAGTAGTTCTTCAGCGAGTCCAGCTTTATTGCACTGTGTGGTGCCATAACAATATCCACAAGTGAGATTAGCAGCAACACTGGGTTCTTCATTCTGAAATCAAATTCAAGTTGGTGCATGAAGTGATGACGCATGATAGCATATCGCACCTTTGCACACAACAGCTTCATTGTGGCACTCAAAAACTTGTTCTACTGAAAATAAATCAGACTTTGGCTGTCTATGTCTATACAGTGCAAGTTATGATCACCTACAACCACATTAATTGCTCCTCATCGACCATCAGATTTACCTTGCGATCGGGAAAATCCTCAACAATGGGTCGATAGAACACATTTTACGGAGATAAGATAAAAAAGATATAAATCTTTAATATACTCGCGGTATTGCGCAGAAGCGTGCCACGAGTAGTGGGATTCATTTACGCGGGTAGGCGCCTGAACAACACAGCTCTGAAGTAACATCGCAGCGGCGGCGAGCCGTTGGCAACACTGTGTCTGATTTGACCTGCCCGGGAAACGGACCCCAGACCTCTTGCGCGCTAGCGAGCGATGTCGATAACCAGTAGGGCCGGTGCAAGATGCCAAATTGCGCTTCGTATTGTTTGTGTGCTTGCAGTTTGATATCTTCGTGCCAAATTTAGTTTATTTAACATTGTCACTCAAAATACAAGAGCTCAGGAGAGTCAATTAGCAAATTGCAGGCTGCTTAGCACAATAAAAGGTGTTTTAAAACTTCAAAAATTACTTGCCAAAGTAACCAATGCTTAATTACACGTTATAGTTGGCTCATTTTTAGTGCACTTTTAATAACGGTGTTTTGCCGCAGTTCTATTTGAGGCGATTGTGAGAATTAACCCTGAAAAATGCGTGAACTTTAAAAGTAGGTCAAAACATTATCACCAAAGTAGAATTGTGAAATCGCAAGGCCATAAACTACATGACGTCAGCATGAAGTAACAGGTGGTAAGCGGACTTGGAAGGTGTCAACGTAGTTTCTTTTTTCACAACCCATAGAGCACACGAGCGGAAAGACAAACTTACACGAGGAACTACTCAAGCGCACCGGCCGGTGAGTTCGCTGTGTTGTTAAGCAGAAGGCTGTTGGTCTGGGCTTCGATTCTCGGCCCACTCAAATTGGCACAGTGTCGCCAACGGCTCGCCACCGCTGCGATGTTGCTTCGGAGCTGCGTTGCTCAAGCGAAAAAAGAAGCAAGCTCTGGCGGGCATATCACTAGTTGCAAACTTAACTCATTTATAATGTTTCGGTGAAATAATGCTGTCTGCTCTCTTAATCGTTTAGTTTACTCAGAATAACGAATGAACAAAGTAGTTGAACAAAATTATCAGTAGAACCGATAATAGTGACACATGCTTATTGCTTAGTCATCAATTCATCGCCTTTATTTAACGAAATATCTCGACGATTTGGCGAAATGTCTGATCAGGAAATTGTAATTGGACACCACGTGATAACCCGCCACCGCCAGATACATAAAGTAATAGAAAACATCACATGTCGACGAGCAAAATCGAGCAGCGGCGATGCTGCTTTAAAAAATCAAATCTTTATTACACTCGCGGTATTATACCGAAGCGTATAACAAGTAGTGGGATCCATCTACGCGGGTAGGCGCCTGGACAACACAGCTCCGAAAAAACAACGCAGCGGTGGCGAGCCGTCAACCACACTGTCCGATTTGACCGACACGGGAATCGTGCTCAAGATTTCCCGCGATGTCCTTAACCACTACGCAAGATGAAAACCAAGCTGGAGTAACGCAACAATCATAGAATTATAGTAAAACTACAAGGAACTCAAATCAAAACTAAACAAAAAATCGCCCAGAAACTCACCCAATTTTTTTACGTAAGCATAAACGTAATCAAAATTGCAAGTATCGATAACAAAAATATACACACCAAATCAGAAATCTGCACAGTACACTCACACACATACCTTGATACAAAAACCTGCCTTTGTGCTAGAACACTGAAAGGAACTGCTGACACGTCATTTCCATAAACATTACTGCATTGTAGAGCACAAAAAGCGCGCGGTAAAGACATTATAACGTCATAAACATAAACAAGATGGCGGAATATTTCAAAGCATAACTAACTATGACCAAACCAGAGAATATCAAAGAATCAGCTGGCTAATATTCAAAGCTTCACAGAGACAAAATGCCTACACGCAATAAAGAATTTCAAACAGCCAGTGGACTTTCGTCCGCACTCAATAACAACACTGATAGTAAATCCGTCAGCAGCACATCAACCAGAAAAATTTTTGACAAGGCTTGATCGTCAAAGTATCACCACTTCGTAACTAAACTTAGCCAATACGATCATTTAAAATCCCAAACTTTATCAAACCGGCACTACACAGCTCTCATAATGTTATATAAATGAAAAGACCACGCCTGGCATTACACACCAACAATTTAGAATTCCTATTCTACAAATAGAATTCTACCTGTTGTAGTCATTATCGCTCAAACTGAAGAGGCGGGGGCGTCAAACGAGGTCATTCGCAAACACATCACAGAATCATAGGAAACCCGCGAATATACAGTATACATGCGAGAAAGTAAGACGAGTTTTACGTCATCGTCATTGAGCCTACCGGTTAAGTGGGCAGCTCAATACAATTACACAAATGAATTATCAAAAATTATACTTAAAACTCACATTTTATCACATAAAATGACTTCCAAATCTAACTCAATGAGGCACAAAAATCGCCAGATGATGTTTACATTTAGATTCAAAATTATTTCTCACAGTCGACGATAATTATGTTGAGATTCTACTATCATACATCACTAATCTGCAACCACTTGACCGACCGGTCAGCGCAGTAGCGCGGTAGGTCTGGGGTTCCATTCCCGGGCAGGTCAAATCGAATATGGTATTGCCAACGGCTCGCCATAGCTGCGTAGTTTCTTCGAAACTGCGTTGCCTAGGCGCTACGCCGCAGTGATGGACCTCATCACTTATTATACGCTTAGGCGTAATATCGCGAGAATAATGAGGACTTGATTTTTTGATGTCCAAAACAATTCGCGAGTAAAGAACAAATACAAAACTTTCATAAACAACGCAGTATGTATTCACATCTATTTCGCAAAACAATTTTCACGAAAAATTGAGGAGCGAAGAAACGTATCCAGTTTTTCAAATTCCTGAAGGAGGACTGACTTGCCTCAAACAGCCAAAACTAACAGTACTGGGTTGAACTATAAGTTATTCCACGCGTAAAATACAGCAGTACTTCGTCGAGATAACGACATGGAATTGAACATTACTAGTTTAAAAACGCAATAATGAGCTGGAAACCCATGCTTCAATGAAGTAAGCTCATACCAACACTATAAGTAACAAGACAAACCATTCACATCAAATGCTAGTCCATCAAAGAGACTGGGCAAGAATTAATGCGAACAGCATACATGATGGTTCAGTAGCATAGTTGAGTGGTTCGGAGCGTCGTTTTTACGACGGCTATAACCGCAAGGTTGATGGTTCAACTCCCACCCTAGCCTCGTAGTTGAGTTCTTGGATAAGACGTCTCACGAAAATTATTCCTGCTTGATGACGACTAACAAGCAGCAAATTAAGGAAGTCACAGGCAAAACTCAACATGAAAACTAGGAAATAAAGACAACTTCTAAGCGAGTCTGGATTCGTCCTATGCAGAGCGCCTCCGTCGCTTTCTCGTGACAGAAGGATAGAATAAAGAAATAACTCAATACCTTGTCCTCTTCTTTCTCGCTGCAACCCTCAGCCATACTGTACTCGATGCCATTTTTCACCAAACGACCAGCGTGGAAACCTCGTTTGCAAGCCAGACGCAGATGGCGAACAAACTCGGTGGAAGGAATTCCCTGCAAAATCAAATCAATTTCTACTTTCAAAGCTTTAACATAACAAATCAAAGTTACACTGAACTCAGGGCTCTTCACAGCACCGATGCAATACTTCTTCCCTTGTAGAATGCAGAATTTTGACTTAAAAGTTGATATTCACTGCTTTCCTGCTTGATACTCAGCATTAAAGGGACGGTGTGGACTGTGGAGAAGCCGGCAAGTTTGATTGTTGTGCCGTTAGGAAAGGCACTTCGTGGGATTCCCTCTCTTGGTGTGGTAGACAGATGGGGGTAACTCCCAAGCGAGCTGGTTGTAGCGCTTTGATCGCTTTCACGTGATAGGAAGATAAATGTTTAAATACAAAATACAATAGGGTTACTTCGAGAAAACCGTTGCAACAGGAAGCAAAATTTCCGAGTCAGCAATGCCACATTTGAGTTTCCTTCAAGGTCATACCTGAATATAGTAACTTGCATTGAGATATTCAGCCATTTCTTTGACTTTTGCTCCATTTTGTGTACCCAGTCCATCCAGGGAAATTTGAACAAGTTTAGTGTAATCAGTGATCTGTTAAACAACTTGTGATGGGATATGGTTATTACATCTAAGCATTCAATAACATGTTCAAAGAAAAGCTAATATATTCAACCAGAGAATTAGAGCCAGCGTTAACGCATAGAAAGGCAACAGAACCACCTGATGAACTGCCCTACAATTAAATACACAACTATGACACACCCACATAACGTCAGCGGCATGGCTTAGCGGTACAGCGCGATGGTTACAAATCCTACGCCACTGGTTTGATTCACGGCTAGACCCGATAGCATTTAACATTAACGGCTAGACCCGATGTTTACAGAGTGGCTGTTGATTCGAAGAGCGCAAGCTCACTTCGCAATCTCCTGTTGAATTTTTTTTGTTCAGTAAATTTTAAAATACATACACATTTCAATTTAAAAAAAAATACTTCTTCAATTAAACAGAAGATAATAGGTTTTTCAAACCTGAATTGTCTTGTGTCGTTTCAGCGAATCTCGTGGTATAAGTGTCAATTCAGGTGATACCAATTTCAACCTTGAGGACGGAGTAGAAGATTTTTTTATCTTAATGCCAGGACGTGCTGAGGATTTCAACTCATGTTTGGTTGAAGATTTTAAACCGTGCTTTGTTGGAGATTTTAATCCGTGTTTAACAGGCGATTTTACAGCAGATTTGTTCTGGGAGGATTTGAAACTCTGTTTTGAAGATTTGTCAAGTTTTGCTAAAAGACGCAAACATGCTTGGGATGTAAGCATTTCAGGATCTCGATATGAAAGTTCACCATTTCGAACAATCTAAATACAATAAGGGTCACAAATAAGTTGTAAAAAGCATTATCAACAATAAAAAAGCATTTGTAAAGCAATAAACTGCCGTGGCTCTTTTGGTCACCCTTGAAAATGCAATCCTTTGATCAACTTTGTCAAATGTAGCTTAGACAAACCTCTTATACATAACTTCGCGCCAGGCCGTCAGCGAACATTGTTTCGATCTGTCAGGTCTCATTAGTGCAGTTGGTGAGACCGACACTTACTCAAGCCAACATAATGATCAACAAGAAGGATTTTGTAGATTGTAACTATATCAGTTGCAAGAACCCGCAAAAAAACTCTCTGCCACATTCGTTTGCACGTGAAAAAGTGGGGACATGGTACTGTCGAAATCTGCTCAACTCAAAACAAAATTACAAATCTTTTCCCCAAACTAGAATGCAGCACATACAAAAAGAAAAACATTTAATCTTTCAATTAAATACATGCAATGCAACAAAAACATCATACTTTTAACACTTTTCCAGATTTTGCCAACACGTTCAAATAATCTTCAATTTCTTGCACAGAGTAATTTCCAGCTTCAGTGCGATTAATCACCCATTTACTGATACGGTCGATGGAAGGTCGTTGTTTTTGGGCTCGAATCTATAAAATGGTACAATTACCGTATTTTACAGATCATAAGGCGCATTTCAAGTCCTCCTTTATCCTCAAAAATCCATCATGCACCTTCAAAAGCCGGTTTGCCTAATATATGGATCAGGTAGTGCTATATGCTTTATTGCCGTTTAAATGTCACTTTGCATTTTTGTTCTGCTTAATGAGCTTTATATGGTAGTCTGATACTTTTCAAAATCCGTTGAGTCTTATAGTGCCTTATGTTGAGAAAAAAACAATCAAAGCAATTTATTTCCAGTGCGTCAAATGGTACATAAAATACGTTAGGTGCACGATAAAACACATGTAAATCCAACATAAAAAACTGTTTAAACTGTGCTGCTTGCAATTACTTGTTAATGGTGGCAAATTGACAATAACACTTGAAAGTTCATAAAGCTGAAAAACAAACGATTGTCCCAGGCAATGCAAATTACATTTCAGCAAAATTTTACATTCATAGCTATACATAACTTTGAATAAAAAATTTTCCAGCGTTTTAGTTCATTAAAGCAATTTTTAGCCAACAATCCAATAAATGGCAAAACTTTGTGCGAAAAAATCGATAAAAACAACTAAGCTGAATAATATTATTGAACAGAAATGTGCAGATCAATTGCACGCAAATCAAAAAATCAAATTTTCAAAATACTCCCGGTATCACGCCAAAGTGCGCAATGCAAAATGAGTGGCAGGGGCCAAGGTCAAGCGCCTGGGCAACACAGCTGCAAAGAAACGTCGCTAAAGTGGCAAGCCATTAGCAACACTGTGTTTGATTTGACTGGCACAAGAATCGAAGCCAGTCTCTGATTAGAAGCAAACTAATTTAAACGAATCCAAACAAATTTAAGTGATACTGACAATGTTTGAATAAATGTGCACTCAATAGAAGTTCTGCATAGAACTACACTATATTCAAAGGCAAGATCTATTTTGCTGTTGACGGGAAAATACTAATTGGCTGGGTCCACACGCATGACTGTTGATTGGCTTGCATCTAAAGGCATGACTGGTTTTGAGAAGATTATTCAACCAGTATTTGCCATTTCAGTTAAACAGACACTTCCATGTTTAAACTTTACTTTCTACACACAATTTGTCTACATAACACAGTAGAGTTGGCAAGAATATCAATAAAGCAACTGGGTGAAATAAACATTTCACCGTTGGTCCCTTTTCTCGTTTTTCACTTTCTTCTCACGTGAGGCAACATTGCACGACAAAGGGTTAGGGTTAACTTTCAATCCTGATCTTCAGAAGAACGTGAGAAGTCATGGATGGTCAATTGTTCACTACACCCATATACAACTTACCCTTCGAATTGTGTCCAGTAAAATGTTTGAAAGTTCATCAAGACTAACTTTGTCATCACAGGCTGAAGCTTTCGATTCTGAACCATGATTTCGGGAATCTCTCTGCACCATTATCGATTAATTTGATTTGAAACCAGCACTCAACAGCAAATGCAAAAAACTAGTCAACCCACATTGTCAAGTTATGTCTTTGTACATTTTCATCAACTTTTATTGCGGTGTCGCAAGATAACCCTAAAATGCTACAAAAAAATTAATTAAAAAATCTTAAACCATATATCAGAATGGTTATAGACTACACAAACAGAAAACTTAAATCGTTGAACATTAAATGAATCAAAAACGGAGGAACTTCCTTGCTCCTTACTGATACCGGTACTATTTTTACAGGCCTAAGTGACAGGCTCAACAGCCTGTATTATCCAGCAGATTTTAATTTAAATCTAAGTTAGAATCGGAAATAGCAGGTTGTCACCACTGTTCCCTCCAAGATTTCAACTAGTGCGAATTTGCCCAAATATGAAAATCACTAAAAATTTGCCCTATTATTAAAGGGTGTAATTCAAGATCTGGAATCATTTTTGTTTAAAATAAGAGTTACTATGGTAAAACACTTTCATTTAACACAAAAAAACTTAGCACTTAACTAATTCACTTATAGATTACTATAGCAATGTTCAAAAATTGAAAAATTTTGCCTAAAGTTCTTATTTTTCCCAAATTTCGCACCTTAGAGGGAACACTGGTTGTCACCTTCTGCTACCGCAAACCGCACACTTCGGTTGCTAACTTTTCTATTAACTTCACAAAAGGCCACAACACCACCAAAAAACCTTAGAAAGTGTCTAGAGCACCGGTAGCCCTTCATAGAAACAAACAAGCAGTCTGCTGCAGCGCAAGAAAACCAGACACCACTTGACAGCGAAGTCATTATAGAAAGATAGCAAGCTGGTGGTGCAGCAGCTTTTGGAAATGGAAACCCCCAGTCAATGCTCTAGACACTGTCAAAACCTTAAAACTCCCAGCAGCAAAGAATACAACCAGTGTTCCCTATAGAGTGAGAAATTTGAGAAAAATGCGAAATTTTTGGGCAAATTTTACTAATTTTGAACCAGAAATTATTTTTATAAAATGCAAAATTGCAAAACTTAAACAAAAAATTTGAATATTTTAATGCAAGATTGTAGCTAGTATCTTGGAAAAGCAAATTTAATGCAAAAAATTTGTAAAAGGGGTCTTCAAAGTAGTAAAATTTTTGGGCAAAAATTTCAATGCAAATTCGCACTAGTCAAAATCCTAGAGGGAACACTGAACACAACATATATACAGAGATGGGCATTTATCGCGATAATTTATCGGCAATAATTTTTTACCGATTATCGTTATCGCTCAAAATAGTTTGGATTCATCGATTACCGATATCGCTTTTGCAATATATTTTGTTATCACGATACACAATTCTTTATGCAAAAAGTGTTCAAAGCTAGGGAGTTGGCGCTACGGCAAAATTCATGGCGTCGAAAGTCTGCTTGCAAATCAAAAAATCTCTCTTTGTTTAGTTTAATGAATGGCAGAGTCCGTGAACTGCTCTCTTTTGAAAAATCTAGAAAAACACTTTTGTGATTTGACTTACAAGAAAAAAAAACTTTGTCAGACACATTGAAAATTTACCGCAACATTTATCAGAAAAATTTATCGACGATAATTTATCGATTACCAATATCGCTTTAAGACATTGAGATTTATCGATTATCGGTATCGCTCACAGCATTTTTGAAATAACTGAATAATCGATTATCGTTATCGCTTTAGTACAGAAAGGTTTATCAAGCCCATCACCGCATAGATATATGATACTAGAAATCGATAAAATGAAACTACCGCTATCCTTAATTTACTAAACTTTAAACTATCTCTTTGTAGCTCTTAAGCTTTACGGTTGATTTAGATCATATTTAAAATCGCTTCTCAAAAACTTCAAGCTAGCAGAACGAAGACTTAAAATTAGGACAGTAGGCCTATACAACAGTACAAATAAGACTACTACAGTGTTTCCAAACAATAGACTAACATTTAAAATAGGTTTTGCAATCCAGAAAGGTATGGTACTGAGTATATACAGAAATTAGCGCTGACACAAAGTACTGGTAGCAGCAGTACACACTGCACGAGTACCGGTATGTCAAAAAAGGTACCGGTAGCAACTGCCAACCAATAGGTACGGCACTGGTACCAGGCCAGAGGCCTTAGCAAGCAGCTACGATATGGTAGGAAAAGTGCAATACTACTAAATAGGCAGTGCAGGCACTGTAGGCAGTATTATACAGTGTAGGCAGTGCAGTTTCTGTAGGCAGTGTACCGGTAGTCTCTGTAAGCAGTGCACACACTGCACATAGGCAGTCAGTGCCTGCACTACCATAAACTGCTTGGCCTGCACTGCCAACACAGCTTGCACAGTACAGTGCCTGAACCAGTGAACTGTCTGCACTGCCTAATTAGTCTAGTATGGTACCGATAGTACCCAAAAAAATGGGGTAACAGTTCAAGCATAATGTGGCTGCTCCCAATTGTTTCCTTGTTCGAAGTGTCTATTTCACCGAAAATTCCGGTTACCAAAGTTTGAAAAATCGTAGTTGGGTAACCGCTTTCAGTTCCTGTAGTGCGACTCTCACAGTAGGGGAACCGTTAGGGGATGTTTCCGGTTCCGCAAACCACAATTTTCGAACTTCGGTAACCGGAATTTCCGATGAAATAGACGCTTCCTTCCTTGTTTGCAACTGCCCTGTGTCTATACACTGATACATACACTTGATACAGGTACCGGTACTGTCTCTACTGCTGCAGCTGTACACACTCTAGACTACTGCTCAATCTGTTAATGCTGACTGACACTAACAGCAGAATCATATCGCAAAATAACCTCAAGTAGACTAGTCTGAAGAACAATTTTGCTGGTTTAGAATTTTACCAAAAGGAATGTTTAGCATTAGATTACGCAGGCAAGACTTCAATCAGACCAAAATGTACACATGCACTGATGTTGACAACCAGCAGGCCAAAGCCTTCAATTTGTTGCATAGGCCTATCATTCCCTACAGTCAACATAAGATTGTTTGTATTCAGTATTTATTGTTGCTAAAGCTCATGCTAAACCTACGCTACTGCCGTCTCTGCAATCTTGCCTAGACCAAATCAAACTACCATATCTGGCCACCTGCAGTCCGGCACTAGACTAGAGTCTAGAGCAGCAAGACCTCAAAGAAATTTTCAAATCTAAAAAATCAGCGTGCTTTGGCGGAAAAGGAATGGAACAATAATATTTGAAAACGGAGCTGCTTCAAAATTTAAGTGTAGTCTACTTTAAATTTTGTAGGCCTTGTTGCACTGTGCTCTATCTTGTCGTCTCGTGATACCTAACGAAGAACTATGTAAAAAATTGTCTGTAAATATAATTATGGTAGTAGATCGAAACTGGAGTGTCTTCCCGTGCAAGCAGGTGCCGTTTTTGAGATATAACCGTTTGAATATTGAAAAATTTTAGCGGATGAATACTATTGCGCTTAAAGCGCATCACTGCTTTTTCGTCATTAGGTGTTGCCGTGTTGGTTGCTAAATGTTTTTTGCTCAGTGTTCGATAACATTTTAAACTGAAGTAGAAAAAAATATCTGATATATTGATTTTTAAGTTAAATTGTAAGCTGAATTTAATTATTTTTGTATAATTTTTAAATGAAGTGACAGCATCTAACTCATAAAAAATTAACTTATGCAAGTTAAAATTTGGAAACATGTTCTTATCAGCTGTTTCGTCATAGTTACGCCAAACAGCTGATCAAGGTAAAACAACGAAATAGTGGAACTGGCAGTCAACAAGTGCTAGTGGCACAAACTTAGGTAGGTTTAGCTGCTGAAGTGTAGAGATAGATAAAATTAAAAAGTTGAAGCGGTATTATTATACCTTTTGAAAAGTCAGTTAGCCTAGCTTATCGAAATGACTTATAGGTTTACTTGCAGAAACGTCATATAACCTACGTATCTGTATACTGTGTTGCTGGATAGGTTTGTGAGGAAATGATGATAAAAAGTCAGACTATAATTACGTGCTTTTTGTGGTAATCCAGTATCTGGGTGCAATTCCTACGGACAGACTAGTTTTCCATACTGCTCAGATGGGCGAGTGATTAGAGCGTCCGCCTCGGGAGCTGCTGACTTGGGTTTGATTCCAGGTCGGGTCAAACCAATGACTATAAAAATGGTATTCACAGCTTCCCTGCTTGACGCTCAGCATTATACGGACAGTGTGCAGAACAAGCCGGCAAGTTTACTTGTTGTGCCGTTTGGAAATACACTTAGCGGGATTCCCCCATCTTGGTGTTGTTGACAGATGGCCGGCAACTCCTCAGCGAGCTCGTATAGCGCATTGATCGCTTTCTCGTGATAGGAGGATAAATATGCAACTAAATACAAAAATACTCTACCAATGCTATTGGTGCTAATAGATGTCATTCAGCTTGGCGCATATGATCTTCATTTATCGGTGAGGAATAATTTAGAGAATCAATGGCCGTTAGCTCAGTTGTCAAGAGCATGCTCTCGGTGCGGGAGGTCTGGGGTTTGATTCCCGGACCGGTCAAATCGGCACAGTGTCTCCAACGGCTCGCCACCGCTGCAACGTTTCTTCGGAGTTGTGTAGCCCAGGCGCTAAGCCGCGGAGATGGGCCCCGCAACTCGTTACCTGCTTCGGCGTAATACCGCGAGTATAATGAAGATTTGATTTTGATTTGATGAAATGCATGATTGTTCACTATGATGACGTCTATGAAAGTGATTCAAAAAAGTTTACTGCAACAAGTTTCAGCATTCTAAAGTAATGTGCTTATAAATGGCTGAGTTTGGATTGTACTGAAAAAGTTATTGCTGCTAAAAATTTACAATTATATGGGATATAAATTCATTAACTGATCTGTCACCGAGCGCCCACAGACATGGTTTTCATCAATAATGCTATTTTCGATTTACTAATGAAAGAAGTATTGAAAGGCGCGTATGTTCGAATTCTAAAAGAATATTTCCAGAAGATGATTCTCCTGAAAGAATTGAAAGTTTGTCCATACAAGCGTTGCGGTCATCAAGTTCATTCAACATATGTGAAAAAAAAAGAAATTAGTGACTTGACGAGGCGATGATCTCTGCTTTTCCATCCACTTCAGGAAGATGTCTTTCAATATTTTGTAAGCAATTACGACATGTTCTGTGCTACGCAAGCCTCTGCTTTCCCTACTTTTGCCCTGTTGCAGCCATTTGGTGTCTACTTTATTACACTTTATTAGCTGTACCCGTCGATTAGATTGGGAAGGTCATTTAAATACTTTGGAGAAGATAACTCCTTGGCTGCTTGCCTACGATCGTGTGAATTATTTTCGCTACGTTCCTGTCTATTTGCATGAAATGCGTGAATTTGAAAAAGCACACCCATTTGCTCTTGAGCATTTACGTGCTGGTGAATTTGCAATTCAGCAACAAGAGCGATACGGATTTTTCGCAACAGCCGCAGATCAAGTGATTGAGCAGACTGTTAACAGAGACAATAAATCAGTGTTCTTGCGTTGGAAACGGCGTATCATGCACCGAACTCTGCTCTTGCGTTGTTTGTGAAAATGATTCGGAGACCGTAATTGAAGTAGAACTAGTGAATAATGTCAGTAATGACGACGATGATAGTGATGACAACCAATTTGTAGCTAGTTGAAAAATGTTAAAATGTGTTTGTCGTAACTAAAGGTTTTATTTTAATGTAACGAAATTTAATATAGCTTATTCACACCAAATTTCTCTTTGTTTTTCAAATAATAAGACCTGCTTATCAATGTAGCCTATAGGTGTTTTAGCTAGATACGAAATTTAGTCAATGAAAATATATTACGGTGTAAAAATTTATGTTTATATCTTTTTAAAGTAGATTGGCAGCAACGAACACTAACTAATAAAATTAATTTTCTGATCCAATAAAGTTCTTTATCGTAAAATATATTTCTTTCGAGAATTATGATGCCATTATTTAATTGCACAAAACTGACGCAAAGGGTACCGGTATGTTGTTTTTGGTTACATTAAAAACATACTTTGAAGTGCTTAATTTATACCAATTGAATTCCTTAGCGTTAACTTGATGCAGTAGTTGAAATACGTGAAGTAATGTAAAGTTATCAGCTGTTAGAGAGTAGGATAATCGCCTTGTAACCTAGAAAGTATTTGATAAAACTGGACAAAATTTGAAGGTGTGCCAGTATGTACCGTATGCTTAATTTATCCACGTCAAGTTTCACATTGTTTTTTGATGAAAATAGTGGCTAAAAAATTTATGTACACTCTGTTCAGAAAAAGTTTTTCTTATGGGTGATATGACGTCATCAACTTATGACGTCAGTGTTTGGCACAAAAGCAAATTATTGACTGAAAATGTCCCAAACTATTTTTAAGTGTTTGCAGCAATTACTCGATACATTTATTTACTATCTTGTATGATTGCGCGTTAAGCTAGCGGTAAATAACTAATTGTTGTACGTCTATAGAAGAAAAAAAAAAAATACTCCATCAAACTAGTCAAAGTTTTGCAGATGTGTTAATATGTATACTTAGATTTTCCAAGCCAAAATTCAGCTTTTTGAACGTACTATATATGAAGTTATAAGGAACTGTATATACACCCTGTCTAGCAAAAATATATTTTTTGCAATATCTTACTTGTGAGTTATGACGTCATCAACTTATGACGTCAGTATTTGAAATAGATGCAAATTATTGACTAGAGATGTCTCCAAACTATTTTAAGTGTTTGTATTACTAACACAAGAAGTTGGAAGCAATTACTCAATATGATTATTTATTTTCTGGTCTGGTTGCGGTTTAAGCTAATGGTTAATATGTAATCATTGTAGGTCAATAGCAAAAAAACTACTGAATAAAACTGGTCGAAATTTTGCAGATGTGGTAATATGTATATTTGGATTTTTCACACCAATTTTTAGCTTGTTAAACGTACTACAACCGAAGTTACAAGGAACTGTATAAACCCCATCCAGAAAAAATAATTGTTTTTACAAAATCTGTTACTTGTAGGTTATGACGTCATCAACTTATGACGTCACAGTTTGGCATGGACATAGTCTGTCAACCAAAGATTACTTTGAAAGTGATCTGATGCGTTTACATCAACCACAAAAAAATTTAGAGGCTTTTAAGTGAGTGGAATTTCTGCATCTTTGAAAGAGCTATTTTTGTCTTTATGACGTCATTATGACGTAACGGCACCTGTTGGACACGGAAGACACGAGATTTAAATTCAGCATTTCTTAATCTTCAAATTTACGAAGTTTCATGTAGTTCTTCGGTGGGTATCACGAAATCCATTTTCTAGGCGTTTTTTGTGATAGCGTAACAAGGCCTATTGCGGTGAACCCACTCAACAAAAAAAGACCCCAAAATGCAAAAGTGCTATGCATGGAAAGAAAACAAAAAAATTTTGCAGCAAGCTGACAACCAACTTTGCAAATTTTTCAATGTTGCTATTTCATAATCAATCAATTAATCAAATCAAGTCAAGTTTCGACTATAACCAAAGTCTCGTCAGCCTTGCTACGCACAGCCAATCCAGGCTAAACTCATTCCAGACTGTAAAGACTCTTTTTTTTGCATTGCTTTACCTGTAGATCTCGACTTCATCTCTTTTCTAGGTTGTGCCCTATTTTTGGCAGGCGACTGGCCTCAAACAACGATACCCAATGAAAGAGCCTATAACCACTAACCCACAACTAAGTTACCGGTTGCCTAATTAGTCCACATCACTAGAAGCCCCCATGGCAACCCACTCATTTGCAGCTGCAGACGCGTTTCGACCTTATTATGGTCTCATCAGTGCAGCATAGCAACCTCCCACCTTCCTGAAAAAAAAAATTCTAACCTTCAAAAGAACTACACACTCCAAATCTAAGCCTCTACTAGAATTTTTTTTTTTTTTTTTTTTCAGGAAGGTGGGAGGTTGCTATGCTGCACTAATGAGACCATAATAAGGTCGAAACGCGTCTGCAGCTGCAAATGAGTGGGTTGCCATGGGGGCTTCTAGTGATGTGGACTAATTAGGCAACCGGTAACTTAGTTGTGGGTTAGTGGTTATAGGTTCTTTCATTGGGTATCGTTGTTTGAGGCCAGTCGCCTGCCAAAAATAGGGCACAACCTAGAAAAGAGATGAAGTCGAGATCTACAGGTAAAGCAATGCAAAAAAAATAGAGTCTTTACAGTCTGGAATGAGTTTAGCCTGGATTGGCTGTGCGTAGCAAGGCTGACGAGACTTTGGTTATAGTCGAAACATTAATTTGTCCCATGCAAATTTCAAGTCAAGTTTATTTTACAAGAGAGGTTACAAGAGAGATATTTACGAAAAACACACCAGAAGAAAACAGCGAAAGACCACAGGGTCATCAAGTCAGCTGTACCTAAATTCGTAGGAATTACTCAAGCAGAAATGGTGAAACACTTGGGACTTGTAACGTATGTACAAAACAAAAAAAGAAATAAAAGCAAAACATGTTGCGTTAGTGGTAGAGCTATGGCATTCTATTTTTATGCACCGGTATACGTTAGACCACTTAATTAGATCAAGTTCTTTACGCAACTGTAACGATAGCTTCAAAGTAAATAATGATTATTAATCAACTGATAAGCTTTGTTACACACAAAAAAAATTTCAAAAATTAAATAATAATTAAGACAGAAACAATCATTTAGGCTGCATTTAATATTCGTCAATCAATCAATTCGTTTTTATTTCGGCACTCCATAACGTTAGAAACACATATTCATTTCAGTTCAATTAGTGTTGGCAGAGCACGAAAAAGGGCACACGCAGCAAAACGGGTAATCGTCAAAAGTAGCTTGAGGAGGAAAAAATAAAATCGTAGCTATCTGTGAAATCAGACTTCCCAGATTATAAATTACAAATTTAATTACAATTTGACATTTCACTCTTTTGTTAACAAAAAACAAAGAATGCCATGTAGCCTATAAGAGCTCAATTAAAAGTTCGTTAAAATAATTATTGTTTTTTGAAGTATCTTTCAAATTTACTCAAGGAGCAATGACGATAATTTGGCGGAATATTTTTCCAAAAATTTAAGCTAATATGATGAAGAGCTTTTCTCCCTGCTACAGTGCCAATGAAAGGTTGAAAATTTTCTTGACGATGTTTTTGTCTTGCATAATACCTATGTAGGCCCACTGTTTCAAGTTTTTTAAAATTCAGCAGCATGTGGTTGTTGTCAGTGGCGTACGCAGGATTTTTCAATGGGGGGTTTCAGTGACGTCACATCGTGATGACGTAAAGATACTACATTACAATTACAGTAGTTTATTGCAGTGATTTTCAACCTGGGGTCCGCGGACCCCCAAGTGGTCCGCGAATAACTTCAAGGGGGCCGCAAGGGCTAAAGGGTCCGCAAGGGGTCCGCCAAAGTATTGAAAGTTTCATCAAAAATAGGGCAGTTTATTGACGTACCGGTGTGTAGTAAGTAATTATTAATGTACCGGTATTTTAAATAATGATCTTTTTCTGAATGATATAAAAATGTGAAATAGGCACCGGTTTAATTTTCAACCAACAGTTGGGGCTGAAACTTTCTTATTTAAGAACGGTTATTGGTACGTCAAATTCTGGATAGAAAAACGACAGATAATTACTACCACACCTGGAACTGTTGTATAATTTGTATTTAGTAGCATATTTATCCTCCTATCACGAGAAAGCGATTAGTGCGCTTTACGAGCTCGCTTAGGAATTGCCAGCCATCTGTCTACCACACCAAAATGGGGCAATCCCGCTAAGTGTCTTTCCCAACGGCACAGCAAGTAAACTGGCCGGCTTGTTCTACACACTGGCCCTTCAATGCTGAGCATCAAGCAGGGAAGTTGTGAATACTGGATAAGCTACCAATTTTAAAGTCAGTGGTTTGACCCGATTTGGAATCAACCCCAAGTTTACAGTTCCCGAGGCGGACGCACGTACCACTCGGCCATCTGAACCGTTATTGCCTGCAATGAGACAATTTTGCCTTACAGAAAAGCATACTTAGCCGAAAATGCTTTTAGTGCTCCGACACATATTAAAACGAAAGCGAAAAATCGTTTGTTACTTCATAATACAGTAATTGACGCCTTGCATTCACAGATTTTGATCCAGATATCACGTCATTGTGCCAAAATTTGCATAGCTAAGGTCAGGCGTCGGCAACCAGCGTCCCGGATCCAGCCAGTCGGTCAAAATTTTTCGGCCAGTGGCCTCCTTAAAATTTTTATGTTAAATCGCCCGCAGAAACATTTGTAGTGTTAGTAAATTCCAATATTTATTTTTCCGCACTGCAATACAACAAAATCCGTATAACTGCGAAGTTACACGGGCTTTGCAATTTAGGCCTACTCCACTTTTTCAAACTTGTTCATAATTAAATTCCTGGTGCTAATAATAATGTGTGTGAAATAGACCAGTAGTGACATGAAACGATCTAAGCGTGATTTAAGAAGGTCGAGCGGTGAATGGTATGTTTTGCAGAAGACCCCCGCCAGTAATGCAAAAATGTTTGATTTAAGAAAAAACACCCCCGTTACGCTTGAAGTACTGATACTGCAAAGAGGCTGGAATGTTTTTTTGGCAAGGGCTTTCTACAAAACCTCCACTTAGTGCGTGCGCCTTCTGTCTCTATATGCGCAGTTATGTGGGTATCAAACTCCTGTCAGACCTTTACATCATAAAGATTATACGCGCATCTACAGCGTCTCAGCTCCAAGCTATAATCTAGAATAGCTAGACACAAATTGTCTGCAGATAAATAAGAAGCTCAGTGACGCAATCATTTGCTGGCTGTCAATATTAATGGAGTTTACGAGATAAACAATTTGGTAAAAGAGAGGAAGGCCAAAGAGAAGATGGACGAATTCGGTAAGAGAAGACATGGAGATGGTTGGAGCAAGGGAGAGAGACAAGTTGACCAAGTCTTATCGAGAAAACTTTCGCGCTGTGGCGACCCCGAATAGGGAAAAGCCGAAAGAAGAAGCATGAGTAAATAAACAATATTGGTCCTTTTCCAAAATACAACTTGTTATCAAGGCCAATGCGAAAATGTGAGTTGTTTTTGCGTAAGCAGCGAATCGTGTTTAGTGCAGTTAGAGGTTTTTACTTGAAAAAATAAGTGCGGCCCATCATATCCTCAAATAGATAGCTTTTAGCAAGAGGCAACTAAAAGGCATCCCTGGTAAAGGTAGCCTTTGATTTTTACTCAAATTACTTTCAGTAACAATTTTAAAATCGCGTCTATTTGTGTGGGGTCCGCAACAACAAATTGCCTAACTTAGAGGTCCGCAACTTGAAAAAGGTTGAAAACCACTGGTTTAGAGGTATTAAAGTGCATCGTATTGTAATGTTTCCAACCTAAATTGCAGTTAACCATGATTAAGCTATATAATGCCATAACTAAGGAAACAACAAACATATTTCATTCACACTTTTGCTTAATGCTTTGCATTTCATTTAAGGAGAGAAAAGGTTTCACAGGAACTCAAGCTGTCAGGCCGTGGTTAAGAATTTTCTGAAAAAATTTTAGTAGAATCATTTTTGGGCCATAGGAAGGTTAATTGACTAAAGTAGGTTGGCTAGCAGTCGCAACGTCACAAACAGGGTGCACCCAGGGGGTAAAACAAGTAATTCCTTTTCTTCAAAAAAACTTTTTTCAAGAACCAACATTAATATAAACTACGCACATAGGCTAAACCTTGTTATAAACAGTCAATATGCGGTACACTCATTATGAAGGGGGCATTTTCTCGCTTGAAATTTGAAAAGTGAAGATATTGGAGCATAAAAAAAACTGCCCTTCCTACCAAAACGTTTTTAAACAAAAATAAATTATGCGCGAGAGGAATCCCTAATCATCCGATTAAAGTCAAAAACAGCGTCGATATTATCTAAGCATTTTTTTGCCAAATCACAGCGTCGATATCAGATGCTTTTAAGCACATAAACGGGGCGTCTATGGGAAACGAAGAACTCTAGCTCCTGAGATAGTCAGCCTACGGTACGAAAAAACAATGTTGTCTCTCCCCTCGCTCCGCCCCTAGGCCTCTTCAAATCTTTCGTTGGTCTACGGTCGTCTTTGGCAGTAGGTCTATTTTTATCTTACTTTTGGCACTTAGAGCAGTGTCAATTTAGTTTTTTATATTTTAATAAAATTTCTCAAAAAATCGGGCGATTATAGCGTAGTGTTAAAAGATTTTGCTATCGATGCGGAAGGTTTGGGACTCAATTCCCAGGCCGGTGAAATCGGACACAATGTAGCCAACGGCTCGCAACCGCTGCGACGTTTCTTTAGAGCTGCGTTGCGCAGGCGCTAAGCCGCGGGGTCGGGCCCTGCCACTCGCTACCACGTTTCGGTACAACAACGAATTTAATGAAACGAGTATATTCAAGATTTGATTTGATTTTTTAAAAAATTTGTGTGCAGCCATAGTTACTGCAGATACACCGCATTTATGGAAACTCCTACTTCTTAATTGTTTCAAGCAACATCAATGACAAAAATGCACTTCAAGCAAAACACAACAGAAAAGTTGGACCACCGGGTACCGGTAGGTAGTAGCATTGCATCGTAATCAGTGCTCGAGTTGTAAAAACACTTATGGGGGGATGGTAGGCTACAACTTTTCACGCAGACGTAAGGAGGGATGATCATCGTACTTATAAGGGAATGGTTTACGCTAAAATGTTTTGAGGGGGATGGTGTTGTTTGGGATAAAAACATGATAGCAATTTCGGCAAGCTCCGCATAAACAAACGTCGGTTCGTTTTCAAAAAGAAAGGTTTCATTTTTTCTGCAAATGTCAAGGGGGAAGAGGAGTGCTGACTCCCGACCCCTGCCAACGTCACTGGGGCCCATCTCCTAGCGCTTGGGTAACACAAGAAACGTCGCAACGGTGGCGAGCCGTTGGCGACACTGTGCCGGTTTGACCATCCCGGGAATCGAACCCCAGACCTTCCGTACCGATAACCTGTGCGCTTAACAACTGAGCTAACGGCCGGTACGGGCCCAAAAATCGAACCCAATGCCTCCCGCGCCGATAGCGATGTGTTTAACCACTACGCCAACTGGCCGATTTGGCTCAAAATTATGACATCGCAAGCGGAATATCTGCATGCGTTGCAACCATTTTCTTCCAAGAATGCCTTCTGCGCTGAAACGTTGTCTTGTCCAGCCATAGCCCTTGAGAACAATGTCTTTATGATATCACAACACGGCTCCAGCTTTAGTGTCCATTGACCTTGTCCAGGCTGGCATTTTGAGCCAGTCATTGTTTCAAGCGCTACACCAGAAAAGTTTGACTACCGGTATTATTGCTTCACAATTAAAATTTCTCGAGATTATATAGGCAATTTGATACAGCACAGAAAAACACAATCTCTGCATGAAAAAACGCTAATCGGTCCGAAAAGAGCGGTATTTAATTTTTTCCAATCGTCAATCGGGGGGGGGGGGGTTGACCCCTGAACCCCCCCCCCCCCCCGAACCCCCGTGCGTACGCCACTGGTTGTTGTATTTGAACATAAATTTCGCGTATTCCATTGTAATCATGTCATCTAGCTTCAAGACTTTAAATCTAGAATAAAGTAAGTCCGTTTTATCATGTTGTGGACAAAAGAAACGGGCTCTGATGATTTTGTTTTGGGGAGTTACAAGATTGTGATATTGTGTTAATTATCTGTAGCACGTCACAATGGGAGTGTTACAAAAAACCGTGCCGTTTTATCGAAAATTATCAATTGTTTAAAATTTTGTGGTAACTCTGAACTGCCATTAAGGGGACATGACAAGCGTAAAGGTTCACTTAACCCAGGGTTTTTCGAGGATTGCTAGGCTTCACGTCAAATTTGGATGCAAGCTTAAAATCGCATTTGGTATCAGGGGCAGTTTTGAAAGGTTCGTTCACAATGATACGGAACGAACTTTTGCAATCAATTTTGGAAGTTGGTAAACAAGAAATTGCAGATGAAATAAGTAAATCTAAATGCCTTGCAGTTTTGCGTGATGAAACAACTGATGTTTTTGACAAAAGCCGAATGGTAGTTGTATTTAGGTACGAGAAAAGTGGTGAGCCGGTTGAAAGGTTTTTGGGCTTTTTTAAGCCCACTCGTCTGACAGCACCATCATTGGCCTGTATTTTATTGGAAGAACTTTCGGGTTTGGTTGGGCATGATCCAGAAAAGCTTATTGCTCAGATGTATGATGGCGCTGCCGCATTGAGCGGTACTCAAAATGGTGTATGAACAGGCGTTAAGCGCATGAAGTTGGCCGAGTGGTTGGTGCATTGGGCTCCGAAGCTGGCTTCGCGGGTTCGATGCTCAACTAGGTCATCTCCATGATGCATGCACTTCACTACCACAAAAATCCTAAGCTGCAATTAAGTGGCTTGAAATAAAAAAAATGAACCGGCGTTAAGCAAAGCTTTGTATCCAATAGCTCATTTTATTCACTGAGATGATCATCAATTAAATTAAATTCTCCAAAAAGCTACATCTGCAAATTCCAAATTGAGAATATTTTTCTATAGTTTGGCCGGTATTCCTCCATTTTTTTCTAAATCTCTGCAAAGAATGGCTGCTTTGGAGCAAATTGCAAGACGTAGGATATCGTCATCGCCCAGCATACTTGGTGGAATTTTCAAAGACGTACTGTAAAATTGAGTAATATATTTTTCTTTATCAGCATTCATTTCATTCCTGTGACTCTTACCACAACACGATTTGGCTGCAAAAAAGATGGTCGTTTTTTCAGTTAAAGTATTAATAGGCCTACGTTTAAGCTAATGCCATGCTTCTGATACCTTCAATCCATGATAAATCGCTAAAGTGTTGTAACTATAGGTTGTGAAGAAAAATAATAATAGGCTACTATGCTACAGGAAAATTGCAGCCCCCCCATTAAAAATGTGCACGAGCCGCCACTGGTGAAGAGTCTACCGGAAGTCCAGACTACAAAAATCATCAAATAAAAAATAGTTATCAGTGTCCATTTTACCCGAAATGCCGGTTACCGAAGTTTGAAGATCGTAGTTGCATAACCGTTGGTTGGGTTTTTCGCAGTGCGAGTCTAACAGTAGGGAAACCGTAGGGACTAGGGAAAGTTTCTGGATACCCAATCAGAATTTTTGAACTTCGGTAATCGAAAATTTCCTTTCGGTGAAATAGAAGTTTCCATTAGTTATAAGGAACACAAAGAAACAACGAAAAAAGCAAAAGCACAGTAAAGTGACCGCAAGACCAAAAGCCATAGATACCCTAACCATAGTTGCCACTCCTGATGTTTTTACATCATATCGGATGTTTTGGGCAAAATTTCTGATGTCTGATGCTTTGACCTACTAATCTGATGTTGAAACATTTTTTTAAACAGGTTAGATAAAAATAAAAAATTTTATACTTCTTATGACTAGACTATTTTTCTGCTTTCGAAATTGTGTATTGTGCCACTGACTGTTTTTCCAACCAGATTCCTTAATCAAGCTCCCTTTCCTGGAATGGAAAAAAAAAAACAGTTCATGCATAACTGAGTTATAGGTAGAAAAACCAAAAATTGCCCAATGCAATGCCCATAATGATTCACAAACTGAGTTCTGGGTTGAAAAGAAAATTGCCCATCACAAAATAACTTGTCTGTAGCACCATCTTAATGTTATACTGTTATAAGCCTTGTTATATTGTTATATGTTATACTGTTAAAATTTTTACTGTTATAAGCCTTGTATTGTGTAAAAGTGATACAGGTATTACTATAATATGACCAAATTACTGCAAAGTTCTGCAGCTTTACTGAGAGCATTTTGCTAAGTGTTAGTTGAAAGTAATTGCCTTTTATTGTGAGCATAATTTGCAAATTTCAATGATAGCGAGGTATATAATATCTGGCTAATTCAATGAGGTGTTACCAGGTTACTTCGAATTGTTTAGATGCGCATCAGCCAATACTTCAATGTTGCATGTTGAATCCTGTAGTGTCAGAATGTAGCAGAAAATATGTGGGTAATCATTAATTGAGTTTGAAGATTAAGTGCTGCAAATTTGTAGAATACAGCAAGCTAATTTTACCATCGGTCACTCTGTCTTTTATCTTTTTATGTGATAGCCAAGCTGTAGAGTTATAAGCAATCCTGTTTTAGACATGAGCAGATGAGTCATTGAATTGCTAAGGTGTTGTATGCCCACGTGTTTTAATATTGAACATGCAAATTGTTGCTTGAGATATAACTCCTGCAGGTTTATGGAACCATCTTAACTATTTTTTTACTGTTCTTGTAGGAATATTAATGCGAAATGTGTTTAGTTTGTAACAAAACTGTAGCGTAAAAAATCTGATGTTGAAGGTGTACAAAATCTGATGTTATTTGCACTTTTCTCAGTGGCAACATTGACCCTAACAAAGAAAACAAAGTCTAGACTAGACTACTGATAATTTGTGGTGCAGCGTTGGTGCAAGCTTTTGGAAACAAAAAAGGTTCCTTTGTGGTACCTAATGTAAGAGTAATTTTTTTCTGCATTGTCAATAAAATAACAGTGCAGATATGTGTTGGAAATACTTCAGCAATTACCGGTTACTAATTAAGTCTAAACATTTGATAGGCAGTTCCTGTTTTTTCTGCATAGTTCAATGTAACAGTGGTGTAAAGTAAAGAAATACTTTTACTTGAGTGGATTACTTGAGTATTTTTTTTTTTTTTTTGGTAACGAGTTCTTTTTAGAGTAGTTATTTTTTCGCTACTTTTACGTTTACTTAAGTACTTTTAGTACAAAGTATCACTACTTGGGTAGTTTTTATTTTGGAAAAGTACAGAGTATTCCTTGAGTTACTAGTCTCGCTTGAAATCCCTAATTGCACCTAAAAGTGTAAAATCTGTGTTAGCATTCCGGTTTGTTCTTCACGCTGTCGCCTTTGATGCCTAACGTCATGCAGGGAAGCCATAAATACCAATTTTTAAAGTCATTGGTTTAACCACACTCTGAATGGAACCCCGAGTCTACTGTTCCAGAAGCAGATGCTCTATCCTCTCAGCCATCTGGGCGATAATAATTTTGGTTTAGGCCTACCATTTGGCCATTTTCTGAGCAAGTCATCATCAGCAAGTGTGCGGTTGACACTTTAATGATTGAAAACGCTGGACTTTTACTTCAGTAGTTTTTAATTGACTACTTTTCCACTTTTACGCAAGTGCTTTTTTATGCTTTTTTTAGTCTATACTTTTTTTTTATATTTTTTTTTTTGCTTTTTTATGCTTTTTTTTAGTCTATACTTTCTACTTTTCTTTGAGTAGTTTTGCAGTCAGTAACAACACTTTTACTTAAGTGCAGTTTCAAAATACTTTTTACTCCACTGCAATGGAATAGGCTATGTGTTGTTCATTTGTTATGGTATAACTTGTATGGGGTGTATATAACAAAAATCAGGCGTTTACAGCTTTTCTTGTTTCACATTCTTTTGACATTAGGCAGCGTCTAGCGACCAAGGGTTGGGGTTAACCCTAACCTTCAGAAGAATGTGAAACTAGAAAAGTTGCAGACAGTCAATCAATCAGTCAAATTTATTTTGGTACATGCGCAGATTAAATCAAACTCATCAATGAGTAAAATAACAACACATATTCATTGCATAAAATAATATTGAGCGTTCACTTCACCTACATCTAGATTCTAGACCAGGAATGTTCAACCTTTTTATTGAGCATTGCAGACTAAAATATTGACGGGTTAGGTCTAGTATCAGCCCCCAGGTTTGGTTAGGGTTAGCTTTGCTTAGGATTAGGTTCGGTTAGGGTTAAATTTAGTTAGGGTTAGGTTCGGTTAGGGCTAGATTTGGTTAGGGTCAGGCAAGGGCGTAGCCAAGGGGGCAATGCCCCCCCAAATATTTTCAGTTACCACTAGCCTACTAACAAAGATACTAATGCTACTTCATAAGTCTACTAACAATGCAAGCAGAGGCAGATTAAAACCACTCAGGGTACTCCAAACTCTGTGACGTTTTTTGACCAAAAAAATACGCTAAAATGAGTGTTTTTCTTGTAAAAACCAAAAAAATCCGTGGCTTCTGGGGGCCCAGACCCCTTAGCCTCTGGCAACTGGGGGATTCGCCCCTTGACCCACAGTTGTGCCCCTCCTTTGTCAAATCCTGGGTACGTCCTTGGACAAACCTATGAAGTTTTGATCCCCCCAAAAAAATTTTTTGGGCTGGCTGTGCCACTGGGGTCAGGTTAGCTGTAGGCTAGGTTAAGGTCGGTAGACAGAAAAAGCTTGGGGGCTGATACTAGACATGACTTGACCAAAAAAAAGGTCTTCACCAGCTCAGACATCCTGTTTTCACTGAAATTATCAATGGAGAGCGAACAAAAAAAGGTCTTCACCAGCTCAGACGTCCTATTTTCACTGAAAATATCCATGAAGCACATAAAGAAGACTCTAAAAAGTTTTTTTTATTGAGTCGATGGTGGGTTGCAATGCAGGCTGCAGGTTGAATATCCCTGTTCTAGACTACCAGTATGCATTGATTAGATTTGTGTATGCCTGACAAACAACTGAAGACTAAATTTTGCTTTTAATATTGATCAATAGAAGGCTGGTTGATGGCAAGAAAAAGATACAAGAAAAGAATCAGTCAGAAAGATAAACAACTTCTTCAATCGCTGGAGGAAGATCCATCAAAATTAGTGGAAATCGTTCCTTGTACTCGAGAAGAAGGCGAAAATGATAAACAATATTTAAAGAAGTTAAAACAACATGAAAAGTATCTTCGAGCTGTCCATGGTAGAAAAAGCGAAAAAAAAGGATTGCCTACTCCAAAAAGAGAATCAAAAGCTAAGAAAAATAAAAGAGTTCATGATATGAAAGCAGAAAAGATAAAAAAATTAAGAGCGTTACGAGAGGAAAAACTGCTTGAAAAGACTATGTGGCAGGATAATGTGGCATTTGGTGAAGTTGTGTTGCGACCTCCTGATCTGCGAGAAAAACCTCCTCGCAAATCTGAACACAAAAAAGTTGAATTTGGTAAATTAAATTTCATGAAACAATTTGTGTCCCATGGAAATAAGTTTTCCTCAAAATCATCTTGAGGAAGTAATATGGTACACATGTGTGCTGGTTTAAAATTGAGGTGATTTCTTACAAATTTTCTTGCTTTATTGCTGTGTTCAAGACATTATTATTTACCCTGTCCACATATGATCAAATTTTGTGGACTTAGGGCCTGCGGTTTTTGCTTTTGGTTTCTATCATAATCGATTTCAAAGTCATAATTTAAAAAAGTAATGACATTAAAAAATTGATTATGATATAAAAACTAAAACCAAGAATCGCAGACCTAAAGCTCACGAAATTTGGACATGTGAACAGGGTAATTGTGTGTTGTAGATACCAGTGCAAGAAGTTTGATACAAGAATGCACTACTTCTGCATATTTAATACGTGGCCTACTCTACACTGCTAGAAGCGTTCATTTTAAGGTTGAACAACTGGGTATGGTCTGCCGACAAAATTACACTGTTCACGTGTCCTATTTTATTCAAATGGTTCCAAATGCTCACGAGCTTACGAGATCACGATTTTTTGATACCACGTGATTCCATCATTTGTTTAAACGTGACGTCAAAATGTTGATTATGATGCAGAAAGCCCAACGCTTTGGGGACCACTTACACTGGGCAGGGTAAATATGAGCTGATGGAGGATAAATTGAACTTCTGCGTGCTTTTATGTACGATACGTTGGTTTTTGTGCATTTGACTTCTGATTTTTGTCTAGTTGACATCTCATGCTCTTTTTTATTTTTCTTTATTTTGTCTTCCGTTCGCGAGAATGCAACTTAGTAGTTATAATGAGCTCGCTCCGCAGTTTCAGGCTTGGGTTTCAAATGTTACTTCATGCAGTTCCATAGGAACTGAACGTAAAGCTGGAAAGCTGTGAATACTTTGATTTGATCACATTGAAATCAACTAGGGATGCGCTTTTTGATGTATCCGGTATCCGGCCGGATAGTGCTTTTCTATCCAGCCGGATACCGGATATTTTTAAAGTTCAGGGAAATTGCGCAGAGTAGACTCGTTAAAAATAAAATTTACCTTTTCGATCTATGTGAAAAGATTCGGTGCAAGCTGAAAACGTTCGATTTGTTTAGAGACCAGGGGCGGCGCCAGACAGAAATAAGTGGGGATGGAGGTACAAACTAAGCGACGAAAATTTGTAAAAATTTAGACTATTCCAACAAGGTATGGGGAGCCTCCCCCAGAAAATTTCCAAATTTTAAAATTAAGTGCATTCTGGCGTATATCCAGGAGGATTTTTCGTCGAAATGAGGACTTATTATGAAGTAAAAATAGGATACTAGTAAGCTTAATTGTTCAAAGATTGACATTGCCGTTATCTTGCGTGGTAGTCCGAATTTTTGATTTCTTCATCTTTATCTTCCTATCACGAGAAAGCGGCGGAGGCGCTATGCGTACGACGACTCCAGACTCGCTTAGGAGTTGCCTTTGTTTCCAAGTTTTCCGATTAAATTTTCGTCTGACTTTAATTTGCTGCTTGCCAGATTCCACCAAGCAGAAACAATCATCGTGAAGCATCTTATCCAAGGACACAAGAACGAGACTAGGTTGAGAGTTAAACCATTAACCTTGCGATCATGGTCGCCGTAAAAACGACGCTCCGAACCACTGCGCCACGGTAACGATTCTGCTGTACAGTATACTATTGTACTTCAAAGTAGGTTATTAAAAAGAAACAGTCTTCCCTGCGAATAAACCAAATTTAGTGAAGCATATGGTTTATTATTAGAGCACCACGGCAAAGAATGAAAACGGAAATTGAAAAATTTGAAAGTGTTAAAAAAACAATGGCGCTGGCAGAATATGAGAAGTGTAACGGTCAAAAGATAGTAGTATTGCATGGCAGCGTGGCGCAGTGGTTTGGAGCGTCGTTTTTACGACGACCATGATGGCAAGGTTAATGGTTCAACTTCTAACCTAGTCTCGTTGTTGCGTCCTTGGATAAGATGCTTCACGATGATTGTTTCTGCTTGGTGGAATCTGGCAAGCAGCAAATCAAAGAAATCAGAAGAAAATTTAACCGGAAAGCTCGGAAACAAAGGCAACTCCTAAGCGAGTCTGGATTCGTCCTAAGCAGCGCTTTCTTGTGATAAGAGGATGAAAATGAAGAAATCAAATCAATCTTGTCAAATTATATACTTCTGGGTTTCCTGGACGCTTTATCTAGTACAGGGTTGGGAACCGGTAAAGCACAGCGGGCCACATTTACTTTTGATTGTTAAATGTCGCTTAAAAAGGCACAATGTTTCGCACAATATGATCAAAAAACGACGTTTCAAGCTTCCAGTAGTATTGTAGGCCTAATGGATGTGTTTCTGCACTTAAATGTTGTGCGGTTTTGTAACGTTATGTAAATTGAAGTCTTTAATTCAACGTCCTCAGTTCATCAATCGGCTGTTTGTGCTGAAGTTTGATGTAATTTACCCAGCATTACAGATTTACCACAGGATCGAATTTTTGCACTAATTTTGTGGCAGAGTAACCACTAACCATGCGTTTTTTAGTAGCTTTGATGATAGCGCAAAACATGCGGATATTCAAATTTGTCTTATACCAACTGTTTAGCGTAATAGTTAAAGACATCGCTATCGGCGTAGAAGGCTCGTCACTCGAAATTGTGCTGCACGGGCGCAGAGTTGGGCTTCGTCATTCGTTACATGCGTCGGCGTAATACCGCGGGTATAATGAAGATTTGATCTTTTTTGAAGTTTGCTTTTCTATGGGTATCATAAATTGCTCACAAGCACAAAAGCGCAGAAATCAACACAATGTGTGGTGATTGTTAACTCGATTGCTTTACTCGTAAAATCACGCCGCTGACGCAGGTTACACGCTTGATAGAGTTTTCTTGTAGCTTTATACGTATAGCATGAGCGCAAAATTTCGTCAACTGTTTTAGCTACTGTGCAATGTGCATGCAGTCACTTTTTGATGAAATAATGACAACACCCCGGGAGGCCAGATATTTGTCCCCCCCTTCGGTATTAGACCCGAGGAAGCACTGCTTCTGCACCCGTCGAATAGACGCCCATGGCGGCCGACTGACTTGGCGTGCGATTTTTGGCACACCCTTGACCAAAATCCACACTTTTTACACAGTTCTTCTTACCCAAAAAATAACCCCAGCGTTGAAAACGTGTTGCTACATAAACGTGGTGTCGTGGATCGGAGGTGAATCAAAAGCGATCAGTAAGATGATCATTATATCAACTGAGCTCCTGCCGCTCGACCGCGTTGCCGATTCGGCCAACTTAGATAGAGTAATGAAGTCCATTTTTAATGACGCAATGCTTTTGGAAGTTTCCTGTGTGTCACATGATCTCATGCAATAGTTTCATGGCTCCCTAGTCGAGCAAGACGATAACATGGACAAAAACCATCAAAATATTAATTTTGGGTTTAGTGCTACTATCCGGTATTCGGCCGGATAGTGACGCACCGGATATCCGGTAAGTCAGATTTGCCGGATATTCGGCACATGCCTAAAATCAACCTCCCCTAGTTCATCAATTTGCGTATTTGGTCACTCTCCCAACTGATATGAACTTGTGGTTTATGTCTTTATTTTGTACCGGTCATGCAGCCATGTCCAGTCAGTTTCGCCTGGCATGCCTCTACGCTAATCCGTTTTGCTGCATGCTCCCTTTTCCGTACCAATATTTATTCATTTTAGCGTTCAAGTGTATTTTTAGTGTACGGAATAAAAGTTGAATTGATTGATTTTGTTGCGTATTGTACCTCCTCTTACGAGAAAGCGATATAACCAGTTCCCGTAAGAGTAGCGGGCCACCTGTCTCGGTAAATCCCGTTAAGAGCCTTTCCCAACGACACAACAACTTAACTTGCCGGCTTGTTCTTCACATTGTCCTTTTAATCCTGTGCGTAAAGCGGAGAAGTTATGAGATTACCAATTTTAAAGGTCTGCTGCGCTTAGGGTTTTTACCGCTCAAAATTTTTACGAATTACGACCCGCTAGAGGGTAGAATCCTGCCTCAGAAGTGATGGCTTTTGGTTCAATTCTCGGATCAGATCCCATCAAACATTCCAAAATTGGTATTCACAGCTTCTCCGCTACATGTTCATCAAAGAGACAGTGCGATGAACAAGCTGGTAAGTTCAGAAGTTAGTTGCCTATTTATCCTCCTATCACGAGAAAGCGCTATACGAGCTCGCTTAGGAGTTGCCGGCCACCAGCCTGCCGAGTGCCTTTCCCAACAGCACAAGTAAACTTGCCAGCTTATTCTCCACACTGTCCATTTAATACTGAGCGTCAAGCAGGGAAGCTATAAATACCAATTTTTAAGTCATTGGTTTGACCCGACTCGGAATCAAACCAGAGTCTACAGCTCCAGAGGTGGCGGTGGACGCTCTCATCACTCGGCCATATGCTTGTTCTTTCTTAGCAACTGTATACGCGATTGTCGTAGAAATGCCTACGCACATGTAAGATCAATAAACTATATCCATCAACAGTATATTAGACATACCTTATTGCATGTAAACACGCAACAACATAACTTACTAAAAAATCTGAGAATCAAAAGCACAGTAGTTTATAACACTAGAACAATGTAAACGATAACCCTTGAGACGCAGGAGCCCAACGAAAAATTTAGGGTAGGAAATAGGGCTGGACTTGGACGACAGGCCCCGTTATTTTATCTTGTCCCTTAATGAGAGACTTGGTAGGGGGTTTGAACGACAGAAGATAAACTTTGTTTCATTTCTGGTCGAATCTGAAGCTTCTTCGGGATTTCCCAAGAAAAACAAGGTCTGCCAAAATGTCCATAGCATGCAGTTTGATGATAGATGGGTTTGCGAAGATCCAACTCCCTGCACCAAATCGTTTGTCTTGTGTTAAATTCGCTCAAGGTCTACACTGGCGGATAAAAAAGATGTACTTATTTCTTAGTTATCGGGAGAAAACGATCAAAGCCTATAACGAGCTCACTTAGGAATTGCCAACCATTTGTCTACAAATGCCTTTTTCAATGTTATAAGTAAACTTGCCGGCTTGTTCTCCACACTGTCCCTTTACTGCTGAGCGTTAAGCAGGAAAGCTGTAAATTGAGATGTCCATTTCAAAATATCGAATCCTAGGAACCGGTTCCGTTTTTACGATTCGGTTAAATTGCGAAGAAAAATTGCGCGTGATAAATCTTTTTAGACGTTGCCCATAAACGCAAGAGCGCGCTTGGTCTCGTGTGTGTGATCATGCGGTGTTCGTCGGAGGCCGTAAAACGCTTGTGGGATGCAGCACTTGCATAATGTATTTACTGGAGCCGTTTTTTTTCTTCTGTGTTTCTAAAATTTATGAAGGGCATGCTCGCGGTTAGCTCCATGACTATGCCACTGAGTGTACATATGCTTCGAATTTATAGTGCTGTAATCCTTGAGCTGACTATAAAGTCATTGCAAATGAAACAAACGGTTGATTTTTTTTGTTTAGCAGTAGTCGAGCGGCTGCGTGCTGAACTGATATCAAAATAGTACTAACGGCCATTTTATAGATTTAGGATTCGAAAAAAAAGATTCGGAAATATTCTGTAATGCTTAATCATTCTGAAATGGACATTCCTAGCTGTGAATACAGGTTTTTGACAGCACTTTTCCGCAAATAAGTATGGATTGAACGAAAAGCAGTTTTAAAGTCGCTTTTTTGACCAGACTCGGAATCAAACCCAATCGCAAAGCTTCAGACGCAAAACGCCGTTACACTTGCCAATCTGATCTGAAAACGGAGAAACTATAAATACAGAACATCACACCTTTATCATACTCGCGTTAATACTCCGAAACGTGGAACGAATGGTGGAGCCATCTCCGCTGCTTAATGCAGCAATTATTTCATCTAACTACCTAACAAAAGCATTGGCAGAAAAACATGTGACGGCGACGAATAATATACCGCAACATTGAAACATGCACCAAAAACAGAAAACACTGCTTAATAAAAAAGCAAATATTGCACGGTTGCTGCACCTTCAGATTACCGAAGAAACATCGCAGCGATGGCGAGACTGAGTCTCATTCAACCGGGCCGGTAATCTAACCTCCCGCACCGATCCAGATGTCTGCATAGGCTTACCCCAACTCATAATATGAGTTGTTTGATGGTTTGGCCCCGGTATCACTACACTTGTAGGTTGTGGCCCATTGCGCTAAACAGTTGCACGCCTCTGCTTTAAATCATTCAACTCAACTTGATCAAAAATAAAATCTTTACCATACTCTTAGTATTACACCACAACGAGTGGCGGCCCGTATCCGCAGCTTCGTGTCTGGACCACACGCAAACCTCGGAGCAAAGGCGACACTGTGTCCGATTGACCGGCCCGGAAATCGAACCCCAGACCTCTCGCGCCAATAGCGATGTTTTTAACCACTACACCAACTGGCCGGCCAGAAAAACTTCGTAAAAAATCTAGCAACAATCCAGAGGTGATACACTTACTGCACAATTATGCCAGGGCGAAGATCGAAATTATCATTCACAATTCTCAGAAGCTCATCATCGCTCAACGGGGAAGTACCGTATGACGTAATGTAAATAGAAAGTGGTTCCGGTATCCCGATCGCGTAAGAAAGCTAAAAAATTGACAATAATGTCGTTTCCGGTACTCCCATAAATTTACCACTGCAGTGGCACTGCTAATAGCAGCAGTGTCTTATTTGCACACTGTCGACGCGATAAAGAATACAAGATGAAGGGAATATGAAAACGACATCACATAAGAGGCAGAAAAGACCATAAAAATGACGGTCAGAAAAAAAAAAGAAGTTAATCAAATCCAAAAAAAAAAAAAAACTACGACAAACGCTCCAGCTCAGAGGGCTTACTTTTAAACTAAAACAGGAACGCACACTGTAGACTAGAGTTAGCAAGTAGGAATGATTGGCGTAGCCAGAAAAGGCCATGGGGTGCTGCCCCTCCCACCCTTTTTCTCGACGTATAAACACCTTTTAGGCTATCATAGAGGCCGATCACCAAACGCGAATAGAAAGAGATCCTCATTGTCGAAATCTGGTCGTGGCAACCGAAACTTTTTGCTCTGGTAGAAAAGTGATTGATTTGATCAATTAGCACATGAACTCACTCGAGTAAAGCGTTGATCGAATGTCAACACAGGCCTACTACAAAGCAGATGGATGCATTGGCTGGCTGCACTTTGCACCGAAAGTGAAAGTCAATATTGACCGAGATATTATAGAGAGATGCGAAATGCACGCAAAGAAGCATCCACTGCAGCACAAAGTCCAACATAAACCGCTTGTCTGAGCGAGAATCTCTACCAGGTTTGATCCTAAAACATCTTTAATTCACTCGCGAAATCACCCCGAAGCGAGTAACGAGCGACGGGGTCCATCTCCGTGGCTTAGCGTCTGGACAACACAGCTCTGAAGAAACATCATAGCGGCGGCGAGCTGTTGGCGACTGTCAGATTCGACCGGCCGGGAATCGAGCCCCGACCTTCCACGCCGACAGCGATGATTTTGACCACCAGGCCAACTGGCGTCTACCTCCCAATTCCCCAATGCAAGCAGCATTGGTAGATCATTCAGCTCAAGCCAGAAATAAATTGCATTTAACTCAAAAAATTATACTGGTGCAAAAACTTTGACCGGTCGGTCAGCGGAGTGAACACCGGTATCGGCGCGTCAGGCCTCGGTTTGATTCTCGTGCCGGTCAAATAGGACACAGTGCTGCCCAATGGCCGCCACCGCAGCGACGTTTCTTCGGAGCTGCGTTTTCCAGGGGATAATCTGCGAAGATGGACCCCGCCACTCGTTACACGCTTCAGCGTAATACCGCGAGCAACGAAGATTTGATTTTTTTATGCCACCCTGAGCGCATATCTCTATTTTCTACACAGAACGTTAAATCTCATTCATAACTAGCGACAAGTTTAGACTAGTTGCCAGCATTAGCGCGCCGGCAAAACAGATAGGAATTAGCGCAGATTCACGTAAAGCAAGCATGCAAAAAGGGCTCAAAATATCTGTCAAGGGTTACTGGGTCGATCAAATATAGTTCAGCGCAAACAATGCTGAGCGCGAAAAGACGCGATCAAACAACAGCGAAGAGTAGTGCGCTCAAATCAACCACTCCTGGTTTTGCAAATGTACAAAGGTTTTAATCGTGTTTGCACTTCACCGATTACACAAAGACAAGCGACTTTCCGGCTGTGGACAATGGACCGGTGATCAATGTTTCGTCCGTGCCGCGACGCTACCATTGTCCTGCACTGAAAAGCACGACGATTGTGCAATGTTTAACTTCTGCTGCATTAAGGGAAGGTTTTCTTTGCTCCGAAATAAACTCAAGTTAGATCAAGTTTCGGTTTTAAGAGCTAAGTTGCATTCGGCGTGGTTTAAAAGAACTAATTGCATTCAAAGTACTTTGGATAACAAAAGAGAGCCGCTTCACATAATCATTAATTGCTCATCGAAAAAGTAGACCAAACAAAATCTTTATCGTGCTCGCGGTAGTACGACGAAGCATGTAACGAGTGGGGATCATCTCCGCGACTTAGCGCCTGAACAACACAGCTCCGTAGAAACAACATAGCGATGGCGAGCCGTCGGCGACAGTATGGGATTTGACCGACAGGGAATGGAACCCAGATCTCCAGCGCCAATAGCGATGCTTTTAAGACTTCGTCAACCGGCCAGTAAAAAGCAGATTAAAGCGACGCGAATGATACGTCACAGCTATACCTTCAGTCAGAATAAACACAAAATTACCTGGATAAGAACTCTCCTGCACAGCTTAGCCACTACAAGCGTCTTCGCCACCCACCGAGCTGCATATGCAGCCGATCTATCCACTTTTGAAAAATCCTTTCCCGAGAAAGCTCCCCCACCATGGGCTCCCCATCCTCCGTACGTGTCCACAATGATCTTCCTCCCAGTTAGTCCTGCATCACCCTGAAATTACACAACAATCGCGAAATAAATATGGGACGAAAATTACTCAAGGAGGAAAAGCAAGAGCAATCGTTAATACTGGACGTTTCGACAACACAGATTTAGCTGTCATCGTCAGCAGTGTAAGCGAGCTTTTCGTACAGCCTTGCTTACGCTGCTGATGATGACAGCTGAATCTGTGTTGTCGAAACGTCTAGTTTGAACACTTACAGTGGTTTTACTTTTCTACCGAACAATTATAGTTTGTGCCGTCACACAGAACAAAAAGGGTTAAAAATCAGAAAAATTCAAAAACATAACCCAACAAAAAATCAGCAACTAAACGCATAAAAACAAACACAAGCATGCAATTGTAAAAAGATCACTCACAACTCAAGTTCCATCTGATGATTTTCCAAGTGAGTCAAATACTGTACAACGCTGTTGATCATCTGTACCCTGCCCACATGTCCAATTTTGTGGGCCTCAGACTGGCGGCTAAATTGGTTCTAGTTTCTGCATCGTAAGTAATTTTTTGATGTCATAATTAAAAAAGTGCTTATGACATCAAAAAATTGATTATGATGCACAAACTAGAGCCAATAACCGCCAGTCTACGCCCCACGAAAATTGGAGATGTCGACAGGGTAATTGAGTCTTCACTTTCATTCTATGGGTTTCCAGCTTTTTGGAATGAACAATATTCCTACGCTTATTGGCTAAGGCTTCAACTGTTGACAACACTCATAACATTGCATACTCATTTATTCGCACTTTAAAACCCGCAGTACGGATGCATAGACAACTAGTAAAACTTCTAAAAATTGTTCAAAATTAAACAAATCGATGATTTTATGATAAGGCACGATTTTGAATAAGCTGCTAACAGAGTTCGACAACATGAAATTGCAATTATACAGTAAAGCAAAGTGTCAAATAGTTTCGCTACAAGGACTAAAACGCTACTAATTACACAATCTGTACCACCATTGGAGTGAAGATATAAGGAATAAAACAAAGCTAAATTAAGAATTCGATAAAAACATACTGAAACGCAGTGAAACATCATAATTGGACAAAATAAAAACTTAGCAACTAGATCCTTTTAGAAAACGAAAAAAAGCTGGCAATTTGACTTGGTATTTATTAAGAGTTGCAATTTCTTTATTTTTCCATAAAAATTCTTTTTACCGCGATTGTGCTTAAATCACTATGCGCAGGGCCGGATCTATCAATTGGCTCTGCGGGCTGAAATTTAGGAGCCTCGTCACGATTACGGAAGGCTTTTTTTCGGGATTGACCATAAGACTTGTATTTATTAAGAGTCCGGTTATTGATCACTAGCGGTGAGCGTCAAATCAAAATAGCCTCTCATTGTCCAAAGCCGACCCTGGTATATATGGTATATCCTGGTATATAGTATATAGCTTCGGCGTAATACATGCGCTATCACGCAAGTCCGTGCTAATTAAAGCGTCGTGGCAAACAGGGAAGTAACACCCATCAATCTAGTACTGGAAGATTAACACCTAAATCTAATGTAAAATTGCAACGAATGTTCAGAGTCCTTCAGGAATAACAATATCCTTGGCCACTTCCCACGTAAATGTATTGCCATGTCTTCCAAAGTGACCATGAGTGCTTGTTTTCTGATAAATAGGCAGCTTCAAGCGAAGATTCCTAAACGCATGACAGAGTTGATTGATACATGGCAGAAATCGCTTTACTGAAACTATCATGAGTAATGTAACTGGCCGGCTGGCGTAGACTCGCTACCAATACGGAAGGTCTTGGGTTCGATTCCGGTCAACATGAACACAAGTGTCCCTACGGCTCGCCATCGCAGAGATGGACCTGGCCACTCATTACACGCTTCGGCGTAATACCGCGAGCATGACGAAGGTTTGACTTGCATATTATTTATCTGCGGTCAACAGCATAACATAAATTTTAAAGTACGCAGTCAAGTACATAGCAAAATGCTCAAGGGAAACTACCCGCGATCTGCAGCAAGCACATTTGTAGTCATGTTCAGAATTGAGGGTGACCTACATCATAGGTTTACAAATGGCACTGATCGCAATCATGAGTAGGTTTCTCTCCACTTTACCTCATCAGTATGCCAGGTCGAAGATCAAAGTTATGCATCACCACATCATGGAGTTGCTTGTTCGTATATTTGCCGGTCCCGTAGCTGTTTACATACACAGCCATCGGCTCCGCAATGCCAATGGCGTAAGAAACCTAAAACAAAGAACATTGTGTGGTTCCATTCGAAGATACCAGAAACAGTGTCGATTAAAGAGGAGCTGAAGAGCAGAATCATTTTTTCATTGAAGATGTCAAAAAATGCAATGAATTCAAAACTGACGGTAAAGAATTTTAAATGTATTTAGTTAAACAAAAATAGCTGTTCAAAGTTTGAGCTGATGACGTACTTCGTTTTCATTTACGCCCTGAGGCGTGCAAGAATTACAGCGGTAATAATGCTATTCACCTAATTCACTTTCACTGATCAAAGGTCAAACAACTTTCTCCTTAGTGATCTTGCAGTCGAGGTGTTCGACTTGGATTAGCGGAAGCGAGTTTGGTTGAAGAGCATTGCCGCATAACTCTTGCATGCCTCCATGCGTAAATTAAACCTAAGTACGTCATCAATTTAAACTTTGAACGCCTATTTTTGGTTAACCAAATTTATTTCAAAATTCTTCCAGTCAGTTTTGAACTAGTTGTATTTTGTGACACCTTTAACGAAAAAAATAATTCTGCTCTTCAGTTTGGAGAAACAAAAACGTCAAGAAGTTACAAAAAATTGCTTTAACGTTATATATTGACATAACAGGCAATATTTTCTCAAAAAATCACAAAAACTCAGAGCGCTTTACTAAAAAATATGAAAAGGTGTTAGTGACAGATCGAAATTTGGGCTGTTTTGTTCACTAATATCAACTTTTAACTATGTAAATGACGTTGAACTACTAAAAACAGCTGAACGGCTTGGTCACAGCCGGGATAGTTAGTCGTTCTGACAATGTTGCCTTAACACCATTTGCTGTTCAACTTCATAAACCAGTGCTCAATCGCCAGCGATGAGGCATTTCTGGTGTTTGTGGTTTGACCTACCTTTCAGGTTAAAACAGTTTATAGCTGATCATATAGGCAAAAATACCCGGAATGCAAGCTGCATTTTTGCTTGTATCTTGTGTCTATGCTAAACACTTGTTTTAACTTGACCTCAAGGCAAGTTAAGACGATGTTTAGTACAGACACAACACACAAGCAAAATTGTTAGACTATGCAAACCATAAGAAAGCTCTAGACAGCGATTTTCAACTTTTTTGGTTGAGCGGGACCCTAATGAAACATTTCAGAGTCTAAGAAATTCCTGAGCAATAATTTAATTGTCTTCCCGGAATGCACAAAAAATTTGTAAGATTAAAATACTCATGTTCCGATTTATTCGCAATAAAAATACACGTTGGACTACGTGCAATGCTGCACCACTACGCATGTTACGCACAATAAAATTGAGTGTCCACAATAATAAAATAGACTCTCGGATTTGAATGTAAACTTGCGGAACTTTGGTTGAGAATCACTGCTCCAGAGGCTGTTGATTACGCACTTTCCTCGCAACAGTTTCATTGCCATTTTCAAGCATTAATGAGGCACGTAACACACAAACCACTTTACCTGCACCAGAACTCTTCGGCAGAGCCCAGCTTTAACGAGTGATTTAGCGACCCAACGAGCAGCGTAAGCAGCGGAGCGGTCAACTTTAGATGGGTCTTTTCCTGAGAATGCACCGCCGCCATGGGCCCCCCATCCGCCGTATGTGTCGACGATAATCTTTCTTCCAGTCAGTCCAGCGTCACCCTGCGCCACATTGGTCCTTTAACACTAGACATTTAACACCACACACCCTGGCAACACGAAAGGAAATCACATCAGGAAGTGGTTTCAACGCGACACTTGGAGGAAATCATATAAGTTTTGAAACAGCTGCAAGCGATAGCGGATAACGTAATTTTGCAAAGGCTGAGCCAAGCCAAGTAATATCTTTCATTCGATGAATTAATATTCTGCTAGGGTCTATTACGACAACAACAGCAGCAAGCAAACTACCAATTCAACTGCTAACCCGTGTTTACAACATTATTTGAATTTTATACTTTAAATAAAAATACAGTTTAATCAGCGAAAATAGACAAAAAGCCACTCCTTCTCTGTATTATTGTGAAAGTCGGCTACGTCAATCAAATTGAACAAGCATCAAGTCAATCATTACTGTCGATTGAAATTAAGACTAATCATAAGCATATCAGACATGCTTGGTCTGATTTCAATGGCGAAAATAAATTCAATGATAAAAATAAAATCACTCCATCATAAAATCAATTCAGAACCTGTTCCCTTCAAATTTTTTAAAGCAAAATTACAATTTTGCGCTATCAGTTTTTAAATTCGCGAACAAAAATCAGAAGTTTCACCGTGACAGTAATTATGACAGAAAAACATTGTTCTTCATCGTGCACATCTTTTTTCGGCCGGTTAGCGCAGTTGTTAATCACTTTACTATCGGTGCGAGAGGTCTGGGGTTCTATTACCGGGTCGGTCAAATCGGACACCGCGTCGTCAACGGCTCGCTACTGCTGCGATGTTTCTCCGGAGCTGTGTCGTCCAGGCGCTAATACGCAGAGATGGATCCCACCAACTCGTTACATGCTTCGGCCTAATATCGCGAGCATAATCAAGATTTGATGTGATAAAAATTATAACTGAAAGCACTTTTTCGTTACTTGACGTTTTAAAATGTTCCTCATCCCATTTTGTCAAAATCTTGTTGACGAAATGGGACGAGTAAGATCCTGAAACGTCAAGTAATGAAGAAATGTTTTCAGTTATTCTGGCTGCAAGTCTACAACCAAAACTAGTGACAAGTTCCAAGCGTTATGCTTTGAAAATTATAAGTTTCACCAAGACAGTAATTATGGCAGAAAAAATAATACCAACCATATAATGCTTGTCATTTTTTATAACAATTACAACAAAGTTCATCGTTCTTCTAAGAAAACAAAGCTAGTAAAACCAAGTTGAAATTTCTGTTTGCTATATAATAATTTGAAAATAACCTCAGTTATTTATGTATTACTATCTTAACAAGAACCCCCAGCAACTGCGAATCAAAGATCTCATTTTCCTGCCAACCTGTGAATGCGGATGTGATAATAACGCAGAAACAAAAATAAACCGAAAAGTTATTACAAAAAAAACGTGAAATTAAACAAGGAAACCATGCGGTGAATGCATAAAAACTGTTCAAATCAATGCATGCAACAGTATGAGCGTTAAGATAGGTTTTGGAACTCAATAGTAATAAAATGATTATAGCCAGTATAGTGCAAGTTTGGCCGCGGAAACTAGTTGGTGAAAATAATAGGAGTTGCTGCAAAAAACTAGAAAGAGGTTCGATTCCTGACCTACACATAGAGTCGTTGCACCTTCAGTCACACACTTTTGCCAGCGAATACAAGCACTTATCTGACTTACATGCAATGAAAAGGAGCATACAGTATGGTGGCGTGATAATAGTGATTCGAATGATAAACACAAAAATTAAAGCAACCGCGAAAAGTGCAAGCTTTTCCGGCAGCTTTAATCGCATTTCACACCTCAACCATTGACAAGACGTCATACGATGATTATTTTGTTTCGTTGCTTCGGTCGGTTAGCTCAGCTGCTAAAGAAACCGCTATCGGCTGGTCTGGGATTCGATTCCCAGTCTGGTCAAATTGGCCACAGTGTCGCCAATGGCTCGCCACCATTGCCATGTTTCTTTGGAGCTGTGTTGCCCAGACACAAACCCACGGAGATGGACACCCGCCACTTGTTACAAGCTTCGGTGTAAATCCGCGAATACAACGAAGATTTGATGCTGCTTCCAGTGCGGAAAGCATAGGAATGAGAACGTAGCAATCATGGCTTGCACGAGCAGCAATGCTTGCACGCACGACTCATGTAGAACTCACCATAGGACCTCCGACGAGAAATTTTCCGGATGGTTGAATATGGTAAATGGTGTCGTTGTCCAAATATCTTTGTGGTACAACGTGTTTGATAACCTGAGCAGACAAATTGAATAGCCACGTCGCCAAATCAAATATTTAGATAATAATTATCACAAACTAATTAGCGCTGCAAAGTTTCGCCGAATGATGAATTTCGTCCTGCGGAACAAACACTCGCCCAAAACGTAGTAGAAGACTTAACACACAAGTTATGCCAGTCGACCAATTGACTTCAAAATCTAACCGCTCATACTTAATTGACAAATAAAGCCGAAAACATGAAAGAGATCGAAAAATCAGATTGTTTGCATTAGAAAATAGAGCGGTGCAAATATTTTCTGAGCTACATACGGATTTAAAATTGAATTTATAAAACGTTTTTAGATTTTTTTCACAATTTCTTACATTGTTTTTGTCGCCGCTTCAATAGTTTTCAATTCAACTTCACATTTCAGCATATTTACCTACTAAAACTGCTATCATGTTCACTAATCGGTCGACAATACACAGCAATGAAAGCAAATAAAACATGAAAACACAGCAGCCCTAGATAAAAAGGATTGTCGAAAGGTACCGGCCGGAGGCGTAGTGATTAAATACACCGCTATCGGTGCTTGCGTTCGACTCCCAAGCACGGAAAATCGGGCACTGGCTCGCGCTTCTCTGGAGCGCCACCGCTTTGATGTTTCTTCGAAGCTGTGTTGCCCAAGCGCCAAGCCGCGGAGATAGACCCCGCCACTCATTACACGATTTGGTGCGTAAATAATGAAGGTTTGATTATGCTGGAAAGTTAAAAAATACCAAAAACAAAACTTTCAAGTAATGACGTAAAATGTTTACTTTTTCCATGATTTCCCTTCTTAATTCTTTGACATCAACGTCTTCACTGTGTTGAGTCGAAATGACGATCGTATGAACACGAAGTGGTACAACCGCCCCGTTGTCGTATTGATGCTCGATGGTAACCTGGAATACACCGCTTTGAAATCGAAATCTTTATTATACTCGCGGCATTACGCCGAACCATAAAACGAAAGACGGGATCCATCTCCGCGGCTTAGCGCCTGGGCAATAAAACTTCGAAGAAACATCGCAGGTGTGGCGAGGTGTTGGCGACACTGTGCCCGATTAGACCGGCCCAGCAATCGAACCCAAGACTTCCCGCACCGTCAGCGGCGTCTTTAACCAGGGGTAACCGAACCGAATCCAAAATTCAACAGTAATTGAAGGAGACTGCCAAGTGAGCTTGCGCTCTTCGAGTCAGCAGCCACCCGTTACACACTTCAAATGCAATCGGCTCCAGCCGTGAATCGAACCCGTCACGTGGGATCTGTCACCTGCGCGCGGTACCTCAAGGCCATGTCGCTGACTCAAAACCAAGCCAAACACACATCAAAAAGAGCTAACATTGATTGTTAGTTCTACAATATTTTCTGTAAAATCAGTGCAATAATTCATGGTTTAAACTGTGACGACGTAAAAGCATTTTCTAAAAACGGCCAACTTTGACACGGACCCCAAGATACTTAAAATATTTTTCGCCAACTATAACAATATCAACGCTTAGGATAAAGCACACCATACACGAAAAGAAACTAAAGGTTTTGGGCAAAACAATCTCGCCAACAAACATTGCTTACTTGTGTTTTTGAATCAGGTCGCAGCCACGGTAGTGTTCCGTCTCTGCGCAGGTGAGCTAATCTGGAGTTGAGATGGTGGGCAAGCATGACAGTGAGAGGCATGCACTCCTCGGTCTCATCAGTGGCGTACCCAAACATCAATCCCTGATCTCCTGCCCCAATGTCTTCCTCCTTCTTACCAATGTGAACAGCTTCAGCAATTTCAGAAGCTTGTTGCTCGATTGCAAGGAGGACGTTGCAAGTTTTGTAGTCGAATCCTAAAAGAAAAACAAGTCTTTAGTGCAATCTTGTTTTTTTATTGTATTCTCCTATCAAGAGAAAGGAATCAAAGCGCTATAACGAGCTCGCTTAGAAGTTGCCAGCCATCGGTCTACCACTCCAAGATGGGAGAAAGCTAAATGCTGTCCACCACCAAGTGCCTTTTCCAACGATACAACAAGTAAACTACCCGGCTTGCTCTCCACACTGTCCCTTTAATGCTCAGCATCAACCAGGGAAGCTGTGAACATCAATCTTAAAGTCATTGGTTTGATTCGACTCGAAATCAAACCGGAGTACACAGTTCCAGAGGCAGACGCTTTGTCCACCCAGACATCTAATCAAAGAAAGCAACGATTACCACCACAGAAATCTGAGCATAATTTCACAAGAAATGTCTATTCCCGCTATAAACTCATAGAAAAAATATAAAAAAGTTCTATATCTGGACAGTGGACAACATTCAGACTAATTTATGAAGACTTACGATGTACTTGCAATATATTATAATTACCTTTGCTAGAATCATCATATCCGATGTGTTTAATTGTATCTCGCACCACTTTCTGGTAATCAATAGTTGCTTTGGATGAAATTTCTCCCCCAACCAGAATCATACCGGTCTTGGCAAAAGTTTCTGAATAAAGTGAAATCTTCACCACACTCACAGTATTACACTAAAGTGCGTAATGAGTGGCAGGACCCATCTCTGCAGCTCAGCACTGGGGCAACACAAAAACGTTGCAGCGGTGACGAGCCGTTAATTCTTGCGCTGATAAGGATACGATTAACCACTACGCAAATAAGCCAGTAAGAAGATCAAGAATTCAATAAAAATGTGAGAGTCCCAACGCTAATAAGTTTTACTTACCACAAGCTACTTTAGCATCAGGATCAACTTTCAAGTGGGCATCCAATATCGCATCACTTACTTGGTCACAAAGTTTATCTGAAAATTTAGCAAGTTATAAGCTGAGATGGTAAGGAAGCATATATGTCATGACTTTAAATTAATAACAGATGATAGGATTCGTAGCAAAACAAACCTGAAACCAAAAACATTATGCAGCCTCAACTGCAGTGACAGAGACACGGTCAATGAAATGAGGTGCAAAGTTATTTCTTTTTTAAACCAAAAACATTATGCAGCCTCAACTGCAGTGACAGAGACACGGTCAATGAAATGAGGTGTAAAGTTATTTCTTTTTTTAGGAAACATTGCAATGCGGAGAAAGCAGTTATTATTAATACATGCACCATTTAGAAATTTAAAAACAAATCTTCAAAAATCTATTAATAAGAGTTTACCAGATGTGTTTGATACAAGACAATGACGCTGTCCATATGTCCAGTTTGACTAGGCCAAAAACCATAGGCTTTCTGCATCTCAACTAAATTTTTGAGGCCGCTACCACTTTCCCTATCACATCAAAAATTTAATTATGATGCCCCTGACGGCTTTTGGCTCGCTTAAGCTGGAACTGTGGACATTGGACAGGGTAAATCATGTTTTAATTTACTGAGAACCCCTTATACACAGCCATGATAAAGAGACAGTATTACAAGAGAGCACAGCAAATAATCACCTGGGTGGCCTTCTCCCACCGACTCAGATGTGAACAAAAACGTTTCATTTTTATGATCAACTCCATCACCAGTAACTCTTTTTTGACTAGCCATTTGAATAGTCTTTACTCACCGTATTAAATAAAAAAATTAAACCTGAAACTGAAAAAAGAAGTAAAAATTGGAGTTTTGCCATAAAACAGTACCATAATGCATTTCAAACAGATTACATACATTTGAAAAACTGCACAACAGGTGTCCGATCATGGTAACTTGCTGACAGACTAATAAAATAAAAAAAAAACTGATTTACTGATTCCCAAAGTTTTTGGAAGTAAAGACAAACCACATTAGTCTACCAACTCATCAAAGAAAAATCACAAAAAACCTACCAGTATTTAGATTACAGTAAACTGTAACTAACTTGCTATTAAACCATCTTCAACCAAAAACAAATTAATAGTTATCACTAAGACTGTGCTAATCAGGTGAGTGTTTTCCTAGCCAAACAATATGACTGGGAGTCAACGTGTGGCCACCAAACCCGATCTCACAGCCCAATCACACTCTGCATTAACCTTATTTTACAATTTTAAAAATATTTGCGGGGATACATAGACTTACAGACTAATCCATTTAATGACAAAAATGACACCGGTACTAGTACACAGGTACAACGAGATTAACAATCATTAACAATTGATTGAATATACTTTTAGGAAGTGTCTCGAGCAGGGATGGCAAACCTTTTTAAGTGGTGGGTCAAATTTAACCAGAAAAAAAAAAAAACGTGGGTTACAGACGTAATAATATTAATGAGGGGTTTGAACCCTAGTTCTGCCGAAATCTGTGCAAAGAGCAAAAAAAGATCTTCACCTCAGAATACCCAGCTTACCGTCTTCAATGCCACAGTATGGAAAGATAAGTTTTTCTTCACTACGTTAATGTTTGATATCGTTTTTTTTGCAAAATTTTCCAAACTACACGTGGGTCTCAAAATGTATAAGTGGGTCACTTAGTGGCTCGTGGGTCAGTGGTTCGCCATACCTGGTCTAGAGCACCGGCAGCCTTTTATAGAAACAAGCAGTTTGTTGCAGCGTGGGAAAACCAGTCCCACGTGACAGGGATGTCATATATAGAAACAAACAAAGCAGTCTGGTGCAGCAGCATTTTGATTATGGAAACCGGGCTGGTGCTCCACACTGCCACACTTCTAACTAAACTTTCCAGCAAAAAAAATTCAGTTTCAGCTAATAAAGCTCCTGCAACCCTGAACCAGCAGTGCCAATCAAAAAAAAAGTACTGGTATCGACTTGTGATCACAATTATTTATTTAATATCATCAAACATTTTCTCTTTATTTCAATGAATAACTTTTTTTTGAGTTAGCAGGTTACCAGTAGGTCTACCAAGTAGTTTTTAGTATACAGTGCACGGTAATCACAAAGTGCATTTGATGCAAAACAGCTCCACCTGAACATAACAAAAAATAACTAGGCCTAAACTGCTCACCAACTCCAGAACCTGCGAACAGAATAAGCCACTTATGATAATTACTTTATGGTCAATTCTTCGTTGCCCAACTTGATATCAAATTTTTCTGGTCCTTTAGTCTAGACTAAACTACAAAAATTTGACTGCCATCAACAAGCAACCAAGCATTGAACTTGTGATCCTTCGTATGTAAACCTGGTATTCTGAATTATATACAGTGTTGGCACAGAACTGCAAAACCTAGCAGCCTAGTCTGAGTAGTCCCAGGTGTTCGTCACTAACACCAATAAAATCACCCTTTTGTGCCTGCCGCCAGGGAACTACTATCATGACTATCCAATCTCAACCAACTAGACATCACACTATCACATCAGCTGATCAGGGCGGCTGACTGAGAGGAACACACAAGGAGCTTGGAGTGGAACAATTGCAACACCCAACTTCACAGCTTCACTACAGTACTTCATTTGCAACACCAACACCCTTCCTCCAGGTATGCATCTCCCGAGACGTTCCTAGGTGCAGCTAAATCATCATCGCACTGGTGCAAGGTGTTGGACGATTCTGCTCATCCCTGCACAAGTGGGGAATGATTCCATCTGCGGCATGCGACTGCGGCACGAAGAATCAAACGACAAAGCATATCATAGCTCACTGTCTTCTGTTCTCTCCACCTCATCAGATAAATGGATTGGTCCACCTAGATGATGACACAATCACCTGACTGCATGAATCTTGCCCAGGCATTTAAAACAATCATGCTCATACGAACAAACAAAAGAGCAATAAAATTACAGATCTTTCGACTAGGAATGGATTCTTTTAAGTTTCTAGTAGAATCCTTTTTCATTAAAATTGTTTGACTGTCCCAATCACTGTTCCCTCTAACAGTCTAAGATTTTAACTTAGAACAGTGCAAATTTGCCCAAATATAAAAATCACTAAAAATTTGCCCAAACATTTAAAGGGTGTAATTCAAAGTGTGGAATAATTTTTGTTTAAATTAAGAGTTTCTATCGTAAAACAATTTCATTTGACACAAAAAAGCCTGAGCACTTTCAACTAATTTGGTTTTAAATCATTATAGCAATGTACAAAAATTGAAAAGTTTTGCATAAAGTTTCTCAATTTTCTCAAATTTTGCACCTTAGAGGGAACACTGGTCCCAATGCTGAGACCTACTGCTAAAATTTAGACCAACTTGCGGCAATACCACAGACCAGTTTGGTTCCACCTAAAAACCATTTTCAGAAGCCTAGTTAATGTGCTGACTTACACTTAACCCAGAACCTGTCGACACTGCTCATGCCCAATTTTAGTGAGCCGCTTTCTGATCTCATAGACTATCGATAATTATCAAGACTTTCACACCTGGGGTTTTAACCCCAGATCTTGGATTTGCGATGCATTTCTGAGGTTTTGGGTTTTTTCACTGAAGATCTTGGGTTTTAAGAGAACACTGCTAGTAGCACTTATTCAAAATAGAAGAAAATTATGACAATATACAGAATAATTACCAGTTCTTAAATAAGAGTGATATTTTCGTTTTGATTCTTCAACTCCATGTAATTTTTGCTTTTGATTCACATCTTTGTTAAAGTTTTAATCAAAAACTGATCTAAATGAATGCAGATGGTATATACAGCAAGAAACAGGTGTCAAGTAAAACTTGAAAGTCAAATGCTTGAGAGGGAAACCGACAGTAAATAGAAGTGGTGATGAATTGAGCTAATCGAAACTGACTGAACTAAACTGATTTTAGAGTAAATTTTTTCTTTAACTTTCTTGGTTTATTGTCCACAAACAAGTCCTAAGTTGTGTTTAATGAAATTTATTCGTTATATAGGCTACTCAACTGCTCAAGGACAGTTGTGATTGTGCTTGAGCAGTAAGTTTTCTTTCTGTTTACATATTTTTAGAATTAATAATCGTGGAAATCACTATTTCAAAAAGTGCTCAATAACTAGATTCAGTTAGAGCGAATATTTTTAGAATTAGATGGTGACCTGGTGACGGAGCTATTTACCAGTACATTTAATTTTGCAGTGATGTTGAAACTTCCAACTCAATTTTCAGATTTAGTTTTGTTTCTATTGTCTTTGTTTTTCACATTTTATCGTTTTCTGTATCATTTTTTGTCTGATTAAACCAAAAATCACCAACAAAACATCGCTTACGTTGATTTAAGAGCTACATAAACCCGTTGTCGCAGTTAAAACGCATGATTTTGTATCTGGGGTATTTTGAAGGGATGATCTGGGGTTTTACCAAAAATCTCAGTGCGAGCACTGGTATTTATGATAATTGAAAAAAGTGATTATCAAATTATAACATCAAAATTTGGGGTAACGTCTAGTATCAGCCCCCAGGTTTGGTTTGGATTAGGAGGTACACGTAACGTCTAGTATTAGCCCCCAGGTTCGATTAGGGTTAGGTTTGACTATGATTAGGAGGTACCGGTAATGTCTAGTATCAGCCCCCAGGTTCGGTTAGGGTTAGGTTTGGTCAGGATTAGGTTCAGTTAGGTTAAATCAAGTTGGGGTTCAGTTTAGTTACAACCCTAATCCAAACTTTAAACCCTAACCCAACCTAATCTTAACCAAACCTAACCCTAACTGAACCTGTGGGCTGATACTAAACGTTACCCGGATTAGGTTCGCTTAGGGTTAAATTTAGTTAGGCCTAGGGTAAGGTTTGTTTAAAATCCTAACCAAACCTAATCGAACCTGGGGGCTGATAGTCTACTGGAAGTTACCCAAAATTTGATTACAATAATATTCTGATATCATGATACTGATTATAGGCTACTATTGATGCTGATTATAATATTCCGGTTATTCAGCCACACGAACTAGCAGTACCACGTGCAGGTGACAGATCCTATGTGACGAGTTCGATTCACGGCTGGAGCCAATTGCTTTTAACATGTATATCGGGTGGCTGCTGACTCAAAGAGTGCAAGCTCACTTCACAGTCTCCTCGATTACTGTTGAATTTTCAGTTCAATATAATTTGAAAATAACCTCAGTCATTTATTATTATGTTGCTGAAAACCCATAAGCTTTTAGCCCATTAAACTTGAACATGTGGGCAGGGTAATTTTGCAAGTAACTATGTTCAAGTGGGCTGACCAATCTGCTGACGCAACTCCTTCAAGTCGCTAATCACTCCACTAGGCTACTAACTTCGTCCTGTTCGCAGCTCGTGTTTCGTTGCTGCAGCGCGCAGCTTGGCGTGCAAATCAGAGATGTCCGGAGTCGCTTTTTTGAGACTCCGACTCCAATCCTGCTCCAAAATTACAGAATCCTACTCCAATCCTGCTCCTGTTTACGCCAAAAATCAAAACTTCAACTCCTGTTTTCAATCCTGTTACTCGGAGTAGTTTTGCATACTTAACAATCACAACATTATCCAAACTTTAGGCCTATGTTAAATTTCAAGCTATTGAGATTACTTAAAGACTGTGCGCGAACCGATGTCTCACAGCGAACGTAACTTTTGTCAATGTTCAGTTTACATTACAATAATAACTTTAAAAAATGGTTACTCCGGCTCCAACTCCTACTCCAGTTTTGACGTTAAACTTAACTCCGAGTCCAATCCGGCTCCGAAAAAATTTGCTTAACTCCGGCTCCTGCTCCGGATCCGACTCCGGCTCCTGTACACCTCTGGTGCAAATGCGTAACGACGAGAAGCTAAATACACGAAAAATCATTTTCAGCAAAACCGCTACAGCGTTTTTGAGAGTCACGTGATGCGTAAAGACAGTATCAGTACAAAAATTTTACCATAAAGGTCTGTTTACACTAAATGCGATTTTAGCCCGATTTGCTGTCGTACGAAGTTTCATGAGATTTTTGACGTAAGCAGTTGACGAAAATATCTTTCACACAATTCAAACCCAAACAGTTTTGCTTCCTAGCGGTTGTTTTGCAAAGCCTCTAACGATTGTATTCTAGAATGCCGCGGATAGTGACGTAGCTTTACGTCATAACCTGTAACAGTTTCGCAGCCTACGTCACTGTACGTACGAAAAATTTCATCGTATTCTGTGTAAACACACCTTAACACGGCAACGGTGATGCGGTGTAGGCGTTAGTGAGATGGACTCCCACTCGCAGGGCAGGGGATAAATGTCCACCTAGGTTTTGATTTTTGTCAGCGCATTATGCTGAAGTCGCTGTAGCGATTGTGTTGAAAATGATTTTTCGCGTATTTAGCTTCTCGTTGCGCAACGATACGGACTTTGATGAAACCAAATCCGTGAGCGGATTTTGACTAAAATCCGTGGCCTGTGACGAATTGCAAATCATAAAAGAAAATCCACGATTTTCACAGACTTGGACAAAATACTCTCCAAATGTATTTATATACAAATACGAAATACCGTGGCTATAAAGCAATCAAATACAACAACAAAATATTTTCAGGCAATACTGGTAAATACAAAATACAAAAAATTTAACCAGAGTTTTCTCTCTCAAAGAGTTGTCCGACTCTTTCTCATTTTTGTTTCTTTATTATAATGGTTACGCTTCGATACTAATAGATCAATTGTCTCAAAGAAACGTCGCAGTGCGCAAGATACAGTCGCAGCAGCAGCATACGAATGCCGCAATCCAGCAACTCTGAAAGTCTGAATCCAGTCTCGTAGCTTGCAGCAGCATTATTTTTTTTTATTTGCTTTGAAATCATAACATGAAATGCACGAATTCGTTGTTAAAAACTTAGTGCCAACCAACTAGCAATACTCTGCTACTGCGCCAAAGAAAAGTAAACTTATAACCTACCCAGATATTTCGCCACTTCTTTTCTGAGCATATTTAGCAAGAAATGCTTAACGCAGGTACGCTAATAGACAATGGTGTAAAAGAAAGTAACGGTAGACTTTTACACGAGTAACTTTTTCGATAACGAATAGGCCCAGCATTTTCGATAATGAGTATTTTCAGCATAAAGTAACGCTACCCGAGCAGTTTTTTCTGCACAGAGTAGGTTAGTTTCAAATTTTGAGCCTTAATGTCGATTTTCTTAGCTAAAAGAAAAAAATAATTGCGCTGGATAATTTGAGATCTTTGGAAGCTTGCACAGCACACATTATTAATATTTGACGAGCGCGTCACGAAAAACTTCTGGCATGCAACAGCTTTTTTCAAAGCTATCGAGAGTATTTATGATAGAGGTTTTTCCAAATGCGAAAACCAGGGAGTCGAACCGAAGTTTTATAAACCGGTTTTACGCTAATTTTGTCGAACCTGAACCGTATTTTTCAAAATCGCAAAGAGCGAACCGGAACTGAACCGAATAATTTGAGTACTTACGAACCTTAACCGAATCGATTAAAAAAGCGGCTCGCTCTGTGAGGTCACACGCGTCACTTGGATCGGCGTAACCGACTGACACTTTGAAGGTGGCTTATATTTAAAGAAATACAGTACTTGCACAGCACTACAAGCTGTACATTGGCCCGTCAATGTGAAGATGTTTCTTTATCAAAGATTAGGCCGCCAGCGTGGGAGCGTAGTAGCAATTTAATTATCTCGCGTCTGGTTTTACTACTAGTATTTTATGCATTATAGTGGCCTGTCAATGCGAAGAAAAATTGCTTTGTACGTCCTATTTTTCAATTATGTTACTAGAAATTTACCATTTTTAACTGCGAACTTGAACCGGAATTTTATAAACCGGTTTGAAATATTTTTTACTGGAGCGAACCCAAAATGAACCTTAACCAAAACTGAACCGAAATTTGAAACCGCTGTTGAACCCAAACCGAACCTGGACCGTAAAGATTAAACGGTTCGACTCCCTGGCGAAAACAACTTTTTCAAAGCTATTCTGATGTTCCGTACTGATAATCTATTGTTCAAAATACCAGGCTAATTTTTCATTTGCTCTGGCAGTGATGGGCACGATAGGCTAAAATTTTCTGTACTTAAGCAATAACGATAACCGATAATTTCAAAAAATTCCTGGGCGATACCGATTATAATCGGTAAATTTCAATTTCTGGAAGTGATATGGGTAATCGATAAATTCTTCCGATATATGTTGCATTAAATTTTCGAAGTGTTTGACGAAGCTTTTTTGGAAGTCAAATTGCAAAAACATTTTTCTAAATTTTTAAGAAAAGAAAGCAGTTCACGAACTCTGCCGTGGCAACAAAACAAAGAGACATTTTTTTAAATTGTAACAAGACTTTATGGACACTGCGTATTTTTCCACAGCACCACCTCACTAATTTTGAACACAGCAGTGTGCATGAAGAATCGTTTATCTCGATAATTTATCGGCGAAAACAAAATGTACTACAAAAGCGATATCGGTAATCAACAAATCAAAACTGTATCACCGACAAATGCCCATCTCTGTGCACTGGAGGTAAAGCGAGTCTACTATTAAGATTTTAACATTCGTTTCATATGAATAAACATTCGTTCGTTTTCCGATTACCGCAACAATTTTTAAGAGACATTTGCAATTACTTTAAATCGCTTAATTATGTAGCAGTCGGAAGGTCACGACTTTATTGACAAAAAGTCCCCGTGGGGACGTTTGAGTGACATTTTTTAACTGCAAATAAATATACCGTGAGCATTTCCAGTTTTTTCGTTTTGGTGCAAAAGAGTTTCATCACAAAATAAAGTCCAAAAAAATCAAGCCTTCATTATACTCGCGGTATTCTGCCAAATAGTATAACAAGTAGCGGGGCCCATTTCCGCCGCTGAGCGCCCAGGCAACACAGCTTCGAAGTTCGAAGAAAACAGTCGCGGTGACGAGTCCCTGGCGATACTGTGTCCGATTTGACCGGCCCAGGGCGCGAATCCCAGACCTCCCACATCGATAGCGATGTCGTTACAACTACAGTAAATCCAACGAACTAAAAAGCATTTGGCCTAATGTATTGTCCAACCAGTTGGACAAAAATTGAATTCAGTAAAACTTGTGCGATAGGTCCCCTACTTTCCCTGCTTTTAATGAGATCCATAAGATTTAATGACTATTTTGACAGCTAAGGTCTAATAAAAAATCAAAAAATAATTAATGTAAAATATTTTGCATTCAGAAAAATGTCGAATTTAATTTGGATCAAATTCCTGAAAATATTACTCCAAAAGTTTTAATGATAGAAATCAATTTCGATTTGAAACGACATTTAGACTGGAACTCTAGTCTATCACTAAATGCAGTTTGTGTCCAACAAAGCAACAAAGGGTGTCTTAGTAACCCATGCTAATGTACAGCTATATTGACTACCTAATCACTGAAACTATCCTTCCCGTTATTTAAATTAGTTTTTGCTAACTAGGCAACATAATCACTGAAAATTCTCTTGCAAATGTCTGTAAAACTATCCTTCGCTTAATTGAAATCAGTTTTAGCTAACTCGTTAGCTTAACTCCGGCGTTTGAACGCTTTAGTCACTTTTCACAATGCAATCTGATTGTAGTCTGCTGAAATCGATCTATAAGTACTCATGCGTAAAAACGAAATCACGTGATAGAGTAGGACAACTCTAATAAAGAAAACTCTGCTTTAACAATGTATTTAAATACATTTAAAAATACTTTTTCAAAAAAAAGCATAAGCCTACACTTAAAAAAAACGAAACTGCGCTTGTTTGGTTTTGCGTTATATATGAAGTCATACGTTGTTCGTTAAACACCATTTACTGAAAATTAAGGATATAGGCTATATAATCTAGAGTTGGCTAAGTTTATGTAGGCCTATATAAGAAGTCAAAAGATACCATCGGAAGTTCTTCAAAATTATTTCCTTTCTTTAGAAAATGTGTATAAACATTATACAAGCAGCAAATCAAAAAATAACTATTTTTTACCCTATGCTCGTAGTAACAACGCAAAGTAGTCGCTCTAAATTTAAAGGAGCTCAACTTTGGGCTTCAATTCCGTCAAATCTTGGTTAAAAAAATTTTAAAAGACTATTCAGGTGCCGCTTTGGGATAATTTATAAACTAAATTTTCATTTTCAACAAAAACTTCGCTTGCCTAGTGAAACTAGTTTCGGACATAACGCTGAACTTTCTGTTTTTATTGATAATTCACTAATAGGCCCTATTGATTTGAGCAAAAACACTAGCCGTGGCTTTTCCTCGTTGAAAAAACGAGGCCTACGTCATCTCGCGAGCCAGTTAGACATAATACCAAAAAATTACGAGCTATAATGAACTATTCGTAATCACAAAACTATATTAGCCCCCCCCCCCCCCCTAACGAAAATCCTGGTTGCGCCATTGCTTGTTCCAAATGGTCCAGTGGTTTTTCTAAAAAGTTTAACTGCAGACTTGTATTTGTGGGCTTACCGGTGCTGAATAGGGCAGTAGGGTATGGCATTCAGGTGTAGCTACCGTCACTAATTTGGGAATAATACCAAGCATATACCACTGACCAGTAGACCTGTCGGTATAATTGAGGCTAGGCTCATGCGATATCTACCGGTTACATATTGGCCTATGTGGGAATTTTATTTAAAAGCAACACCACAGGTCCCAATAAGTGTTTAATGTGATTATTGCAATAATTTTGTAATCGTCATTGTCGGTGGCCTGGTGTAAAAACGTTGATTTTACGTCAGCCAGGTAAAAAGAAAGTCTTTGTTGTTCGTGACGAGGCCCCTTATTTCTCCGAGGCCCTAGGCTTCAGCCTGCCCAGCCTATTGATAAATACGGCCCTGTTCGAACCTCTACGTCACGCTGCTGACTCCCTTTTTCATACAGCTAAAGTTTGGCCTGGACTCCGTGAGTTAATTTTAATCGAGTTAGACCCTAAATGGCTTGACCGTATAAATCTCCATTAATCATGCTTTATAACTTATAGGTACAGGATCTATTTATTAATTTATAATACGACCTGAGCCGCTAAAAAATCCGCTAACGAGCCGTTAACCGTTATTTTACTGGTCCGTTAACAGCCCAGTATATGCAGCTTTTGATTTTTACTGGGCCGCTCACAAATACAGTAGTTTCTTTTTAAGCTCAGGTTGACTGTGACTAAACGTTCATAAAAAGAATGGGCATCGGGTGACGGTGGGCCAGGCTTGATTTTTGGAATGAGTCACGTGGTTGGTTACGTTAGTCGGTTATGGACTCAAGGCAGGGGCGGATCCAGAAAATTTTGGTGGGGGGTTGTAATTTTGAATTAGGTTGAATGTTAACTAAATTCGATGACGTTAAGAGGTTTAGACCCAGAAATGGGCGTAAATAAGACCTTTGAAAATGCTTCATGTCAGGGGCGTATTCAGAAATTTTTTCTGGGAGGAGACACCAAATGTCACTTTTTCAAGTGTGTTTTTTTCCGGCAGAGTTAGTCTTAAGCAACTTAAGTAACAAAAGCACCTCTTGGGGGTCCAGGGGTAAGCTCCCCCGGAAAATTTTTGAAAATTTGCATGCTGTTATGGCCGTTTTAGTGCTTTTTGAACAATTTTAAGGAAAAGTTAGTTCATATTTTTGGCCCACAACTTTGAGTGCTTCACCAAGTATGATGCATTTTGTTCGCACAGTTTCGAGTATACGTGTTTAAGGCGACTAAGACATATTGTTATGAAAAGGTTCGAAATTAAGGAAAAATTTTTCTCATTCGAAGAGTTGTTGAAAATGTCTGGTGGGGACGGATGCATCCCCCACATCCCCCCTGGATTAGCCCCTGGCTAGAGGTTCTGAGCTATGCGTGGTCTACAAAATAGTCAGCCCGTAATATCTCTTGTCAGTGACGTGACCGAGTAGTTCGGAAGTCGGCAACTTGGCGTAGTGGTTTAAAGCGTCGTTTTTACGACGGATATAATCGTAAGGTTAATGGTTCAACTCCCACCCAAGCGTCGTTGTGTTCTTGATGAGATCATCCCTGCTTGGTTATTTTCAAATTAATCTAAAATTATATTGAACTGAAAATTCAACAGTAATTGAGGGAGACTGCGAAGTGAGCTTGCGCTCTTCGAGTCAGCAGCCACCCGTTTATATGTCAAATGCGATCAGCTCCAGCCGTGAATCGAACCCGTCACGTAGCATCTGTCACCTGTGCGCGGTACCGCTAGGCCATGTCGCTGACAAATCTTACAAGTAGCCATAAAGAATTTACAAAATCTCTTGGTGGAATCTAACAAGCAGCCATAAAGAATTTACAAGGAAAACTCAACTCGGAAACAAAGGCAAATTCCAAGCGAGTATGGATTCGTCCTTTGCATAGCGCCTCCGTCGCTTTCTCCTGCAGTAGGGTAAAAATGAAGAAATCCATTATTTTTTCGTCGTTAGGTGGGTTAGAGAGCTAGTATTGCAACTACGTAGCAACAGTCGAAGCCATTCAACGATAGCATTCTGCTGAGTGAAAAAGTTCGATGTTATTGTTAACACGGTACTATATAACAAAAGTCAAGATCATTTTACTTGAGAGTTTACGAAAAACACACCAGAAGGAAACAGCGAAAGACCAAAGGGTCATCAGATAACGTAGGCTAACTCAGCCAGAGCTGGGCTTTCATTTGAGTGTGAAGACTGAAGAGTCATACCAGCATTAGTTTTGCTATGGCTGGACTGATTTTTATGGCTACAAACGGGCAGTGAGCCTGTGAAAAGTGGTTAATTTGTTGTATAGTGCGGTACAGGTAGACTGGTTTTCAAAATATTTGTAATATCCTAACCTACCATTCTGTGTGTTGTAGGCATTTTCCCCTTCGATTACTGCTTGTTGTGTCTGGTAAAATATAATGGTCTCAGTAACCCTGACTGGTGGCTCGCCTTGGGGTTTTAAGATGATTGGAGGAAAAGATTTCCACATGCCTTTAACTATTGGAAAAGTAAGTACATAGGCTAGTCTCTTTGCATATTCTGCCAATTAATTTCAGAGTTAAAATTAAAATTGTTCTATTAGTTTTCAAATGTTTAAAGAATTGTGCTCCTAAATATCTTCAACAATTGGTTATACCACAAAAACCGTCTAGTGTGTACAGAGCGGGCGCCAGAGCAGTCGACTTGGGGGGGCCAAGTGTTTATGAAGGGGGGACAAAGTTTCAAATTAAGCACAAAAGCCGCTGTCTTCAAAAAAGTAAGCTTGTTAATTGGTGGGGCTAAGCATGTCGGTTGGGGGGGTTTGGCCCCCCTGGCCCCCCCTTGGCGCCGGCCCTGAGTGCGTATCATTTTAGGAACTTATTTATTTATTTTTTATTTATTTTTATTTTTGTTGGGAAAAAAGGCATGCACAAGACTATTCCTATAAATTAAGTAGGCTAAACAAAATAACTGGCGCAGAACACGAAACATTTTCTCAAGCATACGTTTTTTTCCAGTGAGAGAGTGCAAAAGACCATATGTCTAGCTTCCAAAGCTTGACAAGGTCATCGAGTCTGCACCCTCTCACTTCAGCAACTATAGGCTATTTCAACACAGAAAAGAAAACAAAAAAAAAACACAAAATAAGAAAAGCAAATAGGCGTAATTTTGTTCAACTTTACAAACACATTAAAAAAAGAAACACTTGCTGCAGATAAAAAAAAAATAAAATTTTTAGGGTGGATTTAATTTCTGTTCCGTAGTAGCCTAGTTTTAGCTGTTTTATTTGTTTAAATACTCAATAACTATTTGGTTATTTATTAAGAGACTTATGTCGAATTTATCCAAAATTTTTTTAGGGATTTGTTAAATGTTCTTTTACCAAGCTTGACTTTCTCTCAAAGAAGCAAAGGTAAACTGTTCCACACTTTGACGCCACGAACTTTCATTGAATTTTGGGCAAATTTAGAACTTGATCTAGGCAGAAAAAAATCGTGACGTCCGGCTTGTCTGGTGGCAAATTTGTCAATATCTGTACATGTGGAATAAAAATAGTTTTGAAATAATTCTGGCAGGTTATTATTTTTTATCTTTGACGTAAATTTAGTTACTTCAAGCTTGAATATATTACTCATTTTCAATATCGAAAACTGTTTGTACAGAGGGGACATGCGAGTTTTTCGATCACACTTTTTAGTAATAATTCTAACAAGGCGATTTTGCATCACTTGAATTTTATTTAATCGTGTGCTTGCAGCGTTACCCCTAGTGGTGATAGCATAACTTAAATGTGGATACACAATACCATAATAAACTTTTTCGAGTAAGCTTGGAGGTGCATAAAATTTTAGTTTGTGAAGTATGGCAATAGCCGAACTCAACTTAGAAATGACATGTTGAATATGTTTATCCCAGTTTAATTTGTCATCAAATAAGACACCTAGATATTTGATGGAATTAGCTGCAGCTATTGCAGTGTTGCCTATTTTTACAGAAAAGCTGCCGGTATTTAGCATTGGTTTATTTGAAATTAGCATATACTTTGTCTTGCTTAAATTAAGTGAGAGTTTATTACTGAGAAACCACAAATTTATTTTTTCTAGTTCTTCATTTGTTTTCAAATTTAAGGAGTTGATGTTTTTGTCAGAACAGATAAGGACAGTATCATCAGCATATAATGTGGTGTTAAATTTTGAGCAGAGTGGCAAATCGTTTGTGTAAACTAAGAATAAAAAGGGACCCAGTACGCTTCCTTGAGGTACTCCTGTTGTAATAAGGAGAAAAGTTGAAGATACATCTTTATATGAAACACATTGTTTTCTGTTTTCGAGATAAGACTTAAAGCGACTATGAACAACGCCTCTAACACCATAATGTTCGAGTTTATCTAATAAGATCTGGTGGTTAATTGAATCAAATGCCTTGGCAAGATCAAAAAATACAGCACATTAGGACTCGTTAATACCTTTATTGTTTAGTAAACTTTCAAATACTTGTGTAATTGCAAGACCAGCAGAGAAATGTTTGCGAAATCCAAATTGATATTTTGAAAACAAATCATGTTTGTTCCAGAAATTCAGTAATCTTTTGTGCAATAATAATTCAAATATTTTGTTAAAAGGCGACAAAATTGAAATCGGTCTATAATTACCAAGGTTTTGCTTAGAACTCCCTTTATGTAAATTGCGATAGCTTCTTGATTCAAAAAACGCTTGAACCAAATTATGTTTAATATAAATCAGCCTTTTCATATTCTTCTGCCACTGTCTGGAACAGTTTACCGTTAAGTATTAGAGAAGCTGACAGTATTGCACAGTTTCAAAGTAAATTACAATCATATTATTTTGAATTAGCTTTTTCTGATGTACCAGATATCTGATTGTTCGTATAGGCCTATGTCTCTGTGTTTTCTGTATCTAATCTGTATTTTGTAGGCCTACCTCACTGCGTAAGATCGTTTGCTCTTCTTGATTTACCTGTGAAATTTTTGTCTTCTGTTGATTTTTGCTTTTAAGTGCCCTTGGTTAGGTGTTGGTGTGTCATCTCTCCTTAAGGGGTTTTCAAATTACTTGTTGTTATTATTTATTATTTTAGCGTTGACACATCGTTGATCATGTGGCATAACACATAGGCAAGGGTGGACCTAGCTATTTGGCGTTAGAGTGTCAGTTTCGGTTTCGGTGTGGCAAAAAGCAGATGCCAGGTTTCAGTTTTATTTTGGTTTCACGGATGTTGAAAAATAAGTTCCAGTTTCGGTTTCAGGTTTACTGAAGACAGACTTCGGTTTTTGGGTTTTAGTTTCAGTTTAAGTTTCAGCCAAGAAAGCTGTTTTACATTGAATACAAATTGTGTAAGTGCTTTACTTCTTGGCGATTTTGCTTTATCACGATGATGTGTAACAACTCAAATGGCCGAGGGAGTGGAACAATTGCTTCAGGAGTTGTCGACTCGGATTTGATTCCAGCTAGGGTCAAGCCAAAGACTCAAAATTGGTATTCACAGCTACTCTATTTGACACCCTGCATTGAAAGGACAGTGCTGTTAATGATGGTGATGACAATTTTTAAAACCCAAAACCTTTGAAGATTTTGAACAGGTTTTAGTTTCAGTTTCGGTTTTGACGTTTCAAGAAAAATCGGTTTTGGATCAAGTTAAGGTTTTCAAAAGTTTGGCTTAACAGGTTTCAGTTACAGTTTCGGTTTCAAAAATTTCCTTGAAAACCGGGTTTTTAGGTTTCTGCTTAGGTTTGGGTTTCCACCCTTGCACCATAGGTTATTTGTGGTTATATCATGAGCAAATGGTCGAACGTCAGCATGCGTCGAGCAACGTCACTTCGACGTCAGCAATGTGTAGGGCGACAAGAGACGTGGACAGCTTATTCTAGATCAGGGGTTCTTAATTGGGAGCTGTTGGCCCCCTCGGAGGCCATGGGACATTAACCAGGGGGCTGCAAGCGCAAGATATATTAACGGTATTTAAAACTTCTTGACTTGACCACTTAAGGCGAACAAAGAGCTGAAGCCTCTAGTAATGACATATCAACAAAAAAGTTTATTGCTAAGCAGGGAGCCACTTGTGTAAAGAGTTTCTGGAAGGGGAGCACAAACTATAATATGTTGAGAACCACTGTTGTAGACATTACCCAACTTTTACTGTTTTATGGCTTAGGTTTATTTATGTGGGGTTACCAGTGGTTGAACAAATTTTGGAGCTTGTTTGAATTAAGTCGCATCTTATAACAGGCGGATATATCACGAGCACAAGGACCGCTAGGGGCGCTAGTGAGTAATTAGTAGGGGTTAGGGCCTAATCTCAAACCCCCGAACCCAAACCCTAACGTCGAACCACGGCTTAATTCAAACAACCCCCAAAAATTTGATAGAATGAGATCCAAACTCGCATAGCCTCAACTTTTTATCCATATCAAAGACAATAAGTTGAAGAAGAATTCATAGATTCAGCTGTTATCATCAACACTGTATGCAAGACAATGCAAAACTGAAAGCCTTACTCTGCTGATGATGACAGCTGAATCTATGTTGTCGAAATGTCTAGTTTTAAGAATTATTGTGATTATATTTTTCCTCCATGAGCTATTTTCATCCCATATTTATTGTTTTCCAAACTTTCAGCATGTTTCGGCAATTTTTGATTATTGTGCTTTAAAAGTCGTACTCTTTTTCAGCAGTACTTTTTGTGTTGAATGAAATTACATTTTTCAATTTTTAGGTTTCACCTGGTAGTAAAGCTTCCAAACATGGCGTCTGTGAAGGATATGTTATTGAAAAAGTTAATGGGGAAGACGTTACAAGCATGGCTCACCACGAAGCACAAAATCGAATCAAATCGGCTGGATTTCGATTAAATTTATATCTGAGGTAAAAAAGGTAAAATTGGAATTGAAACTCCCATTATTTTGCGAATTTCTTCACCGATATTTTTTAGATCAATCAAAAAACTTACTTTTTCTTAGCGTTTCACATGCTTTTGTATAACTGTTTTAATAAACTTCGAAATACTATAAATATGGGACGAAAATAGTTTAAAGAGATGATAGAGCCACCGGAGCCCCAGTGTTTTTTAAGCTGGATGTTTCGACAACATACATTCAGCTGTCATCATCAGCAGTGCAAGCAACCCATCCAGTTTCAATCTAATTTTTTCCTTGTCACGGAAGGTGGCCGGATGCACCTCATCCCCTTCGTGATTCCTCTCACACCTTCCCTCTATCTCGCTCATGCTCTCACACCTTCTCTCCATCAATCTCACACCTTCCTTCCATCTCGTTCATGCTCTCACACCTTCTCTCCATCAATCTCACACCTTTCTTCCATCTGGTTAGCTATGCAGTACAAAACTGAAACGTCCAGTTTAAGATTGAGTGTGGATTTGTTTTTCCTTAAGCGAGTATGATTAGTTTTTTATCGAAATCGCTTTCTCACTCTGGATTATTTATCAGATGCTCATTTTGCTTGCAATAATTGAATTTTGTTGATTTTTTGAAAAAAGAGTAGTGAAATTACTATTCTCATGTAATTTTGAGAAAGTAATTACCGTAGGCTACCTGTAGGTCTATGTGTCGCAAATCTCAAAACTTTAAGTCATTCTAATCAAATAAATGTATGAGATAAGCCGTGTTCATGAACTGATTTGATTATCTGGATGTTGCAACCATGCGCACTCTTGTGTATTTTTAACTCCTGTTCTCCTACCTGCATGCCAGCATAACGTTAATCTTTATGTTGCCTCTTTTCTTGTATCGTTGTTATATTTCCTTCATCGTATTCTTTATCGTGTTGACGGTGCCGAAATAAAAGACATTATTACTTCTTGTTTTGACGCTCAGCTATTTGTTGAATTCTTTTTTTTTTTTTTTCAGCAAACCAAAACCAAGAGCAATAAATGATGAAAGTGGTTCTACAATTGCTTTCAGAAGATATTCTGGGTACGAGGCTTCTAATAATGCTCGTTGCTTTAATACGAGGTCCGTATTGGGACTTTTGGAGCCAGGGGGATAATTTTTTGGGTTTTTTGATCTTTTGCAGACCTTTTGTTTTTAGTGGACGCGATTTCACAACCTGTTTTGAAATGTGGTACCCCCCTGACCTGGGGCTATAGTCCCCACGTCTCTTCCTCCCGTGATCTGGTCCTGTTTGTTACGTAATAATTAGAAATCTGCATGAGCAATACCAATAGGCTTACGATACGTTCTTATTTGGCCTGGACAGGTTCGGAAAATACGCCACTCCTGGCGTCTCGTACCTATTAGGGAAATTCTCAGAATTTCATCCCATAAGGTAAGACTATTTGTGGGAGAACACCTGCTTTTGCAGCCGAATTCCGGGCTTGCATGGCGCAATCTGCATTTTTCGGACAGTTTTAAAAAGGTCACGGTTTAAATTCTAGAAATTATGGTAAATGGAAATAACAAGCATCTTTGAGTTTTTCTGAAGTGTTTCAAGTCAACGTCTTGTTTTCACGTTTTAGTCCACACAGCAACGAACTAGTTCCAAATCATACCTGGCACGCTAAAGCGAAGTCCGATCCTTGGCACAATGCAGATTCTATTCCGCAACAATCACCATCATTATACGCAAGAACACAACCTCCAGCAGGTTGGTGGTTCTTTAAATGTGAATTCTGTTTGAATGAGGAGCGGCTCGATATCCGGTCGGTCAGATTACACACCGCATTACCAATGGCTCGCCACCGCTGCGATGCTTCTTCGGAACTGTATTGTTCAGACGCTAAGTCGCGGTTGGGTGTAATACCGCAAATATAATGAAGGTTTGATTTTGCGTGTGTTTCATTCTTATGTCAATTTCTAGCAAATGAGGCCCGTCACAGAGTTTCTTACGAACCGAAGCTGACTTTGTTGGGGTTCAAAAGCTTGCTGGTTAAGATTGACCGACCAGAAATAGTTTTGAGTTGTTATGTTCGATGACTGGCGAGAATTGTCGCTTGAAATTAGGCTTTAAACGGTACATTGAAAATGTTTGGGGAAATTGATACCGTTCGCCTCATTTTTACTTGAAAGTCTGATCACATAGTTTAAAACGTTGCTATCCAATGATTGCTGCTGTTACCGCTATCGCAGCAGGTTTAGCCCGTCTCATGAATCATCAAGTTCCATTTCATTTGATATTTTATAAATTGACTTTGATCAAACTGGGAGGTGTCCCTATACCAGTCAAATCGGACACAATGTTGCAAACGGCTCGCCTCCGCTGCCATGTTTCTTCCGAGCTGTGTTGTCCAGACGCTTAGCCGCGGAGATGGATCCCGCCACTCGTTACACGCTTCGGTGTAATACCGCGAGTATAGTGAAGATTTGATTTGATTTGCAGAACATTTGTCGAACGGCGATAAACCAACTCTGGTTGTGACGAGAGAGATGCGAGAGATGATATTAGCTGAAGATGATAGTGATGATCAAGTGAGAATGAAAGCAAGTCACATTAAAATCTGGCAACCTGATACGAAAAGGTAGGTAGTAACTGGTGGTATCGATTGGTCAAACCAGGGATGGGCAAACTTTTCACACGAAGGGCCGCATTTGAAAAAATTCTAAAGCCGAGGGCCGCACGGATTGGAAGAGCAAAAAAAGGTTATCACGTCCGTAAGATGATGTCTAATAGCCAACTTTTCCACCGAAAATCAAGTGAAGAGCAAAAAAAATCATCACGTCCGTAGATGTTCTTTATTCTACTCAACATCAGTAAGGAGCAAAAAATGAAATCTTTGGCTGGTTTCATTTGCGTAAGTGCCCACGGGCCGCATACATTGGTCTCGCGGGCTGCATGCGACCCGCGGGCTGTACTTCGTCCAACCCTGGGTCAAACTATGCTGTGATTGGTGGAATATCACATAATAATTGCTGGTAATAACTTCTACGAGTCTATTTTCATGACCTGTTAATTCAGCATTGGATAAAATGGCTCACAAAATTAAATCCTCATTACACTCGCAGTATTACGCTGAAGCGAGTGGCGGGATCCATCTCCGCGACTTAGCGCATGGACAACACAGCTCCGAAGAAACGTCGCAGCGATGGCGAGCTGTTGGCGACACTGCTCGATTTCACCGGCGGGTAATCGAAGCCCAGACCTATCGCACCGATAACGATGCCTTTAAGCACTACGCCAGCCGGCCGGTGCGCACAAACTATGTCTATGGTAGTTTAATGTTCTTGACAGTGCCAAAATCGTATGTCGTGTCTTGGATGTTGCCAAAGACTGCTAAGCATTGGCCTTCACGTACTGGCGTGGCATGGCAAATCTCTGTCGCCTGGCGTGTGAAAGTATTTGATCATTGCGAGGCCGATAAAACACAGTTTCCAATCGTTTTGTGGTAAAAGGTTCCCCATTTACTATGGTGTTAAGTTTCTAGTCAAAGGTCTTTTGAATGTTGTTGGTTATTTCACATCGTACACATCGTACTTTGTAAAGATGTGGTTTTCTTTTAAATACTTTCCATTCTTCATGACTTTTGTTGTGGACTTATTCTCGTTCATCAACTTTCGCTCTTTCATTCGTCGCCTGAAAGAGATACTCGAAATAGTTAGAATTGTCTGCCTTTGTTCGCAAACAATTGAGTTTGTTTAAAAGAGCCAATCAATTAGTCGCGAGTGACGACTATGTAATTTGGATAGGTTTGAATTCGGTTGATATTTCTGCCAGTAGGTTGCGTCATCACCCCTTCTAGTACTGACTTCTTCATAAGCTGTTACCTCGTCTGTGCTAATTTACTTCAAGTTTTCTTAGCAAATTCGAAAAATATAAACTTTCCCGGACCCTCGGTCGGCGTGGTTAATGAAGTCGCTATCGGCGTAGGAGGTCTTGGATTCGATCCTGGGCCGATCAAATTGGCCTTAGCGTCGCCCACGGCTCGCCACCGCTGCGATGTTTCTTCGGAGCAGCGTTGGCCAGGCGCTGAGCTGCGGAGATGGATCCCGCCACTCGTTACACACTTCGACGGAATGCCGCGAGTATTTATGAAAGTTTGATTTTGATGAATCAAGCAAAGGCAGCCATGTGAAGGATACTAACTCAGTTTTTCCGGCGATTAAAAATCTATAATACTCGAGTTGTAATTTTCCAAATTTGCCACCTTTAGAATCACTGGTTGACGAAAAGCTGTAAAAGAAAATTAAATTGAGAACCACCTAGTAGAGATGTTGCCTCGACGGTTTTCCAGACTGGTACTTTTATTGTATGTGACGTCACAATTAAACCTGATACATGATCTGTGTCGAAATACCAAATGAATTATTGTGAGTCATAATCACGCGTGTTTGCTCTCATACTCCATGTTCAATTGCTGATCCGCGAGTTAAATTTTTTTCGAACGAAAATAGGAATTAAGACTGCGATGAATCACTCAGCATTGCGCATTTAATGGAATGTTCCGCCTATCGTTCGTTACCTTAATGGAATATGCCTGGCGGTACCGCGCTCAAGTCACAGATCCTACGAAACGGGATCGAGTAACAGCTGGAGCCGATCGCAGTTGACATAGGCGGCTGCTGACTCAATGAGCGCAATCTCACTTCGCAGTCTTCTTCAATAGGCCTATGTTGGAGTTTCTGTTGAAAAAATCAAATCTTCATTATATTTGCGGTATTACACCAAAGTGTGCAACGAGTGGCGAGATCCATCTCCGCGGCTTAGCACCTGGGCAGCACAGCTCCGAAAAAACATCGCAGTGGTGGCGAGTCGTTGGCAACACTGCGTGCGATTTGACCGGCACGGTAATCTAACCCATAACCTCATTGTCTTTAAGCACCACGCCAAACCTGGACTTATTATTTCAGTCCTAGAAGTAGAAGACAAGGTCGTCGTAGCGAAGAGGAAGAAAAGAGCAGAGCGGCGAACAACATTGGGAAGTTCTTGCAGAATTCATCCGCTCCGAAATACGGCGAACCAACATTCGCCAAGGTACTTGTAGTAGTAGTAGCAGTAATGTCTTTTATTTCCGCACCGTCAACACAGAAAAGTACACGATAAGATGAAGCAAATATAACAACGGTACAAGAAAAGAAGTAATAAACGATTAACGTTGTGGCATGCAGGTAGGAGAAGTTAAAAAAAAAACAAGAATATGCAAGGTTGCAACATCCAGGTCGGGAGCATAAATTTAAATTGTGGGTCGTATCCGCGGTTGATCGGTTATGTAAGCAATGCTTGGAGGACCGGTTGCTGTAAAAAAATTTCAAACTTCTCGAAAAACTATTTTCATCATACACAGTGTTACAATGAGCTGATGGAGTTTTCATATGTCTTCGATGTATCTTGAAACTGCACTCATTTGCCTTGTTCTTGAAGGACTGAAGAAACTACAACACGCTCATGGATCAATGCTCGTTAGAATCACATGTTTTGCCACACTATATCCGAAAGCAAAATTTTTTCGCAAAGAGTGTTGATGTTGCACTTGTAAACACATGGCACTGAACAGAAAAATATTTAATTTCTTTGAATAAAAAAAATTACTCTGTTTGTTAATAGGCTTTGCGCGACTTGGTTAGCCCTCTCGGAGAGCCTGCTGTTCTGGAAATTCGCCTAGGACCTGTTCTTCCCGTGCCCACTGTACATTGGTACCACAACAACAAGCCTGCTAGAGAATCAGCGGAAAAAGACATCAGAATGTTGAGCAATGGTGTGTTCGTGTGGTTTCTGGTCCTATTTTCTTAGGACAACGTATAATTGAAGTTACGACTTTTATATTACCCCCTGGTTAGTGGAGCAGTTGAAGACATCGCTATCTGTGCGTTAGGTGAGGGTTTCGATTCCCGGGTCGGTCAAATCGAACACAGTGTCGCCACCTCCGCGACGTTTCTTCGTAGCCGTGTTGCCCACGCGCTAATTAGCGGAGATCCATCCCACCACTGGTTACCGTAACATCGCGAATATAATGGCCTGATTTATGTACTAATAGAAACAATTACGCGCAGGTCCTGTACACACCCTGGTACTCGGCGAGTTGACCCCAGATCTACTTGGTAATTACACTTGCACAATTCTTAACTCTTACGGATCCAAGTCGTGTCGATGTGTAGTGACGTCATGTGCTCAAGTAAGTGTTACGCAATCTTAGATTGCAAATTTTGTTCATCTATCAACACTACATCAATATTCAATATACCACTCGGCCAAATGTTTTTTTTTTTCAAGTCTCATAATTGAAGCTTGAGATTTTATATTAGTGAAGTGTATATGCATTATGAAAGATGACTTGGCCGGGCAACGAACCCGTGAAACCAATTTCGCAGCGCGATGCACCAACCACTCGACCTACTCCACGTGCCCACTCGGCGAATGTTTTTTTTTTTTTTTTTTGTATTTCAAGCCACTTAATTGAAGCTTAGGATTTTTGTGGTAGTGAAGTACATGCATCATGGAGATGACCTAGTTGAGCATCGAACCCGCGAAGCCAGCTTCGGAGCCCAATGCACCAACCACTCGGCCAACTCCATGTGCCACTCGGCCGAATGTTGCACATGACCCCTAAATGAGATTATCTTGCTCCATTACTTGATTGTGTGACGGCGATATGATTTCCGCTAGATGTCGCTAGTTATTTGATTAGGTTTGATGCTAGTGTATAAGTTGGCCGAGTGTACTGTACATGGAGTTGGCCGAGTGGTCGGTGCATTGGGCTCCGAAGCTGGCTTCGCGGGTTCGATGCTCAACTATATAGGTCATCTCCATGATGCTTTTACTTCACTACCACAAAAATCCTAAGCTGCAATTAAGTGGCTTGAAATACAAAAAAAAGAAGTTGGCCGAGTAGTTGATGCCTTGGGCTCCGGAGCTGGCTTCGTGAGTTCGATGCGCCACTAGGTCATCTTTTATGATGGCATACTTCACCGGCATAAAAAACCTAAACTGCATTTACGCGGCTTCGAAAAAAAAAAAGTCTAAGTTGGCCGAACGGTTGGCACATGGGACTCTGAAGCTGGTTTCGCGGGTTCGATACTCGATTATGTGAAATTTAATGATGCATACGCTTCACTTAGATGAAAACCTAAGCTGCAATTATGTTGCTTAAAAAAAGTTAAGTTGCTTTTAATAACTGTGCGTTTTGTAGCGCTTGACGTTACAACTAAATCAAAAATTAAAACTTTATTGTGCTCGCGATGTAATGCCGAAGCGTGTAACGAGTGGCGTGGTCCATCTCCGCGGCTTTGCGCCTGCGAAACACAGCTCCGAAAAAACATCGCAGTGGTGGCGAGCCGCTGATGACACTGTGCTCGATTTGATCGACTCGGGAATTAAACCCAAGCCTTCCCGCATCGATGGTTATGTCTTTTAACCACAACGCCAACCGGTGGCTTTGTGTAAAACGTCATTCAGATCGTTATTTTGCAGAATCAAACACAAAACGGTACGGAGTCGACCCAACGTGAATCGATCCGCCACAACTCCATTCCTTCTCGTCGTGTTGTTCCAAGCTCTTCTATTGATCTTTACTCGAATGACGTCATTCAAGATACGTACCATGCCCGAGTAAGCAGAGAAACGCCGAGGTCAGTAGAGTTCATTTTCAATCACTTCGCAATGCGCTCACTGAATCCTCGACCTGATTAATCTAATCGTTTGTACTTTAGAGCCGGCTTGATGAAACTGCCTCTGTAACAATAGATTTTGAGTTTGATTTCGAGTTGGGTCAAACCAATGGCCTAAATTGACTTTTAGGCTGCAAACCTTGGCTTTTATGGCGCATTTAGCAGTTTAAATAGCCGAGTGGATAGAGGGTCCGCCCCTGGAGCTGCATAGTTGGATTTAATTCCGAATCGAGTCAAACCAGTGGCTTTGAAATTGCTATTCACAGCTTCCCTGCTTGACGCTCAGCATCAAAGGAACAGTGTGGAGAACAAGCAGGCAGGTTAACTTGTTACACCGTTGGGAAAGGTACTTAGCGGGATTCCTCCATCTTATGGTGGTAGAAAGACGGCCGGCAACTCCTGAGTGAGCTCGTTGTACCGCTTTGACCACTTTTTTGTGAAAGGAGGAAAAATATGCAACTAAATACAAAAGTAGGTACAAAATACACTTCTTGCTAATGTGTTCACTGTTTCTACACTGTTTCGTGTTTTGAATCGGTCAATACTTCTGAACAACGCGACATTGATTGTCATCCATTTGAGTCGGTCAGCAGTCAGCACGGCCCATTCATTTTCTATGTCCAACATCAAAGCGTTATTTTTGGCTGCTCTACTATTTTCGGAAAGTTAAAGGTTTTCATGCCGGCGATTATTGAAGAAACCGCGTGTGAATCACTGGAGCCGATCGCATTCTAACCATTTTTCTGGTAATTGGTTTCTCGAAGACCATGAGCTCACTTTGCATTGTGCAGGCGCAAGTTCAGTTGTACCAAAATTTGTCTTAAAGTTTTTTACTTCTGTGATGGCAAAGGACATCGCTAGCGACGCGGTAGATCTGGGCTTCCATTTCCAGGCTGGTCAAATCTGACACAGTGCCGCCAACGGCTCGCCACCTGCGACGTTTCTTCAGAGCTGTGTTGTCCAGGCGCTAAGCCGCGGAGATGGATCCCGCCACTCGTTACACGCCTCGGCGTAATACTGCGTGTATACTGTATAGTGAAAATTTGTTTTTTTGTGTATGATGAACGAGTTTTACCACATTTGGACGCCGCATAGTTGGAAGCATCTCCATTTTTTTAGGCTGAAGAATTCCGAAGTTCTGAAAGCTTTGCACGATGAATCTGCGAAGAGATATCATCATCATAAAACTCCATCTATGAAACATCTTGAGGAGATTTTACTTCCGGAGTCCGATGAATTATAGAAATGCATCCAAGGAATGGAGTGATGCGGATACCGAAGAACGGCACTGCTGGCAGTGTTGCTGGAATTTTTTATTTTTATACTACTATGTATGTCAGTGGTTCTCAACCTTTTATGGTTGTGACCCCTTCTAGAGGCTCTCAGCACCAGTGGTCCCTTTCTCAGTCAATAACGACAACATTGCTACGAGTGCTTGAGATTAACAGCCAGTTTTTTTGCAAGAATCTAAAAAGGCTTGAAAGCATCAGTCTTCCGCTGGCAGTGAGTGGTTAATTGCCGATATTTTGCGCTCATGACTTCCTGGCTAATGTCTCGAGGCCCGCTCGGGCGGATCGGGAAGGCAATGACGGGTTGAGAATCCCTTTTGTTGGTCCTAGGAGATGTTTTCTAGATTTTTATGCGGTTATTTTTTCACTGATGTTTAAGTTCCACTCATCAGAGTTATGGCTTCCAACTGCGTTCGTTTTTTAAGGTGATGTTTGAATTCAACTCTTGCAAAACCCAAGGTGTCTTTCCACTGTATACTTCCCACGTGTTTTGTAACAATTTCCTTGCTTTGATATTGGTGTACCTGTGTTAGTGTTTCAATTCCGATGTAGCCTACTTTATTAGTGTGTTTTTACACAATGGTGCTGTTTTACCTTTGATTTATTGCCGATATCTATTATAACAACTTGACGTTTAACGACGATCGGAAACTCGTCTTTCTAGTTTGTTGAAGATTAAAATTATTGCGCAGCGAATAGTAAACGACTTCTCTGCAGTTATGATTTTTAATCGTTTTTTCTATAAACAACTTACTGGCTTTGAAGCGAAAGTAGTGGAGTAGAATGAAAAATAAGAGACTGAGCGTTGCCTTAAATCCTGGACCTTGGAGCAATTCCGCATTTTCTGGGGTATAAGTTGACCAAAATTTCTGGGCCTAAAAACTAGAAGTTCAAGCTATAGTCGGGGTATAAGTCGTCCCCCTTTCTTCTATACGGATATTGCTATAACGGATATACTGCTGAGTGCTGACGCCGAAGAAGAATGAGACCCACACGATGATGTGCTGACGGGATGTACAGATGCGGAAACGTTAAAACTGTTTAAATCGGACGATAAGGAAGATGAATTCGATAGATTTTAACTGTAGTATAAATATGTAGTATATATCCAGGGTTGGGAATCGATATTCAAAAAAGTAAAGAAATATTCGATAGTTCAACAAAAAGTATAGAAATGATCGACTTCGATGGTAGTTTAAAAAAGTAAAGAATATTGTAATCGATATTTGATATTACACTGAGCATTCAGCGGTGAACGCCAAGCATTTTTTGTGATGTCCTCACATTCATGCGGTAACTTACAGACAAACGACGGGCATAATATATGACATTATTGATGCGAAGCAACTTTGCTATTAGAAAAATTTTTTTGTTTTTTTTTTGGCACAAAAACAATTTATCAGCAAAAGCATGGTAATGACGTGCCGACGATTATTTTAAATTTACTAAAGTGAGATAAAGTAACCTGGACAAAAAGAATTGAATATGGAATATCGAATTGCGCCGAAAAAAAAGTAAAGACAAGGCCATATTCGATACTCATTCAAAAAAGTAAAGGCTCTAGTTACCAGTGCATTCGATGAAAAAAAAGTAAGGAATATCGATTAAAATCGATTTTTCCCAACCCTGTATATATCTATAAATATTTCTCAATAAAAATAATTTTTCAATGTACCGGTACCCTGAAAGTCTTCTCGCATATAGTCGACCCTGATATTTAGACTCAAATTTTAGGGGTTAACAATTCGATTTATACCCCGGAAAATAGGGTAAGTAGTCCAGCAGGATAAAGTCAAATCTTCATTATACTCGCGGTATTACACCGAAGCATGTAACGAGTGGCGGAATCCATATCCGCGGCTAAGCGTCTGGACAACACAGCTCCGAAGAAACATCGCAGCGGTGGCGAGCCGTTGACGACAGTGTGTCCGATTTGACCGGTCCGGTAAGCATATTTCGGAACAGTAGTTGCACAGAAAATTTTCAGTTTGCTCTCCAGGGATCTTATTGGCTAGAGCATTTGCGAGGATAATGATAGGCAGAGCCGGCGTCAGAGCAGTCGACTTAGGGGGGCCAAGCGTTTATCAGGAAGGGGCCAGATGTTGAAATTAGTCACAAAAGCCACTGTTTACAAAAGAGTAAGCTTGTTGATTGGGCGGGTCAGGTCCCCCTTGGCGCTGGCCCTGATGATAGGGCTCAAGAGAGATGACTCCAAGTACAAAAATTGTACACTTAAGTGCAAAAAGCGACGTGGTGTAGTGGATAGTGTACTGAATTGCTACTCATAGTGTGAGGGTTCGATGCTGCTCTTGGATCTTATTTTATTGTCTACGAACTTGGTTTCTTATGTGTAATTCGGGATGGGGTGGAGTGGTGGTAATAGAATAAACAAGAAATATTATTTTCTGTGTAATCATTATTGTTGATAACTCGCGCAACTGCTCTGGCCAATCACATCGCCGGAAAGCAAAGTGGAAATTTTTCGTACAACCATTTCGAAATATGCTTCTCGGCCGCATATTCTGGAATGATTCTACAGAAAATTTTTGGTTTATTTTATTGCCACCACTCTACTCCATCCCCAATTAAATATAAGAAGCAAAGTACGTTGAGAATAAATCAAAACCAAGAGCAGCATCGAACCCAGACCCTATGAGTAGCAGTCCAGCATAATGGCCATTGCGCAGCGTCGCTGTTGCCAAAATGAGTACAATCTATCTGCTTATAGTAATTTGATCGATCCCTATCTTTTTCTGTGGAACCATTCGGAAATATGCGCCCGGGAATCGAATCTAAGACCTACTACGGTGATAGCAAAGTCTGCAACCACTGCGACAAGTGGCTGGTTGTTTCTGAAACTAAATTCTGATAAATTGACTTGCACAGAAGCATTGGCTCATCTGTAGTCCAGTAACAAACCCATTCTCTACTTGGCAAATGCGTCTACTCCATGTGCAGTGCAACAATCTTTGAGTAAACACTCGACGCTTATCAGAATTTCCGATTTTACGAAACAGGTTATCTGGAAGTCGCATCGTTCTCTGATAGCACGTCTGCGTTGAAAAGTAAAAACTCTGGTTCGATTCTGGTTCGGTTGAGGGCAACTCTTGCTCAAGTAACAAATCACCCGAGAAGTTAAAACAGCTATTGCAATATTTTCGCTTGATTTTGTACAAAATTGATGTTATTTTTTCTAATCACTGCAAATAGAAACAATCAAACCGAAAAACAACAAATCTTTATTATACTCGCAGAATTATGCCGATGCCTGTAGCGAGGAGTGAAGCTCATCTCCGCGGATACCGCAGCGGTGGCGAGCATTTGGCGACACTGTGTTCAATTTGACCAGCCCGGGAATCGAACCCCACGACTTTTCGCGCCAATAGCGAAGTCTTCAAGCACTATGCCAATCGGCAGTTAACTGAAAATTTCCTGTGAATTTGCACAATGCATTAGCCGACTGAAAAAGCTAACTCACGTAGTTCATGGCGAGCAATCGCATAAATACAATTTTACCAAGAGAGGCAATTTTAGTTTTCGGTAATTAAAAAAATTTGCGAGTCTTTTCTTTCTTTTGGTCGTCGCGCGTCGCGAATTATCGGCGCCTATCGTGGCGACAAATATGCGGCACAGAAAGCTGTCGCCGTAATCGCTGGCAGCAGACTGAACAAGCTAAATTTAACTTTTTTGGGAATTGAACTCCAGTCTTGTGTTCCACAATCAACGAAGCCCGCATCATGTCATTACTTTTCATTCGATTTTCACTGCGGTGGCAAGCAGTTAGCAGCTTTGTGTCCGACTTGACCAGCGCGGAAATGAAAGCGATGTTTCGCCAATCGGCCGGTTGCGTGCGCGAAGTTGAAAAAATAAATCCTCATTGGATCTGATTGCTTCGATTTATCAAATTTTGAGATGTTTATTTTATTTAATCAGCTACGATAACCTTCAATCACTTCAATTTAAAACCCCTAAAGAGCTTCTTCAAAGTAATGACGTCATAATAGCTATCGATGACGAAGCGTGGTGGAGTCAAGTGTCGATCATTCATCGCGAAATCGCGCCACCCGCACGCGCGAGTCCTGCTTCATTAAACCCTATTGTTATAAGTAATGTTGGACTGATGGGTTTATAAAGCTCAAGTGCGGTTGAACCGGTCTCGTGTTGTTTGCAAAGCTTTTCAATTTAAGAACATGCCCAGTTTAGTGTCTTTGTTATTCGTAAACAAACGTAGTGTTTGTGTGAGCTAAGAAAAACAACAAACACAGGCCTAATTACTTGCATAGGCAGCAGCTAGTTCCAGAACCATCTTGGAAGCCGCGATGTTTATATTTTTGTTACTAATTTGTTTGTGTTGTCGCGCTGGTGCCGACTCTAAGTTCTTTTACTTTTAGAACCTCGGTGGTCCGACGGTAACATGACCTCAGAATTGTGATGATTGCCCGGTTAATTTGAATTGCTATTGAGAGAAAAGCTGAGAATAAATCAGTTAGTTAAACAAGTTTCGGGGCAGGAGACTTGCACATAATCTTTAGCAATGTTTGGGATGCAAACATTGCTCCTTTATCGCTATTGCTACTCAACACATTTGGTAAGAAATTAAACAAACAGAAACCTAAAGTTTGCTGCTGCGTTTTCTCGTTCACCCTTAGTAAATACTGCATTTACTTGCTTTTCAAAACCGTCTATACTTGAGGCTCGCAGCTCAGGCTGAACTTTCCCAAATCGGAAATCAAATCTTCGGTATACTCGCGATTTTCGGTACACTTCGGTGTACTCGCGATATTGCGCCGAAGCGTTTTAACGAGTGGTGTGGTTCTTTTTTGTGGTTTAGCGCCTAGGCAACACAGCTCCGAAGAATCACCGCAGCGGTGGCAAGCCTTTGAAGATTGTGTCCAATTTGATAGACCTGGTAATCGTACCCAAGACCTACAATGCCTGTAGTAATGTGTTTAGTCACTACGTACGTCAACCCTACGCTTGGCATTGGGTAGAAAGGTCGTTGCTTTGCAGGAATTTCAAGGCGAGAACAACCAAGATCTATACATAACTTTTATTTTAGTATTTTTCTATCAGAGGGGGTAAAATTGATCGAGGGCCAATGCTGACAAAACATCGCTGTGAATCTGTCTTGAAGAAGTTTTGCTGCTGGTTCTGTGAATGGTCGCTTGGCATAGTTACGTCATGGCCAAGGCAATGAGGTACTGCTCGTGGGTGGCAAATCCATTCAGGGAAAGAACCGCTACAGAGCGTAAAATCGCGCGAAACAGTTAGTACCGTTGTTTTGGTATAATTTTTATCAAAGTTATTGTATTTTAACGCTTTAAATCGCACGAGCAGTTGGTGTTGAAACCATCTTATTATAACTCATTGTTCTTAATCTTTGCCTTCTAGTTTTGTTTTCACGAGCGCTAGCCTACTTTGTTCGCCATTTTGAACTTCAGGCTACAAAAATTTCACTGCAACTAAAATAAGACGTTGCGCCGACTGACCTGTTGATGTAGTGATTAAGGAAATTGCTATCGGTGCGGAGGTGTGGGGTTCAATTACCGGGCCGGTCAAATTGGACACAGTGCCGCCAACGGCTCGCCACCGCTTCGGTGTTTCTTCAGAACTGTGTTGTCCAGGCGCTAAGCCGCAGGAATGCGCCCCACCACTCGTTACACGCTTCGGCGTAATACCCCAAGTATGATGAAGATTTACAGCAGTAGTTCTTAGAGCATTTTCAGTTTTTCAAATAAAAAGCACGCGAAAATTAAAAAAAGTCTTTATAAGAAATGAAAAAAATTACCAGCAATCAATAAAAACAATAAACAGGAACAAATACATTGAGGTTCACAAAAATAAATAAAAAACAACAACTTAAACTTGCCCACAAATAAAAACAAACTAATGCAATAAACAAACGAAATGTCCAAATCGAATGCAGTATGATTTGAGCACCAAAACAATCAAATCAACCAACCATCTTAATTAAAAACAAATTACAATTTTTGTGGCTGTTTTTGCATTTTTAATTTTGATGACAATTTTGTAACTTAGAAAATGCTTAGCCAACTTTTTATTAACGTTGTTTGATTTTTCACGAATTTAGATGAGTTTTGCCATGTTGAAAACAAAAAAGCTAACCTTGGGTAAAAACAAAAAATCAACAAAACCCTAAAATGAGATTGCAATTAATTGAAATTTTGAGAGAGAATTCCATATTCTATAACTTTTTTAATTTTCATGTGCATGTGCCAGGTTACAAATGAAAAATAACACATAAAAAATGAAAAACATACTTTCTTGAAAAAAGAAAAGCTGACAAAACATTTATTTCTTGTAAATATGGGACGAAAATATATAGCTAAAGGAGGAAAAAGATAGCCGCATTATAATTCTTAAAACTGGACGTTTTGACAACATAAATTCAGCTGTTATTTTCAGCTGTGTGAGCAAGGCAGTACATGATGACAGCTGAAACTATGTCGTCAAAATGTCTAGTTGTAAGAATTACTAAGGCTATATTTTTCCTCCTTAAGCTAGTTCTTCTTGTTTTCTTTCTTAGGGACCAAGAACACAAATATTCCCCCAAAATAGCTGCCAATGCACGAAAATTGTGTTTGTGAAACAGAATAATCTGGTGAAACTATTTTAATTAAGTCAAAAATTTGCGCAACTTCAAGCTCAGTAAGTCACCCTCGCAACCAGATGACAGGTTGTCAAGTCATTGCATAATTTTACACGCTTCGACGAGAACTCACCGAGCGACTGCGCGAAGCCAATTATTACCCAATAATACAATCATCATAAGTAAGTTATGAAAGCATTACATAAGAAGCGTTATCTCTTTTCGAATATTAGGTTATATAAGCGGTTCTCAAACTTAAAAAAAATTTGCTTGACGATACCTTGCCAATTTTTTCGAACACTCACGGCCCCGCAAATTTCAACATTACTTCTGGTTCTGCAGCAGGAAAAAATTAGCCAAGCTGCAACGATGTTTAATATAAAATGACGTGTGTATTAGACGAGCTGCTGCATGCAGAAAAAAGAAGCAAAATTCATTTATTATATTTACATGCACAGCTTAATATGATGGGTGCATTTGCTAAGCTTTCATTTAACATAGATTATATCAATATACTAGGCTAAATCAGAATCGCACAACTGCTTCGCGGAGCCCATCAGTTTGAGAACCACTGCGTTATTTCCATCGTGATCTTTGCCAAGTACTTATGACCTTACTAAGCGTGAATGTAACCGAGTTTAACCGTATAATTACAACCGGGCCTATCAAGAAATCCAGAAAAAAAAAAGGTTGAAGAAAATAATAACGCTAGCGAACAATAATCTTAACTCCGTGCACTCGAAGTTTCATGATTTCAGAGTTTTTCCGCACAATAAATAACTTAAAGATAGCTTTTCCGCTTCGCTGATTCGGGCAAGTTTTTGGCCTCCATTTTTTTCGTTATGTGATAATTCGTTTTGATGACGTCACGTGGGCACTTGACAAGTATTATGACGTGATTCGGATCTGGTGCAAACGAGCGATCCGGTGCACGGACATCTTTCAAAAAAATCTGGACTTCGCTTTCGCGTAAAGAATTCTCGCGTACAAACCTGCGACCAAATGTTACGTCATAATTAGTGAGAGAGCCAAGCATTCTTATTGACAAGACATGATCGCGTCCGCAGTGCCATCAGGAGGCCTGAGTTTTATACCCTGCACGTCACTATAAAGGCTTTAAAAATAACGTTTGCAGCTTTCCCGCACGGCGCTTGGTGCGAGTGGACTGGGTTCTGACTCAAAAAATTCAATTGTGATGTAAAAAGCCCGTGGGCGGTTGGAACCATCTAAACTGGACATGGGGACAGGACATGGGAACAGGGTAATTATGTATACACCGGTTCTTACATATAACTACTTTACCTTCTTGATACAATAATTTTCATCAGCAATAATATTGCTGCTTGAACTGTTTACAAAATGTCCTCTACAAATGAAAACCTGGGCTTCTATTTTCTGGCGCGTCAAGTAACAGGGTCGTTTCAAACAAGTTAATTCGTATAACCAAATTGTAACTGGTGCTGCCCACTTCTGGCACTCGTTGGTATTTCTCTACCAGTTGTAAGTGAATAGCAAGTCGGGGTGGGGTGAAAGGGGGACTATGAGGAAACAAGTCCGTTGCTAGCGTTCAAATCAGTTTTGAAAACAAGCAAGGGACACCCGATAGCGTTTTAAAAAAAGGGGAGGCAGCTGCTGATGTCAACATCAGGTCTACGAAAAATATATTGGCCCTGGGCCTTCTCAATGTCTTAATCCGGCCGTTTAACCAGTCCACATACCTGTCCTTCTTGAATTAAAGGCTTGCATATTTTGACGTGGTTGTGTCTGGCGCAGCATAACCCTGCCGCGCATTCTTCATCATGAGCGCATACTTCTTTTAATCCTGAAATAACATATAGACAGGAATCAAACTCATGCCTTGTGTTTCGCAAAATTATTCGCAGTGAGCTCGTTGAAAAGTAAACATTCCAGTTCGATTTCAAATCCGTGTCAGAAAAACATGATTTGACTGCGAACGGTCGGTGGCACTGTGGTTAAAGACACGTAGTCATCGGTGCGGGTTCAATTCCGGTCAAATTCGACTCGGTGTCGACAACGACTCCGCACCGCTGCGATATTTCTTCGGTGCTGTGTTGTCCAGGCGCTAAGCCGTGGAGATGGATCTGCCACTCGACAGCGAGTATAATGAAAATTTGATTTTTTTGAACAAGCTAATTTTGAAACTAATCTATCAATAATCCTCAAAAACTTGAGTGCATTTCGATAAAAAGATGATAAAAAAATTTTGATTTGAAACAAATTGCACTAAAAAAGTTTAGATAAGATGCTACGTCATTGTCACGTAACGTTATCGATAATGACATTTTGATAAAAGAACTGTGACGTCACACACAAGATTCCAGAATAACGTATTTCAACAAACGTAAACACTTAGTTTGCGCTTCTTCAAAAGAAGCATAGAAAGAATGCAGGGTACCGTCTTTATAATCTTATTGCCAGCTACTTAGCATCTGCAGAAACGACAATGACTCTTTGTTAAATAAGTTACTAAGTCTATTTACTTTTCTTGTTTGGATTCTCTTGCTCTTCACGCCTACGCTTCGACAACGCGAGCTTCTTTATTGGGGGCCGCATAATCCAACATTGCCGAGAACTGGTTCTTCGAAACGGAAACGTCAAAGAAATCCGGTTTCGAGCACATCTTTTATACTGTTTCAAACATTTCTTGCTCTGTCGTTTGTAACATTTTGGTTTTCTACAATTTTTGAAGAACTTTCTTTTGCACGATTTGTGTCTTGCGCGGCAGCAACGCTGTTTATTCTCAATCAACTTCTTCAACGCGAATCGACAGAGG